>OZ038494.1:79318789-79998789 GCA_964036315.1 Acanthosepion esculentum | reverse complement strand
TGGACTTTCGACTTGACGTGTGTCGTGTCACAGGTGGTGCGCATATTGAACATTTGTAAAGCTTTGTGAAATTGGTTATAAAATCTACACCCCTATCTAGCACTATTCACATACAGTTAAGTTAATCAGGAACTACTCTATGAGCCAAATAGTAGGGTTGACTGGGCTCTCTATCCCTGAATGACAACCATTCTAAAAAAAGGTAAACTTTGAATTCCAGACCATAGAGAAAATAACAGGAAATCAATTTTTTTCATTAGTCAGTCAAGAGTCATGATCACCCATGTCCTGAAGGGACATGGCTTTAAAAAAAAACATCAATATAGTCACTTTTTTTTTTAATCTGAAAATCAAATATATTTTAAAGCTCAGGTATTTTTCTTGCCATAATTAACCTTTTGCAAACATGTTATGCTCTTTGAGATCACCAAATTGCGCAAAACTTCATGCCAATTTCTCCTTTCTTATCTACAGGTATCTTGTGAAATTCTTGGCTAAACTGGCTAGCCATTCTGATGTAAATAAAATGACAGCAAGTAATATAGCAATTGTGATAGGACCCAATTTACTGTGGTCTCCAGGTGACAGTGCGTAAGTATTTGTTTTATAATCAGGTGAAAGATAGATAGTAACAAGATTATATATTTCTTTTCTATCCAAATAAAGAAAGTGATAATTTTAATTAATAATTAGAATGATACTGAGCTGAATATTTCAGATATAAATATTTGAGAGTGCATGGAATATTTTCTTCAGTATTGCTTCGATCTTCATAAAGTACCAAATTTCTATTTGGTTTATAATAAATATCACTGTTCCTTAAATAGTAGTTATATTTTGTCAATGCAATAAATTTATATTTGATATGAATTGACCAATAATTTGTCTAGATTAACAGGAAACACTCAATTCATATATTCCAGAATCTCTCCACTTTAAAATTGTATCACATTTCAAGAAAGAACTTGTTTTTTTTTTTTTTGTGGGGAAGGGTTGTTTTGTTGTTTTTTTTTTAATATTAAAAATCATTTTTAATACAGGGTTACTGTTTTTTTTTCCACTTGATAGAACTGTTAAAAAAAAAAGTTATTTTACAGGACCTCTCAAAAAGTTTTATATTTTTTTTGGCATATAAATATTTGACTCTCAAAATTACTCTGCAAAATTTGACCCACAAAATTCTTACCACTGCACATTGAAAGCTGATCTATAAATCTTGATCTATGGTGTCCAGACACTATGAAATATCTCTCAATTTTAATTTTCTATAACTTTATATATTAAGTTTAAACTTTGACCTATAGACTACTAAACAGAGTATATCTACAAGTCAAATGGTCATAAACATTTATGGCTTGTATTTTTAAAGAGGTTTGCATCTTGGAGAAATTAAGAACTTGGTTATGCAGGTTTACTTGTAATTGGAAATCTCAGAAAGTGTGCTTTTAGATTGCAATTGGGCCTTCTCACTTAATAGCAGTAAATGCTTCTAGGGGCAGATAACCAACAATAAACTAGTGATTCTTTCAGTAAACTTGCATTTGAAGGAGTGTCTATAAATTCAGATAAGTTGTTTGCTTTTAAAATTGCAAATCCTAGAAATATAATATTTTTATGAATACTTTAGGTATTTAAAATGTAAACAGACTAGTTTAATTTACCCACTCTTCATGCTTGTATAGATACTAAAGCTTGGTTTTGATTTGTGGGGTGGTGTGATATTTTTTTTTTTTTTTTTTTTTTTTTTCAGAAATGTTTGATAAGTCATCAGTTTTTATTTAAGCAAAATAGAAGATAAATTTAAATAAGTTCATTTCTGATTTTTTTTTCTGTCACAGATTTTGAATTAAAAGCTTTTTTTTACTCTATATCATATTGTAAATATATTTAATTAAAACTTTTTGAGAGAATTGATGTTTAAAAACTTAGAAATATCAATAAATACAGTGACAAGAATATAAAATATAGTTAGAAAATCCACTGGATACTTGGAGTTAGTCCCAATATATTTTATGGCAATATTAAAGTATTGGTATATTTTTTGATGATTTGAAAAAATGTCCTACTGTAAATACATTTGTTGCCATAACACTGTCAGATTTTATGATGTAAGTCAATGTTTTCACAATACAATTAACCTACCAGAAATTCATATTTGTATGATAAATATACCACATTAATTTCAGCTTATGGGTTTTTTATATGGTGACTTATTTGATGGTGTGAATTTTTATTACGCAACTCAAGGATTGTTCATCATAAGGTTTTATTGTATTTTATGTAAGACAAATGAATGATAAAGTGGAAGAAAATTCTGTGCAATGTGTTTCATCCTTTAGAAGGACATCATTGGACTAAAGTAATGTTTTTGTTGATGGAATTTATAAGTGTAGGTGAGGGAAGGGAGATATAAAAACGCAAGCATTGGTTATACTTATGCATCAAAAGAAAATACTGAAGATATTGGAACACCGGAAATCAAATTCAATTTTTTCATGCTTTTGTTTTCATCACTTTTATCCCATATTGTGATAATAGAAGATCTGCCATGAAAAGTGAAATTTAAGAACCTAAATATAAATTTACTGTGGATGATCTAGTGACTAAAGCACTTTCTATAGAGTTTTGTCTTAGTAAATTGCTTTCTCTTTTAATTAGAACAGAACGTTTTAAATCAAAACTATAGTCACTCATTATGGTGAGCAACTAATACATTGAGTGTGTTGTTTTGTAAACGAAAAATATCCCTTTAATGTTCATATAATTTTGCATTTAAATTTTTGAGGTTTCTCCCATGTATTCCTTGTGGCAATTATTACAGGTGATAGAGTGAATTCCTCCTTCAAGTTTTAGCTTAGTTTGTTTTGTATTAATTCAGTCTCTTATTGTTTTAGAAGTAGTTGTAACAAATTTTATGTTAGGCTTAGATCGATTCTTTTAAAATTGTGATAAAGTTGGTGGTTAGAACAATATATCACGATTCATTGGATTTTCTTAATTCTTTTTTTTATTCTGAAATATTTGATGTGTCTTCTGTTTCATGTTCAATATGAAATAATTAAAGTATTGGAGGAGTTTAAAGTATTTTCAATGTATTTCTCCTCTTCATACTGTGGGCTGCAAATTCTGAGTGTTCTTAAATAGAATCTGATAATTCTATTAATTTACTTTGTTATAGTGAGAATAGAAATTTACAAGTTCTCTTTTATTCATAGATTTACAATGGACATTCCATTTTAGGCCATTATCAGTATGGTTTAATATGATATTGAAAAAAGGTAATGTGTTTGATTCTGTTTCATAATTATATTGTATTATATATTTGGCATTTAGTTTATCTACAATGTCAGGTATGTTGTTTTGTGAGGATATCATACTTAGATATATTGTCATCAATATATCAGAAGTATGTTGATTGTTTAGGTAAAAAAGGACCAGATTCAAGAAACTCTAAGAACAGACAAACTAAAACTCTATTAAGAGGCAATTAGTTTATACTATGACTTGTTTTTATTACTAATTTTTTAATTGCTTTGTCAAAATCTTTTGTCTCTGTAATTATTTGGGGTTCATCTATCTATAAAAATAAATGCGAATGTCAGTATGTCACACTTTTTCCAACATTTTGGAATCAGGCCGACTCCATGAGCAAATTAAAAACATTCTGGATTGGATCTGGACCTGCAATCCTAAAATTTTGGATCCCCAAGTTTTCATTACTGCAATTGTTTTCAGCATTTTTTGTTGTTTTTTTTTCTTCTTCTTCCCCCAACAAATTTTTTTTTACAGTAACAATTTTTATAACTTGGAAATAAATTTGGGAATAATTAAAATTAATTGTGAAATCCAGCGAAGTCATCCATGAAATAAAAATAATTGTTTGTACAGAAAGTAAGGACCTACATGCATCAAATTGTCTTTAAATATCACCAGAAGAATTATTGTTGAACTTTTAAAAGGTAAGCTTAAATATTAATGTAATACTTAAATGCAGAGATCAATTATGAGTTCTGTAGTTTATTGTTGCCTATCGCATACGGCAGCAGTATGCCTTGCAAAAAGAAATCCCCGCCAACAGAGGACCAGATTGCAATCAAAAGAGCCAAGGCTGCAGTGAGGAAAAGAAAGTCCCGTGCAAATGAAAACCCAGATCAAATGACAGCCAGAAGAGCTTCTAATGCTGAGAATATGCAAAGACTTTGGGACTCTCAAACTCCTGAACAAATCAAAGGCTCAATCAAAAGCCCTCGGTAGCTTAATTGCTGCCTGATAAGGCAGCTTTTAAGCTAGTTTTCTCATATGTGTTAGTATCATTTAGTAGTAAATTAATTTTTATCATTGTATGTTCTATTCATAATAATTCCACTGCATTTGTCCAAGGAGGTGCTGTGAGTTTCCTTTTATTTATTTATTTATTTTTCTTTTTTTGTTAGGTTTCTTAATGCTTTTAAGTGTATTTCATGCACTTGCTAATAAAATTGTGCTTTAAGTCAAAGTTATCTTGAGATGTACTATTTCCTTATTCCAGTTTTTGGCGAGAGCTTTCAGTGATTTGTATCTTATTGTTGTGCTGTTATGTTTCAGGCCCAACATGCTGACAACTGGCAACTTCAGTGCTATAATTGAGGTGATCATTAATAATGCTGACTACTTCTTCCCTGGCGGTAAGCAATACACCTCCTGTCTTTCTTATTGCTTTCAAAATTCTTCATGTTTATATCATTACTTGAGGTTTTTCAGATTTTATACTTAGCTCATGAAAATTTGTCACCTTGATTTTCTTTTTCAATTTCTTTTCTCTCTCTCTCTCTCTCATGTATATCTTAATTTTAGTTCCTTTGCACTTGTTCTGAATTTAAATTTAAATCCATAAATGCTTAAATTAAAAATATTCTATTTTCTTTGTAATTTGGGGTCTTTTTGGATCACATTCCAATCCATTTTTTCTTGAAAGGAATCCATATGTTAGAAAAAGAGCAATATGGTGTTTATTGCTAATTTTTTATTATTATTTTTTAAATTACATTTTAAATTGTACTGGAAAAATATAATGCATAAGTTCTGTATGTTCACCTTTCTAACCAAATTAAAATTGCATTTCACACTTGAGAATTTAAAAATTGCTAGAAGAATAAAATCAAGAATTCTCTAAATATATTAAATAACTTGTAATATAAAATCAAAATATTGCATTAAAATTTCATAAAGAAATTTTTATCTTTTGAAAGCTATGGAAAAGAAACAGAATACAAAAATATTCTATCACATTCCTATGCTTGCTTTCAAGGAATCACATGCACACTTCTATATAAATCTGCTTGGATAGCTATACTGCTTTTATTTTTTTTTTAAAAATGCCACTTCAAATTTTATATTTTGTGTCATTATTTAACAAAAACTTTGTTTTTAAATTTTACAAAAATATTGGAAACGTTTTTCAAAATTTTGATATTTCCTATTTACAAATTCTGATCTGAAAAGGATTTAAATAGAAATAAAATATCGGAAAAAATTCAAATCTTATAAGTTTATATATTTGCATTTTTAATAATTATTTACTGAATCCCTATTTTAAAATTTGGTTGTGAAATATTGGTTGAAATTTAATGCTTAAAAAGATTTACTTGAGATATGCAAGGGATACAATTAACTCTTAACAAATAATTTTTGTTCCTTTCACCATGATTAATAAAAAAAATTGATAAATGTCTTTTTTTAATAATTACAGAATTAATAATATAAATTTAGTGAGTTACTCTCCATTCTTGAATTTGAGACAAATATAACATGACCAATACATGTGTTTAAATATAATATTTAATAAAAAAAATAAAAAAACTGATTCTTTTCTATTGTATTTTTATTGTATTTATTTTAATAGCTATTTTAATAAAAAGTTGATTTTAAAAAAAACAAATTATTTTAAAACACAAATGTAGTTTTAAAATTTTTCTAAGCAATAAAAAAGAACGGACTTATACAAATTTAATTTGAATTGTTTTCAGATCTCATCTTTTCTGACCTTTCAGCTCCGACCTAATAATCCTAGTTTTGTATCAGTTTGTATTCAATGTTTACAATGCTGATGTTGTTCCCAGGCTCCAATCAGTGGATTTTTAATTCTTCTTGAATTTTTCATTTTTATTTTTATTATTTCTTTACCTTTAATTTTGAAATTATTTATATAATTCATCCAGGTTTTCTCAACTGCTTGAGAGAGACATCTTTACATTTAAAAAATTATGCACACACACACACACACACACACACTTCCAACCATATTTTCATTTATTTTGGAATGCTATATAATTTCCACCATTTTTATTTCAGGAATAATTTTCATTAAAACATTAATTTTGTTTTTCTGTTTTCAGTTTCTCATCTACTATTTTTAGTTTTTCATTTCAAGATTATTCATGAAGATATTTGAATCTTCATTCTGACATAATTTTAACTACACGTGTTTACTGCTTCAATAAATATCACATTTCAGTCTACATTCCTTTTGAAAGAAATGCAGATTTGTTAGTTACTCGGCTTAAATTTGAGCAGCTAAGTATTCAACACAACCTGAGATGCTTCAGCTTATTGAATTTTTTTTTTTTAAGAAAAACTTCTGATTTTTTTATACATATAAAATTATATATATCACTGTTTTTAAACCTAGGTTTTTTTTTAGTTTCTTTGCCTTTTTTATCTTTTTCCTTTCTCTTCTCTTTTCCATTCCTCTTTTTTTCTCTCCTTTTCTCTTTTAACGTGTATATGTAGCATTTATAGAAAAAAATAAATAAAACTTGCCAAATTTTGATATAAGTATTTTAATTACTACCTTTTGAATGACCAATGTTTGTAAACAGCCTTAGAATCCAATACTGAAATACTGTTGTACTATCAATTTAATAAATAAAGTCTAAGTTAATCTTTTTTCTGAAAGATTACGAAAAACCCTTCCTGTTTTCAGCATTTGTTGCTATGTGGGTGGCTAGTTGTTCTAATAGGTATATGAATGGAATGCATCAAACATCCTTCTCAGCCACTGCCAGACAGCTCACAATAATTTCACTGGATATAGGTAGTTATTACCATCCTGTTAAATTTTTTTTTTTTTAACTCTCCTACTTAAAATTTTTGTCTGAGTAATTTTAGAATTGGTTTCTACAGTCCCCATTAATGCTTTGAATATAATAAAAATTTAAAGAGAATGATGCAAATGATTTCCAGACTTAAATTCTTTTATTGTACTCTTAGTTTTGGTCCCTGCAGAATTTATCATTTCCCCATTTTCCATACTAATTAATTTACCATTTGTAGATAAACATTTTGCATTGTGTTTGTTTCATGTGCAATTGAAAATAGAATAAAAAGTTAATGGGCATTTTTACTTTTCTGGATATAATTTCTTTCTCTGTTTAATCTTCTGTTTATATTTTAAACTTGAAATCTGTTTCTAAAATGACTTGGGATTTGAATTTAAGCTTGTTAAATCCATTTCCTGTTCTGGTGGAATGTTGTAGAAATGTGCTCAGAATGGTAAGAATGAAATCACCAAAAAACATGATTGGTTCAAAAATAGAATTTCCTTTTTCTGCTTATTTAATTGAAAAAAAAAAAATCAAATAAAACTAAACGCAAAACGTATATGTTTTTAGCTTTATTTTCATGTTTAATTTCTTTTTAGAGAATTTTATATTTCCTTTTAATCCTAAAATTGATTCCGTTTCTACAAAGAATTGTAAATCTAGAATTTTTCTTTTTAATTTATAAATGTAAATATCTCTCTGATTTTATTAAAATAATTTACTTTTTCTTATGTAATTTAAATAATTTTAATTTTTTAAATTGTTTGCTGATACTATCCTTTTGTGTTGCTTCTAACTGGTTTTACTAGTAAAGCTTTAGTTATATCTGAAATTGTATCTCAAATACTAGTCATTTACCAATTATTGCAAATTGAAGAATTCTGATGTTTTGTGAAACATACAAATCCTTTTTTTTTTTTTACTGTCTTCTCTTTTATAAATTCAATCAACTTTTTTTTTTTACTAAGTAAAAGCAATATCAGAATTTAATTTAATGTTTGATTTAAAAAGGCTATTCTTCCTCTACATATATCTTTTTTTCCCCCTGCAAACTGTTTTTCATCTTTAAAACAGTTTTTCTCTTTCAAAATGCTCTGATTTAACTTAATTATTCATGATTGCTGATCAACATTTTCTTTCTGACATTCTTAAATTAAATCATTTCATTATTCTGTATATTTTTTCAGACTATTGTCTTTTATCTTTCTTACATTTAACATACTATTTCTGCTGATACACACTTCAGTCTTCATCAGATGTACATAGGTGCATCAATAACTCTAATAATGGAAAAAAGTATTTATTTGACATAACAAAATCTTTGTCAATGCACTTAATTCAGTGGTGAATACTAATCACATAGATTGAATCTTATAGAGTGAAAATTTCAGATCAAGATTGAGGCTATGATATTATTGATCTACTTTTGTTTGTTGTCACTAAAGACCAGATATATTTTCTCGACGAAGACTAAAGCATGTATTGACTGAAATTGAAACGTAAGAAAGAAGACTAAGCTGAAAATATATTCGAACTGACAATTGGCCTGTATTTTTTTTCTTATAATGAAATTTGTCAGTATATGATTTTAAAAAGGTCAACAAAATTCTTAACAGCCTGAAAATGTCAAGTTTAAATAATATCATTTCAGGACATGTTTCAGCCATCTTTTTTTATATTTCTTGCTTGAGATTTTTTTTAAATTTTTTTTTTATGAAGCATTTTAACTATTATTATTTTATTACTTGTTTTACTCTATCCTATTGTTGCTTTTCTATATTTTTAAAAGGAATTAATTAGTTCAACTTAGTTTTTTTATGATTTCTGATTTTGTCTATCTTCCAATGAGTCTTGAACTGTCATCCCACAGCTTGAGAGGCAAAATGACTTTAGATCTGTGCTTCACTCAATTATAAGGTTTCCACGTCTGATAAGATCTCTAGAGATGTGGGAATTTAAGTTTCTTTGGAGAAAGTTATTTCTGATTTAGCACTGTTTCCTCTAAGTGTATACATCCAGAGTGTTGTATAAAAAGCAACAATATGGAGAAGAACTTGTATTAAAATACTGAATCTTTGTTTTTTTTATCTTATGATCTGTAAAATGTAAATGCACTATAAATGATATAAACATTATAAAAATAATAACTCATGCACATTTTCTACAAGATCTTTGGCTCTTTCAATGATGTTATGGTAGTTATTTTTATTTATTTTTTGTCTGCGCACGTGCGTTTATTTATTAACAGAAAATTTGAATATTTTGTTTTTTATCTTGTGTGAAGTTTCTTGTTTTCTGACGAAATAATTGCCTATAGGCTATAGTTTCTTTTCATAGCATTCTACGATTAGATTTACAAATATAACTGAATTAAGGTACCTAAGATAGTGTAATTCTTGCCAACCTTGTTTTTCACAACAAGTTCATTAGTGTAGTAAATTCAAATCCTTACCAAATGCTCTATTTTAGTGGCCTTGCGCCAGACTAAGTTACGGTTAGTAATAACCACATGTGTATTATACCAGATCATATTGTCTTTCATCTGTACACTTAAGAAAGGCACTTAAATTTTCTTAAAATTTCAATTGATAAAAAATGTATACACACTTCAGGAAAGGAAAAACTTGTCTTTCATAGTTTTATCAAATTACGGTACCACTGTTTATTCTGGGGGGTCCTAACAGATGTTGCATATTGCAAAAAACTGATGACATTGATGGCCATTGAAACAGAAATTGAAAATGTATATGCTGCAATCCCACTGGACACTTTGACCAGCGTTGCCCAAGCAGTGGTTTGGCAGACTAATAAATGTCTGGAAGCAAAAGCCCACTAATTTGTGCTTCTCTTGTGCTTGTAAAGTCAAAAGGTAATCTCATGATGTCTGAATAAATTTGGTATTACAATATCTATACCAGTTTTTCCTTTCCTGAAATGTGTATACTACATTTTTTGGTGGGAGGCTCTGTACACACATGTATGTGTATATGTGTGTGTATGTATGTGTATATATGTGTGTGTGTGTAATCACAATGTGCGATGGGTAAATTGTCGCCATTTTATATTTTTAATTTTGTGTATGTGTGTTTGTTTTTGACTTTGTCAACTGCACAGTATAGTAAGGTCAGTTGGGTACAGTCTGTGAGAGAAAAAGAGCACCTTGACACAATTCACTCTTGACAGAAATTTGGAAATGGCATGCTGTACTGCTTGGCATTCGCGCCAGAAGCTACAATACAAACATTTCAGAGTGTTTGGGTGTCAATCTGAGAAAAGTGCAGAGGATTAGGAAAGGTATGGCAGCTCAGAAAACTCGCTCTTATTGTTCTGATAAGAACTCCTGAATTTGTTGGTGAGGGCCTCAGACTCAACATGAAGGCCTCACATCAAGTGGCTTGAAGAGGTAGTGCTGCCCTGGGTCAAGACAGTGGCTGCTGGAAGACCCTATGTCTAGCAACAGGACTCTCTACCATGTCACACAAGCAGGAGAATCCAGTCATGGCTGTCAGGCAATTTCTGTGACCACATCATCCTTTACATCTGACCACCTAATTCTAAGACTGCAACCCCCTTGATTATTATGTGTGGGGCACAGTTGAACAAAAGACAAAAAAATTCATTGTAATATCACAGATGAACTGAAGGCAAGGATTATGGCAGCATTCACCAACTTATATAAGGAGACTATCTAGAAGAGTTGCAGGAGATTCCAAAGTCGTCTGTAGGGTGTGGTTGAAGCCAATGCTGATTTTATTAAATAAATTTACCCTTTAATATTTCAAGCTATTTTTGTGTAATTTTGGTAAATATATCTGTTAAAATGAGATGTTGGTGTTATTTTAATTTTTGCATAATTTAGACGACAATTTATCTATCGCACTCTGTATAATCTCCAAGATTTGCTAAAAAAGTGAGCAGCTTATGGCCAGAGCACATTGAAACACCAGTTCCCAGACAACTACCAAATTTAAGCAATGTTGGGCCTGGTCAGTACCTAGATGGGTGACCACTTATGAATACAAGGTGCTGTAAACTTGGGTGTGTGGGTGGTGTAATGGATAATGGCTCGAAAGTGTTAACTGGAAAGCAGAGTTCCAATTTCAGGTTTGTTATATTCACTTGCATGCAAATACCCTTGGGAAAGGTATGAATCCATCTCTTCTTCTCCACCCCCCCTCCGTTGTGTGTTTATTAGTTAGATTTCTATCAGTAAATCATTATCACAAAAAAATTAAAATTCTTACAATCTAAAATTATTTTCTGGCTTTAAATAACCTTCATCAGGTTGATAAGCTATAAAAATCAATCAATCAAATCAAAAAATGAGAATACATGATGAAAAATGTCACAACTTATTAAAAACAAAAATTTTGTTATTATTAAAAGGAAAGACCAAAGGATTTTTTTAAAATTATTAAATTGTTTTTTTAATCATTTTTAGAACTTTCAAAATTCTTATTTTTTTCTTGCATCAGCAGGTGATCATAAATTTGTATAGGAAATGTTAGCATCATTTTGCAGTGAAAAACACATTGATTTGAAAATTTTTGCAAAAATAATTGTTGGATTTAAATGAAACTTTCAGGACTTATTTACAAATAAATGCAATTATTTTAAAATATTTTTTAAGATCTTGATAATTTTTTGCTCTTAGATCTGTTATTCCCAATATATCTAATTTTATAAAATTTTGAGAAATTCATTTTTGTAGAACAATGTTTATATTAGTTATAAGTGCAAGTCCATGGAGAATTTAAATCATCGATCTCTTTTGTAAAACTTTGTCTCCAGTCTGCTTTGAATCATAAAATTAAAATAATGTAATAAAACTAAGACATTATTTAATAACAAAAGCTTTTAACCACTTTTATGAATAAAAAATTATGGACATTGTTGTTTTAAGAAAAAAAATTTTTTTCAATGAATAATCAATTTTTACAATAATTGGTTTCAATTTTTTTTTAATTTTAGAATAATTTATAACGTTTTAAATCTTTTACAATTTTGTGTATTATTTGTAGTGGTTAGGTAAGTAAAATACTATATTTACTCATCATAAATGGAAAAGCTTACTACAATTCAGTAACCCCCAAATTTTTAAAAAGCATTTTGAATTTTTGTGTGTGTGTAATAAATATATATATATATATGCCAATTTTTGTAAATATGGACAACCATACAAGATATTATCACAAAATAAGAGCAGTAATTATTGCAAATTTAAAGTCAAAGTCCCTAAAATTCAATAAGATATTAGATTACTTAGAATATGTTCCTAAATATTTAAGATTACTAGATAATTAAAAAATGATATAAAAAGCACTCCCATTATATTTGTCAAGTAATTTTTATAGATATGTCCCCCGTAAAAAAATTTTCAAACATCAAGTCTATCAAGATAGGTGTCAACACCTCATGAAAACACCCATCTCCATGTAAAAAAATATTTATCTGCAATATTTAAAATTAAAAGTAATATTTCTTTCAAATTAGATTAATTAAACTTTAAATCAGCTAATCTTTCTCAAATAAAGTTTAAAGTTTTAATAAAGAGTTGTGCTGAGATTTATAAATATGGCTAAAATTAGGTATTCTTAGCACTTTTGCTTTTTAAATTCATTTTGAAATACAGCAAAGTATTTTACTTATCAGAAATATTAAATTTAATCTATTAGCTTGAAATTAAAACTAAAATAAAGGCTTCAAAAAAGATTTTTCATTTTTTTAAAATTCATCTTAAACCTTAGGTATCACTTTTCTTTGGAGGTATATAATATACACACACACACACACACACACATATGATAAAAAATTTATTTTTAAAGTATGCTATATTTATGGGTAAAAGTTTTCAATATCAAGGACAGAGCATATGAAATTATAAAATATAAACATTGAATGTTTCATGCTTGACCACAATCTTCAGGTCATGAAGATTGCATTCAAGTATGAAACAAAATGCTGCTGTTAGGGGTTAACCTCAGTGTCTATTTCTAAATTTCTTAAAAGTGAAAAAGTCTTAACATTCAAAAAGTAAGAAGGTTCAGGTTTGAATCCTGCTGAAGGTCTGATCATCTTTATTCAAGACTGAAAAAACCCAGGCTGGTAGACAAAAATATACTGTTTAGAAAATGGGGATGTCTGCTCAAACACATCTATGGACTAAAGATAAAATAACATCTATGGACTTAAAGATAAAATAACATCTATGGACTTAAAGATAAAATAACATCTATGGACTTAAAGATAAAATAACATCTATGGACTTAAAGATAAAATAACATCTATGGACTTAAAGATAAAATAACATCTATGGACTTAAAGATAATGTCAGATTATGGATAAAAATCCATTACTCTTACTACATTGTTCTTTTTATTATATTTTTTTCAGATAACTTCTAAAAATTTTTATGCTATAAGCAGTCATAGTTATACCTGTTTGATAATGAATGATAATTATTTTTATTGGCTCTCTATTTGCCCTCAGGTGTTGTTGAGATGTCAACACAAGAATTTATTTTTTTCGTTTTCCTTGAATTTTTGGATTTTCATCATCTTTTCAAACTTTTCTTTTTGCATTCATTAATTCAAGTTACTGATGTTCTTATCAAGTGATAAAAAAAACAAAAAATATGTTAATTTACATTGATTGATTCATTCGTTCATTTTTTTTATGACTTATCAACCCTTTTCATGTTATTTAAAGCCAGAAAATATTTTTAGACTAAGAATTTTTTTTTCTTCATTTATTTCTAAGATAATGATTTACTGATAAGTCTTGCTAATTAAACCTGTAGCTGGGGAGGGAGGGGAGAACAGGTGGATTTATACCTTTTACCTTTGTGTCAGTTATGTGCCATGCGTGATACATGCTTAAGCGATCATGTATCTTTCGATACATGACTGACCGGGCAGATTTTTTTTCCCACAGTAGGTTGCCATTTCTTTCCTCAGTAGACCAGTTACCATCCAAGGCTATAGAACCCGGTCTGTCCTGCTATTTACCCATAGCTGGGTGGCAAAGAAGAGGATTCATACCTTTCCTAAGGGTATTAGCACGTAAGTGAATGTAATGGATTTGACTGGAATTTGAACTCTGCTCAATCTGAGCCACTATCCGATTACTCCACCGTGCCTCCATTTGTGTGCATTAGTGAATATAGTGAACCCAATGAGAATTGGGACTTGGCTCTCCGATTAACACCACCCGCACATCCAAGCTTACAGCACCTTGTATTTACAAGCATTCACCCATCTCGGTACTGACGAGTCTCAATTGTGTTTCAGCATGATATGGCCCTAGGATATATTCTGTTGAATTTATAGCTTAGGCTTTAGAAAAAAAAAAAAATGTGCAAACAAAAATACCTTACAAAATTTCTCTTTGTATTTCATTCCTAACTTATTCTGTTAATCCAATTTAAATCCATGAAGTACATAAGTTGAAAGATTAAATATGAATTTAATGTCAGTATTTTTCATCTTGTTTGTTTATGTTTTTAGAGTTATAGAAATGCATATTCAATTTACTGATATTTAATCAAAACTGGTGACCAAATGTTTATATCTGTGAAGTACAAAAGTTGTATTTAAACATAACTTTTCATTTGTTGTCAGCTGGTCTTTGATCAACCCATTTGATTTCTTTACTAGAATCCTCCTAAAGAAAAAAAAATGGACAATATATAATCTGCATGCTATGAAGGCCTCACTGAAATAAATCTCATTCCTTTCAGAAACAGATCTTCATTCATTGAACAAAAGAATAGCAGCAGCATATTTTATAAGTGGGGGAAAAAGTGCAGGTCCTCCTGAAAAACACTGAGGAATATGAGTTGAAATGTCATAATTATACACAAAAATTAATAAGCTGGTCTCAAACAGAAAATCCCAAAATGTTAATTCATTTCAAAGCTTCTAACACATTGAGTTTAGAAATTGCTGTATAACAAATGCCTTAAAATTGAATTTAACCTTTTGAACCTATTCTTTTTAATCACCAAAATGGATGACACTTTAATATATAAGTAGAATAAGGCTGTTCACATGAGCAACTTTGTACTGGCCATTTGCTGCTCTTCACTGCTGATTTGTTATGTTACACAAGCAATTCTGAAATGTCCAGGGATAGTCAACTGGCCAAGTCTCTCAGGTTCAATGGGTTAAAGTCATTTTGCGATATTATAATCTAATTTTTACTTTTTGATTCTTTGTTTAGTCTATGAAAAGCCAGTTCAGTTTGATATTTAAGGGATCAAATGCTGTTCTAAATATTCTTGTAAAACCATTATTTTTAGTATGCGTCTTGACCTATTTAGGACGAGTATCATTAAACCTCTGATAATCTAATCTCAAGATACTATTTAGCCTGATTTACAAACCAAGGATTGCTGATGGCTGCCGTTGATAGACTGTTGTGGAAAAGAGTTAGTGTGGCTTCCGCATTCAGATCTGCCTTACAATTACAAAAGTCAAGGGGATGATGATGATAAACCAAGATCTCGCAAACCTTAATCCCCAACATTTTTTATAAAATAATTTGTTAATTATTCTATTTAATCAGTGTCTAAAGCATTTTTCAAGTACAAAAGGCAAAATTATATTTAAATAATTGAATAATTAATTCTATAATAGAATAAAAATGATAATACTAGGAAATAATATATGTTAAATTATACAGTTAAATATATATCAAATTTTACAGAACCTCTGCCAACAAAGTGATCAATATAAGACTAGAGCAATAATTATTATTAAATATAAGCAAATTTTTCAATACTTATCAAATGTCACTGCAGTGTTTCATAATATTTTAATCAATCATCAATGTAATCATTCTTGTCAAAGGTCCTGATGAGTGATTCTAATATTACAAAACACTGTTAACACTCTAAGTATTGAACGTTTTTACTTACATTTTGATGGTAATTAACTTTTTATTAATATCATAGAAAAATACTAAAAGCTTATAGTAAAAGTATTTTGATCATTTTTGCAATTTAATGTTATTCATAGTGTAGAATTTATTCAAATGGATAATAAATGTTAAAAATTAAGTTCATTTAAAAAATATTGTAAAAAAAAAAAACAATTTATCTTCATAATTCATTATGATGATATGGTTTCTTTGTAGAAGGTTTACTTAAAAAAAATCATTGACTTTTTTATTATTATTTTGAAACAACCATAATTTTCAAACAATTTTTAAAAAAAATAAAAAAAAATTTGTCCAGCAGATTTCAGTTTGAATTTCTAAAATATGAAAGAAATATATTTTTCTTGACTGACTGTATTTTAGAAATAAGGGATTTATCATATATAACATTGATTTTCTGGAGAAAATTCACAAAATTTTTTTTTTTTATGTTTATGATAAAAATTCAGTTGTATCTTTTATTTTTAAAAGAAAAAGAAAAAAAATCGCTGGTGTCTCTCTCTCTCTCTTTCTCTCTCTCTCTTTTCATATTTTTTTGTTTTTTTGTTTTTATAAATACATTTCATTACAAGGTTCATCTTTTGATGCTGTAGATGTGCATTTAGAATTAATGGAGCGTTTTTCCTCTCCCTTTTTATTAGACATAGACTTTCACTTGACAATGAACTCCTCCGCAGCCTGTGCCGCCACCTCACCGCCAGCACCATCCCCTGTGGTCAGTGCTCACAACCAAATAAGTGACCTCCCTTCTCCCCAGTCATCACACAAGCAATCATTAAGTGGACAGATTCCTCCATCACAAAAAAAATCTGCCTCTGAACCAGAAGCCACAAGTCCTGCGGCTGGAAGCTCTTTGTCATTGGTGACATCTGTAATTCCTTTATTGAAGCTGACCACTGATGATAGTAACTTAAATCTCCACCAGAGTTCTACGGACATTGCCAGTGCCCTGAGCAGTGGCAGTTCAACATTGACAGGCAGTTCGCTGCCAGAAAAACTCAACATGCTTGATGACAGTGGTCAAAGCGACAGGCCCATACAAGGTGAAGGATTCATTTCGAACCCTCTGGAATGTAGTAACACTGCTAAAGCCACTAACCCCTCTCTTGATTTCCAACCTGGGAATGCTCTTAAAACCTCACGCTCCAGGTCTGTTCCTCCTGCTCCAGTATCCAAAAGTTTCCACTCGGACGTATACAATACAGCTTTCGCTCTGCAGTCTTTGGGTGATGGAAATTGGTCTGACTATCTAACCAAAGTCAGGGCCATGTGGGATGACCAGTTTTTGACCAAGCAACCTTCGGCTTCCATGGACTCTAACAACTTGGGAGGTGTTAGCGGTGGGGTCACACGACGCAATGGTTCCAACTCAGCAGGTCAGAATTTTACAACTCGTAATCCTTCCAAAAACAAAAAAAAAAATTTAAAGTAGTTACTTTTGCTGCAAGTACTATTTCTATGGAAATGTGACCAGTTATAGCCATTACCAATTTTCTGGGTTAAAATGGGTTAAACTTTAAACTGTCAACTAAAAATATTTACCTTTCTACCTCTACGTCAAGGGTCCATGATGATAGAATCATCAATTATGATTTGTGCTACTCAAAATATTATTGTGACTGGGATGGGGCATCTGAATTTTTCTGCCTGCCACCCCCTCTGCTTGCTTCCAAATGGAAACAGTTCATTCCGCTTAGCTACTCTTCTGTTCGGTGCAGGACTAGTGTTCAGTCAAGCATGAAGATTCTCTTGAAATCCACCTGCATGTCTGTTTTCTTGCCACATTTTCAATTTTTATTATACTCACCTTGATTATTTAATCCCACCTTGCATGTTGTGTTTGGGTGTTTTTTTTTTTTTACCTACATATCATGCATATTCATTCTGTTGTACTTTTCTTCTTTTTTTTTCTCCAACAAAACTGGTATGAAATATCAAATTCAGAATTTATGATCTTGCTGACAGAGTGAATTCAATCTTCACTAGGTGCCCAACAGTTTTGGCCCAGTGCCAAACTAGAAAAAATTTATCTTTCAAAGATTGAAGTCTTTCACATCTTAAGATTTTTTTATTCAAATTATAACTTTACAATGGCATGAGTAAAATTTACACACTAAAGGCAAAATCATCAAAGATGGAAATTGATTGAAATCATTCATCAGGTTTATTTCTGAGCTCAAGATATTTTTATTTGAACATGAATTTCTCTCTAAAAGATTTTCTTTTATATGAATTTCTCTCTAAAAGATTTTTGTTACATAATTTTTTTTTCTTTTACAAAATGATTTTATGTTTCAACTAGAAAAAATTAAATATAATATTTTGACTCTTTGTACTCCCCCACCCCAATGGATTAATTAAAAAAACTGGTAGGAATTTGATGATTTATTCCCAAAAGCACTTTCACAGCATAACTTATCACTCACTCCAGAGTAGTTGCTATTGAATGACCTGAAAATTTCCAGTTTATACCTATATAGATCTGTGTATTTTTTTTTACATTTTTCTTCCTTTTCTTTTAATAAAGTATAAAATTTTACTCATTTTGTCATAGACTAGATCACTTCTTATCTAGATACCTCCAGTAATTCACTGATAAAAGAGGATAACATGATGAAAAAACACCCAAGCTTGATAAGTTTTATTGTCAAAATGTTTATTATTAAGAGGAAAGACTAATGTATTTTTTTAATTATTTTATTAATTTTTTAATCCTTTCTAAAGCACATTTGAAATCTTGGTTAAAAATTTTGTTTCTCTTGTCTCAGTGAGGGTAACAAAGATTAGTATAGAAAATTTTAGCATCTTTTTTGCAGTAAAAAAAAAACATTGAGTTGGGAATTCTTGCAAGAATCAAATAAATGTCTGATTTTAATGAAACTTTCAGGACTTATTCACAAATGAATTCAAATATTTTAGAAACTTTTAGGAAATTTTGGTAGAAATATTTTTTTTATTTTTTTATATATCTGTTATTTTCCCCACTTAATGAAATTTTGGCCTTTTTCAGCTACTGTCAGGTTAAAAAATGCATTTCTGCAATATTTTAAACAAATTAGTAAATATTTGTTTCAAATCAGATTAATTATACTTTAAATACTTAAATACTTCTCAAATAAGGTTTCAGAAAAATATATTTTATTTACACTATTTACATTGCGTGGACTATAATCCTCATCTTTGTTGCCATATTTATCACATTTCGGCCGTTGTATGCTCCAGCCTTTTTCAGGTGGTTAGAATGTCAAACTGAACCCTTTATTTCACTCATTGGGGTAGATTGTTCTAGTTCCACATACCATGTCTAATGGATGTCAGTTATCAGTTATCTCCTGTTAATTCCCCTCTCCAATTTCTCCATCGCTTTAACCAGGTATTGAACTCACACTTTTTGGGTCCTGTCACTGGATCTAACTAACACCTTCATCCACTGTGCCATGTGTCCTTCAGAAATATAGACATATATTTTATTTGTTGAAGACTTTTTAATAAATAAAATTATATTGTGATGAAAGACGACTAAAAAAGGGTGCTAATGAGCTATTTTAGCAACAAAAAAAAACTCATTCCAGTCAATTTAAATTAGTTTTTGAAATACAGCAAAGTATTTTGCTTATTGGAAATATTAAATTTAATATATTAGCTTAAAATTAAAATAAAAGCTTCAAAAACTTTTAATTTCTAAAAATTCATTTTAAACCTCAGTTTTTATTTATTTATTTTTTTTTTTAAGTACCTACTTCTTATCAAATATTGTTCAGTATTAACTTGAAGTTCTAATCAATGTTTCCTCAAAATCTATCCATCTTTGTTTTATTTTAGTAATAACACATGTCCCTTCAGGATGTTAAGCAATCATGGCTCTCTATAGCTTCTTTTTTTTCTGCCATGTCTGTTTTTGGAAGTGGTCTTCTTTTTGTCTTCTCCATGGTTTTGAATTCAGAGTTGTCTTTCTTTTAGATTGGTTGTCCAGTCTGCTTTATTATTTTACCCATAGCTGGAGGAAGAAAAGATGGATTCATGCCTTTTCAAAGAGCATTAGTATAAAATGGACATAATTGCACCAGTTGTAATTTGAACTCTGCCAACTGATTACAGTTTTGTGTTGATAGCCATTACACCACAAATGCACACACTCCTGTTCACATGAAATAAAAATTTAGATTTTAAAAATCATAAATGAAGCATTCCTCTTTTTACTAACTTAATTCTCTTCTTTCATCCTCTATAGAAAAAAAACTGATTGAGAAAGGACTTTGCGCAAATTATTCTACACTCTGCTCATTTACCAATTAACTAACTTTATTGATGCTCAGTTAAACTTTATTTTACATATAATCAGAATTATGTTTGTTACTATGTTGGTCAGCAACCATTTTTAAATGCTCAGTCAACTGAGCATTTAATCACACAATATCACTTAACTCAAGTTATACACCTGATGCAGTGTACAAAATAATGTCTGAATCTACATCTTAAGATATATTTAAAAAAAAAAAAATGATGCCTATTTGCAAGGGAACTATCAGTACAAATTGTTACAAAGTGATTTCTGATTAAAATTATATTTTATTGAAAAACAACAATTTTGTCCTTTATAAATTACATGTTTTATTTTATTTTTAGTTTGTCAGTGATGCACTAATTTTGTTGGGTTTTTTTAATGATTGATATCTTTGTTTTAAAGTAATTTTATTATTTTTTCATTTGTTTTTTTTTTTTTTAATTATTTATTTTCTTTTGTTTTTTGTTTTTTATCACAATTTGGCTGTGCTCTGTCCAAGCACCGATATCTTTTGCCTTTTTGCTACTGCTGCTGCTTTCATTTCAATCAGCATGTTACAGTTACCTCCCCTGTGGACATTTCTATGTGTCTTCATTTTTTTTTTTTTTTTTTTTTTTAACCCCTCATTGTTCTACCAGGACTGTGCTGCCACCATCACCACCACTACAACAATCACTGTCACCGTCTTCATCTTGAGTTTTTGTTAGATTTTATTTCTATGGTTATATTCTGTAGCACTATCAGTTATCACATATGTTTGTTTTTTTTGGTTTTTTAATCATAAAGAAAATTATTTTATTTGTAGTCTCTATTTGCATTCTTACTTCCATTTAACAAGTTTTTACTTTAAGAGAAAATTTTTTACTTATTTTCTTAAATAATGTATAAAATGAAACAGTAAATCTGAGAAATGTCAATATTGATTTTCATACATTATGCAGTATTTAATTTCATGTTACTCTAAACTAAGAAACTAAATCACGTTAAATAGTTTTGAGATGATAGTATATAAGATTTCTGATTGTACATCATAAAGACAGTTTTTTTATTACTGATTCTAAATGATGTGTGTGTCTGAACTAAGTGAGTTAGTCCACAATATCCGTATTTTAATTTGTTGTACAAAAAATGAAGGCTTCACTCTTTTCTTTTTGTTTTCTTTAGGTAAAGATATCTAAAAATACTTGACCATAGTGAAAATTGAGAAAGACTTTTGTTAAATTATTGTATAAAAAAAAATTATATACGTATGTCATTTGCAAACAGTACTGTTTCGCTGTATCACAGCTCCTCAGTTTGACTAGACCTCCGAATATATATATATATATATATATATATATATATATATATATATATATATATTTTTTTTTACTGTAAATAATAATAATAAAATAGTAAAGGAAAAACCACTATTTTAGAATAATTGTTACATTTACACACACTTTATACACTAACTGTGATAAGTAAAAGATGAGTTACTTACCCTTTTGGTATTTGTATCTGTTAATTTATTCAATGACAAATTTGCTTCTGTTTAGAATGGAAAAGTTATCTGTCTAATATATAGATAGATAGATATGAACAATCTCTGATAGAGTTGCAGCATTAAGACAGGCTTCGTAGAAAAAAATTTGGCCTCACTGGAGTTTTTTTTTCTTTATTTTTGATTCATGCTGCTTAAATCTTAGTATTTATTAATTAATTGCAATAAAGACCAACAGAAATAAAATCAAAGAAATAATAATTGAACAAGTTAATCATGACTGATAATATTTCAATTTCATTGAAGAAATTTAAATATTTAAATATATATATATATATATATACACACTGTATAGTCTGTTACTATCTGTGTAAGATTCACTCAACTCTGCTTGGAATACCACATTTAAAATTTAATTTTTCTATATTCTGTGTAAACAGCAGCCATTTTATTCTTTTATGATAGGGTGTATGGGAAGTAAATCTGCATGATAGTAATTTCAAATTTTGTTATTCAAAAATATGTGATAACATTTATGCACAATTTTCTATGGTGTTTTTCTTTTTATCTTTTGGTTGTTTCAGTTTCATAATTGTTATTTAGAAGATGAAAGGTGTCTTCTTTTTTTTTTTTCCTATTCCCTTTTATTGTGAAGGTGTCTCATGTTCTTGTGTCTCCCATCCTCCACCACCACCACCACCACTACCATCAATCCCAGGACCACTTCATGCCTGATAACTGCTGCCTGCCAATTTCTAATCTGTTTTCCATGATCTTTTCAACACAGCACTGCAAGACAACACAAATTTTGTACATTGGTGCAAGCCTCTGGACTTTGTCCTATTGTTTTATTTCTTTTTTCTCATCATATTTTTTTTTCTGCTTTTATGTCTAATATGCAAGTAAAAGCATTGAATTCCGCCGCAAGAAATGCAATTCTTTCTATTGATGACTTTCCTTTTTCTTTTCTTTTTTTTTAACCAAATAACTTATCATTCATTTTCCTTCAAGTCTATTACTTTTCTTCATTTCTTTCCTTAAAAAAATAATCCTCATGTCAGCTACCTTTTTTTGTGGTAGGCTGGAGGTTCTTCTGTGTTTTTGCATTTTTTTTATTGGGGAGAAAATCAAGAATATAAATTTATTCTAACCTTAGCATTCAAAAAAAAAAATTGTTATACAAATTTCAAATCCATAAACTAATTTAAATATAGAATTTTTGTTAACTGTCTTTTTTTCTTTTTTTTGTGTTTTTTTTTATAGTTATTTCTCTTAATCATTGGTTTCAAAACTCAGAAAAATATCTTTAAATGTTTCTCCTGTAATTTCCAAATTTGCAGGAATCTGTCATTGATGCCTTTCTTTGAAAGAGACTTGTTTATGCTTTAGTAACTTTCATTATTCATCTTCTCAAAACTGTCATACACAAATCAATAAATCATAATCTGTAATTTGGCTTCCTTTTTTTTTCTTCTTTTTTTTTTTCCTTTTTTTTTTCCCCCTCAAAAGCCAGATTTAAAAAAAAATCTTTTTCTTTTATTTTGCTTGCATGGCTTCAAATATAATGCTTTAATAAATCTATAAATTAAGTTTGCCAATTGAAAATCATATTTTTATCTCAGATTTTTACATTATCTATCCACTCTTTCCATGCTTATAGTTCTATAACCTTTTCTTTTTCTTTTCACTCCACATGATTCCGCTTACTGTGGCAGCTTTTGCCTTGCACCTTCCAATAAATGTTTTGTAGAATTTTAGAAAAATAAATATTTGGATTCTCTGTTAATAGTTTTAGTATGCATGGGGAAAGGGAAGAGAAGAAGAGTTAAAGAGTGCATGTAAAAAGATATATATATATATATATATATATATATATATATATGTGTGTGTGAAGAAATATAGTTTTAAGGTGTGTTCTATTTATGGGATAAAGTGCTCAATATCAGAGATAGAGTGTATGTAAATATAAAGTGATCATTGAAGTCACACTTGGAGGTGACAGGCTGTTTCATACTAGACGCGATCGTCAGCCCGACGATTGCATCTAGCATGAAACAACCTGTCACCTCTGAGTGTTGACTTCAATGTTCCCTTATATATATATAATGTAAAATGTGTACAAGTGTTTTGTTTGTGTGTCTTTATGTATAAATGCATACTCACATGCATGCATATATACATGTATTGCTTTTGCATTTTAAATGAGAGATGTTTACTTCTTAGAGAAATATTTGATTTTATTCTTTGCCCATTTTGACATTAAATAATTTTCACCCTTTTCCAAAACAACTGCTAAAAGACAGGATGTGCATAAAGTTCTACATCTATAAAATGGCTTGTGTTCCCACAACACCCCCCTCCCAAAGACCTGGGAATATTCAATGTGTTTCTTGCTGACCCTACAATCTCTGGCTCATTATACTTGAAGCTACATGACTGAATGTTAGAATAGTAATGTTTGTTAACCTGTTTAATTTGTAGTATCTGTTTACCAGTACAACACTGGTTTCTAATCACTGTAGTACTAATAAATTCATAAGATTCTACCTCGAATTTAGAATCAGTAAATTAACTCAAAACTAGTATTCAATGTAATATTGCTTCTTATTCAGAAGAATAAGGTGAATATTATGGTTGCTCCATATCATTAGAAATAAGGTAAATGTAATAGTTGTACTCCTTACATAATACTCTGGATAAATCAAAATGTTTTTCCATCTGTAAAGATGGATCAAGATTCTGATTAAGTTCTGTTAGAGGTGATATCCATATGTCAACATTATCATTGTGCAAAATGAGAATCTACCTGCTGAAAAACAGGCATACCAAAAATAATTCCATAGCCCAACACAGGCTGTTCATATTAATGTCTTTTGTACCAGCCATTTATTGCTCTTCACTGTAGATTTGTTCTTTTCATCGTTAGTTCTGGAAAAGTAAAACTGACTCTATCACTGGACATTTTGAGTATTTTCAAGTGGTCAGATCTCAGGATTCAATTATTTAAATGGAAAGATAGTGTCAGGCAAAACTTTCTGGGAGTCAAAACCTGAAAATGTTAAGTGTTAATATTTTGAAAAAATATCTGCTGTCACTCTCATTTTATACAGCTACCATATTTATACAAATGTTTCTCAGTTTTATCAATAACTAAAGGTCCTTCAAACCTCATTTCAAAATAGTAACAAAATTTCAAATTGTCTTTGAAGAAATTAAAATGTTTTTCAAATTGACAGAGAATGCCATTTTGTAGATAAATTGCATGTTTGCAAAATACATTTTTGATATATCCACAAAACAGTAGCATCTGAAACAAAAATTAGTATGAATTAAGTTAATTTAAACCATAGACTCCAGGTTTAATGTGTCCATTCTAATCAACAGAATGTCTTTTTCTCTTTATCTTTTTCTCAAAATGTTTTAGATGATTGTTTCAATTTTGTCATTAGTAGTTTTAAATAAGAAGAAAATTAGGTTAAGCAAATGACTAGAGAAAATTCTTGCTACCAATTACTTGATTAGTTAGTCATCAGTGGTAAGTCAGATAAAAACCTATACTTTATTCAGTTCTGGTTGGGTGAATGGCTTAAAAAGATGCTGATATTGATATGGTTATCGCATTGGGTATCCCTACCAAGCTAACACTTGAGTTGATCGTAAACAGTTAAAGTTGAAATGATTTCTTTAAGTAAAATTCTTTATTAAAAATATATTTAAGCCTCTATAATTTTTTTGTTTTCATTTAGCTAATCCTTTTTTTCTTTTTCTGCAAACAACTACTTCAGCTTGATCCTGTTTTTATATTATGTAATAGAATTGAAGCAACTGGAAACAGACATAATCTGTGAGCCTTCTTTTGAAAAATGAAAAGATATGTGATGGCCACTAAGAAGAAATTGCCAATGCACTCTGTTTATCACAATCACCAAGAAAGTTTTAAAGAGTTTTCTTGAATTCAACAGATCTGTTGATTATTGGTCTCAAATATTCATGAAAGCTTTAAAAAAATGGAATAAAAGCTGTAGAAATGTTATGGAATACATGGCTAATGAATGCTACATACTATTTAAAGACCAAGTGTTTTCAAACTATGATATGACATGAAAACATAATCTATCAATTTGTAATGGTTTTGTCTTCTCTATCACTCTTTATCAACTATTCTTTGTTGTCATTTATTTCTTCACTATATATTTTGGCTACTTGCTTGAACATTTCCTGTCAATATACTTGAATAAATTATATTTATTTTATCTCTAGCTTCTTTTTTATAAGACTTTTCTCTATCTGATATCCTTCTAAAGCATGTGGCCTCTCTAGTCTAGATCAATCCAATTCAGTTGAAAAAAAATAATTGGCTTCTCATGATTTTCAAATAAAGTTTATTAAATCTTTTCTACAATTTTGTTAATGCTAATCTAGTCAATTTTCTACACTATAGGGTTAAAGTATTCTTTCAGTATAAAGTTATCAAACTAAATTTTGAAATAAACTTGGCTTGAATTTATTTTACATCAACATGTTTCTATCCTAAACTAATGCCAAATTTCTGTAATAAGTTATTTAAAAAAGAACACCAACAAATATTTGTAAATAATTTGTCCTTTATTTTTCCATTTTTTTAAGTAAACAGTACATTTTTATTATCTGATACATTTTAAATAAAGTTACAAATTCTAATCATCACAGTAACAAATGAGGCTTTAAAAAAATATAAAAAAAACACTTGGTGTCTTTCTAAAAACATGCACAAAATACTTTCATTATTATAATTTCTATCTTTGTCTGTCTTTGTCTCTTTTTGCATCTTAATGTTTCTCTGCTGCATTTCCTTCTCTTTCCTTTTACTTTCCCTCTCACTCCTACTCCTCTCTCTATTTTTTTTTTTTTTAATCTCCATTTTTTGGTTCTACTGTTAACACCTATCCGAGGCTTGTTCCAGCTTGGTTTTCATATCTTGCAGCTGTGTTTGAATGTTTTTTATTGTTTTTTTTTCCTTCCTAAGTAACAGCCATTTTCATTGGATGGCAGGCAGAAAATAACCAATGGCAGCAGCCCAAACATTTGAGAGTTTTTCTGAGGGTACACTCAACATGGACCAGTTTATCAATCTACAATCATTAACAATATTTGTTAATGTATTTGTTAATAATCCTTGTCTTCATAGTTGACAGTTCATGGCTCTTATGTTTTTTTGTTTTTGTCTTTTTTTTTCCCCTTTTTCTTTCATTTTTTTATTTTTATTTAAATCCCTAAATATTTTTCCAGCATACCCTTCTCTTAACCAAATTCAGAGGGCAGATTTTAAAAATTTAATTTCATAAATTTCACTTGCTTTTTACTTTAATACTAATAGATTAGTTTTAACTTTTAAGAAAAATTTTTTTTAAATTTACAGTTTTGAAATTTTGAGACAAGCATTGTTATTGCTTCATGACTTGATTTCACGAGTCTCTTCAATTTTGTTGTTTTAGTTACAAGGTTTCAAAGCTCTTTGAAGATTATGATTTATGTGTCATCTGGTAATGTTGTGATTGAAACAATAAAATGGACGATACTTGTCTGAATAACTCCTAGACTAAATCTCATTCATTACAACTGGGAAAAACTTGTTTGGAAATAAAATAACTTCAACATTTCTATGCTTGTTTCTTTAAACAAGGTTATTTTTTTATGGCAACAATTCTCTTAAAAATTACAAAATTAAATGCACACATTACAATTCAGATTAGAATTTGTCTTGGATTTCAGCATTTGCAATCATTTAATAGACACTTTTGATAGCAACCTAGTGAAAAATATCCAGGTGTTGGTTATAGATGAACTTGGTAAGTAGCCCCAACAAAGAAATACAAAAAATGGTGTGAATTAAACATGAACACAGGTTTATATGAAGAAACCATTTATTCAATATAACAAAAGTAAAAAAAACAATGTATACAAAAGGATATAAGAATTAATGTATTTAGAGATATGTTTTTGTGGTAATTACTCCCAAACTAACCTAATGAGTTTTTATAGTCTAATGAATTATACTTAACTAAGTACTAAAGTTTAGAGCTGGAAAGGTACTCTTATGCACACATGTTAACCTTTAGGAGAATTCCTGTAACCACCTTTGGTAGCAAAATGTGATATATTACTGACGTTTTGTATCCTGATACAGGGATTCTTAGAATTATTGACAAAGGTTAACAAAGGAAAACATGTTGTCTTGTTTTGATTTGGAGATATTATGTTGTTTATAAAATAATATTGGATGTTGAAATTTGGACACTTGAGGGTTTTTTTTATTATGTCTTCAGAAATGCAACATTGGGTAGAACCTAATAAAGCTTAAAGATTTATATGAAGGTACAATAGTTTTGAATTTCTCTCTAAGCTTCACTCTTATTGAATATATTGAATTTAATAGAATAAAAAGTTGTATTTTTTTTTTTTTTTTTTTAATCAGTTCACCCTAAGCTACTAAGATACAGGTGGCTACTGGGAGTGAAAGAGAATGAAAAGACTTTACAAGGAACCAGAAACCAATCCTAAACAAGATATAAACCTCTACTCCTGTTCAGAAGTCCAATTTAACATGAAATTTTAATAAAAAGTAATTTAGAAAAAAGAAAATTATATCATTTTAAAGAAAAAGAATATTAAGATATCAAATGAACCTGTTATTTTGAAATTTCATATTTTCATTTCTTTAATGTCCATTAAGAAATTTTTTATTTTATTTTTTATTTTTACTCAATCATTTTACTTCTGCAGACAAGTTTTTCTCTTTAAAAAAAATTTCTCCAAATCTTTTATGAAAATTGTACTCCTCAAATATATGAACTGCCCATTGAATTGGTTAAGATTTTGTATTTTAGAATGATTGTTGGTTATAGTTTTTAATTTTAATGTTTCCTTTTTTATTCTCTTTACTGCACCAAGTTCATAGTTAATAAGAAACATTTCAGTCTAACTTTATCAATAATTGGATCATATAAAAGTCTGTATCGAGAATCATTTCCTTTTTAAAAGGAATTGAATTGATTGTTAAAATAAAAATCCTATATATTTCTCATAAATATCTTTAATATTAAAGTCAATCAGTTTTACTTTGTTTATTAAAAAAATATAATGAAAAATATTCTTGTTCCAACCTTCATAAATATTTACTCAGCTCAGTCTGACAAAGAGCTCCAAAAGTAAAACATCCATTGAACTTACTATCAATGGCTTGTAAAACAAACCTGCTAACCATCACTCTACAGCAGGCACTCTGTTTCTTTCCGAAGCTTAGTTTTGGCACAAGGCCATGATTTGGGGTTATTTAATTAGATCCAAATAATAATCAGCAAATCATCATATTAATCTTAGTTTTGGCACAAATATGGAGTACCCAATGAGGATTAAACAATATTCAGTCATAAATATCTGCAAGATCAGCTCGTTAATCATTACATTTTGATAAAGAGGGAACCCTCTGTTTCTCTTGTATAGCTGAGAAAACATTTATTTTTCATTCACTCTTGACTGAGTAACAAATTATCTAGTTTTTGTTTGCCTATTAACTTTCAAGAGCAAAATAAAATATCGAGTGACCAGAATATTAATTGTTTATAAGAAATATAATGAATATTAAAATTATCCAAATGGTAAAAAAAAAAATCTCATTTATTTTTCTAATGGAATTTACTAAATAATACTTGCTTTAAACGTAAATACCTGGCAACATTATCACTATTAAATATCAAGTTGAAAGTTTTTACAAAAAAAATAGGTAAAGCAGATTATGGGATATATAGCTAGTTATCCGCACAGAAAGTGTAATCACTGAGCAAGATTCAAATTCTGGCCTGGTCTGTTGCATTCACTTTCACACTGCTGCCCATAATGTTACTACTATTTTACGAATCCCTTTTTACCCCAGATATGGGTTAAATTGCAGGGTCGAGTGGCCTCTCTAGCTTTTTATTTAGGCAAATGACAACTCTGAATTCAAAACCATGGAGAAGGCAATAGGGAATCACTTCGTTATTTTTATCCAAGAAGTCCTGGTAATTCACAGATAATAAAGAAAATTAATCTGTGGAGAGTCTTAATTACCTGCATTCTTAAGGAATCTGATACTGGAGAAGAGGGGTAGATGGTGAAGCTTTCAAAAGATTTTGAGGTCCAAATAAAGAAATATTTAAAATAATTCATCAAATAAAAGATCAAATGTAAAACTATAGCAAGCTTTTTATATATATTTTTTTTTTTAAACATTTGATTTTAAATAGTTAAATTTTTCATATCATTTGAAAAAAGTACTTAAAATAACAGAATGGTTTATGTTTATTATGATGAGGATGAAATTTTTACTTAATATTGAAGTAGTTGCTTTAAGGATTTTGGTATTGGTGTCTAAACAGAGTGAAAATTGTCTGCATAGAGGTCTTCTTCAATTGCTTCTATCTAGATCCACTGCTTTAATTTCATTTAGCTATGAACTTGGGGTCATCTAGTTTTATGTTAGTCAAGTTAATCTCTTTCATTAACTTTTTTTGTTGTTGTCTTTGTTTATCACATTATTTTCTTTCTTACTTTTGATTACAGCTTACCTATGTTTGGTAAAAAAATAAAATAAAATAAAGAAAATATCTTAAGTCTTGAATTTACATATCCTGAAACTGTTAATGTGTCTATTTGTAGCCTCACTTGAATCATATTATTTCTGTAAAGTGTTTGTCATGCATCTTCATCAGTCAATAGCATACATGGCTGTCACCTTTGACACTTGGTAGCATTCATGTGTAGATTTCTCAATGTAGTCACTATGTAGAATGATGAAATATGTCACTAATGGCTTGATTTGTGTCTCTATATCATTCATACATACATACATACATACATACATACATCTTTTATGTTTTTGTAATTCAAAATGCCACAACTGATGGGGAGGGGTACACCATTTAAAGAAGTAATTTTCATCAGTTATCACAAAATTAAATTCTAAAGAGTTTTGATTGCTGTATTTTAGTCCTTGTCCATATTCTGTAATCTCTCAAAATCACTATCTTAAAATAAATTCTCACCTGAACCCCTCCTCCCATTCATATATTAAAATTGTCCTTATTCTGCCACCAATTCTAACTACTAATATTTATGACTCACTTTTATTATTTTCATTGTCACAAATATCTACTAATAATTCACTTCTTACAAATTGACTTTTTGTTTTTTTTTTTAATTTGAGAATTTTAATACATTATTTTAAACAGTTTTTGTAAATTACACTTTAAAATTATTCTTAGTTCTTAGTATTTAACTTTTACCAACATGGAATTAATTCTGGAAAACAAGCCCTGATTTTCAAGAAAAAAAAATTTGAAAAATCAAAGTTACTTTTAAAAAGAAATAATATTTCATACAAAGATGAGAAATACTTAAATTCTATAGAAAACACAAAATATGGGAAGATTTCTTCTTTTTTTTTATGATGATAATTTATAATGAGTAAAAATTATTTTTTCATTGTAAGTTTATGCCAATAACTTAGTAAAAATGAAATAAGTTTTGATTGTTATTTATATTTGGGCTATTGTCCTTGTCTTTGTTGTTGTTAGTGCATTCCAGCCGTTGTGTCCTCTGGCTTTCATCAGGTGTATATCAATCTGAGTAATGTACAGGGAATAGTGAATTTAAGCCTTTATTTAATCTGTAGGTTTAGACTATTCTTATTCCACTGCCCATGTCTAGGGATATCTTGGGTAGTTTTTATTTGTCTATTCTGTTTCCATTAAGTTCAAGTACACACTGCCTAGCCTAGGGATTGAACTCATGAACCATTGATTTAATCCACTAGTCTTGTCTATAGGACAATAGTCTTATGGAGTAAAGTGTTGGTTCATAAATTTGGTTACATAGTAATTGTGACTTCAATCCCTGGGCTGGGCAGCATGTATCTGGATTTGGTGACAATGGGTGAGCAATAACTAAGCAGTATTAAAATAAAAACTAGACAAGACGTCCCTAGACATGGGCAGTGGAACAAGAGCAGTCTACCTCATAGATTAAATGAAGGGTTCAGTTCAGAATTCCTTGTAGGTTACTAGGATTGATATACACCTGATGAAACTCAGAGGGCACAACAGTTGAAACGTTATAACAACAACAAAGATGAAGATATTCATCTGATTGCAAATAATGTAAATAATGATAACTTCTCATCCCAGAAATTCAGACAGAAATTTTCATTAATAATTACAAGCCAGAAAAAAAAGTCTGTTTTATTTCCAAACATTTTGTTCTTCTTTGATTGGTTGTATATTGACAGTTGAACCAATTTTCAATTTGGAAATGTCACTTTTGTTTTGGGATCTATTTTGCCTAAACAAACAAAAGAATCCTGTCGGTATTTCTCTCTGGCTTAACATATAAAAAATTATTAAAGACAAGTTTAAAAAAAAAAAAACTTTGGACAGCCATCATTGCTTCCTGATACGAATTGAATTATTATTTGATTCAACTAAATCATTGTAAATAGGTGTACTTTCTGTAATGATTCTAGTCTTTAAAGAAGAATTGTCAAAACTAAGTTGGTTAACTTTAAATGAATATTCTATGGAGCTTAGAAGATAAATATTGTCCTGTCATTAATTGATGTAATGTGATGTTTTTCAACTATTATTAGAACTTAATTTTATATAAATCTCTACACATAATAATGATAGTAGTATTATCATTATTATTATTATTGTTGTTGTTGTGTATTGTTCATATTGTTATTTCCTGGCTCCTGCAGAGATTGACTTCTCAGCAACATTTGTGGAATCCACGGAGGCAAGTAGCAGTTCTGGAGGCTCAGTGCAGGAAGATGTGATGTCGACATCATTTGCAGGCTCAGCTTCTGTTCCTGCAGCAGTGACAGCAATAGTAACACCCTCCATCACTTTGGCCCAATCGCAGCTTGCATCTGCCAATTCCACAAGTCATACTCTCCCAGCTATTGGTTCGTCTCATACTCAACCCAACTTCCAAGTATCCTATACACCTGAATTCTACAAAAAATCTCAGAATCTATCAGCAAGTTGTATAAGTGTAAATCTTCCTACTGAAAGGTAAGAAAAAATAGTTCTCTCTCTCATACATATACATATATATATATACTGATCAAACAAACATTGTAATCTCTCTCCTTCCTTTTTTTTTAATTTTTAATTCCATTTACAAACAGACCAAGAACTTTTTAGTATCTTTCCTACACCAGTCATAATATTATCTTGAATTTTATTTGATGAATCTAATCATTACTAATTTTTGTTTAGTATTTCTTGCATCTTAATTTCAATTGCTTTTCATTGCAACTAAGACCATCAGTCTATGGCTATTAATATTGAGTCTTTGAGATGATGTAATGTCAGCCATTAATAATTTTTGACAAGGATTTTTTTATCTTAGTTTTAATTACATTTCACAACCTGTCAAACTGTCAGTAAACTATTGTAAAAAAATCAAACTATATAACAATTATCAATGTGTATCTATTTATATATTTCCTGTTTCATCTGCAGCGGGAAGGGAGATAAATCTACTTAATTTAGTAATTTTATGAGTGATTACTTCCCTTAGTCATTTTAATAATCTATACAAATAAAAATATTTATCTGCATTTAGACAAAATAAGTTCCTGAGCAAAATGAACTGTCTAATTAATCGGTACCTTTATGCCTATGTTTCTTAGATTGCGGCCTTATTTGTTCAAGCCTTTCATGTGAGACACTCAGTCTATTAAGTGATTGTCTTGTTTCAACTTGGTCTTGAAATCCCTTTGTCGTTGTCGTGTTTGTATTTCTGTTGCTAATCTTTTTCTTCAAAGAGATATTTGGATTTCACTGTTATATTAAACATAAAATTTTTAACATGAAAAGATATTGAGCAAAAAATGATTTCATATAATACCAGGAGTAATCAATAAATCATAGATACCATTGAACATGTAAAAAAAAAATTAAAGGGAAAGGGTTAATTAAACTGTTCATTGGCCTCTGTTTTCATTGTGAATTCTTTATCTCCACTTTATTGAATCTCAATACATTGTTTCAAGACTTTTGTTTCATTGCATCTCACTATTAATACTTATTGCATATAAAAATAATAATCATAAAAATTACATCACTTAGCATCCTCCATAATTTTCTTACTTTCCATAACATTAAATGTTTTTCAAAGACTTTCAGATTTAAATTTGAACATTTTACATCATTTTCTAAGTAATATTTTTTCTGTGTACAAATTCAAATTTTTCTTAAAATCTCTGCATTTTGCCTTTGATGAAGTTCCTGAAGAAATGAAAAGCATGGCAAAAACAAGTTTTCCTATTTGTCAGTTTAATATATATAATATATATAATATATATATATATATATATATATATATATATATATATATATATATATATATTGTGTGTGTGCGCACAATTGAGTAATTGAAATTTCTTAGCCCAACCAATGGTTGTGTTAACATGAAATCACAAGTCATCGTGGCCAAGGGTTTTAGTATGATGGCTGTGTTCAAACTGCTGATCATGCCGGATTATGCACTTTCGCCAATAAACTGTAACTATAGTCTGCTCAGCAAAGTTGCAGTATAAACCATAGGTGTTAAAGAAACACTTATGTACCTAGCAGACAAGTGTACTTGGCAAACAAGTAGCAATTTTTATATAATATATTACTTCAGTTCTTATAATGTCTCATTTCTAGAGTGGGGGTAGTAAATGCAATTTATATAGATGTTAAACTTTTGGCATGTTTTCCCTGATTAACAAAAAGATAGTTTTGCTTACCTAAGGTCTGTCCAGGACATATACAGCCATTTTGAATATCCCCAGAACAGCCTTTTTTCTTTTTTTTTTTTTTTTCTTTTTTTGTTTAGTAATCAGTCAGGTGTGATAAGAATCATCTTTAATAATAATAAAAAAAAGTCAGCATTCTCTAGCAAGTGTTCCAAGAAATGGGCCTCGAGAAGAAGGCTTCCAGGAAATGGGCCTCGAGATGAACTTTTCCAAATCTGAAATTGGAATGAAAGTAGTAATGACACCTCCCCTGAATCCATTGTAAATACTAAAGATGAATACTTTGGTGTATGGATCAGTTATAACAATTTTAATTTAGGATATGAGGAAGTGAACATAGAATAATAGGTTGTGCTAGTTTGGGCTAACATTACAAATTGCTCCAAAACATTAGTTTCCAGTCATGTTCTTAAATAGCCTTGTCAAATCAAGACTTTCACATGGCTATCATGCATGGCATCAAACTCACTTGGAAATGTTTAAACTATCAGCCATATGAAATTGTTTTCACAAATCAATGATTAAAAATGGATTCAAGTGAATTAACCCTGTGGGTCTTAAAGAAGACTGTTCTTTGTTGGATTGCATAGACTCTCTTGCTAGAGAATCACAAATAACCTTACCAGATATCTAAACCACATCACTTGAAGACTTCCAACAGGTGCAACAACTAAAATAGATAGAACATGTAACTTGAAGAGAAGATAATTCCATAATCAAGATATTGACTCTCCACATTATCTTAAACAATAGTTTTCAAAGAAAACGCCCATCAGTACTAGAAAGAGCCATTGGATTTGAGAAATCTATTTTACTGAAAAATGTTTTAAGAGAAAGATTTTATAAATTTCAGCTGATAGTAACACTAATTATTTGGCACCATTGTCAATTAAAGCAATAGTGCCTTAGTCTCCTTAGACCATTTTTTCTTTCCTGATATTTTCTGGACACACATTGTTCGTGGATGAATTAGATTTTTAAAATTTAGGGTTGTTAAAAACTAAAATTTCATGTTAGAAACCAAAACTGTTAATTTTGATGTAATAATAAAAATTGCTTCCCATAATTTTCTTTTTTTTTTTTTTTTGTCTTTTCTTCTTTTCTTTCTAGTGATAGCAGTCCAAAGTCCCAACGCAAACCAGTCCCAGCTAAGAAGCCAGCTCCTCCCCCTCCTCCTGAGCGGCCACATTCTGTAGCGGTCAGTCCACTCACTCAATCCAAAATGACTACATCCATGACTTGGCCAAGGCAAGCACATACAGCAGGAGGACAACAGACAGAGAATACATTGTCCACTACAGCAAGTGGAGCACCCCCACCACACCCACCTCCACCAGCTGTTGTGACTAGCAATGGACATGGAACATTGGAGCGAGACAAAAGCAAGGTACAATCTTCACCAACGGAGAGGAAGGCAAGTGAAAGCAAGCGACCTCAACCTCCAGAGAGGCCAAAAGGACCACCCCCAATTGCCCCAGGTTCTGGTCACCACAGGTCTGCATCTACAGGCAGTTTTGGAGTTCCCACATCTGCCTCTCAACCACCAGGTACTTGTGTTGCATCCTCCTCTGAGCATCCTTTATTGCACGCTGATCGGCAACTCGGGGGTCCTACTAACAATGCTCAACCAGTTCCTATGAATGCTGTTGCTAATAGCAACAGGCTTGCTGGTTCTTCTTCTAACTTGAGTACATCGGCTGCTACTTCTCTTGCCAGTGGTAGTGGAGGTGGAAGGGAAGGAGTGGGTACGTTTAGTCGTCTCACAAGTAATCGCCTGTCTTTACGTCCCACACCACCGCCACCACCACCACTACCCCCTCAGTTAAATAAGACAACTGAAAATACTCACATGTGAAAAAAAAGGAGGGGGTCGGGGGTTAAAACAAACAGTTTTAAAACTCCAACAAACAACAACAACAAAGGAAAAAAATGGCAAAAATAACATTGTGGGAAACAAAAAAAAACAAAAGCAAACACAAAAAATAAATGGGGAGACTAACATTGAAAGAAAAAAAAAGATTCCCTCCCCCCCTCCTTCAGTTTTCTGGTTAATGATGAAACATTTATTCCCTATCACCCCTTGCCTGATTGGACTGACATAGCTGACATCTAGATTTGCATTGTTCTTGTCCTTCTGCCACCCAATATGGCCTTTTCAGCCCCTAAATTCTATCCTAATCTACTTAGCTTTTTTTTTCTGCTCATCTCCTTCTCGGTGAGAAATCTCTCTCTCTCTCTCTCTTTTTTTTATCTCACTGGACTTGAACAGTAAACTATCTTCGTTTGATAACTTATTTTTATTTTTGTATTTTTATGTTTCATTCATTCATTTTTTTTTTTTTAATATTTGGGTTGATTTATTTGTTTTTGAAGATATGTTAAAGGGGGACACACAGTGTGTATATATATATATATATATATATATATATATAATATGGAAAAAATAAAGGTTTGAACACTGGGAAACATTTATTGCCATTACCAAAATGAAATATCTAATTTATGCAAAGGCAAAATTCTTAATTGTGTGTTTTTTTACCCAAATATAGCATGAAAGCAACCAATTTTAAACTTTTACCTAACTTATACATATTGTCATTTTATTTAAAAGAAAACTTTTTAAGCAACAGAATGCAACTATTCCCTCTCATAATTCACCCAAAATTCAATGAAGTTTTATTTTCTAAATTTAATCTCCAAGAAGAAATCAATGTGTCCCTTTCGAAATTCTTTTTGCCTTCCTAAAACGTTTTACTTTCTTGATCATTGTTCAACATATTTTAATTCTCCTATGGTTCCTTATCATCTTGGCCTCCTCCACTGGGGATGGATCTCCAGAGGCAGCAAAATTTTGTCTTTACAAAAAGAAAAAGAAAAAAAATTAACAAATACTTATTAAAAGTAAAACAGTTCCTTGATTCTGGCCTAATATGCATCTGTTTTTGCTTCATAGTTGTTCTAATGAAGCATATTGGCATATTTCTAATTTGAATATGCCAAACAATCAAAACAAAGTTCCTGTCCAAATAAGTCTTTAATTTGCCTATGTTCCATCCAGCCCCTAGTGCATATGTTGGGGAGTGAGGCAAGGTGAGAACCAAAGGCAGGAGTCTTCCCATTTATTAGGATTCTTGTCCTACTGCTGGTCAGTGGTTCCTTCCATTCTTAATCTAACCAATTATCTGCAGAATAGTCCCAAAAGTGCCATTTCTTTTTCTTTCTCAGCAGCCATGTTTTCTGAGTTTTCATTATTTTAAAGACTTCATTTAAAAAAAAAACAAAAAAAAAACAACTTTGTTTAGTGGCTAGGTTTGTGTGTAAAATTATACATTTTTGCATTTTATAATGATACTTCATAAATAATAATCAATTTTCTTTTTTTTTTTTTTTTTTTTTTTCAAATATTTTTGTGACAACCGTATTATTAAAAAAAAAAAAAAAAAAACGATATAAAAGTTTGTCAAATGAAAATCTTTGCAGTATTGCTCTGATATATCTATTCATATCTGTTACTGAAGCTTAGGAATAGAAACTATCACCCCCCCCCTACCCCCCTCCACCCACCAATCCAAACACTTTCAACTCTTTCTGCTCTTTTGAGTAAAAATTCCAACAGCTTAAAAAAAAATTTATAAATGCTTTAAAAAAATTTAAATCATGATCAAATCGGCACAAATGGTTCCAAATAGATGTCTCCATTCTGCATTCTGTCACTTCAGATCCTGAAGACAACATTAAAAAAAAAAATTCAAATAAAAGCACAAAATTCAAATATTAATAGAAAATTATTGCAAGATGCGTGATTGCTATAATTTCTATTTACTCATTTGTAAATGAAAGTATCCATACTTAATTATCTGAACTTTGTGAAATACTTTAACCCCAAAAACCACTCATTTTATCTTTAAGGATCCGCTTCCTCTACAGGGATCCAGTTTGCTTGATTAGGTCATTCATTTTTGTTTAATGGCAGATTCATCTAGTCAGATGTAAAGCTTTTAAATTTAGGATCTCAGCTAAGAAGACTGCATCTTGTATAAATAAATTAAAAAAAAATACATTGGAGCAATACATTGAGAAGCATAACCATGAAAATGGGTGCTAACATTTCAGGGGGTTCTTTTATTTTTTTTAATTTTTTTTTTTTTTAAGAATGTCCAAAGAGTTATCTCCCTTCCATCTCTACTTTTTTTTTTTTTAAATTCATTTCATTAAATATTTAAGATTAAATTTTTTTTTTTTTTTTTTTTTCAATTTTTTATTCATTTGTGTATCCTTTTTAAATATTTTCATTTAATATAATATTTTTAAAAACTGAAGCAGCTGTGTTAAAATGTAAATCTAGGAAAGTTTTAAGAGGCTATTGCTGTTTGTTATTTAATCTCGAAAAGACTGCAATTGAATTGTCAACTCTGCTGTTCTACAAATTTGCCCTTTTTTTTTTTTTTCCTTTGCAAATGATAAAATGCAAAAACATTGTAAAAATCAATTTTATAACTAGGATTGAAGACATTAAAAAAAACTGTTCAAAAAAATACTTGTGCTTATCATCCAAGTCCAACTTTCTTTCTTTCTTTTCTTTTTTCTTTTTCTTTTTTTTTAGTTTTCTTCTTCCTGAGAAATTACCTTCAACTTTTCTTCAAAAATCTTTGCTTGATTTTCAATTTCCTTTCTTTTTTTTTATTATTTATTTCTGTAATCTTCTCTCCTTGTTATGCTGCATCTGTCAAACAACAATGTCTTGTCATCCTTTCTTCTTTTTTTTAATGTATATTTCCAAACCCTTCTCTATCGTCTGTCATTGGTCATCTCTACTGCTTGGGCCTCCTGTTATCTAAAGGCAGATGCAAGCCTGCCTAAAATCTGTGCATTTTAAAACAAGAACCATTATCTTCTATTGTTTCTTTTCCAAAGTAGAAGGTCCTAACATTGTTATTTTTAATTTACAACCAGATGTTAGAAATTGAATGAAAACAAATCTCCATGCACGTTTTGATTGGTGGTTGCCATGAGTATATCTTGTGCATACATTCTCAGAATTTTTAACAGATTTATGAGTATATGTAGGGAGCAAAAAGCAAATGGTTTATGTTTTCTTTGAGAATTTAGTGAAATAATATTATTATTATTCTAACTCTGCATGTAAGTCATACAATGTTAGTCCCTCCACCCAATTTATTATCTGTATTTTAATACAGATAATAAATTAGGATGCATAACAAATGGAATTGTCATGATTCTTTTAATTTGAATACTTGAATCAAGCATCAAGTGTATGCAAGAGAGAAGGAAGGACACACACACAAACACTCTTCCTGCTACTCTAAATGTTATTTTGTGGATATCTATGTTTGAGTAGATGCCCTGTTTTTTTTTGTTGTTTTTTTTTAACAGTATGTATTAGAGCTACTGGCCTATATATTTGAAAAAACTATTAAGTCTGATCCAGCACATTTTAGACTGCTTGGTCACTAAGAGTGTCACAGCCTACCAGAGCAGATAGGATTTCCCTTAGAAAGGGGGAACTAAGTTTGAAACCTACCAGAGAGTACATTTTCTTTATTAAGCCTCTCAAATACACAGGCAAGGTAGATTGTAATTCACACTGTTTTTTTTTTTTTAAAAAAACAAAAAAAAACTAGTGTGTCTACTCAAACATAAGTATCCCCAAAATAATGTTTAGAGTGGCAAAAAATCCATTGATTTTTTTGTGTATTGTTCTTAGATTCCAGTCATACAGCTTGATAAGTTTAAGAGAATTATTCACAAAGAATATAAAGTTCATTGTTTATCTTCGAATCTTGTCAATTATTGGCTGGTTGTTGCTTTAGATATTCAATAAAAATATTTTTCAATTTTTAGATAAGTCATTATTTTTCCAGACTTTTTTTTTTAAAACTATTGATCTCTTTCTCATTAAAGGAAGCTGTGTTCATTAACTTTGCAGATAAATGTATAAATCAGGTTGGTGTGGATATCTTTTAGCAAATGAAAAATTGGAGGGCAACACCTTGTATAAAATATGAACTTGCCTCTCTTACTTGTATTGCTATGAGGTTTTCTACAATGTAGTGATCCAACCAGCAGATTTAACACCCTTCTCTTTGGCCAACATTATTCTAGTTTTTCTACAATCCCAAAAGGATCCACCTTCCCATTTAAATTGTACATACAGGGAAGGCTGTAGAAGGGATTGGCCAAAACTATGGTAATAGAAGAGACCATTGGTACAGGCAATACTTAGAAAGACTAATTAAAATATATGAGCAATAAAATTGCTCATATATTGAAGATCCACCTATTTTTGTATAGTCCATTTCTTTGAGAATAAATTTTAAAAAAGAAAACTATATGTAAGAAGCAACAAAACCCTTATCGTTTAGTTCAGTGTTTCTCAACCTTTTTTACTTCAGGGTGCGCTTGTAGACATAACTAAAACTCTGGGGTGCACTTTAAATTTTAATAATGAAAAATTAGTCAGGAAATTTTGGTTTAGCATTCCCAAAGAAGATTAGCAGTACAGTTTTCATTTAAAGGGATTTATGAAGAATATGCTTTTTTTAAATGACTGATTTAAATCCCTTGAGGGAGGCAAAAACAAAAGGATTATCCACTCTTTCTTAAAGATTACAGAATTTAGCATCCAGTCATTTGAAATATCAAATGACAAACTTGACTTCAACATGGAAGTCATATACTTCCTGTTTCTAGCTTTTTAAAAACAAGATTTTTTTAAATATAATTCATAAGTAACCCTTCTGTTAACTTGGGGTGCACCTGGCTATCTTTCAGGGGGCACATTAGCGTTGCCCAGGTGCACTGGTTGAGAAATGTTAGTTTAGTTACTAAGGTGGTCAGTTGTTTCTGTTAAACATTGAATATTTTCCATTTCTTATGACCGTAAGTCAGAGATATGTTTATAATAAAGTTATCTTCTGTGTGGGCTCTATATTAGAAGAGTGAGCATTTTAATCTTTGACATTCTATTAGCTAAATCTTGGAGTTTGGGAAAAAGTTCAGGACAGATGTATTTTGAAAATTTGGACTTGTTGCTTTGCTTCCTCTTATCATTTTGTAACTTGACAATTGTTAAAATGTTGCTACACTTTGGACAAACACTAGGTCTTAATATTTGAAAGATTTACTTAGTTTATGAGAATATGCAGTTATGTTATTACTTATTGCTTCTACCATTTTAAAGAAAAGTTTTGATCAGCAAAATCACTGACAATCATTTGCTGATTAAAACTTTACTAAGTGTAGAGTTAAACTCTTATGATCATTAATGTTTGTGATTGATTCAAAATTTCAGTTTAGAACTATGAAAAGGAAAAAAAAGCATCTTAACCTGAAAATGATTATCAATGGGTCAGTACTAGAAATTAAATGATACATGTTCCTTTGTAATTTTACCTGTTCTTGACCATAATATACTCCAGAGTTTAAGGAAACATTCTCTTTCATTGTCTTTTGAATTCTAGAAAAGTTGTTTTCGGCATTTTCGTTTTAAGCAAGAGGCTTTTTGTTTCCCTTTGTGCACACACAAGCTATTTCTATCTTTGAGATTGAATCTCTATCTGGGGAAAGATTCTGTAGAATAAAAATTGGGGTATATACTTCAGAAGTTGACGCAAATAGCAAAAAGCTAATAATATTAATCTATTACTTCTCACCAAAAAATTCTGCGTTAGTTATACACTTTAAAAAAAATCCTGTCTGAATTAGATTTATTTTTTTAAAAAAAGTGGGGGGGGGGGTAATAAAAGAGGTTTCTACCTGTAACCTATTAATGTCCACCACCCTAAAAATGCGACAGTGAGCATTAATAGCAAAAATTAACTTTGGTTTTATTCATAATATTATGCTTATAACTTATTCTTAAAAATACTTTTAATTTTAGTCAAAATTATGTAAGCTTGAGTTTATTGTAACATATGGTGTGCATCTATAGTAGATTGGACTGGTTTGATTATAGGTTCCAATCACATCATTAACTCTTATTGTTTGTGCTTACTGAATTGAAAAGGTATCAGGGTTAACATACTGTTAAACAAGATTTAATCAGCCAACTAAATTGAAGAGTCAAGGGCATGAAATATTACTATCTACATAATTTATAATAATAGTAAAAAATTTCAGTGATGAAAATATTTTTAAAAAATTAATAATAGTATTTTTTTTATGTGATAATTTAGGGTGAAAAATAAAACAGAATCAGCTGGTTGCATTTAAATATCACAATAAATTCTGCTTATAAAATTCCTAGAATTAGTCAAATTGTTCTTGATCCAATTTTCTCTTCTGCATAAGAAGGAATCACTATTTGCAACAGAGACAAGTTTGCAGTTTTATAATATTTACACAAACAAGGTTTACCAATGAGTGCTTGAATCAACATTAAATATGCTTACTGAATTAGCTTCCTTCATATAAATGCTTACATTTCTATATTCAACATAACAGCAATAAAGCCAGGATTAATTTGCTTTGTTTCAATAACTTTTTTTTATTTGTTGAAACATTTTATGTATAATTTTTCTATTCTCAGCCAAAGTATTTTACCAAAGAGATTCTGTCTTTTAATCTATCCCAAAAAATAAAAAAGGCACCAATCAAATTTTTTCTCCTTCTTTTAATGGTTCTTTTTCATCATATTTGATCAAGAACCTTTTCTTTTTTTAATTGACAAAGATTGTGGAAGTTATATTATAAAATGTAACATTGTCTACATGCAAACCTATTTTTTGTTCTTCTTCTTCTTGTCTGTTTGGTGGCATCTGAAAGTTGATGTGAATTAGCTGTCTTTCAAAAAAACATCCTCTGTATTGAAAAAAAAAACCCATCACTTTGTATTGAACTGACTGAATGCTAAATGATTATTATACTTTTTTTAAAAATTTTTATTTTTGATCTGTCTGAGACTATTCTCTCTTAGTGCCACTCTTGAACGAAGTGGACATTGAATGATTCATGGGGTGAGAGAGTAGTCTGGTGGCTTTCTTTGTTGGGAAATATTTTCACCCACTTTGTTTTTCCTCCCCCTCTTCCAGTTAAACAGCCTTGCTCTACTGGCTTTCTATTTATCGGTCCGCCTTTGCCTGCCTTTTGTAAGGTTTTTTTTTTTTTTTTTTTTAAATGAGTGAACTTGCTGCAGGACCTGGTGCTTCACTGTTGACGTGTGGTCTTAAAGTAGACAAGCCAACAGGGGCTGGTCAGTGTGCTTTAAACAAAGTAAATACTTTTACATTTGTACAAAAATATCAATAAACCAAACTGGACCCAAATCTACCGAAACTAGTACAATTCTTTGCCTTCATTCTCTCTCGCTCTTTTTACAGGTGGAAAATAAAAACAAGGCAGTATGCAACTTCGTGAACATCTTGGGCGGATATTTCTCATTTGATTACAGCTGCTAAAATAAGTTAAAATTAAAACTTTTTGCAAAACGTTGAATGTTTTTAATCATTTGGAGGGGTATTGAAAAGTTTTTGTCTTTGAGGCACTTACCAAAATCAGTATTTCAATTACCAAATATCAGAATGTAGATTTTGAGAATTAAATCAGGCCATGAATTTTTCAGCACCCCCTCATATTAAAGTTAAAGAAAATCTTTTACTCGGTTATATTTACAATTGTCATCTGATTATCCAACTTAGTTTTGAAAAAAAAAAAAAATCATAAATTGATTTCATTTCTAAAAAAGGTTTCTTTTCATCTGAAAATGATCTTGAATTTTATTACTATGAAACTTTTATTTTGATGAATTTACAACAACAACAAAAAATACAATTCTCTTTGTTTACCTTGAAAAAGAATTTCATATGTAAATGTTTAATAATTTAGGTTCAACATTGAATAAGATAAAATAATTTCTAATGATGAAAATTGGTTTTGCAGACATGAGACAATTTTAGGAAATCCACTAATAACTAAGATCGGTTCCTGGAGTTACCAGCCATAGATCTTCTGTACACCAGGTAGAATTACACTGTGGAACAAAGATGTTGCTTCTATTTGCCATGTCCTTTCAGGATATGAGTGATCATGGCCATCCACAATTTTCTGTCCTTTGTAGCTCTTAATAAGATTTATGTTTTTGCTATCTCTCCTATTCCATGTTCTGCCAACCATTTAAACGAGCTCAGTAGTTATGTTATGCACTGCTTTCTTCTGTCCCACTTACATTCAATGTCCTTTGAGTGTCAAATGTTCTAAGCCTTCTTTCCTCATTATGTATCCTAAAAGTTTCAATTATCTCTTTTTGACATTGCATGCTTTTTGTTTCCATTTTCTCTAAAACTTTATCGTTGCTCACTTGTTCAGGCCATATTCTCGGCATCCTTCAGTAGAATTACATTTCTCTTTTTCATCTGTGGGGAGATTGTCAAGCATTCATTGCCATATGGAAAGATTCATATTATTTAAGTCCAGTACTCTTTACTTTGTTTCCAATGAAACTTACCTGTTTTGTTTTGTTTTTGTTTAATATTTTGCTTAACTTTTGAAAGACACCTTTTGTCACATTTTCTGTTAGAACATTTCCTAGATATTTATATTTTGTACTTGTTTGATTTGGGTTCTCATCATAGGCTGTTGCTTTTGCTGACAACCCTATACTTTATCTTACAATTGATGGTTAATCCTTTTCTAGTCTTCTTACTTTCCTTTCTGTAGGAGTGCCTGTAGTTTCCTTTGTGTCTGCTATCAACACTGTATATCTTATTATTGGTGGCTACAATCTTAATATGAGTCCTGGTAGGACTATCTAATTCTCTCAGCATCACCTCACTGTAAAGGCTGAATAAGTTCAGTGAGAAGACACATACTTATCTTCTGCATCTTTCTATTTTTATCTATTTACTAAATTCATTTTCTATCCATACGCAGGTAGTTCCCTTCCAGTATAAATTTTTAGATTTAAACCAATTATGTTGATTCCAAATTTGTGTTCTCTACCTTATTAGGATTATGTGATTTGCACCTGATTGAGAAAATGCCACTTATATTAATTGCACTGAACAAGAATAAAAATAATTATCTTCTCAGATAAGTTCTATACTAACCAGAGTATACTTAGAGGACAACCAACATCTGAACAAGCACTCTGTGGTGAACTGGTATAAAGCAAGTATTAACAGTGCAACCCGAAGACTCTACAGAGCCTGCTTCATAGGCACCATAATTTGGAAGATGATGATGATGATGCTGATGACAGAAGTTATAAAAACTTTGAAAAAGGTAGGATTGACTACACAGAGCTAAGATGGTCTCTGCTCATTTCATGGAGAACATAACCACCAGCACCCTCCCAGGAAAAGGTATAAAAGAGTCTCACCTGTGCAAAATGCTGGCATGTATGCTTTCAAATTCTGGACTGATTAGTTATATACATTGACAATCAGAATTAACCAAGCCTATCAAAGGTGCTTAGCATATATTACTATCCACTTCAGCTGGCAACACAGGATTTTTTCATGTTTGTTGTATAGAATTTTCTTTGATATCAGATGACAAGAAGGTTGATTTTAATAAAGAGATCAAAGAACGAGATGATGGATGTAATTTAAAAATTAACTTCCCAGTGGATCAGGATACCATAATCAATGAGATTGGTACACTCTACCAGGACATATTTGAGAATGAATTGAGGCATCAAGGGGTTGCTTTATCTCGAACATGATGGGGCACTACTGTTGTTTCCTACAATGAGGAAACCCGCTCAAAGTTCAAGAGCAAATGTCTGAAACGTTTATGAGGATATCAGAAATAAAGTAAGTATTTCATATTTATTTGCTTACTTCCCATTATCATCTAAATTTTCCTTAAACATAAATGTATTATTTACTAATATACAATCATATTTATGTTTACTTTTAATATAAATATGGTGTGCACATCTCAAAAACCTGACATGATAGGACAGTTTGAAGTACACATTTGGAATCAACGTACTCTTAATCAAATACAGAATCATTAGTACAGCTAGCAAAATAGCCATTTGTTCCCCCCACTTTTTTGTTTTATTGATTATATGCTATAGTATAAAGTTGTCTTTGAGGTTAATACTAACTAGCACTATTGTAAAACATTTAGTCAGTTTTTCATTTGAGTATTTATACTTATAAAATCTGAATTGTAATAAACTTTTCCTTTTTTTTTTTTTTTTTTTGCTGTTGTATAAAAATCAATTATATAAGTATTTCTAAGCACAAAAAAAAGACTTATGGCCATATCACATTGGAACAGTGGTTCCCTGTACGATCACTGAAGTTAAGCAACATCTAGCTTGGTCAGTACCTAGATGGGTGACCACTTAGGAATACCAGGTGCTGTAATCTTGGATGTGCAGGTGGTGTAATGTATAATGACTTGGAATTGTTAATCAGAGAGCTGACTTTCAATTCCAGCCAGGATCGTTATATTCACTACACACAAATAACCTTGGGAAAAGGCATGAATCCAGAATCCACCACCTATGAGTTAATTGCTAAGACTTGCATCAGTAAATGATTATCTCCAAAAACAACAACAAAAAATATTCTTGCAAACTAAAAATATTTTCTGGATCTAATAACCTGCAAAGTGTTAAGCTGTAAAAAAAATGAATTTATCAAAAATATTAGCAAAAAGGAGAAATACTACATTTTTGTACTGATAGAAATTCATCAAAATAAGGTTTTATAGTAAAATTCATCAAAAGAGATCTTTACAAAAAAATATGATCAGCAAATGTTTGAATTGCAGCCTTGCAGAAACTGGAATTTTATTTGTATAAACTTTTAGAAATCTAAAATTTACATTTTTAGCTCAAACCTGCTATAATTGTGTTTTCTATGCTGCTGTGTGTAAGGAAAAAGGCGTGGTACCAATACAAACCAGTTAATATAAATCATAATTGTGTGTGTATAATAAGCTGGGCTGGTTTGATCATGTATTTCAATCACATTAGCTCTTTCATTGCTTGTGCTCATTAAATTGTTCAGAATACAAAACATTTCTATCTTCATAGTTTTATTAAACATTCTAAATTAATTTTTTAAAATAAATTGATAATAGTATTTTTTTTTTGAAGATTTAATCAGCTTGTTGAATGTTCAAATTCAAGAAGTTGATTACATCACAATAAGTCCTTGTAAAAATCACTAGAATTAGTCTAATCCTTCTTAATCTAATTTTCTTTTTCTATATAAAAAGGAATTATCAATTCAGATAGGAACAAGATTTTGCAGAGTTTTCTAACATTGACAGAAACAAGGTTTACCAATGAGTGAGTGATTTAATATTAAATGCTTACCAAATTAGTTTCCTTTGTATAAATGCTTACATTGCTATGTTCACTGTGTGGAGAGTTAAATGTATTTAGCTGCAATCAAATGACGATTTTGAACAAAAATTCTGATTTTATTTTTACTTCTTGTAAAGAAATATCTTTTGTATATCAGTTGAATTTGATCCAGTTTCCACTTTAAGCTGTCTGGGATTGATAAACCTTCTACTGTAGAGACAATTCTTTGTCCCATGTCAGTGTGTCTAAAGAAAATGCCAACTGTTATAATGTTGTTGTTATCACCTGCCAGTGCGAAACAGGAAGTCCCTGGATGAAGAATCCACAAAAGCACATGCTGCCATTTGCCTGCGCCGCCATTTCTCTCAAAGTCATCACGCCCCAGGAAAGACTTCGTTCTTTAGCTTTGGTAAAACAAGTGAGTGTCCAAGAGCTGACTAACTCCAAACTTCTTCCAGAATTTTGCTCTTATTAATCCCCGTCCCCCCCTTACTAGCCTTTCTCTTTTTTTATTTAACTTCTCTTTTTAAGTTCCCATTTTTCAGATATTTCCTAAATTCTATTCACTTTTTTCCTAATCAAACATTTTCTCAGTTAAAGGATTTTTCTCAGAGAGAGGATTGAGATGGGTAAGACAACAATTCAATGGTTACTTTTTGATGGTGCTGGAAATCTTCAGAATTTATCTCCCGAATCATTGTAAACTTGAAACAAATTTTTCTTTGGCTACCTGGAAATATTTGTTACATGTAAAGATGGTAGTCATGGAGTAGGTGTTAGGACACTGGTCATGTAGACAATTATAACTATAGACAAGGTAACCAATGATTTGGACAAACAAAATTCACTGACCATTGGTCACAATTGTAGCTTTGTGCCTACTATGCTAAACTTAGTTAAAAGAAAGCACTGAAAATATCAACTTATGATTTTTAAAATTTCTCATTCTTTGAATATTGGATTGGAACAAAAGTTTGCAGCATTGTTAATAGGTGGCATACCTCATTTTTCTTCATTTGACACACACACATATATATATATATAATATATTATATGCACAGTACTTATTAGAAAGCGCTCAATATCAGAGATAGAGCTAACATATTTGGTTGGATTGATGTGAGTTTGTGACATCACGACGATTTCCCTCCCACTTCTATAACACCACCAATACACGCAACCTACATAAATCCAAAATTTTGAAATATTAATCAGTTTGTCTGACGATCGCAAGAGCGTGAAACCCAGGGTCACAAAGTCACATCAATCCAACCAAATATATATATATATATATATATATATATATATAACAAACCTTGAAAGGCCTTTTTATGATTTGTGTGTAGATTGTGAATTTTTATATTAAGGGAGGGGGAGATTTGATGCTTTTTATCTCTAGAAAGGGAAAAATGCTTTACAAACTGCAAAAGATATGCAACATAGCTGAAAAGTACAGTTTGGATGTAGACTGCTAAATACAAAAGTGGAAATTGCCTGTAAGTCAAAAACATTATGACAAGCCTGTGTTCATTGATGATGATGATTAAATCAAAATGTTAATTAAAGTAATACCCGTCACATATGGCATTGCAGACCCCACCCCACCAAATCTCATATGGGGCATTTGAAAACACTTTGAATCATGTCAAGATTTGGATGCCTCATGATTTAATGGGCACATTTCAATCTATAATTCTTGGATTAAATGGGGGGGGGGGGCAATTAAAACTGATGACGTGTTTAAATATTGTCAGGTGAAAAAGGTCCAAAAGATGATCTGCTAAGGTAATGCTTTGTGTCTGGTGGGATTGGAAGTGTATTACGAACTCCCAGAGATTGCTGCCTTTAATCTAGTTCATGAAAATCACCCAGACTCGGCCAATCAGAAGGGTGTTATCTTCCATCAGAACAACGCCAATTTCACTTCTCTTCTTTTTGTAGACCCGGTAGAAATTACTACAGCTATCATACTCTCTTTGACCTCTATAATTGGAAGATCTTCAATTCTCTGGAAGGCTGGAAAAACCACTTAACGCTTCAACACGCTCAAACCAGCCCCATAAATCTCAGCTTCTTGCATTATTTATTTATATATATATATATATGAATATATATATATATATGAATATGGCAGAGTATACATGGGGTGGGTTGAATGCTAAATGGCTGAACCAGTTCATCATGCAGAAAGTTATGGGAGAATGGAATCATGAAGCAATAAAATAGCACATACATGTTTTAAGAAATCAATGTACAAATATTGTCTCTGAAATACACTAAGGAAAAAGAAAATAAAATGCTACAAACTTCTCTTCTGACTCAATATATATATATATATATATATATATGCAACAAGATTTCATTAAAAAAAAACTTAAGCTTAACTTTAACACAATACCACATGAATTTTAGAACACCCAGAAGGGGACAAAGATACTCTGTAGATTTGCAAAGTTTGCTAATATTCTCATGTCATAATAATTAACATGGATATTATTTCAGTTCTGACTGAACAACCACTCCCACCAACTTTATTTTTAAAATGTCTTGCTTAATTTTGTAAAACTTTTCAAGTTTCTTAATGCTGTCATTAGAATGTTGGCTGCTGAACACTTCTGTTTATGGCAGAGTGTTACATATTTCCCAGTAACATCATTGGGGTTCAAATCCAGGTAAAAGCTAATATTTTCAGGGTTTTTTTTTTTTTAAATCTATGGAATCTCTCTTCATTCAATGAGTACTAAAAAAATCTCTCATATCCAATGCTTTGCTAAGCTTCTAAAATTTATTTTTATTAACCATCACAATTTTTTTTTTTTTAATATTTTATAATTTGAAAAGGAAACAGATTTTATTAAAAAATCTTGAATTTTTGCAGAAGGTAATTACTTTCACTTACAATTAATTTAACCAATCTCCCCCCTCCCACTCTTTTTGCAGGCCAGAAATTTCTATCAAGCTTTTATCTGCTAGCTTTAAAAATGTTGGCCTACAATGAATGACCAGAAATGCTTCAACTTTTCTTCTTTTGAATAATTTCTCAAAAATCTTACCTTTTCCTCGTTTTTAACCTTGGATTCACATCTAAAACTTTTTCTTATAGTTTAACTTATTTTTGGGATTTTTTTTTTGTTTCTTTCAGAAAACAAGACAGAGGCCCCTAAAACTCCATGAATACCCTGACGAAACAAAGCTGTGCTTTTCCCTCCCCTTTCTTCTCACTCTTTTGAAACCAAACTGGATTTCGTATTTTCTACAACTGACGGCTTTTATTTGGTTGACATAAAATCAATTTTGCTTTCATAACCTTAAAATCATCCCTGAAAATTGAGAAACACGATGAACCACCTCACCTGTGAAACCTTTTGTAAACAATTCTATTTGAAAGAGGCATCTTTCTCTTCATCAAAATTGGCCTCAAATCAGCTACAAGTATTGACTCTTACAAGATTTAAAAATAAAATTAAACATCACTAAGTTTTTTTTTTAAATCAAAATAAAATCTTAAAACCATTGTTTTTCTGTTGATTCCATCATTTCATAGCATGAAGAAAATTTGCTTGCTAACAGTTAACAAGTGTTGCATCACTAGAAAATTCTATCCGCACAGAGTATCTTGTTAAACTTTCCTCTAAGCTATGTTATGGTGATGGAAAAGGAACTGAAACTGAGATGCCTGGTTAGGACCAATAACATTGCAGATTCCTTGGATTTTATCAACATAGGAGGAGCACCAGATCAGATGTGGCAGCATTATTCAAAGTAAGGACAAACAGACAAAGATGTAAGATAAATTCTGGTGAGAAAAATTGTCTAACATAGGCATGAATCCCTTATTTACTTTTCTATAAGGATTTGTGCAAATGCAACGACCTCAGTTGGAATTTGAACTTTCTGTGCTGACAAATGTCTACACTCACATCCAACATGTGTGCATACTTCATCTTAAAATTACAAATGGAAAAAAAAATATGAAACCAGTACTTCATTGCTTTGCTGATTGTAAAATGATTCATTTACATTTTTTTTTTTTTTAAATCAGTTGAATACTAAGTATTGACAGATCTTTCAGAAAAACAACAGTAGTTACTGAAATAAAAAAAATTAGAGACAACATACTAGCTTCAGTGTGTGTTATGTCTTCTATATCAATATAGCCTCTAACCACAATGTAAAATTGTCACTGGCTGGAGAACAGGGCATCCCCAAAGTGTTTGATTGAACTGTCCATGTGATAATTGAAGTTGATTTGACAAAGACTTGATTTGAAAGTAGAAAATGCAGATGCTTGTGTGTGTGTGTGTGTGTGTCTATATATATATATATATATATATCTCAAAGCTATATCTTCATTCAAAAGTAAAAGCCTTCATGACTATTGGAGTAATTTAAATACTACTAAATAGTGCAGAATTTGAGCCATTTTTGCTTTCATTCCCAAATTCATACTTTGTTATAGTATACAAATGCAATCCTAATAAAGCAAAACAGACTGAAACTGGAAGAGAGTGGTGATTTATGACAAAAAAACTTCAATTTCCAACCAAATATCAATGTCCTTGCTCATCAAACAAAATCTATTTTTAATGCGTTTATTATCTATATTATTTATGAAGGGGGGGGAAAAAAATGTTATTCCTTTTACAATTTTTCTTCCTATACCAATAAGGAATGAATCTTAAGAAAGAAAAAAAAATTTCTACTCAAAAAAAAAAAAAAAAAAAAAAAAAGAGACAGACATGAAAGAAAGAAAAAAAAACTAAGTTAATGAGGGATCAAGTATTACATGAAGGGGTCACTAGTGTAAAGGTTTTGGTGTCCCCCTTGCCTAGAACACACACGCACATTATATATATATATATATATATATATATATATATATATTAGTAACCTCTGTGTTTGTTTGTTATCGAACTCCTCCTAGGGTTTTGGAGATAGACACCAAATATATTCTGAAACCAGGGTACTTGGATAAGTATATTTCGTTTTGACCCCCCGCCCCACCCCCACCTAGTCACATTGGCAAGATCACTGAGTAATACTGAAATGCATCATTTTTCTCCACAAACTATAACAATGATTTAAAATCATTTTCTTACAAAAAAATTGTGACATGCAGCAAGGCACAGGTAATACTGCCAGTGACAATATAAAGATGTCATTTAAAAAAAAAAAAAGTCTGGTTTAGTCATTTTTGAAACTTTTTAGCAAAGATACATTTACGAGTTTGATTATTATAAAATTCAACACTAATAAATTTTTTTAAATTATGAAAATCAGAATCTACTTGCTACCTCTTGTATAATTAGATCAAACACTATTAATCTGACTCTTAAAATGGGTTGAGAGATTCTTGAAAAAGCAAGTAGATACACCCCCCCCCTCCAGGATCTTACAAGTAAATTTTGTTGATTTACTAAATTCTGTGAAACATTTCCAAAACTGATTATTTTAATCTTCATTTGATAGTTTCACTAGTTTTAAAATTTAAGTTACTGATATTAGGTGGACTTTGTATTATAATGAAGACATAATCAATGCAGCAAGAGTAGACAGGTTAAAATTAAAATACAAAGTAAATATCAATATTACAGACAATGTATTGAAAATTAATTAGTAACTTCAAATTGTCGAAAATATTAGAATTCTTAATGATCACATCAATAACAGCAATTGAATGTTATAGTTGTCATGGTAACCTATTTTAACAATATTTAGGTAAAATGTTTCTTTTAAATTATGAAGCTAGTTTGAGATTTTTTATCAAAATATTTAAGAGATATTTTTTTTTTCTTTCTTGCAAATCAAATTAAAATGTATACAAATAAAAAAAAAAAACTTGATTCTTTTTAACTTAAAATAGTGGATAAAAATATTGACAAATGATTTTTTTTTCTTTTTATTAAAGTAAAAAAAAATGGTTACTTTTTCTTAATTTTTTTTCTAGGACTAAAATTCATTTTCTTCTTTGAACTTAATTTACTTTTTTTCATGGACTTCAATTTGGATTTTCCTTTAGATTTTTCAAGCTTTTCAACTTTGGAAGATTTTTTGGCCTTTAGAAATTTCACTTTAGACTGTTTCACTAAGTCATTGTCAATTTTTGCTTCTTTACTCATTTTTTCAGGCTTCAGTTCTTTCTTTCTTTTTCTGGAAAACAGTTCTGAAAAGAAACAAATCAAAAATGGAAAATACTTTATTTCTTTATCCTAACTTTGAATTTTATGAGCACAATTCAAAAAGGAAAGAAAGTTAAACTACTGAGAATTTACATTTAAAAATATGTCAAAAAATATGTCAAATAAGTTTTAACTATAGAACATATTGCAAAAAATAGTTTTATTTTTTTTACTCTTAAACCTAACCATCTTTTACAATTGTTTTTTTTTTTGTTTTTTTACTACTCAGTAGTGTGTTTTTTTTGTTTTGTTTTTTTTAATTATTATTTAAAATTATTCCACCTACCTGGTTCTGGTTCTGCTTGAACTTCTTCCCTATAATATTGCATGTCATTCTCAATGTCATCTTCAATGGCTTCTGGCATTTCAGTTTTCTCTCCTAAAACACAAAAGTTGTAATCTGTGATATTTTTTTTAGTAATAATTATGGCAGTTCATTTCTGAAGCTGAAGTCCTTTTTATGACACAAAACATTAAGGGGTAAAAAAAAAAAAAAAAATAAGCTGCCTACTTTTTTTTTTTAACAATGAAGATTGGCGGCATCAACAAAACTACTGAACAAGTATTAACTATACTAGTTTTGAAATGTCAATGTAAAGGGAGATAATCCTAATGTAACAAATAAAATTGAGCACAGACACTAAAATGTTTTTAAATGTTAATCTTGGAACTTTTGGGGGGATATATATATATATATATATATTACCCCCATATAATGAACTTTATGAACAATCTTATAGTAAACACTAAATAATGCTTTAAATGATAAGAGTTACAGACAAGGTTAATTTTTTTGTAAATCATTCACTTATTGCAAGTTTTACTGAAATGAAATGGGGAGGATAGACATACCTTCCAGTTCTTTTTCCTTCAACTCCTGTGCTTTCTTCATTCCTTCAAGAGAACGTTCTTTATGTTGTGTCATCAAACGAGCTTTTCTCAATACATTCTCTCGCTGTTCCTTCTTACGTTTTTCTTTGAGTTTTCTAAAAGAAAAAAACATTTTTTTTTTTTTTTTTTTACAAAAACAATAATTTTGGATGTCATTGATATCAAAAGTATTAATTTGTAAAGATTCCCCCCTATAATTTAAAGCACAATGTAACGTTATATTTATAAGTTACACTACCTGACCCCACCTCTACTTACTAATGAGATATTCCACTGTTACCATAAAAATTAGGGCCAAGTTATAATACATGGCTTTTATTTTTCGTTAGCATTCATCAGCTTAATTATTGGACTTAATAATTTAAAAAGCAGAGTTCTTACAGACTGTAAAATAACACATGACAATAGACTTAATAAAAATTCTAGATGAGAGATCTTTTTTTTTTTATATTTAAAAGATTTTTTTAGAACTATATAGTAAACATTTTTATAAAATTCATTATACATATATAATCTCCATTCAGCCTTGAAATCACTTCACACTAAAGAGAGTGACACAATCAATGGCTGTACCAATGATGAGAAGACCATTTGATTGCTACTATATCATTATCAAAGCCCATTATTCAAAAGTAAGATTGAAAAAGTTTATATATATATTTCATATATGTAACAGATCCCATTGGGAACCCAGTGAGAATAGATAAATATCCTTGAAAGTGTGGGTGATCATGGCCAATCCATTCACAATTTCCTATTCTTTGTAGCTCTTAGTAAAATGTCTTTTTGCTATCTGTGCTCTTCCAACCATTTACACAAGCTTGTTAGGCAGGTTATACACTGATTTCCCTCAACAAGTGTTGAATTTTCCAAACTCTTCATTATGTGCCCTAGAAATTCCAGCTCTCTTTCTGATTCCGAGTATAAACGTCCATTTTGTTTTCATTTTCTCTAAAACTTTGTCGTTGCTCATATGTTCAGTCTATTGTTTTCACAGTATCCTGAAGAACCACATTTCTAGTTGTCTCAAGTCTCTTTTTCATATGTGGGGAGATTGTCCCACATTCATTGTCATATAAGACGACCAATATTACACAACAGTTCAGTACTCTTTGTTTCTAACTTTTCTTGATGTTTTGTTTCAGCTTCGGAAAATATGTGTACCAGAGACAGGTAATAGACAATTGGAATCTATAGTCATTCACCCATTGGCAGCCTTATGAAAAAGTCATTATGTGATTGAATAGCTTGTGTTTCATTAAGTTTATATTAAAAATAACATTTGTAGAAAATTATCTTTCATAAAAAATATTTCAAGAAAATTTTCAGTGATCAATTTTTATTATTTAAAGTCAGACTAATGTCCTTGTCAAGCATTAGTTGTCTGTTGTTCCCAGTAACCTTTAGGGAATTTGAAGCTGAACCTGAAGAAGGTCTAAGGGGACAATGATTGAAATATTGTGATAACAAGGATATTAGTTTGACTGTAAATAATAAAAATTCCTCATCCCAGAAATTCTAATTATTTTCAGTTAACAAAAAAAATAAAAAATAAAAATTGTACTTTTCTTTTTAAACTCTGTATACTTCACTTAGATATAAAAATCTGAACCAAAACAGGTTTAAAATTTTATTTTCTAAAATTGGCCCCATGAGGGTTAATGACTTAGAATGTTAAAAAGAAATTTAAACTGCTCCATAAACAGCTTTGTTTAGTAATGTTTTAGTTTTAAAAATCAATTTTAAGACATTTACTTTGTTGAAAGAATTTCTTTTAGTATTTATATTCAAACAAATTGTCTCCTTTGCATATTTTTTTAATAAACTATTTTAAGAATCCCAAATACATGTCAAATATAATTTTCTTTACTTTTCATTATATTAATTTTTGATCTAGAAAAACAGAAGAGTTTGAAATCCAGATCACCTCTAGGTTATATTTTTCTGAATAAATGGTCCCATATTTGTGACAATTTCCAACCACTGACAATTCCCCCCACCCCCAATTTTCAAATACATAATACACACAGTGAGTGATTAAATCTGCTAAAAACAGTTTTAGGTTAGAAATTTTCAAATTCAGTTTTGAATCATCAATTCCTTCCTAACTAAGTGCCAGAAATATTTTGTTAAAGTAATTATAACTGAGCAGGTGGGGGACTTGATTCTTTGATGTTAATTTCAAAATAAAATTATCAAAAAGACTATTACTGTTTTTCTTCTTTGCGTTTGATGGCTGCCTGGATGTCGCCAACTGATAACGTCTTGTAGCTGTGATAAAGGACTTCACCACTGCAGACACCTTCCACTACTTTCGTAAGTTCAAGAGTCATACGAGGACCAAGTTCTGACAACCTTAAAAAAAACAAAAATCAACATCAAATTCTGCAAATCTTTATCCCCAAATCAGAGTATTATGTGTACAAAAAGTAGTAGGGCTCATTTCTGAGTATGCTTGCCTGCTAGGAAATCCTTTTTACAGATATCTGCTGAACACCTACAGTTGCAATATAAACTGCAGGTTGGCTCTAGGCAGGCCTTAGTTAAAGTTTCTGGGAGAGAGCACCCAATCTGGTGTAATCAGCAGTTTGAACAAATGCCAGTAAGCTTAAACCTTCAGTTAAAATGACTTTTGTATTGGGTGGTAACTAGATTATTTATAAATGCTGGTGAATGAGTCATTATGTGTAGCAAGGCCAGGTATTTCCAGAGATGTATGTTTTTGCAATGGTACAAAATTTGATTAAAGTGATGAAAACAGATATATTAAAACAAGAAAAATAAAAAAATAAATAACATCACTATAAAGTGGTTAAAAAAAAAAGCACTCAAATTAGTTTATCATCACACTCTCATTCATTATAGCCCAATCAAGGATGAGAATACCAAAGATCCAACATTATGTAAAATATATAACAATTACAGGTTAATTACATTTATGCCTAACAACCACTTTTCCTGCTTACAGTATGATGGCTGGTTGAACTTAATATAAACAGATACCAATATCTTCAAATGAAATTCAGAATTAGCCTTCTTCAGTACTGAAACAAGGCATATTGCTAGTTTTTTAAGAATCAATTGTATTCATGCACTTGTGCAAATTGTCCACTTTGCTCTTGCAAATATTGGCTGGTATGTGTTGTCTGATCCTTGCTTCTAACCTTTGACATGTCACACTAACATTTGAATTAGTAAATTACCAAACCAATATGATGAGGATGTAGAACATCCATCCAGATTGAACACAAAGCTGGCCGAGCAACAAGGATAATACATGAATTGGTCGATGGATAAGTCTTTCATGCATACAAGAAAACCTTGTACCCACATCACCAATCCCACAGTATAGGCAAATAAACAGGACATTGGGAGAGGAGGCAACCAGCTTAGGTCTAACAAATTGTAACATTTTATCCCAAATGCTGGCCTCCAGAATATATCCAGGTACTTGCTGCAGATTGGTCTGTGAGTAGACAATCAACATACATACTTACTGCTAATATATAAATAGCAAATAGGTTTCTTCCTTTTATGACCAATAACAAACAGCGATGAGACATTATTTTTGTCTTGCTTTCATTCAAGAATAAAAAAATATATATATATAATTTACAGTTTATCACATTTTTCTCACCTGATGGCACTTTTCATTGACACTGTATTTCCTTTGCCTGTCATTTTTTGCGGGAGAACAACTTCATTGTGTGGACCATCCATCTCTGCCTCACTCTCAGACAAATTGCCACCCCTACAACAGCAAAATAATCAATCCTATAACCTTTTTTTTGATTTTTGTATGTTTGCTACAACAAAAATGGTACATCCCAGCATAATTTTCATTAGCACAATAGTGTTAAAATATTTTCATTTGCATAAAGTTATTAACTTCTTTGCATCATTTTATTCAATTGTTTTACAGATAAAGTGTCTGTAGAACACTAGACCTGTCATCAAGTTGTTAAAGCAGCTACTGTCAGCTTAATGAAAAAGCATTTCTGTGATATTTTAAACTTAAAGTAAATAATGTTTGTTTCAAATTAGATTTGTCATACTTTAAATTGGCTAATATTCCTCAAATAAAGTTTCAGAAAAGTATATTTTATTATTGGAAGATTTTTTTGAGATGAAAGACAACTAAAAAGAAGTGCTAACCAGCTGTTTTAGAAAAGAAAAAAAAAAACTTTCCAATCAATTTAAATTAGTTTTTGAAATACAGCAAAGTATTTTGCTTACTGGAAATTTTAAATTTAATCTAGCTTGAAATTAAAACTAAAATAAAAGCTTCAAGATTTTTCATTTTTAAAAATTCATTTTAAACTAGGCATCACATTATTTGTGGAGATCCCTAGTATAAAACTTTTTTTTATCTTTAATTTTATCCAACCCCAGATTTTTTAACTGAAACCTTGATCTACTTGCACTCTTTATGCCACAACTAATAAGAATAACAGACATACTGGAGACAGATAAAATAAGAAAAAAAAAAAAGGTTAACCATTTATCCAATGTGTCCTTTTCATACATGAATAGAGGGAAAAGAAGAGAATGTAACCAACTATGACCTATTGAAGCTTGAATTCACAAAAGCTATAGGAGCTGATGGTCACAATCATATCAATTGTCATCGGTGTATTTGGTATGGTGACTGACAGAATAGAAACATGGATAAAGACAATTGGCATTGAGTACCAAGTGGAACTTTTTTCTTTTTTAATCATTTACCCCCAAGCAAGGCAATAAAACCACTAAGATGCAAGGGTGACAGAGTGAGAAAATATGAGGGAAAAAAAGAAGAAGAAAAAACACTATTAAGGAGAGAGAGAAAACAATAAAAGAACAGGAATTAAGAAGACAGAAGATAATGATTAACATTGCATTTAAATTTTTGAAGATCAAAGTTGACTAGGAAACAAAAAGCCAGAAGAGAATATCACAAGTGAGAACGGTGATAGAAGAAATTATTAGCGTAGAACTTACAGGTAAGTTACAATTTCAAAGATTTTAGCTCTTTTTTTTCCGGGACAGCTGCTGACCAGCATCTGAGTAATCCCGTTACAACCATCAAGCACTTACACAAAACATATACATGCAAACTTAATCATCTAAAAATAGTTAATTTTGTGGAAATACATTGTAATTTTAAACAAAAAATTTTTTTTATTTGCATGTTAAAAGTTTTGATTGCCATTGCTGTTAGTTAAGCTAGAAGTACTTACATATCAAATGAAGTACAAATATAAGTATAATTTATCTTGTATCTATCTAGATATAAGTATAGAGATAATATTATAGATGAAGTGTTGTCAACTGGCAGTATCCAGGAAAATTTCATGTTTTCCTATATTGTGATGTTTCCAATAAATCATAATTCTTAATTTAATGATTATGTTCCTTGTGATTTGCATGACTAAAATACCAGTGGAAATTCTACCATTGCATTGTTAAATATTTGAGCTTAACAACTTTAACAAAATGTTGCAGTAACAACCATAAGTATGAATGCAGATCATAATTTAAAAGAAAATTGTTTTTTTTTTCTCGTTTTTTTTAAGCAAAATCTTTTTTTCAGGTTATTTAAAGCCAGAAAATATTTTTAGATGATAAGAATTTTTTTTGGAGATAATGATTTAGTGATACAAATTTTACTAATTAATCCATAGATGGGAGGGAGGAGAGGTGTATTTATACCTTTCCCAAGGGTATTTGAATGTAAGTGAATATAACAAACCCAACTGGAATTGGAACTCTGCTCTCAGATTTCCAATTCTGAGCTGTTATCCATTGCACCACCCACACATCCAAACTTACAGCACCTTGTATATACCCAAGCAGTCATCCATCCAGGTACTGACCAGATTCAACGTTGCTTAACTTCAGTGATTGTATGAGAACCAGTGTTTCAATATGATACATCCAAAAGCCCAATTAAAAGAAAAATCACTGCTGTTACAGAAGTCATTTTGTTTCATTAATAAATTTTAGCAAGCTGAACAAAAAAAATTTTTTTTTAAAAAGTTCAGTCGATTATCAAAAAATGTATTTCTGTCCATCTGATTCTTCAATCTTTTTATTTCAGTTAAATGTTAAGTTAACTAAATGGGAAGAAAAGAAGAATCTTCCACGCACAGCTTCAGATGTTTCTTAAATATTTTTGAAAATAATTCTAATCAAAATCTAATTGAGACCAAAATCTTCAAAATTATACTTACATAATAATACTAGCATAGTACCCATAAAAATGACATTTACACTTGGATCAACACTCCTGTCTCAAACCAAGGGTTTCAAATGGCAGAGAGGAGACACACATTACATTTTATATATATATATGAATTGCAATAAAAAGATTTTTATTTTGTCTTCCAACTTTTACCAACAGCATTCAGGAAAATGTGAAATGAAAGAGAAAGTTAGAGATCCACTTACATTTCTACATATTTGCTGATGTCTTTGTATTTTCCCAAGTTTGGTATCTTCTTTCCTTTGATTAATTTCCTCACAGCTTTTCCAATTCCCACTGGCACTAAACTGATGTTGCTAAAGGGAAAAAAATACATAGAATTAATTTCTTTTTTGTTTTTTTACACTTCTAATCAGCAAACGGAATGAAAACTGAACTAGTAATAGTACCTGGAATTTTTTTTATCAAATGAAGAATTGTCAACCATGGTTTGTTTTTTATTAGTTATTTCTTTCATGTTAATTAAGACGAAAGAAATGACAATCAAATAATGAAAACTGGAAAAACAAAGGAGTTTTAATTCAGGCTGAAAAGGTGGGGGTGGGGGGCTGCACATAAAAAGTGAATTTATTATAAACACTTCTCCAAATAAAGAGAATCTTTACAATTGTCACAAGAATTTCTGATGTGGATTTTACCAATAAGTGAATTTATACCTCATGGCTGGTTGGAATGGAAATTATGGTTGTACTGTACCATATAGGATAAATTACAAATAATTGTGAGAGGAATATGACAGAATTGCGGGTGTGGATTTTACAAGCGAGTGAATCTATATGTGCTACCAATTGGAATGGGAATTAAGAAGTTGGTATAAAAAAGCCAATCATATATACTTGAGTATAGTGCAAGTTTTATGATCAGGTTTTTATGCAAAATGTAGATGGGTTATACACTATACAGAGGTAATTTTTCGTAGAGGTTAAAAATCATGTATTTTTGGTCACCAGTTGCACTATACACAGGTAATTTTTTTTCTAGAGGGGTTAAAATTCATACAAAGAAATTTGGGGATCACACTATACATGATGTTGGCTTATACATATGTATATATGGTAAATAGGTAATTTAGATTTTACTAGCATACCAGAAGTACACTGGAGCCCACACTTTCTATAAATTGAATTACCAACTGGAATCACCCAGAATATGAACTGTTTGAGTTGGGTGAAACTAGGAACCACAACCCCCCACCCACTTAATGACAATGATATGATTGTGACCATCAGCTCCTATAGCTTTTGTGAATTCAAGCTTCAATAGGTCATAGTTGGTTACATTCTCTTCTTTTCCATCTATCCATGTATGAAAAGGATACATTGGATAAATGGTTAACCTTTTTTTTTTTTCTTATTTTATCTTTCTCCAGTATGTCTATTATTCTTATTAGTTGTGGCATGCTTAAAACTTAAATACACTGTGAGCAGGAGAAAATTGACTAGCAGAGTGAGATGCCCAGGTGGCAGCCACCAGAACAAGGGAGTCAAGAGAGGATCCTACTGTAAGTGATCTGGGATTGCAAAGGAAATATTTGTCGCAGATTACTTCCACAATGCAGAGAATATAATCACTGTAAGTTCAAACTCGAACAACGGGGGCAGAAAGAAATGCCGAAAACTCGATTCGCAGGTACTATCTCACAAATCACAATGCACGTAACCAGTCAAAAAAATAACTCACTCTCCAACCAACACAGTAGCAGAAATCCACAAATTTTATTTTCTCTTTTGCTTTTATTGGCCAAGCATTTTTTTCATTTGTAGACAACTGGGAGAGGACGCTCAATTTTTGCATATCAAAATATTTTTATAGCAACTCCTGCAACTGACTTGTTTCTGATTTAAATATTCCATCTTCGGCATGTCATGCGGAATACGTGCCCCCTTTTTTTTTGGTAAGTAAATTTCTTTTTCGACAAATTTTCTGTCGTAGGATACACGTGACACACTGTTGCTTGGTTCGACGAGGTAAGTCGCCATTTTCTTCGCTATTCTTACCAATAAGAAATTAATAAAGATTATTTAACGAAAGTGAATTTGTAGAAACAAAGTTTTTTTGTTTTTTTTTAAGAGGAAATTTCTATAGTTAGTCTAGTAATTAGCAACCAGACCAACTTCAACCTATCTATATACTCAGTATCTTGTGGCACATAAGGCCTCCACAAAATACCAACACACAGCCCTATCCACAACTACCACTTGCACAATACCCCCAGATATCCAACCCATTGCTTCCTTCCGCCTCCATAGTTCTTCAGCATGTTGTTTTTTGGTCCTCCCTTAAATTGTGATCAATGAATATCCATCTTTTTACCAAACCTCAACACTAAGGCATTCTACAGAGGCATGTTGGGAATGACACCACCTTAAACTACTTTTGATAAAATTCAAAGAAGAATCTGCAATATTATTGGTCCTGACCTGGTGTCTCAGCTTCAATCTCTTTCCCACCACCACAAAGTTGCTTCCCTGTGCCTTTTCTATAAATACTTTCAGGGTAATTGTTCGGATGAGCTCTTCACTATGGTATCTAGACTGTATGAAGCACAGTACTAGATTAGCAAGAAGGTCTCATCAATTTACAGTTGAATTGGCAAGATCTAACTGTAACTTCTATGCTAAGTTTCTTTTCTTGTGGAAATCTCTTCCAGCTTTACGCTTTCCAGTTAACTTTGATCTTCAAAAATTTAAATGCAGTATCAATAACTATCTACCGTGTTCTTAATTCTTATTCTTTTAGTGTCCTCTCTCCTTAATAGTAGTTTTTCTCATATTCTGATTACTCATCTATTCTATTTATATTACCGAGACGAAGTATTGTAATTATTTACACTATTTACATTGTTGTCCTCAACTTCATTGCCATATTCACATTTTGACCTGCTTCGGGTGATTGGAATTTCAAAGTTATTTTGTTCTAGTTCCACATGCCATGCCTCTTCCAGATGTCCCAGTATCAGTCATCTCCCTTTAACTCAACTTTTCATGTTTTTGTTCACATGGCCCAGTGGATAAAAGTGTTAGTTGAATCCAGTGACTTGACCCAAAGACTTGAGAGTTTAACACACCTGGTTACAGTAGAGATGAACAAAAACTTAGAGAGTTGAGTTAAAGAGAGATAACTGATACCAAGACAGCCAGAAGATAGATAGGTAGTTTGTTTGTTTAACCAGCATATTGACCTTCGTTGGGCCATTTAATGCTGAAAAGGTTTTTTTCTTTTCTTCTTTTTCAAAAACGTATAGTTGGTAATATTGTTTTTCAAAAAAGCATAGCTGGTAATATCATTTTTCCAAAAATGTATAGCTGGTAATAATATTTTTTTCAAAAACGTATAGCTGGTAATAATATTTTTTCAAAAACGTATAGCTGGTAATAATATTTTTTCAAAAACGTATAGCTGGTAATAATATTTTTTCAAAAACGTATAGCTGGTAATAATATTTTTTTTCAAAAAGAAATGTGCTGGAAAAGACCTGGAAGTTCACTATTTGCCCATAGCTGGGACCCCAACAGGTGCTACCACCCCAGATCAGGGTGGACCTGGGAACACCAGCAATTAAGAGGTGGTTCCACACTTCCTCAAAACCTCCTGATCAGAGGCCTTGCTGTTGGAAGCAGTTTAACGTCGTACCCAGGACGACATCCAGAAGAGGCACAGCACATGGTACTAGAACAATCTACCCTGATGGATGAAATAAAGGGTTCGGTTTGAAATTCCAATCACTTGGCAAAGTCTGGAGCGTACTATGGCCAAAATATTGTGAATACGGCAATGAAGATGAGCACAACAGTTCAAACAATGTAAATACTCTTCGACTGTCATTGTGCCTTAGTACTATTCCTGTTCTCTAATTCTTTCACATCTAGTAACCCCTTGCGTCTTAGTGGCTTTACTGCCTTGCTTGGGGTAAATCGGAAAAAGAAAAAGAAAAAAGAAACTAATTACAAAAATTAACTGTGATAATTGCACTGCTTTCTAACAATACCAAATTTCTGGATATGCAGAAAATATAAGATGCTATTGTATTAGGTTGCAATAAGGTTATATCATGTTTATTAAATACAAAATGTTTTTTCCAGCACTGCACTAGCTGAATTACATATATTGATAACCAACCATTGACAAATGTACTTAATCCCTTAAAGCAGAATTTTTTGCAACAAGTCACCAACCAAAGCCAGCAGTTCAAATATGTCTTTCCTAAAACAAAACAAAAATGTTTTAACCCATATTTTCATTGAACCCATTTCTTTTGCACCAACAATATTGTTTACAAATAAAAGTTAGTAATCAACTAAATTTAAATTTTAAAATTTCAATGTAAATTCAACTTTTCCCAAAGCCAGAGTTGTTTTGTTTAACAGCATATCAACACCTCTATGGGTTATTAATGCCAAAATCTAAATATTTTGAATGCAATTTTTTATTTTATTTGGGAGATAATGTTTTAGTGATACAAGTCATAATTAACCCATAGCTGGGGGGAGTAGAGACAGATTCATGTCTTTCCCAAAGATATTTGCATGCAAGTTAATATAACAAACCCAACATGAATTAGAACTCTGCTGTTATTAACACTCCCAAGCAATTATCCCTTACACCCCCCAAGTATTCCCAAGTGGTTACCTATCTAAGTACTGATCAGGCTTGATATTGCTTAACTTTGGTGATTATACAGTAACTGGTGTTTCAACATAAAACTTTAAACCTTCTATATATTGGTAAGTATTAATTTTTGTTTACTCTTGTGCAAGAGAAAGATAACTTGAGAAAAGTTGATTGATTATTCTGTTTTAACGACATATCAACTCTGTTAGTCATTTAATACAAAAGATTTTTTTTTGTATTAAATGTTGTGCTCGTAAACAATCCTTTGGGTTATTGGTTCCATCACTCTAAAGTTATGCTTTTAGAATGGAATTATTTAGAGCTATAATTTGTGGTATAGGTCAACCTCCTTCAAATAAGCGAGAATAGTCTACTTTTATCATCTTGAAAATGTCCTCTTGAGTAATCATGTCATAAAATCATTAACATATAGGAGCAGGGTCACTACAATCAGAATGTTTTACAGTATATGTTTCCTGACATGCTGTGCACTCAGAAAGATGTCATTTTTTTTTTTTTTTTTGAGGAATGAGTGAGTGATATAAGTGTGTCCTATTCCGAATTTTGATATGACAACTTCCTTCTGAGATCACGATGCCATTTTCCTAGGATGGATTTAATTTTATAAAGTTTGTTGTTTGGATGGTAGTTCCATAACACTTGACACTTGTTTAGAACATCGAGTTTATAGCTGCTTTAAAATCTGTATAGGGGATTTTCAAACGTTCATTTTCAAGGATTCATTTGCTGCCATGTCAGCTTTTGCATTTCTGTGGACCCCAATATGGATAGGTACCTAAAAAAAAGACAAGTTTTTTTTTTCTTTTGCTGATGAGATTGATCCTGTTTAGTAATTTAACTATTCAAGATCAATCTCATCTACAAGGGGGAAAAAAAATGGTCTTCTTGGGAAAGGTATGAATCTGTATTTTCTATCCTCCCCTAGCGGGTTAATAGCAAGACTGATTGAGTTTTTTTATCCTTGGGTGGCAACCAAGCCAAAGAGAAGGAAGACTGAATTTCAAACTGAGAAACTATTCTATTATATTTCCCAAGAAATCCTGCCATTTCACAAAAAATGAAGAAGAATCTGTGGAGAGCCATGATCACCTATATCCTGAAAGAAAATATGAATATGAGGGGTACATAATAAGACATACTTACTAATGTCTAAATTCTATAAGTTTTGTCTCTGGGTTATAAGCAAGGAGCAGACATCTTTGTACATGTTTGAGTTTCACCTAAAATACAAAAATAAATAAGAATTTGTAAGTTTAACCATTTGAATGAAAAGTTGAAAAAAAACAAATTACTGTTCAAATTTAATCCAAAAGCTGAAGTGAGTTTCTAGTTAGTGTGAAAAAGAAAATGTAACTTCATATGGAGATAAATTTTTGGTGCTGGAAACAAATCATTTACATGCCACATGTCACTTAGGATTAAAAAACCGAATACTTGAGAAAAGATATTTCCCTCTTAGGTAAATCTGTTCTGACAAGACAAAAATCATTTTGGCTGTGAATAGGAAATTGAGTATAACTGGCAAATCCCTGCATCTACCTGCTACCCACTGCTCAGGACAAGAGAGTGAAATTTTACAAATGATTGATTCCAGAGAAAAAGATTCCTTTGCTGAAAGGGGTTTTCTTATACTACCAACCACACACAGAAAGATTTCCTTAAAATTTCTAAGTAAAAAAAAAAAAAAAATTAAAACCCAGAGACTAGGCCAGAGATCCCTCAGTTTTTGGGAGGCACTTAAACAAAGGAAGCCTTGTAAAAGTGAAAATTAAGAGTTGATTTGGAGAGAAAAAGACACCAGCTCATATGTTGGTAAGAGATGAACCTATCTAATCCAAATACTTGTATAAAAAATTATAGAAATTCTGTTTATTTGAGACAGTTGCAAAAACTTATCAGATACTCATGTTAACATATGACCTGGTTATCATTTTTAGCGAGGAAAAGAGAATTCCTTCTTAATTTGATTTTTTTCTCCTCTCATAGACTAAGGATCCACAAATTTCAGTTACTAAACTGCAAATGGTTCACAATCAAATCAAGTTACTAAGCTATTACTCTGAGACAAAAACTCAAGAAAAATTGTGGCCAGCTATTTTGAACTAAGCATATCTGTTCTGTTCATCGTGCTGGAACGTGACCATCTCATCCAAGATTTTAGTTATTTCATGTTTCATGGCTGAAGTAACAGAAGTCGTTATACTAAATAAATGAAAGTGAGTCTGGAGATACAGAAAGTTGAGAAGACCATACTGGAAAAAGAAACCAAATGAAATGGTTGAGTAGAATGTAAAAAATAAAAAAAAAATGCTTCATTAAGGACTGAGATTGGAATTATTGAGTCAAAATAGATTCCTAATTTCAAAGGGTGCATATGGAAGAAAATCATTAAAAGACTGAGCAAAAATTATCCAAACATTTTCCTATTCACCCAAAATACATGTATTGCTCATCAACTGTCTACTTTAGAAGAGAGGTTCCCAAAGTGAGTTCCAAGGAACCCAGGGGTTCTGCAAAGGAGTGTCTGGTGTTCCATGACAAAAGTTTAATATAACACATTATCAAGGATGGTAAATAATTTCTAAAAAAATAGTTGCCAACAGATTTAGATAGTTCTATAATGTCATGATGATACTTTTCTATATCGTATATCAGTGAATGATAATTGTATCATGCTACTGCTGAATTGAAAAGTAGTTATTGATCATGATAAATCTGAAAATTAATTTTCTCGCCATATTGGAAAAAGCTCTGATTGTGAATTGACTCTTGTTGGCGTAACTTTCATGTGTATATATTTCAGTTAGAAACACAACACCAACCTAATTATATGAAAGTGGATTTTCCTCTTACACTGCCAGAAAATGTAAATACCAAAGCAGACTTTTTCCTACTGCTGACTTGAGAATCAAACTCAAGTATAACGCCAAATATTAAAAAATTATGTGACAATATGAAACAGAAGCACTGTTTTCATTGAATGTTCCAAAAAACTATGATTACATATTGTTCATAATTCTGTTCCATGTGTTACTTGTGGGAAGTACGAAAATTAAAGAAAATAACATTTTTATTAAAAAATATATCAATATGCATTATTTTTTTTTAATTGATTTTTGAACATACTTATTATTTATAAAGTATATGAAAATATTTATATTACAACCATATAAAAGTATTAGTATCTGGGGTTCCCAACCAAAACCAAGAAGGGTTCTGCATCTGAAAAAGTTTGGGAAACTCTACTTTAGAAAATAAAAGAAAATATATTTATGGATTCAACTAGCCAGCTCAGGTCATCTGTTTTTTGTCAAAGAGAATCTTTAAAGAAGAAGCTTACATGACAATTCCAGTGTCTAAAGACTTTATAAATACAGTATAATTTCTTCTTGTGGTGGCAGTGGTTTTATTGCATATCAAGACTGTCCTTTAATCATTCTACATAGTTGCAAATGAGACAGAAATCTATGATCCAGATGACAATTCAATTCCAGTTTTTGCCCAGGTTTTCACCTCATTACTTTTCATGATTGATTCTTTCAAACCACTTGGGCATTTAAAGGCTTAAAGGTTACTGAGACTATATAATGCCTGGATTGCATATTCATCTGCCAAAGATTTCATACAAAGTTAAATATGGACAACTTTCACTATATTGGAAGAAACCCCTAAATATAAAAAATCACTGATAATTTCAAACAAGATCTTTGTTGGCTGATTCAATTAAAATCTTAAAACAATAAAAACGTATTAAAGAGATTCCATTTTTCTGCGTCCATGTCTTTCATTATAAAGATGACTGAATACCTTTTTATAGTTAAATTAACAAATCCAAATTTACCTGGTTGACATTTATAGTAGGGAACATATTTTGGAAGATGGTGGCAATCAGTTTAATATGCATTGACTTCTCTCCTAGATTCTTCATCACTAATAAAGGGTGATGGTCATACTGCTTGGGATTTTGGTTGACTTTTTTGGATGCTGATTTCACATCCCGTCCAAGTGTATACTGGCGAACCTTAAAGTGCAACGTGGGCCCTCTTGGATTACAGATGATCCGCAAATTCACAGAATTGTCAGTTTTGGTAAAACACAAAATCTGAGTGACATTCAGAAGACCAGAAATTGAGGTGAAATCCTTTAAGCTGTTCCATTTTTTTACCTAGAAAAATAAAAAAATAAAGTTAAGTGATTTTGGAGGTGGCGAGTGATGGGTGTTTGCATACATTTGTTTATTATTATGTCTATCATTTCTTTGATTGTTTTTTTTGTGAAAAGGTTTTTGACATCCACTGATGCTAATACACCCACATTCGGTCTGTTGTATTTGAGGATTTCTATGAATTTGTGTGTGGACTTAAAGGTAAAAAAAAAGATAAAAAATAAGGAAAATAACCAGACAAAAGAAAAAAAAATAATGAATTGGGTGGGAGTAATAGAAGTTGTATAGTAGACTCAAAATGTATTTCTTTGGTTTTATTCAACAAAGAATTTGACAATCTACACAACATGAAATAATCTGGGTTCCCTTTCAGTAAGGAAACAAAGTCCATGGTCTTTAAATAAGAAAATAGTTATATGAACATAGAAATCAACACTGTATGGCTTCACACCCCAAACAATAGTCAGACCATATCTTACTAACGCTTAAGAGAGATATACAAGGAATTCTTCTATTTAGATTTAGTTAATATGTAAAATTAAGGATGGAGTTATTTTTTAAAATTGTTCTGAAACTTTTGATTTCATCTATGTTGCTAGAATGAATATGTCAATGTAGCAAGTCTAGATTTTTAGTTTGGGTATTTTTTTTTAAATTTAATTTTCTAGAGCTGACACAAAATAGATGACCATAGCAGAGAAAATTGAACAGAAAATATGCATCAAATTTTGCCAAAAGCTTGGTGATACCTGTGCAGAGACCTATGCAAAGTTACAGAAAGTGTATGGAGAGGAATGTATGAGCCGTGCACAAGTGGTTCAAACATTTTGAACATGGCCAACAAAATGTTGACAGCGATACTGGTAGACCCACAACCAGCAAAAAGTATGAAAACATGACAGGTATGCGTGCAACTGTTTGAAAAACCATTGAATCAGTGTGTGGGAGTTGTTAGAGGATATGAACAAATTATAATATAAAGGAAATTAAACAATATATATATATATATATATATATATATATATATATATAAAAAACAAAAATTTCTAAGGGTTAACCTGTAGAAAAGACAATATTTATAAATATAAATGACAATAGGAAAACTGTAGTAGTTACTGACATGTTTCGTCCAATGTGGACTTTCTCAAAGCAAAAAACAAAATGAATTTATTTAAACAAAGTAACTAATAATAACAAAAACAAAATGTCTTTAGCAAATGGAAGAATTCTAGAGAGTGCTGCCGTTGAATATTACCCAAATATTAATCTACACCCAGGCCTTTTCCCTATTTCACCTTTCTTAACAGAATTACTGCTTTCCCAAACAAACGTACACAACAATGTAAAATCAAAAGAAAATGGTTGAATCCGTCAACACAGCAATAATAACTATCTCCAGACATGACAGTAATTGACGTAATTTTCAGTTAACAGTATGAAAATAGCATCCTCTAAATTCTCCCATTTGCTAAGGACATTTTGTTTTGTTATTATTAGTTACTTTGTTTAGATAAATTAATTTCGGTTTTTGCTTTGAGAAAGTCCACATTGGACGAAACGCGTCAGTAACTACTACAGTTTTCCTATTGTCATTTATATATATATATATATATATATATCGCACATATAATGCTTGTGTTAATAAAACAGAGCTATTAATATATATATTAATAAATATGCATATTATCCCTCACTGGTAGCATGACTTGGAGTTTTATGCACAACGCAATATTCAGGTGTTGAGTATAGAATGACCATTACGTATTTTAAATTTTAATAAAAATATCTGGTTACCGCAATGTTGGCACAGTCATATAGAATACAGGGATTACAGATTTTTTTTATTTAAAAAAATATATTTCGCATTTAAAATAAACAGAATTTATATATCTATGTAAAAAAGGAAAAAAGAAAATTTTATAGTTGTGAATATTAATTTTTTTTTTTTTTATATTAAGCATAAAGGGAGATTACTGGTTCTTTTTTTTAAAAAATAAAACAAAAAACAACCATTTAACAAAAATTAATCTGGATCAACATATTTAAGCAGATATTTATTTTCATGGCTACATGTAACCATGAACACAAAGCAAATTTTCTAAGCAATCCACAATACCAATTATTCAACCCAAGTAAAAATAATATTGGTAAAATCAGCAAAAACGTCCTTGAAAGAGCATGCAAATACATGAAAGATGCTCTAGGAATTAACCAGTGGCACAAAACAGCAGAAGCTATAGAATGGTTTATTAATATAAAAGGGAAAAAAGAATGTACATTCATCCAATTTGATATTTATGACTTTTACTGGTCCATCACTGAAAATCTGTTAATGTCTGCTATAAATTTAGCAAAAAAATTACTGTCCTATTAGTGATTGCAAAATCAAAATCATAAAGCAGACACAAAAACTTCTATTATTCCATAATGGTTATCTGTGGACCAAAAGAAATAGCCCAGACTTTGATATTGCTATGGGAGCATATGATTCAACAGAGGCATGCAAAACTGATGGAATCTTGTTGTGGCAACTAAGATTTATTTTCGACATTAAGGACACCAAACTCTATAAAGATGACAGTGTAATTGTCCATAAAACAAGTCCAAGGAATATAGACCTAAATATTACTACTACCACCAACTTTCTCAATGTGACCTTGGACTTGAATACTGGTTATTACAAACCATATACCAAAGATCTATATAACCATAGATAAATCAGTAAAGAATCAAACTACTCTCATAACATATAGATATTTAACATAAATCAGTCCAAGTTAGATTATCTACTATCTCCAGCAATAAGGAAATATTTGATAAAATTAAATATATAAAAGCTTTAGAACAAAGCAACCATAAAGTAAATTTAGAGTATTTAGAAAAAAAAAAAAAAAGGTAAAAATAAACAGATACACCATAAGCGTAAAATCATATGGTTTAACCCAACTTTTAATTATGTTCAAATCAAAAGATTTTTCTTAAATTTAATTCATCAGCACTTTAAAAATCATTCACAAACACTAAAAAAGATTTTTAACAAAAATAATGTTAAGATTAGCTATAGCTGCATTAGTAACATCGATAAATCTATATCCCAACATAATATTATAATAAACAGATATATGCCAAACATAGACCATGGAGTTAATTTTTTTTAAATAAATGCAACTGCCAAAAAAAATATGATCTCTCTTAAACAGTCAATGTATGACTAACAATATTGTATACCACGCTAGCATACATTCCAGTAACAATGTCAGATTTTATTTTGATTTCACTGAAAATCCTTGGGCATTTTGTTTCTACCATCATCAAATAACTTTAGGCAATATAAAATATATAAACAGCACCACTCTCTCAAAACATTTCTGGCAATTAAAGAATGATGGTAATACATCCATTATTACATGGAATATTGTAGCTAAAGCCAATTCTTACAATGAGAAAGGCAATAGATGTAATTTATGTCTTGTTGAAAAATTAGTTATCTTAAACACTAGCTTAATAAACAAAAGAAAGGAATTGGTGGTTACATGTAGGTATAAGAATAAATAACTGTTCAAATATGTTGATCCAGATTAATTTTTAATATAAATTAGGGTTGTTTTTTTTTTTTTAAAGTTGTCTGTCTTTATGCTTAATATTCACAACTGTAAACTAATTTTTTCCACAGACACACATATATATAGAGAGAGAAAAAAAAAAAGAGAGAGACGGTCTGATCAAAAAGAACTTGTATGGAACAAGCTAATATTAATTTTTCAAAGATTGTTAGGTTGATTTTAGGGGAAGGGGAGTGGTGGGTGTATGTGTAGGCATTTTTTATTAATATATCTGTTTCATTGACCGGTATGTTGGTGAATAAGGTTTTGGTATCAAGTGATGCTTGTACACTTTTGATTAGCCCGTTTTTAGGATTTCTATGAATTTTGTGTAGAATTATGTGCCGTGCTTTGAGGATTTGGTTGAGTGTTTTGGCTATATGGTAGGTAAGTAGGTCGGAGAATTTGTCATATTGGTTTTAATGGTGTTCCTTGTTTTTGGGGTTTTATTTTCCATAAATATATTTGCAACCTATATTCATTTCTGATCATTTTTTTTTTTAGTTTCATGAATCCTATTTCTGCATTATTGGCAGTGACCACTTTGTTAATGTTTTTTTAAGGTCATCAATAGGAATTCTGTGTAGAAAAACACTAATACCATGAACCATCACATGAACATGTAAAAATGTATATGATACTAGAAATGAAGAAATTAATAATATAGCACAATAAATAAATAAATATCCGATAATGACTTAGGATTTGTACCTGAAACCAATAAAATGATTGAAAATGTGGAAAAAAATAAATAAATCCATAAAATAAATTTTTGCTGCTCGTTAACAAACAAACTTTAAGAAACAAAATATTGCTACCTAAATACAAATGTGTATATTTTTTGCAGACATGAAGTTCCATGTTTGCTTATTTTTTTTTTTCAAAATAAAATGTTGCAATAAATACAACTTGCATTGCTTTCAATAAGTGTCCAATTTTGGAGATTATGGTACTATACAGTCAAATGTAAACTAAAAATTAATAAATTCTTCCTAAAACCATTTAAAATTCTAGTCTTTCTTTGTACAACTTTCAGTTTCCCAATAACTTGATCTTCATGCACATTTCAATTGTGTTCATTAAATCATAACTGACAAACAAAATATAAAATGCCATATCACAAAGCAAATAAGCAAAATGCAATTATTAAAAATATAAAAATAAAATCGTTTTAAATGTCTTACCTTAACTCGAGAGGCTGTGTATGGTTCCATTACCTGTCGGACATCTCGTACAAGTTGCCGGGCGTATTTGCCAACCTTACCTTGATGAATGACAAATGAATGTGGGGCATTTTTCAACTCTTCTGGTTCTTCTTTCTGAGAAGATTGTAATTTCCGAACTGTCTTTGACTGAAAAGGAAAAAAAAAGTTTTAAATTACATAAAAATGGAAAAATCTAGAATGAGGCATAATGTGCTTAACAAAAGACACATTGTGACAAAGAAAACCAGTTTTCATGGATATCTTTCCAGAGATTTAAAATGTTATCTTTCATAAGAATTCTTATTGGAGTTATTGTTAAATATTTATTTTATTGGTCTACTATGGTTGTCTATGGAGACAGCATTTTTTTTTTAATGCCAAGTATAGTTTGAATATTGGCAATAATTTCTAAGATTTTATTTGATTCTTTTCTGTTACGTTTGAAAAGAAAATGTAACTGCTGAAATTAAGGTAAAAAAAAAAGAAAAGGAAAAACAAACCAAAAACAATCAGACCACACTCAAAGTTCACTATTAGGATATCTTACTGCTGTTAATGTCAGGATAGATATTTATGGCAAAGTGGTTCACCTAAATGCTCACTCACTATCCTTTGTCAATCATTGTTGCCTGACAGTGATGATTTCATTAACCCTTTGAATGATTATGTCTAAGGATCTCCCACCCTGGTCAGTATTCTGTCTGCCCAGGTATATGCACTTTCACCATCCACTCAGGTTAAGATATCTTGTGATAGGAGAGAAAGAAGGGAAAAGCATAATACTGTCTTCCGTAAAGGTATCAAGGCCAAGTAAATACAAAAAGATAAAAAATAATACTGAAATTTGAACTCTATCCAATAATTCTGTTTTCATATCTGATAACTGGTATGTGCAAATAATGAGGCAAGTAAAATAAAATTGAAGTAACCAAGTTACTTGGCTTTTCCAGCGAGTTCTATACAATAAATTACTTTCTTGCAGTGATACAAGTAAAAAAATAAATTTCCTTCTTTTGTCTGAAGGTTAAAGAAAATAAATGAAGTAAACTAGACAAGTTCAAGGTATTTATTTCTGCCAATAACTTAATTTTGGTTTGCCTTGTGTCATACTGATTTTGCTTTATTAGCTTATATGTATGACAAGACAAAAAAAGGAATATTTTAGGCAGGAAGCAAGGCTAAGATTTTTAACACAATTTTATTAAACATTCATAACTGAAACTCAAGAATTTGCTCAGTATGACCAAGCTCAGCTTAAGTTACCAAATGCTAATAAAAAAAAAGTATATTTTAATAAAATAAATATTTATATTCTTCTAAAATATTTTTTTAAAAAGTTATATTTAATCTATAGTAAAAATGTAAGTAAACTTTCAATAAGTTTATTAAAATATTTTAATGACTATGAATCAAATAAGACTTATTATCATTTAAACATGAAGTGACATTCAAATTTTTGAACAGAAAATGGCTGAAATTTCTGACTCTCTTTAGTGTTTTATTGTAAGCATGAAATAAGGCCTAAGCTTGAGAACTTATTCAGAGATTCATATACATACATAGGCATTTGTGTAACTACGATGTTAAAAATATACAACCTGCTGTCTACAAATCAACTAAACTAACATGTGAAGAATACATTTTTTTTTTAAATATTATAAACTTTCATTCAACTTTTACTTTATTATTTGTGAATATTTGTTTTGCTATTTCAACTAACATTTTTGTCACCAGTTTTGCAATCACCACAGTTTATAAAAATTGATGTTTATTGTCTTGTCTGATTTCACTTGGTGCAGTAAGTAAAGAAGAGTAGGAAAAACTACCAAACTTCAGTTAGACAAAATTTTTTCTCTATATCCTGAATCATTATCAGACTGGCTATCCAAATTAGAAACAAAACAAAAAAAACTAGAAACATAAAATGCATTTTATCGCAGGCTCTACATTTATTGGAAGTCAAAATTAAGACATTTTATTATTCACATTTAAAAAAAAAATTATCCTTCTCCACATCAAAACCTGTCAGCTAGATGTGAATGCTACAAAAGCAAAATTTAAAAGTTGCTCTGCAAAGCAGCTCAAAACATCACACCTGATCACAAAATACAATTTTAAAAGAGCCAATCATGAACATTGCTGCGGAAGCAAAAGAGTAACAAAAAAACAAAAAACACTGAGTCATGTACCCACTGACTGCTTAAAAGGACCCATTCACGACGCTCAAGAGAATCATAAACAAGCAGACAGCCATAGAAACCTCTAGTGGCATCGGTCAACCAACCTAACACAAGATTCAACGCCAGTCAATACTGACTCCACCATCCTCCAGGTCACTTTCCTAAACCACAAAAACACATTCCACTTTGATCTTTTATACTGTCAATACAAAGAATTTTATTTTAACATATCATGTCTTCTTCTGTTTCCACCTTACCTGCACTACTTTATAACACTTATAAACATTAATATTAAATTTGTCAATTTTAAAAACCTCACACCCATTAATCTTAGTATTAAAATAATATATTTCAAAATATTAAAATTGCTGATATTTTCAAATCAAATTATTTAGTCCTAAGAATAAGATTGATTCATTTTCTGCAGTTTATTAACTCTTTGCTGGTTATTTAATGCAAGAAAATATCTTTAAATAATAATTCTTTGGGGGGGAGATAATAATGATTTAGTGATAAAAGTCTTACTAATTAACCTATAGCTGGAGAGAGGAGAGGTAAATTCATACCTTTCCCAAGGGTATTTGCACCTAAGTGGATATAATGAACCCAACTGGAATTGAAACTTAGCTTGCCAATTAACAATTCCAAGCTATTATCCATTACACCACCTGCACATCCAAGTGTACCTGGTATTCCCAAGCAGTTACCCATCTAGGTACTGACCAGGCTGGACATTGCTTAACTCCAGTGATCATACAGGAACAAGTCTCTTAAGATTAAGGGGTGTGAGAATGATTTTGAAATCCCAACCTTGAAAAAATTATGAATCACTATTATGTCCTTGGTAAGAAAAATAGTGATTTACTGATTTTTACAATTGTGTCATAAAATGCAAATATAAATTGGTCAGATTCCTAATCATAGCCGAGTAAAAATTACTTTGGAAAATGTCAAGCAGAAAGTTTCAAATTTCGATTCTGATTAGTCAAGGGTTACAAAAATTAAAATTATTAATATTTATTTACTAAGATGAGCTTCTTACAGCATTAGGTCAAATTAGATTTGGAAGAATATGTGGAGTCAATTAAAATTGTTACTCTTTACTTTTAGAAAAATTTATTTAGCCTCCTAAAAATTCGTTTTTAGTCATTTCCAAATTAAGAAAAACAGAGAAAAATATTTTCAAACGGTTCTCATACCTTACCAGACTTGCTGTGTTTGGTCAGTGATGCTGTAGTGTGAGACATTTACATTAAAATCATGTGATCTTTCTCTCTTCACATGCAAGTTAGAGATTTGGGTGATCACAACTCTCCACAACTTCCTATCCCTAGCAGCTCCTATCTTTATACCATCTCTCCTACCCGCTGTTCCACCATCTATTCATACAAGCTGGTCAGTTAGGTGGCCCACTGCCTTTTTTGCCTACAATATGTCTTTTGAATGTAAAATTCTCCAAGCCTTCCTTTCTTATAAGGTGTCAAAGAAATTTCAACAGCGTCTTTCTGATTCTGAGTATTTATTCTTTTTTGTCTCCATTTTCCTTAGGACTTCATTACTTACAGGCTCTGTCCATGATATCTTCAAGCATCTTTCTGTAGAGCCACATTCCTGTTGTCCCTAGTCTTCTCTTCATCTGTGAAGAAATTGTCCAGCAATTGCTGCCATATAGGAGGATTGATATTGTATAGCAATTTGGCAATTATTTCTTTGTTTCTAACAAATTTTTCCTGTTTCTTAATACTTTACGGAGCTCCTCAAATGCTTCTTTTTTTTTAAACTGTTCCAATGCACATCTGGATTTTGGTGTTGTATTTCCCATCCTCTGTTAAAACTGATTGGAAATAAGTTCTTGACAAGACTCAATCTTGCATCCCTTTTACTCCAGGAAGTCTATCATCATCATCATAGCTGTTTACTATAATGAGGAAAGAGTTGTGAGTTAATCTTGCCAAGAGACTATTTGCTAACAAGTGACTGCAGACTGTCAGTCTGTCTCAAGTAGTTATTTTATACAGTATATGGTAGCATGAAAACAATGAAGTATTGCTAGTAAGACAGAAAGAAAAGACAAGAATTGTTAAAACTTTTTGTATTGCCAATATGAAGGACCAAGATGGAATGTCTTTGTGGGTGAGGAAAGCAGCCTGGAGGATGGTGGAGTCAGAAGAGCCTGGCATTGAAGCTTCTGCCAGGTCAGTTGATCATAGACACTGTGGTTTCTATGGCTGGCTGCCTACTCACCTGTAACTGTTTTGAGCGTTGCAAACGGTTCCTTTCCGAGTGGATACGTAACCCAGTGTGTTTTGTCACTCTTGCTTTAGCAGCAATGTTCGTGAATGGGTCCTTTTAAATTGTATTTTGTATGGGGGAGTGAGCTGGCTGTGATGCTCAGAGCCCCTGCACAGAGAATGACTTTTTTATTCTTAACTTTCCTTTCGTAGCATTCACATCTGACCAACAGGTTTTGATGTGGAAAAGAGAGAGAGAGAGAGACGAAGGGTCAGCCAGTATTTATAGCCAGGGGAGAGAGACCCCTGTTGAAGGATTAAGGGCCTGAGGAGGAGCTAACTGCGATAATATATATCTCCAATATCAAATTGAGACAATAAACTTTAAAACACAATATCCACAATATACTAGTTTAGAATCTGCAATATACTAGCTTAAAAGCCGCCCTATCGGATCGCATTTAAGCTAGATCCTCAGGAGGGCTCTTGATTGGACCTTAAACACAATAGGTAGGGTGGAGTAGATGCAAAAGGTAACAATAAACTACAGAAGAACTCAAAATTTATCACTGCATTTAAGTATTGCATTAATATTTAAGCTTACCTTTTAAAAGTTCAAAGATAATTCTTCTGCCGCCACTTAATTTAAAGACAATTTGATGTACGTAGGTCCTTACTTTCTATACAAGCAATTATTTCTATTTCATGGGTGACTTTCGCTGGATTTATATTATTCCCAAATTTATTTCCAAGTTATAAAAAATGTTATCGTACAAAAAAAAAAAAAATTCGTCGTAAAAAGTCAGGGAAAAAAAATCGCCGAAAACAATTGCAGTAATGCAAACTTGGGAATCCAAAATTTCAGGATTGCGGGTCAGGATCCGGCCTGGGATGATCTTAATTTGCTCACGAAGTCGACCGGATTCCAAAATGGTATGGGCTCTATATGGTCTCTAAGAGTAAAGTTGAAATTTATAGATACGCTTATTCCATGCTCACAAATTTTATGATCCATTTTTAATTATAAATGATCACTTTTTGAAACGAATGCATGCTCTAACACCCTTCAAGAACTCCTACACTAAATGAGGATATGTTATCTTAAGGATACCGGCGAATAGACTTTTTTTTACACCTATTGTGAGACAGGGATTTTGTCCATTTTTGCGGTTTGGGATAAGAGGCCGGATTATTGCTATGCATTTGCTTTTTAATTTTAAAATGAAGTGTTATTTTTTGTAACTAGGATGTCATTATTCGTCCTTCTAACAGAGTCATTATTTGAAATTTGAAATAAAATGAGTTAAAAACTCTTTATCCACTCTTGCTGCTTAGCTTACCAAAACCGAAAAATATGATTCTAAAAAAAACTAAAAAGTAATAAGTGGAATAACAAGTAATATTTCATTTGTTTTTTGTTTTTTTGTTTTTAATAAAACGCAAGCATCACGTTAAAAACACACAAAAAAATGAATAATTTTTAGAGTAATTTCTTTTTTGTTTACTGAACAAATATTCCAATTTCATAAGGAATTTATCAACCAATATCGACCAGATTAACGGAGTTTCATTGTTTTTTATTAAATAAATTTTAAAATTGTACAATTCCGAGTCGATTATAAAGTTATAAATGCCCTAAAAACGGAGCTGATAAGATAAATCAAAATATATAGAGAATTTTAGGTTCTTGTGCTCAGGTAAAATATTTTTTATTCGTGCAGAAAACACGTGGTCCACTTTTCAATGTCTTTGCTTCAAACTACACACTTCTTATTCATGCATACTCATTACGAATACTTGATATTTTTTTTTAACTTTCAGCAGTTAAACAAAAATGTATTAAATATTGAAAAGAATATGTAAATTTAAATAAAATAACTTTATCTTACTCTTTTCCTCTTGCGTCCCATACTGGCTGAGATATCACCGGATACAGTGTGAAATGTACACCAAATGTTGGTTACAATAGTCACTTTGAATTACTTCCCTTAGTCGAACTCTTCTCTTTATCGTGATGCTGTAGTTATCATAGGTACCACGAAAATGGGTTCATTTTTTCACAAAAAATGCTAGCCAAAAAATTACCAAAAATCAGAGAATTATCCAATTCAAACGAAATTTTCAGCACATATTTATTAATGAAAGCATTGTCTACTGATTAGATTATTTTATTAGAAAGACTTTGTGAAAATGTTTTGTAGAGTTCTTTTTCACTCGTCTTTTCGACGTATGTATATTGGGGGATCGCGAATAAAGAAAAATCCCTGAATATGTTATTTCAGTAAAAAAAAAAATCTTTATACAATATCAAGGGTTAAGTTACGGAAAATTTGTCCCAAATCTTACCAAAAATACAAAAAAAAATTAACAGTCGGTGCGTGCGCACCAATGTGCACTTCCATATTTTAAAATATTTTCTTTTTATTATTTTATTCCAGATTAAAAAAAATAATAATAGGCTTATTTACTTTTAAAATTGCTTGTAATATTTCAGTGCGATTTTGAAACTCATCCCGTTGCTATACGTAAAAAAAAAAGTTTTGTTAAATTAAAAACGCTTCAAGATCGAAAAATGTAAAACATTAATTTAACTTTAGATTAGGAAACAATGCTCACGCAAAAAAGGATAACCAAAAAACATTGTTACACATAAAATATGTATTTTTAACAAAATGTACAATATCAAACAACGATGTGAAGGAAATCATGCATTTAAGTAAGAAAAGGTTGAATTAACCAAGAGTTGTCTCTCTTTAACTATTATTTTAGTGTTCAATGAGAAATAGTTATTTGGTTCAAAGTTCACTGGAAGAATGTTCATGAGAGTCTCTTGTAATGATTGTTCTTGAAAGATATTGCTGTGTAAGAAGAGTTTATGTAAGTGTGTACAAGTTATGTTCAACATTTGAGTGGTGTGTGCGAGTGAGAAAGTTGGTGCATGGTTTCAACTGTCGTGGATTTGTTTGGCAGTTGAATTCTCACTAATTGGGATTAGAAAAATCTTGGGTTAAATAAGCGACTATATGCTCCAAATCGTTGCGCGGAAAAAAATATTCTTCACGTGCAAACGATCTGATTGGTTGGCATCGACCAATTAGCGAGCGTGCTTTGGGGAGACTTAAGAAAGCTTCTGTGATCCGCTTCTCCCAAAAGTGCACAAAATTAACTACTTAAAAATAGAGCGATTACAAAATTGTCGCATTACTGCGATTTGTAAATTGCCTGTAGTAATGTAGTGGTGATTTATTAACCAATGAATGCTTGGCATTGTATGTGATTTGTATTTTTGTATGTATGTATGTTCGTGCGTAATAGATCCGCACAGAATCATATAATAATGGCGATAATTCAATAGAGACCTTATTTATAAAAAAAATTAATTCCCTACTAAATCTAAATTCTTGTGCCAAACACAAAAAAAAAACAAGTTAGTAGTGTAGTGGACGTCTACGCACAGCACGCCCACAAATTACTCAACAATAAATAAACAGTACTTTTCGTAAAGACAATTTACGCATCGCACGAGCCGCATAAAAATTTCTCGTGTTTTGTTTCACCAAACTTGCTATAGTAAAAAATCAACAATTGGTCGATTTTTGGTCAATCACAAAAATTGACACTTTCTTCAATATTCTTCCCGCGCTCGTTCTTGGAGCCTACTTTACTGTATATAATAAAGCAGAAATTTAAGGAAGAAACTTTAGTAGATTATAAATTTTCACAATCATAATCACGTACGTGTATTTCTCCATCTCCTACTCAAACACTCACACAGGCATTAACTACATTCACACACACAGTGAACTGTCTGTTATCAAAGCCAAGTGAACTATTCGGAACTTTAACATTCTTCTGCACAAACATCTAACTTTCAAATTCAAACATCAAACATTCTTAAACACTAAACAATATCAACAAAGAAAGTCCTTACAACATACACTTGTATTTCCCACACGGTACAAGGGAAATCACTTTTTACGACTTAATCTTTATTGTCATTGTATATATGTTTGTTTCAATATACATTTTACTTGTTGATCATTCAATCATCTCTTGTTGATCTTTTCTGTGTTTTCTTTGCGAATTGAATGTGGAGCGTTAATTACAAAACGCAACCTTCGACAAAAACCTTCTGATAATTTCTTACCAACACCATTAGCGCCCCACAGTAGGATTAAGGCGCAATCAAGACTCAAACCATTGCGTAAAATTTTAAAGGACAAATATTTTACAATATACAGAAAAAGTAAATACAAAAGATTTACATAAGATTCTTGCACAAAAATTTCCTTTTGTGCGCCTTACAAATAATTAAGACAGGATAACATTTACAGACATATTGCTGTAAATGTTATCCTGCCTTAATTTAAAAACAAAAAACGATTACCATCGAAAATGGAAAAATTACGATTTCAAAAATGACAAAAAGAGAAAGCGATCCAAGAAAACAGAAAAAAAAACGTAAAACCGCCTTTCAGAAAAATGAAAACCCCTACTTTTACTTGATCCACGAGCGTCTTTTTTCGTTGTCCAACCGCATGAGAATTTTCACTTCAAAATACTTTTAGGCTCTCTGCATCTGGCTTGTAACTCTGTGCCTTCTTGTTACTCTTTTCTCGATGTCAGAAAATGCCTTAAGTTCCTTGATGTCAAATGCCTTCTAACTACTCTTTTCTTGACGTCAAAAACCTTCTATCCTTATCTGCTCACCGAAGTTCTATTAGTTCAAAAAAGAGGCTCACAGAAGGCTCCAAGTTTTCACAAGGGCTTGAGACTACGTCTCTCATTGGTCAAAATAAGTTTCGATAAACTTGAAGTGGATTCTTAACAATTTTTGCTGTTTTTAACCACTGAGCATAAAAAGATATACATATGTAACAATTTTTTACACAAACCGCCTGGCCTTCTTAAAAATACACTTTTCTCAAAAGAATGTGTACAAAAAAACAACCTAGACGATTAAACATTTATTGCACCAAAGACTAACAGTAATAAAAAAAAATGGATGCAAATAAATATTTTATGACATCAAACAAATGAGAAAAAAAAATAAAAGCAATGAATAAACTCAAAAGTATCATTGCATTAGTTTTTAATTAAATTCATTTTTGTATACTTCTGCTGATGTGATATGAAAATAAGATTATTAATTCTAAGTTTAATAAAAATGTATAGAATAAAAAATTATATTCTTAAATTATTGGTTATACGTTTAAGGTTAAAGATTTATTTTAAACATAAATACCAGTTTCTTTATTATTATTATTATACTGCTGATGTTCCGTATTCCTTTAATTTTTATTTTTCGCGCGTTATATAGTTTCTGTTTTTGGCCTATGACATCGCAGGCTACTATGCATAAATAAACGTTATTTTCAATGTTTTAAGTTGTAAGAAATTCAGTCATCCCGGTTTTTGTTATGAAAAAAAAAAAATTTTAAAAGACTTTTATCGTTAGCGAAGATTAACTGACCGCCTTTGTTGTTATTAGAGATTATTCGTTTGAAGTCGCCGACTGGTCGTCCATACTGCTGTTGGTGGCGACGATTCGTTTGAAGTTGCCACACATGTTTCTTTCAGCGCGCTCCGAGAGGAGACAGTCGTATCTCTCTTCTGAAAGTCGAAATCTTTGGGATTTTATTAGAAATTTTTCTCAACAGTAGACTCGAGAAAAATAGGGTTTTATTTTTCTCTGATTGGTTAAATATTTCACATAGTTATGCTCATTTCTAACCAATAGGCACTTTTATTTAAACAGTGTGGGTTGTATCGTGGAATTATTCTATTTATTTGTTTTTTCATGTTTGTAATATTGTCTGTTATTGGGTAGAAAATAAAGTTTGGACGTGTTTTAATATGGTATGTATGTGTGTATGTAATTGTCTTGGAAATAAAGTTTGTTTCGTATAAAGTAAAAAATAAACCTTACTTTTACAAAATCCAGTTAATTAATCTTTAAATTTACTAATTATTCTTAAAACATATTTCTAGGACAAATATGAGATTCTTAAAAGATTTGTAAATTTGTTTACATTTTTGTAAATGGCGGTTATATAAGGGAAGAGTGAAAGTGCCAATGGTTTAAAAATGCGTAGAATTTTATTTACACATGGACATTAATTTTTCTTTTAATACAGATTAGGTTTAGACTATTATCTTTCAAATAAAACCAAAATTTAACTTCAAAGAAGACACTTAAATTAGTTTTTCATGTTTTCTTAGGAAGTTCGTAGCGATTTTATATCATTAGTGTCTCAACCTTTCTGAATTTAACTTTAATTAATTAATTTATTTTACATGAAGCACTTTAATTATTACTATTCTTCTTTACTAGTTCCTATCTATGTTATTGTTGCTTTTTATCTAGGCCTAGAGCCACAAATGTAAGGAAAAATTCGCGAGCTTATGTCAAATGTTCTTTGGACCAATAAAAAGCTTGTCTTCACAGAAATTGGCCGGTGAGCTGAGAAGAAAAAGAAAAAAGAAAATTCACAAGCCTACGTGAAATTCCTTTTGATATAAAATAAAGAGTAAAATTAAATTAATCAGAGAAGAATGTCTGAAGTCATGTGAAATGTGTCGTTTCAGTTCCTCGCGACCAGCGTTGATGTACTCACCAGTGTAAAATTATTCTCCAATTATATTATTGACCCCTAACCAAGTACGCGGCATTTCAAATAATTTTCACTCAACAATCCAAGAAAACTAAGTATTTCAAACTATCTCTTTTCATCTACTTTTCAAAGTATGCAAACCATATATACCTATGGTGAGCAACAAACTCTCCTACCTTTATCTTAAATATTTTTAATAATATTTTGTGTCAGATCATTTAATCTGTTGTATGAACATTTTCTCTTCATGGCAATAAATTAAAACTACGGACTAAGAATTCTGATTTATTTTCCTGAAACGAGCTACTTAACTACTTCAATCGGGTAAATTCGTGAATAAATCCTTATCTTGTTTTGTTAAAATTACCCATCTGTTCCCTCGTCATTGTCATCCTTCGTTAATCTTCTTGGGGTGGGTAAATCAACTGTTCATTTTAATCCCTAAACCCGACCGTACTATATCTCTACAGTGGTTCACCTTCAGTAATACTGATAAAAAAAACTTTTATTTAAATTAACTTGGAACAATAATAAAATTACAAAACTTTGCCCTTTTTTCATCTATTTCTGATTCGTCCTGTCGATGAGGTTTAGAATACATCGATTGCAGGGGCTTGTAGCAAAAGTTACACTTTTTTTTCATCCAGACATACATGCATTAAAAATCTTGTCATCAGCAGCGACTCTTTTTCAGCTTTTGGTTATAAGTAAAAGTTAAAATAACTAGGAGCATGCGTGTTGCGAATCCCAAGAGGTTAGTCCTCTTTCACATCGAACCGAGATAGGACACTAAAATTGGCGCTCCCTGTAACAGATGCACATGGTATAGACAAGACATCTCACTCACTCTTTAACTCACCAACAGAGTAAGTTGGTTAAATCGGATTGGTTTGAATATTGAAAACGGCTGTCTATTGTATTTTCCTTGTATAGTTGCTCACTTTTCCTGTAAACTTAACCACTATACGTGTTAGATCGGTAAAAATTGCAAGCTTTTTTTAATGATCTTCATCTTGCAAAATAAATAACCTTAACGAAGTCAAAAAAAATATACAAAAGACATAGAAACAAATTCCCGCGATACAAGTAGCAAAATAAAATAAATAAGAAAGAAAACAGCCCACGAAAATCTATTGTATTCTCGAAAGTCTTAACAGCGATATAAACTGTCATATAGCCTGGTGTACTGTACAATTCTGTTACAGAGAAGCGTCCGCTTAGCTAAGTTCGAATTACCGTTGATAAACACACACCAATTTCAGGCTATATGACGATTCCCATAAGGGTTACAGATTCGATTCCTTTCGGAGAACGCATATTTTCTACGACATTTCTCGAACATTCAGGCCAGTAAATGTAATTAACACTGCTTAATTAAAAACAGATCATTTACTTAAATAAATTATATCTATAAAAAATAACGCATTAAACAAAAATATATTAAATAATTGTCGGACTTAATCCATTTCATAATATATATGTATATATTTATATTAATAATATAATATTTTTTTATAAATATTGTAAAATTCTAAAATTAAATGATAATACTACTGCATATATGCAGTCTCAGATTCTGAAGGAAAAATTAAGTTAATGGCCTTTTAGGCTTTCTCCACGTGAATGGGAGTTCACTTTTTAATATTAAGAATTATATGTCACAGGTTGGGGAACGCATCAGGATTTTAGAGATGTTTAAGTGGGGCATGGCCAAAAACCCTTTGCCAGAAAAACACGCAAGCGAACACCTGAACCTCATAACCGTGCACAACGATAACATTGCTAATGTTAGTTCGGTACCAGGGTGCGAACGGGTATTAACAAGATGACTTCAACGGTGAACTGGAATCATTACCCGGGCAAGTGCATCTACAAGTTAACGAAACTGTCACACTGCATACTGCCGAACCTGAACGCAGACCAGTGTCTACGATCCCTCAAGTTAAAAAGGAATTAAAGCGGTTGAAGGAACTCAGAGTTATCGCTCCCGTTGAAATAGCAGAATGATCATACCTACAGACTGGAATAGCAGAATGATCATACCTACAGACTGGAATAGCAGAATGATCATTGCAACAAAGAGCTCTGGTCACATCTGTATCTGTATTGATCCAAGGTTCCTGAACAAAGCACTGAAGCGTGAATGATACCAGTTACCATCCATAAATAAAGTGCTGTCAAGGCTATAACGAATGCGAAGTTGTAGTGGACCTGCCGTGTGAGGGGAATGGAAGAAGTAGAGAAGATGAATTATCTCTGGCCGGTCCAGCCACATTAAAAAGTTGGACCTTAATGGAGTCCAAAGAAACAAACAAGACAGATATATGTATGCGAACAAATATATATTATTAACAAACAGGTAAAAACAGATTGATACATGAATTTACAAATACATCATTTAAAACATGTATAAAACGTTTAGTGTCTGTGTGGAAAGTTATTGTGTGTGTGTTTGAGTTGAAATGTCCGTACGGTTGTGAAATTTTGTTTTAGCGTATTCCCTGAACATGGGAAACGCTGGTTGTGTGTGAGAGTTCACATACTGGAGATGTTAAGAAAAGGTTTTTGTACCTCGCACCACGTGCGACGGTTATCGGCCTCGAGCGAGGCACGTTGGCCGCACGTGGGCGCAGCCGTGGAAAGAGCTGTGGAAAGAGAGAGACAGAGGCGAAAGGTCAGCCCGTATTTATACTCCCGGGAGGGAGAGACCCCTGGTGAAGCGTTAAGAAAATGAAGGGGAGCTAACTGCGACAAAGTATTTCACCAAGTTAGGCGTGACATCAGCTTACTGACATGTAATACTGGACAACGAATCCAGTTACCTCATTATATTTCAAACAGGTTTCAGGCGATATCGGTGACTCAAACTCCTCTTTGGAATGTATATGAGTTCAGAAATATTTCAAAAAGTTTCCACCTCGCTCTTGACGGCCTGAATGGAGTTGCATGTGTTGCTGATGGCATCATAGTGTTTGGTTCCGGAGACGAACTTGATCAAACATCAGCAGACCATGATTTTAAACCTGAAATTACTACAGCAACTATACAGCAAGAAGAGAATAAAACCGAACAAAGAAAAAGTTCAGCTGAAGGAATTAGCAATCAGCTTCATGGGGCACATTGTAACTCGTGATGTTCTACCCTGCTAAAATTGACACAGTCACCAAGTTGCAACTACCCACTTCATTGAAAGAAATACAGCGACTCTGTGGAACTTTAAATTACCTGGCAAGATTTCTGACTCAACTCTTCTCTGTCATGGAGCCGATCCGACGACTGATACGTAAAGATGTTCCATGGACACGGTCTCGTGCACACGTCGCAGCATTCGCAGAAATGAAGCAACTTGTGACAAGCACCAGTGCCCAGTTTCTACGACCCGAGTGAAGCACTTGTGGTTCAGTGTGATGCAATCACAGAAGGGCTTGGTGCAACCCTACTACAGCAAAGAAAGACCGTGGCATATGCAAGCACTGTTCTCACTGAGACAGAGAAGAGGTATGCACAAATTGAAATGGAAATGTTTGCAATAGTATTCTCATTGGAGATATTTTACCAGTACACATATGGTAGAAGGACGGAGATTCATACTGACTACAAACCACTAGAGGCCATAGTGAAGATTAACCCCCTTGCGAAAGCACCAAAACGTCTGCAGGGAATGTTACTACGGACCTCAAACTGAGTTTGAACATGCGAATATGATCAGCTTTCTTGCAATCCGTGACGAAAGACTTACGTAGATCCACAGAGTAACAGTCCAGTACGAAGTATGTGACCAGTTGAAGAAAACCATATTACAGAGGTGGTTGTCTGATAAAGCAAATCTTTCGGATACACTATACCCATATTTCCGTTATAAGTGATGAGATGTCCGCCAATATTTAAAGGTGATCGCCTACACTATCCCTCTCAGCATGCGGAGTGAAATTAAACGTGCACTTCACTCATCGCACACACGTATTAATGGATCTCTACGGCGAGCCAGAAAATTTGTTTTCTGGTCAGGCGTATTACTAGACATACATGAGTACATTTCTACACTTGAAACTTGCTGTAAATTCACAATAGGACAGCATAAAGAGATACTAATATCACAAGTTATACCTGATCGTCCGATGTTGGCGTTGACCTATTTGAATTTGACAGCGTCGAGTACCCCGTAACTGTCGATTACTTTTCGAACTTCTGAGAAATAGATCGACTTGAGGACTCTATTACCTCAACCGTCATCCGCAAATTGAAGGCCCACTTTGCCAGATACGGGATTTCCGACGCAGGAGACCAGTTTACGTTTTCATCATTTAAGAACTTCTCGGAAAAATGGGATTTCGAATATCTCATGGTGAGCCTGTAGTGAGAGAAAAATAAAATATTCACTATTTAAAAACATAGAAAACTAAAAGTTGGTAAATCATTTTGGTCTGCCATTGTAGTGGACCGTGGGGTGAAGATGTGAAGAGATATCAGAAGGTTAAATTTTCCTGCTAGCCGGTCTAGTTACATGAGAATGTTGGACTTTAATTAAGTCCAAAGAAAACAAACAAGACCGATATATATATATATGTAAACAAATATATATATTAATAACAAGTTAAACAAAGACATGGACAGTTACATAGAGTTTGTGTGGAGAAATTATGTGTGTGTGTTGTGGTGAGTGTTCGTACGTACGTGTATTGTTCTTAGCGTGTTCCCAGAATTTGGGAAACGCTGTATCTGTGAGAAGTCACATATTGGTGTTAGTTGAAAAGAGAGATTTACCTCACCTCCATGCGAGGTGGCGGCCCAAGGCCTAAGTGGAAAAGAGAGATCGAGGCGAAGGGTCAGCCAGTATTTATAGCCAGGGGAGAGAGACCCCCGTTGAAGGATTAAGGAACTGAGGAGGAGCTAACTCCGACACCATAAAGAAATAAAAACAAAAAGAAAAGGAAATAAAGAAAGAAAAAGGCCAAAAGGTCATTATTCCTAAATGTAGCTGAAGAAAAAGGGATGATCAAACAAGTCACATGTGTGAACCAATCAGAAATCAAGAAACAATTCTGGAATGAATTCCTTTATCTCAGAAAAGTGTAAAAACAAATAGAGACGACTATGTAAAGGAACCAAAGAGTAGATGAAATAATTTCGTTTGTTCTCCCTACATTATCGGACACCTAAAAACGCCACAGAGATTACTACTATCAATGAAATACTTACATACATAATAAATAATAGCTGGCCAATGGTATTCGGGAATACCCGTCTACTAGGGCGGCTAGCAAATCCCTATTGCAGACGCTCGCTTGTGTCTGTTCAACACCCACAGAGTCCCCCTGTGGTTTATACTACAACTATGCTGAGCAGTTCCTGGGAGAGAGCGTGTTATCTAGCGTGATCAATAATCTGAACAGGACCAGCATACTCAAACTGGGGTCGTCCACCTCCAGACCGATAACCAGGAAGGAGAATTCCTGACAAATCGACCGTGGTGAGATTCGAACCCGGGTTTCATGGCCAGAAAGCGAACGTACTAACCACTCGGCCACGCGGCCATTAACACACACACACATACATACATACATACATACATACATACATACATACATACATACATACATACATACATACATACATACATTTACAAGAACTCTCTTCTCTCTCTCGATTTTAAAGGACTTTAAAAGGACTTAGACGTTGAACACTAGAATTTTCTGATATGAACCTATGAACTCTTTGAATATTGTATATTTTATTTTAAGAGGTATAAAATTTTATCAGTGCATGCAAAATATATCTTTGTGCTAATTATCTTTGCATGCATTTTTAAAAGGCCAAAAATTGGTGTATAATGGGATTAAGGATGAATCTGCAGTTAAAAGTGAAAAAAAAAACAGATCACGCAGAAGAATAAGGACACCAACTATGACCAGTTTTTGGCACTGCTTGACTTCAGAAACGCTCCAACCCAATGAATGGGAGCAGCCCTTCTCAACGCCTACTAAATCACAGCACCCTTACGCGAGAAGCAATTTACTAAAACTTAAAACGGCGAGCCTTGATAAGACTCACAAGCAGAAGTTTCAGGCTAAATATTATGATTGCCACGCACGTAATTTACTTGTGTTGAGTGAAGGTGATGTTGTACGAATATACCCGTACAAGAAAGGTGAACGAGTGAGGGAGAAAAGCGTCATAAATCCTTGACTGGATGCGCGTTCGTGCAAAGTCCTGACCTCAAGTGGAACCTATCGACGAAACAGACGTCACCTATGAAAATCATCAGAACCAGTAGAGTACACGACAAATGGTCAGCAACTCCGACCGATACTCTGTTTGCCACATGACACGGAAAAAAAAAAAACTAGCTCTACCACCTCTAACCTTATCCTCATCAGCCCCAGCTTGTCGCGAGCGAAAGAAATAGCACAACTGAACTAAATGAATGCGAATCTTCTGCCAGAATTCACACGTACACTGAACGAGGGATACGGCAGCCAGTGTACCTGGTATTTACCCAAGACCTCCCCACAAGGCGGAATATGACACAAAGCGAGATGTAGCACAAGGTTGGATGTGAGACAATGCCGTTTTTTTTTAACGTGGAGCGATTCCGAGCTCGTAGGCTCGGGCAAAAATTCTCTGTAGACCCCGTAATAACGGAGTCAAGTTTGTCTACCTAACCCAGACGAGACTCTGCCCTTCGGCATAGCTTCGTCTGGGTTCCTCTCCGCCCGGAGGCAGTGAGTTCGACAAGAGAGGGAGAGAAAACCTCATGTGAAACAAGTGATGTACCGTCTATTTACAAAAACGTGAGTGTTACATTATTGTTTAAGGTATACTCCCTTTGCATTACAGTTGAATATATGTTCACTACTCAACGTTAGAGAACGTGATTCTCGCTTCCTTATTCCTTTTATCCCTAACCTCTTTCTCTTTTCCTTCTTGTACTTGAATAAAAGCCGACTCTTTCCTAAACATGAGACTGTCCTGTTTTTCCATGACTTAACGTAACATTAATAATGTGGTTGAAAGTTTTCAAAATTCGATAAAAAAAAAATTGAGTGAGTTTTTTTCTGTTTTTTAAATACTATTATTAAAGATATATAATATTACTTTAATTTTCTCAAGAAATAAGATTGTGAATGAAAAGAAAATATACAATCGAGACCGGAACGAATCAAGACGACGCGTGACACGCTTCCAGAGCGTTACGCGTTTTTCTATTCAAACTAAACCGTCTTAACCAACGATTTGAATCCAGTCTGTGTTTGCAACTTGGCCTGGGTCGATAGGAAGTTTGTCACAGGCAAGATGATCACACATGCAACAGTTACCTACCCAACTCTATCATACGGAGGATTTTCCCCGTCTGGACAAACTGTCCCGCAGAACCAAGAAATCTTTCATGCACCACAGATTCCGAGACATTGTTTTTATCCCGATCAAAATGTATTTGTAAATCAAGGACTGGGCCATCAATTCCAGCCCGGCCAATGGATCCCTATAGGTGAAGAAGAAGGGTGGCACTCATACATGACCTATATACCTGCGTTAATCTATGTTCCAAGATTAGAAGTATATTTGCAGTCTACAGGAGCACAGCCCGTTCAACTTCAACCGTGCATGTATCCGGCTGAACACTCTCCGTATTTCTCGAATGAATTGTCATCGTTCCTAACATCGCAATCTTTGATTAATCCATTTCCTCAGTTGCACGCACAAATATCTCAGCCTACTTTTGAAAATGTACCAAAGCTGACCTTCCAAGAAATAACAACCCACTCTGTATACCAAGAAGAACAAAACGTAATAACATCAAGTAATGATGTGTCTCTTATTTGTGAACAGTCGTATGATGCAAATAATGCTACCATGAATTTATCACAGTCCAACACTAGACAGAATAAAAAATTAAACCTTAAGTCAAAGAGGAAAGTAAACAAAAAGGATAAGTCATATTTCAAATCGTCCAGTGCTTCTTCTCAAATCGCTGATACACACACGAATTCCAAAAACATCGTCAGTGCTGATTCTCCCCAGAATTCTCTTCCTCCCGAAAGCGAAACCTTATGCAATGCCAATGACGATGAAAAAGACACAGGGGCGGATATACAACCAAGTGATGAGATAGAAAAATGTATCAAAGATCAGTCGGAGCAGCTGACAGATGCCGATGAGAGTTGCCGCGGACCAGCGTGGAGAATGTCATGCAAATACTCAGTATCACCGAATGAAGAAATGTGCAGAAAAGTCCGGGCCATTTTGAATAAACTAACGCCTCAAAACTTCGACGCTTTACTGTCGCATATACAGGATATTAAGATTGACACGGAAAACAAACTGGAGACAGTTGTCGAGATTTTGTTTAAAAAAGCCATTGTTGATCCGAGATTTAGCGAAATCTATGCTAAATTCTGCCGTTCTCTCAGGATGCTTCAAGTTAAATGTACGACAAGACCAAACGAATACATCAGCTTCCGGGAAATACTCGCCAAAAGGTGCCAAGAAGAGTTCGAAGGAAAACACGACACTGACACATCTAATGGCGTTGTAACCCGACGTCCTTCGGAGGGCAATGTCCGATTCATCGTTGACCTCTTCAAATTAAAAATACTAACTGAAAACGATATGTATGCGTTTGTTTCTAAACTTCTCCAGTCTAAGGATGAAGAGAAACTAGAATACCTGTGCTGTTTGTTAATGGCCGTCGGTAATAAGCTCAAATCAAATATATCCGATCCAGATTCGAATAAGACAATAATACGCGAAAGAAAAATACTCCAGCAATTCTGCGATCAAATGAAAAACGGAGCTGCAAAGGGCAATTCTTCGTCTCGGGTTTGGATGATGCTACAAGAGATTCTTGAATTTCAGGAAAACAATCGAATTGTGGAACCAGCGGAAGATTCGGTCGAAAACGAGGGTCCCATCATGTCTACTGACAATGGATATGCGGCAGCTGTAAAAAATGGCTTCCTTAACAAAAATGAAAATGCTGACACAAGCAGTCGAGATGACAACGTTCAGGGTCACCGTGCATCCTACAGTGAGAAGAAAACAACAAGGTATCAGGGTCGGGATCAGTCGGGCAAATCAAAGCGAGAAAACAATAATTGGCCACGTTGGCAACAAAAATGTCTGCTTCGCAGTTGGCGTCGAGGCAGTGCAGATCGGCACAAAGAAATTCAACCGCAGATGTTAGACGAAAAGCTTTCCATGTATGATCTTCTGGAAGAGGCTCCTTAACTGGAATCAGTGGACGAAAATTATCAAATGAGTAAAATATATTTATATTTATATTCTACGAGATACCATGTTTGAACAATAAAATTACATTTAAAAGAAAAACATTCTTGTAGTGTCCGACTCGAAGTCAACAATTTTTGTGGTGGTAATACTTGTAGTAAACTTGTTCGACTGTTTTAGTTAAATAATAGCGATGGCTTTTGTTCGTAATCAGAATGATCACCAACGTTACAAAATAACTCTAATTTGTTATAAAGCAACATTTATTATAGAAAATAAAACATTTACTGCATAAATGACAAAATAGTAAATTAACAAAATAGATAACAGATGAATGCTAACGAAATAAGTTAAAAATAAATGTTTGTTAATTTCTTTTTGTGAAAAGATTAAATTGTATCAAAAGTTTGTTGAGTAACAGCATTTATTTCTGTGTGAAATGTGGACAGAAAATTTTAGTCGTCTGCTTTTCTTAGAATCACGATTTTCGGAGTTGACAAATGTATTTTTGCCGCACAAAAACAAATTTGTATGAGTTTGGGACCAAATTAAATAGCTCCTATACCAAACCAGTTAACATCCATCATAGACTATACTTGCAAGACTAACCCTGCAAAATGGCATAAAATCCATATTTCTTTGCCTACAGTCCACGTTTGTGTAAACGATTGTTACCTTTTGTAAATGTACCTGATGTCTTAGGCTGTACAATTTATAAATGACCTAGTTATGATTATCTGAAAAAAAAACAGGATGGGAATGAAGCAAACGAACACAAAAAATATCCACAGAATGCTGAGGCCCTGAAGGTTCTTTCCTCCCTACTTTTTGCTGGAATTGAAAACTAAACAGAAAACAAAATTTGTAGCCTTATCATAGACTGAGACAGTCTATGATAAAGCTATCGAACTAAAAGTTCATTTACCATTTTCCCCGGAACATTAGCTTCTAAAACTTTCAACTCTTATTTGCGGAAAATCTATAGTTCTCATTAAAAAACAAACAAAAAAGATACAAGCAGGGCTGGATTTAGGCCTTAAGAGATCCCCTGGGGCTAATAGCATTTGGTGGCCCCTTCATTACATATGTTCGCCTCTGTTTCTATAAAAAGATGCATCAAAATCTATATGGGGCCCCTTGGAACGGTACCACCAAATTTAAAAGACCAACTCCAACTAGAGGATCAAAAATACTCTAAATTGTTTCAAATTACTTCAAAGAGGCCTCATTACATGTGAAAATAAACAAATCTCTGTTTTTATATATTTATTTGTATAAATAGTTTTATCATGGGCCCAAGCCCATATGTAAATCCAGCACTGGATACAAGCAAAAAAAAAGTGTATATTTAAAATCAAAACAATTTTTTTTTTTAAATCAGATAAAATTTTTTATGAAAATCAGATAAAAATATGAAATCAAGAATCTTTAAGACGTAATATTTGATCTAGTCTACTCACTTTTGATACCTGGTTAAGACCCTCTACTTGGACGCCGGATTTAGCCCACTGACTCTTGACACTTGATTTAGCCCCACATTTTGATATCTGGTTAAGACCCTCCACTTGACATCTAGTTTAGCCCCTCATTTTTTACACCTGATTTAGACCCCACCACTTTATATTTTATGGAACCTTGCTTGTAAAATAACGCGAGTTTCACCGACACTTTTCGAAAATGTAGGATTGGCAATTCGTAAGGTTCTGCCATAGAGCTAAAAAGATGGAACCCGTAAGGGGCCTAGATAGCAGGAGTATTGAAGTGCAAAACAATGCCAATGCAGTCTCGCAGAAAAATCACATACAGAAATATATGACAATTTCTTATTCTTTTAATAGTTCACAAACTTACGAGCAATAAACTTTACTTACTTAAAGGAAAGGAACCGAATATCGAATTTTTACTTTAGTATCAAAACTTTGTTTTCGGAACGAAATAGCTTTATTCAATTCCAAATTTGCGCCATTTTGGTCTTTCAAATATCAAATAGCAACTCCTGCCTCATTAGGTGGAGACTTTTTTGGTGAGGACAAGTATTAGTTATGAAGAGGTTTTCTGCGATTATTTTTATCTGTACAAATCGCTTAAGAGGTTAGATATTTGCGAAATGAAGATTAGCTTCCAAACACTTTCATTTTCTGTTTTATTTCTCATGAATGTATCTAGGGGTATTAATCCGCACCCATGCCACAACAGAATGTGACACAAGGTCGGGGTTTAATGTGGCTTAATTTCGGGAAAGGTATCCAGGAAAAAATTGATATGATATAATTTTTATTTATTTATTCTATTTCATTTTTTATTTTTATTTTGAATGTTCTGTGCGTTTCTTAAACTGGTGAAGAATTTTGAAAACTTAATAAAATTTGTGCTCGAACTACGAACAAAGAAAAATTGTGGCAGAAAAAAATACAAATAAATATTATGACACACAAACACACAAACGCACACACATACTGGAGAAACTCCCCTCCAAATGTTTTGTCTCAGAGACAAATTAAGAATAACTGATGTCGTAAGCACAGCCCAACAATTATACTTTCCCCTATTGACAACTAGAATTCTTTTTTATGTGCCGTGTCACTTTAGGAAGTGGGTGATCATGGCACCCAATAACTTCCTCTCCTTTGTAGCTTGAAGCAGTGTTTGTCCTCCCATTCTCTGTTCTGCTATTCGTTTACACAAGCTGGTTAGGCAGGTTACGCGATATTTCCCACTGCCCCTATTGCATTCAATATGTCCTGTGAGTATCAAATTCTCCAACACCTCTTTCCTCATTACGCGTACCAGAAATTAAACCGTCTCTTTCTGCTTATAAATACAAGGGCCCTTTTTGTTTCTATTTCCCTTAAAACTTCCTCGTTGTTCACATATTCCGTCCATGGTATTCTCAGTATCCTTCTGTAGAATCAAATCTCCGTTGCCTCAAATCTCCTCCATCAGTGAAGAAATTGCCCAGCATTTACAGCCATGTCAGAGGATTGATATCAGATTGTAGGCGCGCGCGCGCGCACACACTCTCTCTCTCTCTCTCTCTCTCTCTCTCTCTCTCTCTCTCCTTAATACGTGTTTTCGATTTTGGAAGGCATGTTTCGCTATTCCAATGTATCTTCGAATTTCGGGGTCACATTTTTCGTCGTCTCTTAAAACACTTTCCAGAAAGTTAAATTTATATACTTGTTTGATTTTGACGTCTCCAGTTTGTAGGTCGCGACTTAGGCTGCCCCTTTTGCTGACAACCACACATTAATCGAGCGGAATGTTTCTGTTGGATTCGGGCCGAATGTAGTATCAACGAAAGAAGGCCGGAGCGTACAACGACCGAAATAATGTAAGTAATCATAATACCTCATCTCAGAGATATAGACAGAGTATAAAAGTTTTAACAGGGGATGAAAAATGTGACACCGAAATCCGAAGGCGCATTCGAATGGTAAAAGGCGTCTCCAAAAATTAAGCAAAGTACTAAGAAACAGGAAAAATTCGTTAAAAAAAATAATAAGTGCTGAACTGCTATATAATATTAATCTTCCTACATGGCTGTGGACACTAGATAATTTCCTCATAGATGAGAGTAATACTTGAGGCAACAGAAATGTGGTTCTGCAGAAGGATGCTGAGAATACCATGTACGGAGCTTGTAAGCAACAAAGAAGCCTTATGGAAAATGTAAACAAAAAGACATTTATACTTAGAATCAAAAAGAGACAATTGAAATTTCTAGATTACATAATGATAAAGGAGGGTTTTGAAAATTTGAGACTCACAGGGCATCTCAAAAGGAAAAGGGACAGTGGGCAGCAGACCACCCACCGGATGAGTTAATGTGAATGGATGAATGGGGAATGGAAGAGATGGTAAAAAGACAAACATGGAACTCTCTTCCGCTTTCTTGCTTTCCTGCAACCTACAATCTTCAAAAATTGAAATGCAATATCTTCCTGAATTCTGTTTTTTATTATCCTTTCTCCTCACTAAAGTCTTCTCATTCTCCTTCATCCCCAGTGACCCCTTGGCATTCTCATCTTGCTTGGGGTGAAATGATTAAAAACAAGTTTTAAATACCTTGAAAATACATTTATTTATAGAGAATATATGCTACCTGCCAAATCAGTTCAAAAGTCGAGTGGATACTCTAATGGGTTAGAATAAGCTATAGCATTATTTAATTTGTGGACTCCAAACGAGGTGTACATATGATATAGTTATCAGGAGGGGCTGGCCGGAAGTAACCTGGGAAGTTTGCCTCTATGGCTGCTGCTGCCGGCATTGTGGGTAGGAGGAAGAGGCCAACTGTCACAAATACTGAATCATTTTTCCTTCTATATAATAAATGCGAATGTCAGTGTATCACTGTGTCACACTTTTTCAACTTTACTCCTAGATGCCGGAGCCCAACATATCATACCATTTTTGGAATTAGGCTGACTCTCTGAGGAAATTAAAAACATTCCGGGTCGGATCCGGATCCGGACCCGCAATCCTGAAATTTTGGATTCCCAAGTTTTCCTTACTGTGATTGTTTTCGGCGATCTTTTACGTGATGTTTTGCGACGAAGTTTTTTGTACGATTACATTTTTTTTTTAACTTGGAAATAAATTTAGGAATAATCGATATTAATTGCGAAATCCAGCGAAAGTCACCCATGAAATAAAAATAATTGTTTGCATGGAAAGTAAGGACCTACGTACATCAAACTGTCTTTAAATTGAGTGGCGACAGAAGAATTATTGTTGAACTTTTAAAAGATAAGCTTAAATGTTAATGTAATACTTAAATGCAGCGATCAGTTTTGAGTCCTTCATGTAGCTTATTGTTTCCTATCGCATCTACTTCTCCTTACCTATTGCGATGAAGGCCCAGTCAAAAGCCCTCCGTAGGAGGTAGCTTAAGTGCCGCCAGATAGGACGGCTTTTAAGCTTGTAGGGATTAACTTCTGCATACCAGTGGATCAAAACCAATTACTGTGAGTTAACTACATCCTCATTAGTTAACAAATATTAAAATATTTCTAATGTATATTTTATGTGCTAATTATAGATCATTGTGCAAGTTAAACACAATGCAGGCGCCTGACTTAAGTCTTACAATGATCGTTTCTGACTGGTCAATATATTTCAAAGTCGTAACAACGCCTACTCGCAAGTGTTTAAACGCAAAAAACGCGCCGAAATCTTGAAACGTGTTCTCGAGCCTACTACGTGGTTCACATTGTTCTCGAGCCTACCACGTGGTTCACGTTGTTCTCGAGCCTACCACGTGGGTCACATTGTTTTCGAGCCTACCACGTGGTTCACATTACTTATAAATACTTGGCGACATCTTCTCTCGATCTCTTTTTTCCAAGGACAAATAAATTTCAGCATTTCAAATACAACTGAATTCCCGTTTTGTACAATTGTTGTTATGCATAGATAAAATTCCATTTACTTGTGCAACTTCTCTTGTTGAATGTTTTTCTTCTTCTTGTTTCATATTTTGTGGTAATTTGCGTAATATAAATTAGTTAGGGCAAGCCGGTGACCCCTATAGACCGGTCATCCCTACAAGTTAGTATCCATATATAATGAAAACCCACTTAAATTTAAGAATGTTGCATGGGAAACCTGGAATAAATTGACAAGACTTAAAGTTATTGTATATACTCGAGTATAGTGTGTGTTTTTATGTTTTTTTAACACAAAGATAGAAGGTTGCACTATACACGGGTAATTTTCTTGAAGAGGTTAAAAAATCATGTATTATTTTTTTACCAGTTGCACCATGCTCAGATAAAAAGATTTTCTAGAGGTGTTAAAATTCATGCAAAAAATTCAGGGAACACACTAAACATAAAGTCGACTTATATATGAGTATAATGGCAACGATATCTTTACAAACTTGCAACACCTTTGATGGACAACATTTACATGTTAAAAATATTGATAAAAGAATTCTGAAAAGTATTTTAAAATTCTTTTATCTTTACGCTTTTTCTATCGCCTGCTACTGATTTAGGCTTTTTCGTAACAATCGTAGACTGTTACAAGTTGAATGTTCACAAAATACTTCATCTCTGTAATTCAGAAAACTAAGTTTTGTTTATTTACTTTTCAGGTAAAAAATATTTTTAAAAGCATAACATAAAACGATAATATTAATATTGTTAAAACGATTGTATGAGAAAAAAATAATTAAAATATTGGAAATATGTAAAAATGAATACAGAAACTGTTGGGAAAAGATTCTATGAGTCACGGTTTTTTTAATTAAAAAATGCGAGAAAGGGTTGCTGCGTGTTCAAATAAAATGACGATATTCATTTAACGTAAAATACACAACTTCTTAACGGTAACTACTATCACGAAATAAAAGTTTGTATTTAAAAAGTTCTTCTCTCTGGCCGAAATAGAAACGAACATAAATAGTGTTTCAGTGACGAAAGTAGAAAGTGGAGTTGGGAAACAAAATCAAAGTGAGTTCGCTATTGCTTTGGTGAGAAAGACAGGACGACGAGGTTGAGTCGTGTCTCTTTACTGCTGTCAGTTTTCTTCTGAGTTGAATGGATGTCTGGCTTATATGGCTTCGTGCAAGCTTCAGGAGCCTATTTTTATTTATTGGCGAGAGCTGATTTTATTGGCTATTCTTTATTTTTATTAATTTGAAATATGTTTGAAACCAGAAGGCTGCACAGAGCCTTTGTGTGGTGTGTTTATTTTTGTCACTTGATGTTTTGATTTGAAACAGTTAACTTCTGCTTAATCTACAAAACAATTTTAATTAAAAAAAATAGATAATATTCAAATTTTATGAATAAATAAGAAAATGTTGGACTTGTGGAAAAATTAATATAGAAATTAATTTAAAATTGTATGAAAAACTAATTCAGAAAATTAGAATGTTACTAACACGGTTTGTTTGAAAAAGAAATCACCAAAATGAAGCCAGATGGTTTATAAAAAAAAAAATAAAACTTGATGTGTAAAGATTTCAACAACAAAAAGGCTCGAAATTGATGCTATAAAAACCTCCTAAATTGAGTTCAGGTGGTTTGAATTTTCCATGACAACATTTTATAGAATGGGTTTGATGTTGTGAAACCACACAAATTTGCATTGAAAACAAGCACGATTTGATTGGATAGTAATTTTCGAGTGCTTAAACAATGGTAATAAGATAAAAGTATACACTCACTAAGGACTTTAGGGTTTGATCCAGTTGGAGTCACGTATTTCCTATATAAGAGGGAGAATTTTGGCTCCAAAGTCAGAAGAGAGTAGACATCATCCAGGCAAGAAAATTTGTGACCTGTAATGATGAAAAAATTGCTATTGCAAAAGGATTAACACCTGGAAAAGAAAATCCGTGACTTGGAATAATAAAGGTTTACTGCAATTACTAGTACTACTGTTTTTGTTGTTGTTGCTTTTGTTAAAGAAGAAGAATGAATAACTCCTAAAAATCTATGAGAATTCTCTTTACTAAAAGCGTCTTTTCTAAACCTGCGTGTGTCTATCTCATATTTGAGAATGCCTGTTCGAAAAGTCTGAACATTTTTTTCTAAAGGAGCCAGAAAATCAGCTTCATCCAAGGTAGGTCAATCTTTTCCTATCCTCTTTGACTTTCAACTTTTCAATATTTTAAATTTTGAATTTTTCATAGTAAGTAAATTTCTTTTGTTGATAAGGAATTGATTTATATGAATTATTGCTCCAAAAGAAAGTTGTTAAAATTCTCTGTCCCGTAAGAAGAAATAGCTACGATGGAAAAATTTATTCTCCCATTTGTATTTTCGCCGTTATGGGCATTATTATATCCGTGATATAATAACGCTGTAGTTTAAGGACAGAATGGAATGGTTGAAAGGAAAAACAAAATGCTTTGTTGTCAGAGAAACTTTTATATCACTACAGCATACACAAAACTATATATACATGTGTCCCACGCGAATAACAAATCACATATATCTACACAGCAAAGCAGCGTGTAAGGAGAAACAAAAAGAAAGGGTCCTACATATAATATGAGGTATTAACTCCTTCCCCCACAAGGTCTTTTTTAGGTGGGTAACCGAGCGCTTACGCCCGGGACTAGGACAAAAATTTCCCTCAGCTCCAGCAACCGTCGGTTGCGCCGGCCTCAGTGCGAGCACCGATCCCTCCCTCTGGTGCAATGGGAAGGTGCGGCCTCGGGCAGCTTTTTCCCAAGGGCTGGGCACCTCTCAGTATAATTTTCTCAGTTGCCTCTCTGTCCTTTGACAGAGAAGCCCTGAGCGCACTCTGCCCTAAGATGAGAGACGATAAGTCTGTGTTAGAAACTCCTCTAAGGCGGAATTTATACGCTACATATAATATGGAGACACTCCAGTGTCTGGAGAAGCCATGTTTAGGACTCCACATTCAAACAGGTCAGATTCATCTCTGTCCCAGACGAGGACATATTGCACAAACGAGAAACAGCGAGTCTTGGGTTTTCCCAAATTGACGACTGCGAACTGGAGTTTCATTCTGTATCTGGGAAAGATATATGCACAAAGGGAAACGGCACCATGGACTTGTAAGCTGCTGAGGAGGCGGATTTAGCCTCTGCCCGGGCTAAATACAGCAATCTTCCGGCTTGCTGTTGTAAAACGAACTGAATTTGTCTGTCGCTTTTGTCACTGTATAGAGTGACGTCACTAAGTTGCTGCCATGTGACCCATCAATTGGGGGGGTCTTGTAGTTGAAAGGAGGCAGCTTTCAACTGGTCTTTAATAGTGGGTCGACGTTTGTTATCGACAGCCCCCTAGTAGGTAGTTCTTCTTTTGTTTGAAAGTGGTTCCGAAGTTTACTTGTGCTCCCTATTGTCGACCTCACAGACGGTGGTCGAATTCTCACTGCCAAATAGGCGAAGATTCTCCAAATTTATGGAATCGGAGACTTTTCCTCCAAAATCGTTATACAAATTTCCTGGCGCCTCCATTGGTCAGAAAACACATTCTTCTCTCTGATAAGAATAAAGGTTTTGGGAGCCGGTTTTGAAAGTAATGAAAAAGGTTGGAGTGAACAAGCTGTGAGGTTTTCCCCAGACTTTATGGCACCATGGAAAGAATAATAGTGGTGGAATTTATTTTTATATTTTCCAGCTCTCTCGTTAGTCAGAAAATATATTATCTCTAATAACAATCTGTAGTGAACAAAAACAAGATCTAGATTTAAAATTCAAATGCCAAGCACTGACTCACTGATTTTGTTAGAAATTAAAAAAGACTCGAATTTACAAACTTTGCTTAACACACACGCAAAAGCGAATCCAAAATAAAACTCGTGAAATTTCACACCTTGATGCGAAATGTTTTTCGGCTAATAGAAAACTAGGAAACATTTAAAAACAAAATCCAAATAATCTTAAATTTTCAGAAACAAATTTTTTTACGGACCTTTTCGCGAGCCGACGCGAAGTTTGTTCATCGTCCAATGGAAAGGCTCGAATCATATCAAATGACCTTTTCAAGCCCCACAAACAAAATAAAAGACGGACAAGTTCGCCTGTCACCAGAGAGAATGAGACGAGCGTATTAACATGTCCCTTGACAAATGTCAAGCGATCGTTACTATTATCTGGGCATCAAAGCTCAGAGAGTCATTAAAGGGGAAAAAAATTCATGTGGGACGTACTGTTGCCCACGTCTGTCGATTGTGATGCGGCAAGTACACGTGATCTTATCACAAAAGACCTCATTTTGCGGACCGAGTATGAAGGCAGGCGGAGGACCAATGTTTCAGTATACGAGGTTCCTCCTCAGATTGTCGGAGAGCACCAGTTTGGGCAGATACTTGGTGCTTCCTCGGACGATCTGACCGGCGTGGAGTTTCGAGTTAATGCTCGATCATGACGCCTTCACCTCCATCCCCAACTGCCTGGGTGTAGAGGGCCAGAAGATGCCAATAATAGTTACAGGTCGAAAACCGGCATGTTGGAAGTGTGGAAAGGCTGGTCACCTTTCCTCTTCCTGCACAGAGAAGAAGGCCTCTGATGTTCTGGCCCCCGCCCAACCAAATCCCCCTTTGCTCGAGTCTGTTCAATCCGTCTCGCCTGTAGTGGGCATGCCTGCGACCAGGACCGATGTGGAAAATCCCCCGGTTAGGTCTAATTCTCAGCCCCCATTCCCCGAAAAGCCTTTGCCCGCCGCTAGTGCGGTTAGGGAGAAGGGAGAGGGGGAATGGCAGGTCGTGGGTAAGGCGAAAGGGAAGACCCAGGCAGCGGGACCTCGTCCTACACCAAAAACAGCGTATGGCACAAACAGCCCCACTCTCTCAACCAGTGCTAAGGGCGACTCTCCGGTCAGCTATTCGGAAAAACTCAGGGAAAAGATGATACTTTGAAAAAAGGAGAAATTACAACTTTTAAAGGAGTCCTTAAAAACCAAAAGACAAGTCAAAGAAAAGAAAACTAGCATCTCTTTTTCGGCACCGTCTTCCCCTGTCACAAAACAGCATCCAATGGTCCCTCCCCCATGTGTCAAATCATTAAGCCAAGTTTCATCACATATGATAGCACTTAAGAAAGCTCCTGCATCCAAACCATCTTCTGAAAAATCTCCTATCCAATCCCCAAATCCTTCCCCTATGAAAACACCTATTAATTCCCCTCAAAAGCCTGAACAACAAAAAAGACAAAGAAGCCCATCATCTGATTCATCAGAACCAACAGTACAAAAGAAAAAAAAATCCAAGCCCATTTTCAATACAGGGGAAGACGTGTACTGCGTCTCGAAAGACGTAGAACAAAAGGCATTATTACACGCCAAAAAAAAATGACCAACTTAAGAGCTCTGTTAAACTTTAGAAAATTAAAAAACTTGGATGTAGAGAACCCAAGAAATTTCCCTAAAGCAAAGAGATTCGTCAACATATGCTTTGCATCGGCTTTCTAGATCGAATGTGTCGCGAACCGGATGAGGAGGGCGCCTTCTGGAAGGAAGACGCGCGTAAGAACTTCCCATCCCTGGGAAGTGTGCACTCGTGCGAGGAGGAGGCCCACCGTTTACCCCGAGCTGAATGCTCCATCTATCGTGAATGTCGTATTGCTCTGAAGCGCCTCTTAAGGGCGTCGGATGGCCGCTCCAACGTCCAGGCGTTGTCTCGTAGGGCATTATATCAAGTGTTAGTCAGGGGGTCCGTTCATGATGATTTGATTGACGATCTCGGACTTACGAAGCAGGAGGCTCGCTCAATATGACCTTGGGCGCCTGGGTTGAAATGTCTCAATAACGATGAGGCATCACTCACCTGGCTGGTGATTCGTGGGGTCCTCTGGGTCGCCAAAAGACTTTGTTCAGCTGGCATGGAGAAAGCTCCAAACTGCCGTCGCTGTGTTGGGGAGGTCGAGACCCTGGGTCACGCCTTCTTTCATTTCAGCCAGGTAGTGCCGTTGTGCAAGTTTGTTGAAGGCCTCGTGGTCCGCATGCTGCAGGGAAAGTTCTTTGTCCTTGAAGCCTCTTCCGTTTGTAGCAATGTGGCACCGCCGATGACGAAGGCTGAACAATATGTGTTCCACAGCTTGCTAGGAGTTATGAGAGTCGTGATTTGGACGACGCGTCAGAAGGGATTCTATGGAGGCGAGACGTTTGCCTCTTCCCAACTGATCTTGTACTTTAAGCATCAGCTTAAAGTCAAGATTAGGACGGAAAAGCAGCGGCTCTCTTCATCAGAATTCAGCAAAAGGTGGGTGCGTCTTGCGCGCTTGTGTCGTGTAAAATGGGCTGACCTTGAGTGGCACTTTGATGCCGGTTAGGCATCAGGATATTGCTCTTCCTGGGTTGAACTAGTGTAACTCATCCCGAAACTAGGCTAGGTTAGGTTCAGTTTTGAAGTTTTAGTTTTACGTTTTTCTTTCGAGTTAACTTAGCTAGGGTATGTATGCTCATTGCCCCCCCCCTTTTATTTTTGTCCCTATTTTTCTTTAAGTTTAATTCCCCATCCCCTCCCTCGTTAGGTGGTTAGTGATGTTTGTTCACAGGTGGATGCGGGGCGTCTTTCGTTTCGTGAGTGTTTTCGTATTTGTTGTTGTGTTTGAATGAGTGCGTGTCAGTGTGTATGCTTCGGATGAATGAATGATTTATACTCTTATAGTCCCGCATTGATTTCGGCCGGTGAACTGATATTTCTGCCACATTTAGTGATTGTGGTTTTTTTTATTACTAACAATATTTTCTTTTAGTTTCTTGTAGATAGGTTTGTATTCACATTGTAAATACTCATTGGGGTAGTTTTTTTAGAATTGTTATTTTTCCCTGCCCCCACAGACAATGAATTGTAAAAATGGGAACTAGTTAGTATTTACATAGAGACAGTGAGGCATTATGGTGTTTGGAGTAAGAAAGGTACGTATGTACGTGTTGTTTTGGTGTATGGAATATTGTTCGTACGATTGGGTCAGTGTTTCCGGCTAGCTAAGTTAAGACAGAAGAAGACCATCCTTTCCCCCAACCCCCATTAGGCCTTGTGCCACATTTCTGTATAGCACAGAATAAATAATGTTACTATTATTATCCCTACCTTTCCCCCTCACCTCTTTTATACTTGATAAACTAATGAAACATTTAAGACTGAGCGATTACTTCAGACATTCCTACCCTACAATAGCGCTATTAAATTCACACATACGTTCCTGCCTACGTACACAATACACATAAACTCATTCTTGCAAGGACTACTACGAACATTTTGACGACCTTGTATCAAACAAAAATTTTATTTTTAAAGACCTAAATTGATTTATATGTATATAAATTTGTTGTTTCACTTTACAATTTGATTTTCTTGTTTTATACCCCCTCTTATGGTGGGCTATCTAACTAACAAGGCCAAAATCAAATTAATCTGTTTCAACACTCGTAACCCACTATAAATCAAGGCTTTTGGAGCCGGTTTTGAAAGTAAGAAAAAGGTTGGAGTGAGGATTGGAAAAATAGGCTAGAATGTGAACTTGTAAAATATTGTTCTCAAATTAAATTCCAATAAAGTACTTGTGAAGTGAAGGATAGGAGAAATGAAAGCCCAAGTCCCTGCTCTTTTCTTTCTAAACATTAAAGTTTAACAGACGTTTGCTGGTGAATAAGCCAACTAAAACATAAATGGTCAAATTTAGAGTGTATATAAAAAAAGAATAAATTTTAAGATACATATAGCAAAAATTGATGTAACTTTTTTGCAATTGATTATTAGAGTACTGTCTGAATCATTTTGTTACTTTTTATCTCGAAGCACTTTAAGAGTGTGATTAAATAACTTTTTAAATTCTTACCACTGAAAAATAACTCATGCGTTTCCTTTCATATGCATGAAAAAAAATCTATTTTTCGAGAAAAACATAAACGTGAAATTTTAACAGATTCTTTTAATGTACAATTTTACAATCGAATATTGACCCAGTGCTTACATGAAATTGCTTTTTTAGTTTGAAAAAAGTTATTTTAGTCTTCAAGAGAGATTATATAACTCAACTGTAATTACACAGAAAGCAAATTTCGAATTTAAAGACTTCTGAAGACTTTAGTTAAAGACTTTAAAAAAAATAAAGTAGTCTACTTTAACTTAGACTTTAAAGTAGATTACTTTATTTTTTTGTAAATAATGTTGAAAAATTATTATGCATCTTCTAACTTCTTACTCTTCTTAGTGAATAAAAAATAAATATTTTTTCAACTAAATGCACTAAAATAATAAACTCAGTGTTAGATTTTATATTAAATCTGAATTCATTTATTTCTAAACCATTCAGATCACTTATAGAAATTAAATAGGGAAATTATACAATTTGGAAATATTGAAATAAGCAAGTAATATTTATTTTCTTACTGAATTTAAGTCACGTGTTAATACGACGCAGAAGATCAAGGGCAGTTAACTCCCACGCCTCTAATTACCTGCCCTTAGTTTTCGTACCAAGATTTGGAAATCAACTGCTAAAACGACAGAGAAAATTTTCTACCGTAAACGGCTATCAGTTTTCATTCGACCCCTCTTTCCCAAATTTATTTTCTAGTTTACTTTTACTAGCTGTTAATTAGTGAAATTTTGTTAGTCAACAAATATTTGGAGTGTATACATTGTATATACCCCGAATCGAGAAAGCGACGTGAATAATAATAGTAATAATAACAATTCGTAAGAGCCATCAGCAGCATGGCTGACGACAGGGGCCCGGAGAGTAACAACAAAAAAACCGATGTGGTAGCAGTAGAGGCTGGTTTAGTGAAAGAAAGTAGTCCTGCCGATAATTGTAGCCTGTATCAGACGGAAAGCAACAACAACACTGTGACCCAGACTTGCGGTCCTGTTGGCGGTTTCATTGGAACAACTCCTTCAGGCTGGGCTGATTTTACCAACCAAATGAATTACTTGCAGAATCTTTCAAAGCCCGTCAAGCAGAGGATCAAAGCCCTGAAAAAGCTGCAGTTTGAAACGTCCAAGATCGAAGCTGATTTCTACCGGGAACTGCATCAGATCGAATGCAACTTTGCGCAGAGATATTCTAAATTCTATGAGTTACGAAGAGACATTGTGAACGGTATGCTAGAGCCGACTGACGAAGAATGCGACTGGCCTCACGACGAGTTACTTAATGAAGATCCCAACCCGGGTCAGGGAAACCTCGAGGCTTTAACCGCTGTAGCCAATAACCAGACACCTGTCGCACCAAATAGCCTTACACCACCCGACAAGAAAGAAAGTGATGTAGATGATAAGGCAAACAAGCCTCCTCCGCCTCCTCCTACTCCTATAGATGAAAGTCAGATCAGGGGAATACCGTTCTTTTGGCTGACTGTCATAAAAAATGTAGACATGTTGGCCGAAATGACACATGAACAAGATGAACCAATCCTTAAACATTTGACGGACATTCGTTGTACATTGAAAGATAACGACCCGTCTATTTTCACCCTGGAATTTGTATTTGAAGAGAACGAGTATTTTAACAACGCTGTGCTGACTAAAGAATATACGTTGAAAACAGAGCCCGACCGAGAGGAGGCCTTCTCGTATGAAGGCCCCGAAATCGTGCGCTGCAAGGGTTGCACGATTGACTGGAAAGCTGGTAAAAATGTAACGGTCAGGACCACGCGAAAAAAAATGAAGCACAAGGGTAGCGGCAAAACGATGGTGGTCACGAAGACGGAAGAGGCTGATTCTTTTTTCAATTTCTTCAACCCTCCGCCACAACCTGATGATGGTACCGAAATGGACGAATGCTCCGAGGATATTTTGACTGCAGATTTTGAAATCGGTCACTTTATTCGCGAAAGGATTATTCCCCGGGCTGTACTGTACTTCACCGGGGAGGCGGCAGATGAGAGTTATGATCGAGACGACGAACAGCCTGAGGAAGAAGAGGACGACGATGAATATGATGATGATGACGACGATGAGGATGATGATGATCAGGATTACGATCCTTCGGACCCGAGGAATAAACAGGATTGTAAAACACAATAGAGATAGAAAAAGAGAGAGGGGGTGGGGATATAAATCTACAATGGATGGTACCCGAACAATAAAATACTGGAATTAAAGGACCTGGTGTTCAAATGTCCAGTGTAATTAACCTGCTTGACAGATGATCTTACAAGTCTTTCAAACTAACTAGGATTAAAATGTATTTTAAAAAAAAGACATTTTTATATACAACCCCAATGGTAAAAAAAAAACAAACTCAAATGTCCAGATAAAAAGAATTTTCTTAAGAAAAAAAATACAATTAAAAACAAAACTTTGGATAAGTTCCGTTTTTTATCAAAACATCACTTTAAGGGGTAAAATAAAATTATATCCACACGCTCAAACAAAATGGAAAAAAACCTAATAATAGTTTTAAAAGAAAAATCTTATCCAAGTTTATGGGGAAAAAACAGTGTATATAAAAAGTTAAAAACATATATGCAAAGACGCACATACAACGTGTTAAAAAAAAAACAATGTTTAAAAGTAAAACTCATTCATAAAAAAAGTTAAATATGTTTTCTTCATGAATGTTATGAAGATAAGATGTCTTTAACTTTATGGAATGATTTGTCTTCTTGTTTGTTGCATGAGATGATGCTGTTTATTTATTTACTCACCCCTCCATAATTGCCCATAGCAATTTTCATTTGGTAAAGCTGTTCGTTTAACTAGGAAGTGGTACTGAAAAGTTCTCGGTCCGACCAAGAAGGGATTCCCGAACCAAATAATAATTATTGTTTGGTCCTTTATTCAGATTAAGTGAATCGGATCGAGACATTTTCAGCACCACCCCTCGTAGTGTTAAAAAAGTAAAATTTAGTTTCCATAATTTTTGAATTTGTAAGAAAAGAAAGAATTAAGAAAAGGAAAGGGATAACATAGCAAAATAATTAAGGAAAAATATACGAAGGTGTGCAGAAAAGTTCTCTACCCGACCTAGAAAAATTATTTTAAAAATTGATGTTTGGCCAGATTGCTGGCAAGTAGGTCGAGTCGAGAACTTTTCAGCCCTTCCTTGACATCATTTTTCTTAGGTGACTTATAATGTATTGAAAACTACTGTTTCATTTTGAATAATTAAAAATATGTATTTAAATTCATACAACCTACAAGACATAAGAGGCCAGTTTTCGATATCTAATAATTATCAGCATTTAAAATTTAGGGTTTTAGGCATTGACATCCTCTCATAGAAATCTCTCATTTATTTATTTATTTATTTATACATACAAACGTGTTATGTTTGATTATTAATACACACAAAGTTACACATATAAGTTTTGCATAAACCCCAACAATACACATAATCCCTGTGTATATAATGACTCTAATTTATAGATATTTATTACAAATTTTTAAACAGAACAGAATAGACAAGTTTCTATAATGTACAAGCAGGTACTGAAAAGTTTTTAGCTTGGCTAAGTTGGGATTCAAAAACACAAATCCTGATGTTTGGTCATTTCATCAGATTTCAGAAAGTGAGTTAGACTGAGAACTTTTCAGAAATTCTTTGTATCTGTGCATATACATATATGTATGTATGTTTGTAGGATGTATAATAGTATCTGAAGCAAAAGTGAAGATTATGAGACAAAGTGGAAAATCTTTAAAAGACACATTTTGCCAGGAGTATCTGCTCTCTCTCTCTGACTTCCTCAGGTTAGAATACTAACCTCTCAGCAAAACATGTTGTTTATAGATTTTCCACTTTGTCTCATCATCTTCACATATATGTATGTTTTATTGACAACAAATGTTGCTAGTGATCTGGTCATATTTCACATCTACTATGTATATATTGTATTGACAGTATCTGATATTATTGAATCTTGTCATGCCCCCTCCCCAATGCTACATGCCATTTTGTAAATGTGTGCAATAGCAACTGTTCATAACACATGCACATTCTGTTACAAATAATATCTCTTTAAAAAAAATGGATAACATTACAAAATGTAGAAAGGTGCTGGCACCATATTGTAACCTGGAATCTCAAAAATGAACAAAATGGCTGATATGGAAGCTTTAATATTTGATTTTGATTAAGAGCTAAGCAATCAAGAAAACTAAGGGTTATGCATTTACTATCTATGTAACCCCTGGATTTTGTTAGTAACATGATTTTTTTTTTAACACTTCTGGCACGTGATTGCTATTTGCAAAATATACTAAACTCTCGAATGGCTCAAACCATGATCTCCGGGTCACATTAGCAGACTTAAAAAAAATTCATCTCACAGGAGCAAAATTTAAAAGAAATGTTTATTTTAAACCAACATCAATAAGTTGAACATGAATTGTTATAGTTTTTTTTTTTTTTTTGTAAAAGTCATGTACAACTGTTTAAACGGTGGATTTTGGAAGCCACAAAGAAAAGAAAAAAGAAATACCTAATATGAATTTAATACTAAAAAAAAAAGAAGCTTCATACCAATGAAATTTGATGATTTAATTTATTTTACCCTTTAAATGGTAAAATTTAATTTTGGCTTAACTCCATCCCAATTTGCAGGTATGATCAATGCTCCTTGCCCCTATTTCACATCATTGCTGCTACCCAAACTAAATGTAACTGGACATTACTGAGCACCAGATAGTTAATTCCATGATTTTATTATCGGGTGGGACCATATATACCCTGCTTCCCCACCCAACATTCTCTCTTTACCCAATTTCCAAAAGCCTAAACCCCATCTTGTTTAACTGTTTGTTTCTTTTTCCTCTTTCTCCAGGCAACATTTGGTGACATTACCATAACCAGATCAATCTGCTAATTACAACAGCACTTTAAAAAAAAAAAAAAATAATAATAATGGAAGCATTCTCTTTATTGCTATTTCATATTTTGTGCATGTTTTAATGTTCCTTTGCTCTGAAATTATATTGCTGTATACAGATTTATAGATTTCTCCAAAAGGTACGAGAAGAACACACGCACAGATTCCTTAGTAAGGTGACTATACATCACTTGAATTATTAAGCCTATGATGATAAAATCAAAAAGAACTATTCATAAAAGCATGTACCTCACTTCTGAACTGCTTTTCGTATAAAATTTTATACAAAAGAAATAATAGTTTTAGTGATTTAAGCTTATGCATTTATGAACATGTTATGCCTTTTTTATCCATTCAATTATAATAGAAATAGCTGCATTAATTACAAAAATAAAATGATATTAAAAAACTCAGACTTGGCTCTGAAAAAGTAATTATTCCCAATAAATGTGAACTATTTATAAATGGAATAAAAACAAGATCCCAACAGTAGACTACTACAATACAAAAACTATTTCTGGGTCCTAGATCAAAATGTAGCAACAATTTAAAATAAAATTTCCTGCTTAAAATATAACAGTTTATTTACATAGAAAATTTTCTACACAATATTAGATTTAACCAAATTTCAAATATTTAACAGATAAAATATGCATATGTGCATGTGTGCAATGCACTTGACATTTCTTATGGAAAAAAAGCAACATAGAAATATATCATCATCTGTATGCGTATAGGTGTACACGTAGAGCTGATTTTACCCGAGTCAAAAGTTTATTTTACAACCCGGTGAGTCAGAGTTTAGAATTTCATGGGTAATTCACAACCCATGTACAATTCTAACAAAAACCTTCACTTTCATGAAGGTGAGACTGGAAAAATTACTTATGCCACTTTTGGAAAAACTTATTTCTGATATAAGTAATCCATGTGTGCCGCTTTTCTTTATGTATAGTTTTGTATGTGTGTGTAAAAGTTTTGTTTTTTGTACACTCATTTTTGTTTTTATTATCTATGTACCAGTCCTGATATATCTATCAAAATATGTATTTGTTTACTGTATGAAATTTTGTTTGTAAAAATTGTAAGTATATACATAGTTTATACATTATTGTATGTAAGCATATGAGCTTGGTTCTTTTTATGTTTGTCTATTTATTGATATGTGCATATATAAATGTTTTTATTTATTTATTTATTTTGCATTTGGATCAGTTCCTTGTTTCTGTTATTTTGTATAGCCTGGTTTTTGTGCATAAAACTTCAAATATTTTTTTCTTGCCATGTTCTTCATCTTTGGACACCCAAGACATAAAGCCATTGCATATAAGTTAGACAAATATGATAAGTAATCTTGCATCTAAGGCGAAATTGACTATCCAAACTAATAATTAATATAGTGAATCTAAAAATCTTTTGAATTATTTATAAAGGGGAATTTGTTACTTACTTATGACTATAAACATTATTTTAGTAGGTACACGTGTAATAGTTACTATTTATGTCCCATATGAGTAGACATCTCTGATTTTTAACAAGCAGTGAAATTAACATCCGACAGCCTTGATCATCAAAAGTTTTATTAAAGAAAATGTAACACATGGCAGGAATTGAAACTGTATTTTCCCAATTTTTTTTTTTGGGGGGGGGGACCACCACTTAGCCAGGCATGTCATTACAGCAAGCAAGGCAAATCTCAATTATTTTTCAAAAAGAAATGCACATCTCATTGGGACTTTTTAGCATACTATATTTGCCAACTTATACTTTCATGTTTCACTGTTTGTAAATAAACAGAGAATTGGTTATTTGTTTGTGTCATTTAGTTCAAGATTCAATTCTTAGTGCTACTACTGTTCCATAATTGTTATTACGTTTGCATGCATATTTCAGGCACTAAATGTATTAACTATTATGGAGTAGAGTATAAAACTCCATTCATGAAATTGAAATGGCACACTCAATAAGGAAAATAATGTTTTCTTTTTTCTTCAGGCAATAAATGACAAAAAAATGAGACAACTTATTGAAACATCCTTTGCTTCACATTAATATATTTAAAAAGAGCCTAAAAGTATTTACAATGTCTGTCCCATAATAGTAGTTACATTCATTGTATAAAATATGTAAGAAAGTGTCTCAACTATTATGGGACAGAAGTATAATATTTAAAAATAATGGCTTATATAAACTTGAAACAAGATTTATTTTTTTTATTCTAAAAAGGTTCTGATTAATTGTATGAATTGTTACAACAGTCATAAATTACTCTTTATTATGGCATGTTAATTTTCTATCTTAATAACTACATCTGAATTTACAGTAGAACTCTTTACTTGCCAACAAAAGCAACGACTTATAAAAATCTGAAAGATGAAAATGAATTATACAGCAGACATGTTTGTAAATTTTTTAATAGGAGTTTTTTGTGTTTTTTAATGTAATTTCCTCATTAGAAAACACAATGGAATTTCTTTTTGTCTCTTTAGAAAAGAAAATTGTTTTACTGTTTATTAATGCCAGTATTTGGTTTATACAAGATAACCACATTTCTAATGCGAAATGTGAAATGATCTATTGTGCTCCTGTCTCTTTGTGTTGCACAGGCTGAATAAAATGTAGACATTTGTTTCTCATATACAATTTATATAAATCTGTACATTTTCTGAAAGTATGAATAAGCAGTTTTGTCTATGTCCATTATATTAATGTATTTATAATCTCCAATTCATCGCATAAGGTGTCCAGAACCGAAAAATATTGAGCAAGAAACTTTAAAACCCCAGCCAAGTCTTTTTAATGTACCAATTGTCTTGCCCCCCTCCACTCCCTTCAGTCCACACCAAGTTCTAATGAATGTAAATATCAACATATAAAAAACCTTATTTTCTTGGCGCATTTTCAATTTAGCTGGCATTGCTTTCATCCACATTTGTCAGTAAATAACTAGTAAATCTTAATAAAATAGCTTTTCTTTGATTTATTGTGTGTTTTTTTTTTTTTTTTTAATCATTTCACCCCAAGCAAGGCAGTAATGCCACTAGAGTGCAGGAGGTTACAGGGAGTGAAAGAGAATGAGGAGGCTTTAGTGGGGAGGATTGAGGAAAGACAAAAAAAAGGAACAGGGTGCAAGAAGACAGATGATGATGATTGACGTTGCATTTACATGTTTGAAGATTGTAGTTTTCAGGGAAGTAAAAAATCAGAAAGGAGTTCCACAGGTCGAGAAAAGAAACTATTAGAGTAGAAGTGGCAGTTGCATCTAAGTTGTTCAGCAATAAAACAATGAATCCTAGTTACCAATCTAGTGACACACTTAAATTCATGTAATTGGGCCACTAGGAAAAAAAAAGCTCATCAGGACAGTTGTTATGAAAATATTTGTAGAAAAGACAGATGGAAGCCACATCACGTTGGTGAGAATGTGAGTGATGTCAAGATGTCTGGCCAGAATCGAATATACATTACACACACTTTGAATTTTATCATGAATCTCAAGATGTAAAGCAAGAGCACCAGACCAGAAATGGCAACAGTATTCAATGGATGGACAAATGCCACCATTTGTTTTTGTTACAAGTTCAGTGTGTCCCCCCAAAAAACTGACGTTTCTAGTATTTGAAGCAACATTTTTAACTTGAAAGTAATCAACAAGCCCTTTAATGACATAATAAGGACATAAATCAAGATGTTGATGTTCCCTGCGACTTCAAATAAAAGGTTAGAAAGGACCCCCCCCCTCCCACCACCACCATCAATACTGGAAAGAGCAATAACAGTGGACTTGAGAAACCTAATTTCTTGAAAAACTGTTTCAAGAGAAAGATTTTATAAATTTCAACCAACAGTAGCACTAGCTGCTCGGTCATTGAATGCCAAATGCTTCTTTATAAATATTTATGTTTATAAAGAAACATTTGAGCATGTCAAATGTTTCATTATAAACATGCAAAGGTCACAGCTAATATTGCTATTTGACATAGAAATTGTTTCTGTAAACATTTTTGCCAATAAAGGAGAACTTGAGCCAAGTGATTTGGATCAAACTGAGAATATCTACATTTTAATCTGACTTTAAACATTTGTTCATTTTTTAAGACCGTATCTCTGAGTGTTAATTTTTGCTCATTCATTACTGGAAATCAAAATTAATGGAGGTCATGCCATTTACGCTAAAATGATTTTAACCAGGGACACATCTAGACATCTGTATCAGAAACCAAGAGAATGGAGTCATTTCTTGATGATAAGACATAATAGATTTGTATTGATTCATTCATTTTCTATGGCTTATCAACCATTTGCATGCAATTTAAAGCCAGAAGATATTTTTAGATTGTAAGAATTTTTTTTTCAGATGATAATGATTTAATGATACAAGTCTTACTAATTAACCCATAGCTGGGGGAGAAGAGGCTGATTCATACCTTTCCTAAGGGTATTTAGATGTAAGTGAATATAATGAACTCAACAGGAATTGGAACTCAGCCCTCTGATTAACAATTACAAGCCATTATCCATTACACCACATGCACATCCAAGCTTACAACTCCTGGTATTCCCAAGCAGTCACCCATTTTGGTACTGATCAGGCTCGATGTTGGTTAACCAGTGATCATATGTGAACTGGTGTTTTAACGTGATATGGCCGTAAGCCTAACTAAATATATTGATTAAGTAAAGATACTTAAAAGAACTTCTGACACTCTGCCTTTATAGAGTGGCAAGATCTCCCTCATCAAGTTCAGAAATCTTTTCCCAACAAAATGCAGAAATTCATCACTTGTGATGAACATCAATGCAAGCAGCTGACACATCTGAAACAAATTAGATTCAACATAAATCTTAGGTTCATCATGATCCATGCTGACTGACCATTCTTTACAAAATGCATGTTCAAGTGATACATTTCCATTTGAAAACACCCTGAATCACTTTAGAGCAACATGGTCACCAATTGTGAACTGGGTCTAAATGTATTGTTTGCCAGGAGACAAAACGTGCCCCACCCACAACTACAATACTATCATTTTAATTATCATAATGAATAAATAACATTTTCAAAAATACATATGGAAAAAGTGTACAATTAGAATGTTTACAGAAAAAATGTGTATTTCTTAGTAATTACAGTGTACATGTACTGTACATATTACTGTTAGTAAATACTAAATGTGAATATAGAATGTTATATTAAGTTTTTATTTACTTTTTTGTTTAAATAATTGGTTAATATTTTTAAATAGTTTACTGCACATTCTGTCTATATCTCTGAGATGATGTATTATGATTACTTACATTATTTACATTATTCAGACTGTTATCCTCATCTTCATTGCCATATTCACAACGTTTCAGCCATTGTACGCTCCAGCCTTCTTCAGGTGATTGGAATTTTGAACCAAATAAAAGCTGTTGATTAGATCCAGTGACTAGATCCAAAGAGTTTGTGAGTTCACTACCAAGCTACAGCAGTGGTGAACCAAAAGACTTGGAGAGTGGAGTTGAAGAAAAATAGCTGAGACATCTGGAAGAGGCATGGCATGTGGAACTAGAACCCCCCCTCCCCCGATGAACTAAATAAAATGTTTGGTTCGAAATTTCAATCACCTGAAGAAGACTGGAGCATACAATGGTCGAAATGTTGTTAATATGGCAATGAAGATGAGGATAACAGTCGGAATACTGTAAATAATGTAAGTTTACTGCACAATTTACACATAAACAGATTGTTCAAAAGCACAATAAATTGTTGCATTCAGTCCACTATATTAAGTGCAATCATTTATGTTCACTAGATGATTGTGGGAATCTGCCAATAATTGCTTTTGCATCCAATTCCTCTAACAATTCCTTTTCAATGTATAGCAACATGTATGAATCCAAATTCTCCTTAGCAAATTTCTTAACCTTGTTTTTATGTTCCTTAGTTTTGAATATGTTCCCTCTCATTGGACTTGGGTAACTGATAGTGTGCAGATGACTTTATATAAAGTACATAAAGGTTATCATATTCCATGAAGTCTGTTGGATGCCAGAATTTTCAATATACCCGATGGGCAAGTGCTGCCAATTTCATAATGGTTGCAATTGGAATCCTTATTCTCACCATCATTAAGCAATCAGTTTAATGCATCAAAGTTTGAAGCAAAAGAAAACAATTCCAGTATTACTTGATCTTGACTAATTTGTGGAAATTGCTTAATAATATCTTCCAAATCTAATGCTTCATCTTCAAGGTCCTGCTCAGCAATAGTTTTAAATTTTGCTGAGTCCAAGCAAGACAAATCTTTATACAACTGTTTGCCTGGTTCTAGTTACTGAACAATGCAATCCATTATTGGATTAAACACATTTACTCAAAAATCAGATGAGAGAATCTGAGGTATTTCAGTCATCATCAATAAGCTCATCTGACATTATTTACTTTTTTCTCTGCCTCTTAACAGGCAAGGCTGTTTCCAATGAATCATTTTCCAATGTTTGATTTTCATCCATGAAATCCTGTCATTAGATTTATTTACAAATTCCAAAGCCTTTCTGTGAACATTATCAAATGTTCTTATCTGTTCCTTCAACATTTTTATAACAAGTCCCAGAAATTCATACACAGATCTCCTTAAGGACACATGGCACAGTGGATGAAGGCGTTAGTTAGAGCCAGTGACAGGACCCAAAGAGTTGTGAGTTCGGTTCCTAGTTAAGGCGGTGGAGAACTTGGAGAGGTTAATTAACAGGTGATAACTGACATCCATTAGACATGGCACATGGAACTAGAACAGTGAAATAAAGGGTTCAGTTCGACATTCCAACCACCTGAAGAAGGCAGGATCGTACAACAGCCAAAATGTTGTGATAAATATGGCAACAAAGATGAGGACAATAGTCTGAATAATCTAAATAGTGAACCATTCCCTTGTTTGATGCTTTCACAAAAGTTGCTATATTCTGGAGCAAATTGAAAAAAGAAACTGCAGGCACACAACATTTTGTTGTTTCAGTTATCACCAAATTCAGGACATATACAGTAGTGAAAAGAAGTGGGGGAGCACAGGGTGCAATGGCCCCCAGGCATCCCTATCAGGTGGCATTCAATCAAAGAGTGAAATAAAAATTTACTTCATATTTAATTTGAATAAAGTGTTTATTTCATGTTTCATCTATGTTTTCATATTTAAAATGTCTACCTTTCTCACATTTCTCAATATTAGGTCCTATAAACCCCACCCCCTATTTGACTCTTAGGGGCATACACCAAACCTCTGCATGTCACTGACCTTATATAAACATGTTGATCAGACACATTGGCAGTTTTACTTTGTAAACAATTATACTGGTCGTAGTAGCTTGCAGCACCACCTGTGCTATTAGATAAACATTTTGGGGGTGAATTTTAAGATGTTGTAATATTTCAATCAATATCATCTGGTTCTTACTTTTATTTAGCACTGTTCAGTTATTGCTCACCTATTTCCACTGAGTACGCACTGCGCAACACAGGGATTGAACTCACAACCACTATGTCACCAGATTCACTACAGGACAATATTCTCACCATCATTAAGCAATCAGTTTAATACATCAAAGTTTGAAGCAAAAGAAACAATTCCAGTATTACTTGATCTTGACTAATTTGTGGAAATTGCTTAATAATATCTTCCAAATCTAATGCTTCATCTTCAAGGCCCTGCTCAGCAATAGTTTTAAAATAGTTGGATAAAAGTTTTGGTATGTGAATTTGGTGTTATACTGGTTGTATGTTCAATCCGTGGGTCAGGCAGTGTGTACTTGCACGCAATAGAAATGGGAAAGCAATAAATGAACAATTACTTGCATTATTAACATTATTCCGACTGTTATCCGCATCTTCATTGCCATATTCACAACGTTTCGGCCGTTGTATGCTCTGGCCTTCTTCAGGTGATTGGACACATAGCCCAGTGGATAAAGATATTGGTTAGATCCAGTGACTAGACCCAAAGAGTTGTGAGTTCAATACCAGACCATAGCAGTGGTGAACCAAACTTGAAGAGTTTAGTTAAAGGGAAATAACTGAGGCATCCAGAAGAGACATGGCATATGGCACTAGAACAATCTACTCTGGTGGATGAAATAAACTGGTTCAGTTTGGAATTCCAATCACCTGAAGAAGCCCAGTGTGTACAATGGCCGAAATGTTGTGAATATGGCAATGAAGATGCAGATAACAGTCGGAATAATGTAAATAATGCAAGTAATCATAATACCTCATCTCAGAGATATAGATGCCGAAACGTTGTGAATATGTCAATGAAGATGAGGATAACAATCTGAATAATGTAAATAATGCATCAGGTGTATATCAGTTTGGGTAACCTACAGGGAATTCTGAACTGAACCCTTTATTTAATCTATGGGGGTAGACTATTCTCATCCCATTATTCATGTCTAGGGATATCTTATCTAGTTCTTATTTTTAGTACTGCTCAGTTATTGCTTGCCTGTTTCCCCTGAGTTCAAATACACATTACCCAGCCCAGGGATTGAACTGTCAACCACTATATCACTAAATTCACAAACCAACATTTTAATTCACTATGCTATTGTCCCATAGGAGCAGTGAAATGAGTACATTCTACTCCCATAGAAACATTTTGATAACAACAACAAAGATGAGGACAATAGTTTGAATGCAAATAATGTAAATAATGATAACTCATCACAGAAATTAAGAATGGTCTCACGATCAAAGTTAACATATCCAATTTGATACCAGTGTAGTGTTACTAGCCACAACCCTTTGAGTTTACCAATCATGACTTATCACTTCAGTATCTTTGACCTCATGGTCAAAGGTCAAAGGTTACTGCATCTCCTTTTCAGTGATCTCACAGGCCTGTGTACTGCTTGACATTCTTTCAAGTTGCTGACCATCTCAAATCATGAACGATACATTTTTCCCAATTTGAACTATAACTTTATCTTTAAATTCACACACTCTTGCTGAAAACCTGAATTCCCAACTATGTTCATCTCGGATGAACCAGTCCGCCTCCACTCCTTCTCACATCTGTTTAACACAGCTTTGTTCCTTCATACACTGAGTGATTATCCGTCCTGGGTAAGATGATAAACTACATCCACATCCTGGGTAAGGCAATAAACTACATCCAACTGATCAGGTTTTGAGGAGCATAGAACAACCTCTTAATTGCTGGTGTTCCCAGGTTCACCCTGACCCCGGGGTGGTAGCACCTGTTAGGGTCCCAGCTATGGGAAAATAGTTGACCCCCAAACTGGGGTCAAAATACTATGAAAGTGTAAAAATAGGTTTAATACCAGCAATACATTTTTGTAAAAGATTATTACCAGCAATGTATTTTTGAAAAAAAATATTACCAGCAATACATTTTTGGAAAAAAAAAAATATTACCAGCGCTACATTTTTTGGGGAAAAAAAATATTACCAGCAATAAATTTTTGGGAAAAAAAAATATTAGCAGCAATACATTTTTTGAAAAATAAAAATATTACTAGCAATAAAAATCTTGTCAGAATTAAATAACCCATAGAGGTTGATATGCAATAAACCAAACCAAACCAAACTGAGTGATTATTTGTTTGTTTCTTTATTGTATTTTTATTTGGTTTTGCTTTTTTTAAAAACAATTATATTTTAATAAGAATACGAAACTCAGGAAAATTTTGGAGATTTATCTAATTAATTATAATTTTTAAGGGTCCTTCAGATATTTCCATGTCCATTCTTGGCTCTCCAGGCCCCAACCTGATGTTCTGGCTGAACCAAGACTACTGCTTGATATCTTTTGAACTTGTCAACCATCTCAAATCATGAATTGTAGCTTTATCTTTAAATTCACACACACTTGCTGAAAAAAATGGAACTACCTTAATTATGCCTGACCCAGGGCCCTCCTATTCCATATCTTTCCACTTGCTTCCTTGCTTCCTTCCTTTTCATGCGTTGTTTATTTGTGTCCTGCTTTCTTTTTCCTTTCTTATTCCTTTTTATTACTAAAACAGTTGTCTGTGTTTGTTTCTTTATTGCATTTTTATTTTATATAGGGGACCCACTTGCCATTGGGTAAGCTAACCCCCTGACCAGTCTGTCATAGATGGTCATTAACTTTACTTTTATCAAATGCTTTGCATACTCAATGGGCTGCTTCTACTGTTTTTGTTCCAAGCTTAAACTCATTAAGTAGATGATTAAGTACAATCAGCATTTTTGCTGCCATGTTTATTTCACTCATTACTACTGTAGGTATACTCTTCTGAAGGTTATTTAGTTGTTGCTAAATGATGTGTATAAGTTTCAGGCTGGTGAAAATGCTTATGAACAGCTGCCACTTGGAGAAATTATCCTTGTTTAACCTTTTGAAATCACTGAAAAGAATTACATGAAAATAGATTAAGGCTATTTATATTAGCGACTTTGTAGCTATTTCAGGTTTTTCACTGTCAATTTGTTCTGATATACAGGCAATTTCAAAAGAGTGAAATCTACTTAAGATGTCCAGGGATAATGTATCAGCAAGTGATCAGGTCTCAGTGTTAAACATGTTAAAGTTAAAATAATAATAATTGAAAACTGCATTATTTTTTTTGTCTCCTTATAGCATTAGAGTATAACTAATGTTGAATAGTCTGTCTTTATATCTGTATTTCCTCGAGAGAATTTGGCCATCAAAAACAAACTATAACAGGTACTTCAATTTGCATAAGACCTTTTAGATTATAATGTGCATCTTTGTTGAGCTGGTTTCTTCCATTTCTTTAATCTATAACGTTATGGAACAGAGAGAGATAAAGAAAAAAAAATATATCAAGTTTTATTCACTCTTTTTTCAGGGAGTAAAAACTATACAGTTTTTAATTGCTCTCTGAAAGATTATTATAAAAATTTAATGAAGCATACAATATCAAAATAGGATGATATCAAATTTTACAAAAAAAATCAATGATGATTTCTACATATGATACCAAATATAATGACGTGTCATTCATAAATTACATCCAGCTGCGATTATTTCCAATCACATTGTCTAATGCAGTGTTTCTCAACCTTTTTTAAGCAACAGGACCAAATGAGAAGATCATGGCACACTTAACAAAATTTTGAAAGGGTAGACATTTAAATGTTATGAAAAAAGATATAGATTTAAAAAAAAAAAAGGCAAACATAAATATGAACTTACTTTATTTCAATGTTTCTATTCAAATATTTGTACAGTTTATTTAGTGTGAAACTTGTGCCTGGTGTTTTTTTCACAATTTCTTCAATGTTTGGTTGAATGTGCGATAAGCAGACCCCCATTTCTTTTTCAGTTGAGTGTAGTCTTTCTCACTTCTTATTTTTTATGTTATTTAGGGTTGAGAAGCCTAATTCACATAAATACAAAGTAGAAAATTGCAATAAAACTGCTAAAGCCTTTTTAGCTAATGTAGTATATTCCTTTTGCATTGTATAAGACTGTTGTAACCTAGGGGAGGTTACTGAATAGAATATTCACACAAAAGTTGGTAATGAACAATAATACTTAGGACAAGAACAACATATAAGATTTGCCATTGGCGCGTAAAAGAAGTAGTGAACTGCTAGAAGTGAGTCAAGTGAGTTCCATAATGAATCTTCAACTGCAGACCAACATACAGTATTTACTACTGTATTTATGTGAATGGGGACATAGCCATAATTGTGGATAGGTATGCTACAAAAAGGGCCATGGTAGAAAATGAGAAGAAGGGTTCAAAGCATAAAAACAATTATTTCCATCTGGTATATTAACACAAAAGAATTCTGTCAAAATTAAGGTTCCTATAGGTGTATGATTTTTCTGGATAGGTTATATCAAGTATTGGTTATAGTTTTATGTGTACATTTACCAATATGTCAGTTGGCAGGTATTGTAAAGGTGCTGACATACTATACATCAAGGCAATTCTCAGTTAACATGCAAGCACAGAGTCAAGAAATGGAGTACAAATTATCTCTCTAAACTAGAACATGTGGTGAGCCTATATATATAAAAATAAAATATGAAGATAAAACATTAAAAAACAAATTAATTTGCTTTTCTTTAAAACCCAATCTCTCTCTCTCTCTCTCTCAACTAATGAAAAGGCAACCTACAAATAAAAAAAAGAGGAAGAAGAAAAGACTAAACAACAGCTAAAAATGGTGGAGGTTTGCTAGTTAAGAGTCTAATTATTGTGACTAGAAATCTACCAAAATAAGAGAGGCTCCATGCATAACTTCTGTTATAAAAAAAATGAAAAAATGAAAAAGAAGGAACAAATTTTAGCTAATCAAAATAAAATAAAGAGGACAAAATTTGTTAAAAAGCTTCTATTCATATAAAATTCGCACTCAAAAATTTTCAGAATTGCTGATATGGTCAGGGGAAAAAGGTTTTCAATTTAGTTGTATTTAGGCATAATTTCACTTACTTTTGATTAGATTTTATTAAATTTTCATTAGATAAAAATAATTTCCGTTTAGCAGGTAAGTATCACATTAAAAAATATTAAATTATATGACCTGGATTATGTTCACATGTAAAAGTCAGGATTGTGATTGTCAACATTGTAAATGTTTGCAATTTACATCCTTTTCCTTACAATGCTCAACAATTTTGCCAATCTCACAATAAAACAAGAAAAACAGACAAGAATAAAACCATACAGTCATGATTATCCATATCATTACATTTTTTTTCCAGTCAAGAATATCCATATCACTAAATATGTCAATGGTGCCCCATTGCGATAGGTAGATACTCCAAGCAAAGTAAAATATGGACGGGATCCTGATTACCAGCATGAACGTCAGACTTCAAAAAGTAGTTAACTATTTAGTGGTTTTAGTAAATTTATACAGAAAAAGTAAACATTATACTGTCCAGCATAAATAAAAGTCAACTTCATTACATTTAAGGCCTTATTTTTTCTGTATAAACTTACTCTGTCATTAAAAGGGTCAACTTTCAGTACGAATGTTAATGTTTTGTACACCTTTCTTCAACAAGAAATATTTTTTAAAACCCCCTAGAAATGATCTACTCATTTAATTTATGCACCCACTAAAGTTTAACTTTACAAAAAAATATGTGTAAATTACATGGGTTTTTACAGTAGTCTGGAGCTCTTTCTTAAGTGTATATAAAGTGACAGCTGACAAGCCAGAGGTAGAGAAGGGTCAACCAGAGAAACCAGCCAAACATGTAACATGAAACTAGCGGTCATCTGTTTAAGACATTTTTCCACTGTTCTGAGGGCTGAGAATACACTGCCAATTGACGCTGCACCTATTTCCAAAGTAACCACACTCCTGACAGCTACCAAAAAAAATTACCTCTACTACCAAAGTCAACTACTCAACCAATCAAACTTTTGCCAATTTGAATTACAAAGGACTTGAAGTCAAATAAATAAACATATATTATTTGTTTATACTTTGATTCTGTTTGTTTATTCTGAAGTTTCTGAGAAATATTACTAAGAACCTCTGGCACTTCTCTACACACACGTGTTGCGTGCCAGTGTACGCGTTGAGAGATAAACACATGTGTCTCCTGGAATGTCCACAACAAACATGGCAGACTCGGAGTATGAGTCCACCTAAAAAAATGTAAAGAAATAACAAGGACCAATATAAATGTGTACAAACAAATGATAATGTATTCACAATAAAGGGTTACATATACAATAAAATATTGTTGTGTTACTAAACAATGACCATTAACATTTAAACATATAAATTGTTTGCGTATGTGTAGCCTGGTGTAGGAGAAAGTCCTAGAAAAAATTAAGTGAAAGGTGCGTATGTACCTGAGTGTGTGGGTATTGTTCATGCGTGTTCCAAAAAGGGAACGTGTCATCGTTGCGTTCTTCCATGAGAAGTTTACGTGTTGACGTAAAAAGTAAAAAGAGGCTGTGAATAATTATCGTGGATTATTTATAGTACTGAAAAGCATCCCCTAATAGCAGTTTTGAAAATTAGGAGGAGGTAACCCAACACATGCATTCCTTTTATAAGGATCAGCATGAAGTGATGAAACATCCTAAGCAGGTTTCATCGGACTTCTTGTGAGGAAACATTGAAATTAGTCTTAGTTTCTTTGTTATTTTTCTCAATGTTTTCATTTGTTCTCATCACCATATCAGTTACAATGGTACATACTGGGCAACAAAAAATAAGTTTGTTTAGTTCCTTAAGTAAAAATAAAAGAGAATTATTTTATTTTTGACATTAACTTTATTAAACAATATGTTTTGTTTCATTATCTTTTGCCACCTGTCAGGCAACTTCATAAATCCTCCCAGAATAATGTTTTACCTTTCTCAGCAAAGAACTGCACTAGGTGTCTTTTATAATCCAATTTTTTTTTTTTTCATTAAAAGAATTCTCTAAAGACCTAAATGATAATCTGAAGATAAATGCAGCAGTATACCGTTATCCTAATGGAATATTGTGCTTTTTCCTCAACTAATCCTGGAGGTCTTTTGTGAAATACTTTTTTTAATTGGTCTAATGGAGAGCAATATTTGTTTGAATCAATTGAAGCATATAATAACACTGTCCCCTCAGAAACACTTCTTTTTTTTTTAATCATTTCACCCCAAGCAAGGTAATAAAGCCACTAAGATGCAGGAGGTTACTGAAAGTGAGAGAAAAGGAGAAAAGGGTGAGGAGAGAGGACATTAAAAACCAGGATTCAAGGAGACAGAAGAGGATTAATATTGCATTTAAATTATTGAAGATCATAGTTGACAGGAAAACTGGAAGAGGGAGAGAAAATTATTATCATAGAGCTAACAGCTACATCTAGCAGTTTGAATAGTAAAATGATGAGACCTAGCTGCCAATCTAGTACTTTGCTTAAATTTGTGAAGCCGAGGTACCAAAGATGAAAGATTGTCAGAACACTTACTCTGAAAGTAATTTATAGAAAAGGCACAAAGAAGTGTTATGGCAGTGGGAAAGTGACTGAAGCCAAGATGCCAGATGAGGACCAATGATACTGCAGATTCTTCTTTGGAGTCTGTTAAGAATCTCTTATATAAATTCCAGACCAAGGACAATCCCTTTCTTCCTGATTTCAATGCACAGCATACAAACAGTGAAATGTAACTTGCTTAAATGTATTTTAGGTCAAAAACTGTAAAATTCAGTTTTTGCCTCAAGGCCTTCCAAACTTTTGGGATTGGTAATATGCTTTTAAGAAATAATTTTTTTTCAACACATTTCAATTTTGTTAGCCAAGAAAATGTACATAAAAATAAATAATTCAATGAAAACTTTAATTAATAATTTAAAAAGGATTAATGATATTAAATTGTCATAGAACAACAGTTTTGAAAGCTCTAACTCAAATCACCGAACTTAAAGCATTGGCAACACACTTTTTAAAAATAAAATATTTTGTAATACATTATTTAAATTTTATTAGCTAAGTCATGACTCAAAATGCACACACAAAAAAATAATCCATAAAGAATTTAGTTCATAAAAAGCCACTTAATTAATTACACTGACTTATCACAGCATACTAATTTCAAAAGTTCTAATTTAAATCACTAAATTCTACTTTTAATGTTACTATGGTAATTTTCATTCATTCACAGCCCAGTGAATAATCCTCCCAGCTTGAGTGGGTAACATAATAATCATGCAACAATGGTATTCTTGATTTCTTTTAGGCAGAAGTTAATCAGAGGCTTGAACAAAACACAAATAAAGAGAATCAACAAGACCCAGATGAAAAAAGGGGAAAATTTTACAATGACAAAAATAATTTAGAAACAAAATTTAAATATTCTAAATGATTACAGCAATTTCTTTCAGTGGTTTTAATTATATTTATTACATTTTATTATATGTGTTCGCACACTAAATTTACTATGAGAAATTATAACACTTGCCTACTTTTAATATATGCTTTTAGTATTTGCTGTCCAATAATAATATATAATTATTAGTAACGGATTTGTTTAAAAAATCTTAACTTTGATATCACGGTTTATATTGCTCATGTAAATAATATACTTAATTTGCTCTTTGAAAAAATTTTAGAAAGCAGGTTTATTAATGAATCCTGTTATAGTCAAAAATGTATGGAATTAGAAAAATACTATTAAAAACAAAGAAAAGAGCATTGAACTGTTATGTAGTATCAGTTCTCCTATATGTCAGTGATAGTGGGACAGTCGCCTCATAGATGAAGAAGAGACTGTGGTGTAGTATCAGTTCTCCTATATGTCAGTGATAGCTGGAAAATCTCCTCATAGATGAAGAAGAGACAGTTATGTAGTATCAGTTCTCCTATATGTCAGTGATAGTGGGACAATCTCCTCATAGATGAAGAAGAGACTGTGGTGTAGTATCAGTTCTCCTATATGTCAGTGATAGCTGGAAAATCTCCTCATAGATGAAGAAGAGACAGTTATGTAGTATCAGTTCTCCTATATGTCAGTGATAGCTGGAAAATCTCCTCATAGATGAAGAAGAGACTGTTATGTAGTATCAGTTCTCCTATATGTCAGTGATAGCTGGAAAATCTCCTCATAGATGAAGAAGAGACAGTTATGTAGTATCAGTTCTCCTATATGTCAGTGATAGCTGGAAAATCTCCTCGTAGATGAAGAAGAGACAGTTATGTAGTATCAGTTCTCCTATATGTCAGTGATAGTGGGACAATCTCCTCATAGATGAAGAAGAGAATGTTATGTAGTATCAGTTCTCCTATATGTCAGTGATAGCTGGAAAATCTCCTCATAGATGAAGAAGAGACAGTTATGTAGTATCAGTTCTCCTATATGTCAGTGATAGCTGGAAAATCTCCTCATAGATGAAGAAGAGACTGTTATGTAGTATCAGTTCTCCTATATGTCAGTGATAGCTGGAAAATCTCCTCATAGATGAAGAAGAGACAGTTATGTAGTATCAGTTCTCCTATATGTCAGTGATAGCTGGAAAATCTCCTCATAGATGAAGAAGAGACATTTATGTAGTATCAGTTCTCCTATATGTCAGTGATAGTGGGACAATCTCCTCATAGATGAAGAAGAGACAGTTATGTAGTATCAGTTCTTCTATATGTCAGTGATAGCTGGAAAATCTCCTCATAGATGAAGAAGAGACTTTTATGTAGTATCAGTTCTCCTATATGTCAGTGATAGCTGGAAAATCTCCTCATAGATGAAGAAGAGACAGTTATGTAGTATCAGTTCTCCTATATGTCAGTGATAGCTGGAAAATCTCCTCATAGAGGAAGAAGAGACTGTTATGTAGTATCAGTTCTCCTATATGTCAGTGATAGCTGGAAAATCTCCTCATAGATGAAGAAGAGACTGTTATGTAGTATCAGTTCCCCTATATGTCAGTGATAGCTGGAAAATCTCCTCATAGATGAAGAAGAGACAGTTATGTAGTATCAGTTCTCCTATATGTCAGTGATAGCTGGAAAATCTCCTCATAGATGAAGAAGAGACAGTTATGTAGTATCAGTTCTCCTATATGTCAGTGATAGTGGGACAATCTCCTCATAGATGAAGAAGAGACTGTGGTGTAGTATCAGTTCTCCTATATGTCAGTGATAGCTGGAAAATCTCCTCATAGATGAAGAAGAGACAGTTATGTAGTATCAGTTCTCCTATATGTCAGTGATAGCTGGAAAATCTCCTCATAGATGAAGAAGAGACAGTTATGTAGTATCAGTTCTCCTATATGTCAGTGATAGCTGGAAAATCTCCTCATAGATGAAGAAGAGACAGTTATGTAGTATCAGTTCTCCTATATGTCAGTGATAGTGGGACAATCTCCTCATAGATGAAGAAGAGACTGTGATGTTGTATCAGTTCTCCTATATGTCAGTGATAGCTGGAAAATCTCCTCATAGATGAAGAAGAGACAGTTATTTAGTATCAGTTCTCCTATATGTCAGTGATAGTGGGACAATCTCCTCATAGATGAAGAAGAAACTGTTATGTAGTATCAGTTCTCCTATATGTCAGTGATAGCTGGAAAATCTCCTCATAGATGAAGAAGAGACTGTTATTTAGTATCAGTTCTCCTATATGTCAGTGATAGCTGGAAAATCTCCTCATAGATGAAGAAGAGACTGTGGTGTAGTATCAGTTCTCCTATATGTCAGTGATAGCTGGAAAATCTCCTCATAGATGAAGAAGAGACAGTTATGTAGTATCAGTTCTCCTATATGTCAGTGATAGTGGGACAATCTCCTCATAGATGAAGAAGAGACAGTTATGTAGTATCAGTTCTCCTATATGTCAGTGATAGCTGGAAAATCTCCTCATAGATGAAGAAGAGACTTTTATGTAGTATCAGTTCTCCTATATGTCAGTGATAGCTGGAAAATCTCCTCATAGATGAAGAAGAGACAGTTATGTAGTATCAGTTCTCCTATATGTCAGTGATAGCTGGAAAATCTCCTCATAGATGAAGAAGAGACTGTTATGTAGTATCAATTCTCCTATATGTCAGTGATAGCTGGAAAATCTCCTCATAGATGAAGAAGAGACTGTTATGTAGTATCAATTCTCCTATATGTCAGTGATAGCTGGAAAATCTCCTCATAGATGAAGAAGAGACAGTTATGTAGTATCAGTTCTCCTATATGTCAGTGATAGCTGGAAAATCTCCTCATAGATGAAGAAGAGACTGTGGTGTAGTATCAGTTCTCCTATATGTCAGTGATAGCTGGAAAATCTCCTCATAGATGAAGAAGAGACAGTTATGTAGTATCAGTTCTCCTATATGTCAGTGATAGCTGGAAAATCTCCTCATAGATGAAGAAGAGACAGTTATGTAGTATCAGTTCTCCTATATGTCAGTGATAGCTGGAAAATCTCCTCATAGATGAAGAAGAGACTGTTATGTAGTATCAGTCCTCCTATATGTCAGTGATAGTGGGACAATCTCCTCATAGATGAAGAAGAGACTGTGGTGTAGTATCAGTTCTCCTATATGTCAGTGATAGCTGGAAAATCTCCTCATAGATGAAGAAGAGACAGTTATGTAGTATCAGTTCTCCTATATGTCAGTGATAGCTGGAAAATCTCCTCATAGATGAAGAAGAGACTGTTATGTAGTATCAGTTCTCCTATATGTCAGTGATAGCTGGAAAATCTCCTCATAGATGAAGAAGAGACAGTTATGTAGTATCAGTTCTCCTATATGTCAGTGATAGTGGGACAATCTCCTCATAGATGAAGAAGAGACTGTGATGTTTTATCAGTTCTCCTATATGTCAGCGATAGCTGGAAAATCTCCTCATAGATGAAGAAGAGACAGTTATGTAGTATCAGTTCTCCTATATGTCAGTGATAGCGGGACAATCTCCTCATAGATGAAGAAGAGACTGTGATGTTTTATCAGTTCTCCTATATGTCAGCGATAGCTGGAAAATCTCCTCATAGATGAAGAAGAGACAGTTATGTAGTATCAGTTCTCCTATATGTCAGTGATAGCTGGAAAATCTCCTCATAGATGAAGAAGAGACAGTTATGTAGTATCAGTTCTCCTATATGACAATTTCCTCATAGATGAAGAAGAGACTTGAAGCAACAGAAATATGGTTCTATGCTGAGAATACCATGGACTGAACATGTTAGCAACAAGAAGGTTCTAGAGACAATGGTAACAAAAATGACACATGCTTAACATCAGGAAGAGATTGTTGAAATTTCTGCGACACATAATGAGGAAAGGGCTTGGAAAAATTGATGCTCACAGGACAGTTTGGGGGTAAGAGGGCCAAAAGAAAGCAAGAGCAGAACCTGCTTGATGAGTTTGAATGAATGGATGTCAGAGCAGGGTTTGGGAGAGATGGCAAAAAGACAAAAGATATTAAGAGCTACAAAGAACAGGAAATTGTGGAGAGCCATAATCTCCAACAACCTGAAGGAACATGGCACATAGAAGAAGAAGAAGAAGAAGAAGAAGAAGAAGAAGAAGAAGAAGAAGAAGAAGAATGGCTGACACATGGAAAGTTATTTATTATTGATTATGAAATAACAGCAGTACAATTTTTTTATTGATTTTATTTTATTGCTATCTATTCACCAGACTGAAACATTACTCAACTCTATTATTTTCAAATACTATTTTTATTCACATATTCCCAAAACAATTTTATTTGGTCTGTCATGCATAGTGAACCAACAAAAAAAGTTGAATATCATTTGATCAAATAAAGTAATGGAATTAAAGCAATTATAATTATCATTAATTAACTCTTTCTAAACCAATGAGAATCAACCCCAGTTTTCTTCTATACACACACAAGTACATGACGTTCTCATTATCAGACAAGCAGTCAACACAGACAGGCCATCAACACGAGCCTCAACAAAAATTTTGGCTCCTTTTCCTTTTCAGGCCATAATAATAATATTTATCTCTTAACACTCAACAAAAATTTGAGATAAGAAAACCCCAGATATTTCTTGTATTTTTCAAACTAAATTATCTTAACATTCATTACACACATTGATAAGAAAACATGAGAAAGACTTTATACACTTTACTTGTGCTTTATCTTATCATTCTGTTGGATTCCAATCCATATTTGATCGACATTTGATCATAAACTCACAAATTTGCTCAGTATTACTGTCTCTCATTTCTCCAACATCACAGAAAAACCAGATATTAAATTATACTCATTTTGTTGTTTCCACATCTTGCTGTTTCTCATTTTTGTATACATAAATGTAGTGTGGGGTATAATCATTTAATCAGAGCTATAATTCCCCTACAGAATGAAAGATTTATTAAATTATTATTTTGATAATAAGAATTTACAGAAGCTAAAATCTTTGGCATCAGTTAAAAGCCCCATTAATTCTGAAAAGTTGGATGTGCAGGTAGCATAATGGCTATCATCACATCAGAACTTCTGCATCAAGTGAATTCTTTGATGTTCTTATTGCATGTTAATTAAATAATACTTTTTATTACTTAAACATCATTTCTAGTGGTGGATACCCATATTTATTTATTAAACAGCATATTTATTTTTATCTACTGGCCTGGATATTTGAGAAATCTTATTGGTTTAGTTTGGTTTGGTTTACGGCATATCAACCTCAATGGGTTATTTAATGCTGACAAAATTTTTATTGCTAGTAATATTTTGTTTTGTCAAAAATCTATTTCTGGTAATATTTTTCCTTCAAAAATGTATTGCTGGTAATATTTTTTCCTCAAAAAAGTATTGATGGTAATATTTTTTTCCTCAAAAATGTATAGCTGGTAATATTTTTTTCAAAAAAGTATTGCTGGTAATATTTTTTTTTCAAAAATGTATAGCTGGTAAGATTTTTTTTCAAAAATGTATTGCTAGTAATATTTATTTTTCAAAAACATTGTTGGTAATTTTTTTTTTTTTTTTTCAAAAATATACTGCTGGTAATATTTTTTTTTCTTCAAAAATTTATTGCTGGTAATAATTTTTTAAAGTATTTCTGGTATTAAAATCTATTTTTACACTTTCATAGTATTTTGACTCAAGTTTGGGGGGGGGGTCAACTATTTGCCCATAGCTGGGACCGTAACAGGTGCTACCATCCCAGGTAAGGGTGAACCTGGGAACATCAGCAATTAAGAGGTGATTCCACACTCCTCAAAGCCTCCTGATGAGAGGCCTTGTTGCCGGACATAGTTTATCACCTTACCCAGGATGTGGATGTAGTTTATCAACATACCCAGGATGAGAGAAATCTTATTAAAGAAAAATATACATTCTGCAGCAGGATTCGAATCTGCATTTCCCTTATCAGGAGAAACCATCATTAGATCCAATGTCTCAGCCACAGAGTGCGTCGATGATCAAGCAAAGGAAATGCAAATTTTTCTCAGACTCTCAAAACATTCATATCTACTCAGTTTTGTATCCAAATATAAAACAAAGTGTAACACCCCCTTGCAACAGGGTCACATCCTGGGTCACTGGCACCAAATAATATAACACCTTTTGTTGCTGCCGCCAACACCGCCTACACCCTGTGGTGTAACCACATTTAGTGGTCCGGTCCTCAGGGTCTTAAGACGATGCTTTAACCATGGACTAACTCTGTGCTGGTCAATGCTGACACTGGTCTAAGCTGGTTGTTGGTCACTGGCTGCTTTGATCCACATCATCTCTGGCCACATTGTGTTTTTGATCTCAGAGCAGTAGAACATCAAAGGTCATAGTCTTGCAGCATTAGTTGAACTGTGGCATGTGCTATATTAAGGGGAAAAAATATCTTCACAACTGTTGTAACCTAGAAAAGGTTACTGAATGAGGAATAACCAAAGCAGAGGTTGGAAATGAAATGGTAATCTTTATAATATCAACAAAATACAATACCCACCAGCGGCATGAAGTAGGTAAACCACTGCTAGTGCCGGACTACTTAGACAGCATATTACCCCCACTTACAATAGTGTCTAACATATTTATGAGGATTGGGACATATTCATTAGTGTTCATTGGTATAAGAACAATGAAAAAATAAAATGAGAGATTCGTATGGTTAATCTTCAACTGGTTGATATAGCTCTTGGTACAACAAAAATGAGCCCTTCCTGCATCAATCTCTCTAGTGACACTGTGTCTTATCAAAAATTCTGGAAGGCTGGGTTCAAAGTCTTGGAATCAGGAATTCTGGTTGACAGCTAGTGTGGATTTCAGAGGCACTCAATGCCCAAAGTCCTTTAGTTTCCCAATGTCATCTGCTTATATGCACTTCAACCCGAAACTGGCATGGGGTTCTGGGAATTTGATGATTCCCCAATGTCCTTTAATTCAAATAAAAGTTTTCTTTGTTCTCTATTTCTGCTTTCTTAATCAATTTTCCAAATTTGGAAAATTATCCACCTTCTTTGAGTGTAGTCACAGAGATTGCTTCTCCCTTAACTCCAACCTGCTTCACTTCACAACTTGCACTCTTACTTTGCACAGGTGGGGCCAAACTCTGCCCCTTCCTCCTTACTTCTCAGTATTCTACCTCAGCCTACTTCCCAGGGCATGCATAACTGTCTAATTTTTTTAAAGCACATAGGCAAAAGGGCAAAGTTCCATTCCAGTCATTAATTTTAATTCTTCGGATCTTTTCTATTTTCTGGGAACTATCTCTGTCCGGTGAAAATACAAACCAGACAACCAATGACAGAATTTGTTTTCATAACTCCAGCCTTAATGGTACAGTACAGCCAACCCATTAAGAGAAATTTGTTCTCATTTTTACCTTCTCAGTTATAGATAAAAATTATTTCCCAATTTGCTTTCGTTAATGAAAATATATTTGTTTACCTAAATTCTCAAACAAGAAACAAAACTGTTTTTCGTCCGTGGCCAATTGCCATCTCGGCAAAAACACAAACCAGATCACCTTCTTAGCATGACATGATTGATCTTCATAACCTCAATCCTAAGAAAAAGGGTTTGTTCCTTGTTTCCGTTTTCATCAATGAAAATATGATCCTCACATGCTTCTCTTTCCGTTAATAATATGTGTTTTCCTAATTTCTCCAGAAAGAGATAAACTTATTTCCCAAATCTGTTTTCATCCCCATGCTAGACTCCTGATAGATAAGAAAAATAACTTTAATAATAATTTTAGGAGAGAAGAAATCCAGATCTCCCTTATGAGGAAAATGTCTTCACTCTCTCTATCTTCCATTTTAAGTTAACCCTTTTCTTTTCCTGCTTAGAATTAATGTTTAACCCCCTCACTGCCTGTCACAAAGCAATTTCTAAAAAAGTAATAGATCTTTATTTATTAAAACTGACAGATTTAAAAGAAGTGATGAATTTTATTCATTAATCTGACAGATTTAATGTACAGAATTGTGGCAGACATGATGAGGCAAAACCTGGGACGAGCACAACTGGTTGCGACTTGCCTTTTCCCCACCAAAAAAGAGCCGTATTTGCTTAGCATGTAAGGCTACTGCAGTTGAAATGAAGGAGAAAAAAAGCACTTACTGCTCTGCCGTAATCCATCCTTGGCCAGATAACGTAAAAGAATAAGGGGAGACTTACATTGCATTTTTATGCAATGAATATGCAATGCATTATGGGACAGAGATGCAATGAATTATGGGATCGCATGAAGACGCAAGGGATTATGGGTATATGGACAGATATAAAAGCAACTAGTTTTTCCCAGTGGGGAGGCTTGGAGCGACGTTCACGGCTGGCGACTGGAAAAGTCTGTTAGTGCGATTTTGAGACAGAACTCAAGAAGGAATGACTAGAGGTTGGAATACCAGTTGGGAGAGCTTGAATTTACTCGTTGGTTGCTGTTTTCTTTTTATTTCACCACATATATGACAGAAATACGACAGAAATAATACTTTCAAATCAGCAACTTCTATTTGCTTAAAATTATGCAAACATCACTCAAAAAAGTTGTTAATAATAAAGCATCTCCTATTTTCAAGCCCTTCCCTCATCTGCAGGATTCAAAGTAATGAATTATTTATTTGGGAAAACAAAGTCTGCATGACAGATATATGCTGACAGATCGCAAAACTGACCTGAAACAAGTCAAGGTAACCGAAATGTTCTTTGTGAGTATTTTTCATATGGATTAGAGACAAAGTGAATCGAAGATATAATCCATAAAAAACAGTCAATCAATCAATTGGGATTTGGTAAAAAAAAAAAATCTGATATATTTGAAGTTTGATTTATTTGGTCAAGGTGGTAAAATGTATTTTTGTAGGCTCACTCTAAAGAAGGAAAACTATTTTTTAAGCTATTTGAAGGAGTCGACTGTAGCTGGGATCATTAAGTCAATGTGAATGATCCTCTCCTTATCTGCATAGTATGTGCTTTGCCAAAGCTACATACAGTTTTGAATTCAGAGTTTTCCTTCTCCTAGACTGGTTGCCACCAAAGGCTACAGAACTTAGTCCATCTTAGTATTTACACATATCTGGGGAGAGAAAAGTTGAATTACATTCATGTAAGTGAATGTAATGAACTTGACTGGAATTCAAACAAGACTTTCCGATTCCTCAATCCAAGCTGCAATGCATTACTCTATCGTGCTTCCATTATTTGCAGTCAGACTATTGTCCTCATCTTTGTTGTTGGTGCAAGAAAACTGTTTTCAAAGTTTTCTTTCAATAGCAAATAACAATAAACTTTTTAAAATCCACAATAGGTGTAAATAAATATTGTTAATTTCATACTTCTAAAATACAAGAGTTGCACTAAAAATAATGCCTCCTTTTTTACTCCTTTGAAATACATACAGGTTTTTTTTTAGTTCAATAAAAGTTTTGAATACGAACTGTTTGCCAATTCCACAGATGTTAAGGTCAGACTGTATACAGTAAGACCACAATTTTACATATCCTGATTTTGTAAAAGTTAATTTCTTTTTTGCTTTTTTTGCTTTTTTACCAGCATTTTTTTTTTTTTTACAAGACCCATCTTCCATTATGTGTTCATTAATATCTCAGGGAAAATACAAATGCATGTAATAGCTACGAGCAGTGAAAATGGAACTGGAGAACAAAGTTCAAATCCTAGCTGAGGTTGTTTTTGTTCACTTTACAATAATGAATCTTGGAAAGGCATGAATTCACGTCTTCATACATCCTCTCTTGAGAGTTAGTAGGCTGTGGAATAATATTCAAACAAAAGTGGAGATAATGGGAGAACATGTTTCGTGTCTTTATAGCAAGTGTCTTCAGCTAGGAATGAGAGACAAACCTGTATGTAAGGAAGACAAGTTGGAATGTTGAAGAAAGGGGCAATGAATATCACATGCAACAACCATAATTTTGATGTAATAAATGCCAGTCTAATTAGAGAAGAGAAATTAATTCATTAAGAAGAAAATACATTGAAAGTGCACTGATCTCACAATTCTCTACAGTCAACCTCAAACCAGACTCAAATAGATATCGCTCCAAAAGCAATGCAATATACAAACTAATTGAGAAAAAGATGGGGATCTACTTGAAGTGTGCTAATTACAAATCCAGCAGATGTTAGCAACTTCAATATGGAAAAAAACAAACTTTCTGGCTATAGCATCTGATAAGAGTTTTTATTAGCCCTTCCTCAAAAACTCCAACATATTTTCCTTACACACAGAGAGTTTGTTTCTTATTCAGACCTGAAGATGCCTGCCATAAGCAAAATGAGCTGTCTGGACAAATTTTTCCACTTTGTCTCATTATCTTCATATCCTCATTGCAAATACCTTGACAAAATGTCTTAACTAACATGCCACTTTAAGTTACATAAAATAGAGTGAGAGAGCATTTAGACAAACCACTCTCCCATGACTAGCAAGAGTCAACCATGACAAAGTCTAATAAAAAGAAAAAAGAAGTATTTAGCTTGAAGCTGAATATAAAATAAATTTTAAACCAGAGTTTTTCAAATGTTTTGCTCTGGTGGCACACATTTTAAAAATAACACTTTTTTATGACACATTCCTTAAGCTTTTTTAGCAAATTCAAAATGTACATACATAGAAAAAAAAATAATGAAAAAATTAATAATTAAAGAAGAGGTAATTAATTTCACTATAATATCTCAACAATTTCTGACTACTGACAATCCATTTCTGCCTGATTTTAAATGCATTTTTACAGTAACAAAAATTCATGCAAAGCATTTACATTACACATATTATTTTCTGATCAAGACTATCAGTCACTGTAAAGAACATGTTGTCTGCAAAAATCTTCCCTCCAAACATAAGGAATATCACAAAGAACTCTTAGTTAAAAGGTTAAAGGTTCAATACCTCTCTGTAAAAAAAATAGATTCTTTTTTATCTTCAGAATAATAAAGTCTTCTATCTTTCTCCAGTTTTATTCTTTTAATATTTGACCTTTAGTTAACATTCATTCATGGGGATCTGATGATGATGATGATGATGATGATAATATCATCATCATCGTCGTCATCATGATCATCATCATTATTATTATACTACTACTACAGAGTTTTAAAGTGATTTTTTATATTTAAATAATAATTTTGTTTCTGCATTTAATAATGACCTTCAGTAAAACTTGTAAGACATGGTCTGCTTTTCAAAGGCTATAATTGTTGTGCAAAGAGATCAATATTCAATCTGACCATTCCTCTCATTTTGTGAAGTTAGTCTATTTAGCCAAATGGAGGCAAGACTCACAAGGAGAGTAATGCCAATTCAGATGGTTTGCCTCCTCTCGACTACACTCTAGTTGGTGGTGGAAGAACAAAGAGAAACAATGTCAAACTGCTACAATTTGACATTTAGTCAGCTTGGTACAATGCTAAAAATCTTGGTAAATATGATGAATAACAAAGAGTGTAGATCAAAGATGACAATAGGTGTGTGAGATGTTTTTACATCCAATATCTTCTGATGGAGTTGCAACAATAACTAACATTTTGGTTGATTTATCTGGTCCCTGGTGAGCAACTAATTTGAGTCTCAAAGGAAGGCTTCTTTTATTGAGCTTCTAGTCAAGGGCAGTAAATTAATAACACAATTTCTATTATTTTTTAAGTCCAAATTTCTTCACCCTTAATTCCATTGCTTTAATTCATAATTGTTTTCTAAAAGTGAGAGTATGTTCTTTTAAGTATTAATAATCAATGAAATGTTCTTTACTAATAAAAATTCTATGTTTACTTCTTTAAAAAACTGATACATAAAACTACCAGTAACAATTGCATCAATTCCTGACTACTGACAATCACTTTCTGATTTTAAATGCATTTATTTCTTTAAAAAATATCAATGCATTTACATTATATATATTATTGCTTTATTTTATCAGTAATGATTTCATTAGTTCTTGACCATTGGCTATCATTTTTAGTACTCATTTTCAATGCTCAGAATAGACATTGAATTCCAGAGTAAAATTATTGTCAAAATTATTGTCAAACAAATTTCAAATGAAAATTGCTAAATTCAGTGTTTAATTTTTTTCTCTACTGACTGAAATAATTATATTGTTAGTGAAACAAAAAAAATGACTGAAGCAGGAAGTGATAAAGTAATAGTAAAGTCAGAGGACAGAAATAAGAAATGCTAGAATATTACATATATCTGATTCAAATGCAGTCTGTACTAAAATGCAACTATGGCTAAGACCCACCATACCATGCACATGGTAGCAAACCACCCTCATTCCCTTTGTATTCCTTTGATGAGTTGTAAGTTCCACTCAAGCAGTTTCTTCACATGAACCACTGCCTTGTGGAACCAACTTCCAAGAGGATGCTTCCCCAATCACTACAATCTTAATCTGTTCAAGTCTAGAGTTAACTGATATCTTCCATACAAATCTGCATAAACTATGCCACTTACTCTGTAACCTCTGTGTTGAGTGGCTCTCAGATCTTGTACAGGGTGAACATTATTGTAAAAAAAATGTTTATAGATTCATTTTCTTTCTTTGATTGCTAAAAATTGCTGCATCATTATATATATATATATATATATATATATATATATATATATATATATATAATAATCAGTGCAAATAAACATTTTGACACATTTTTTTAAATAAATTCTTCAAACAATATCATAGGTTACATAAACAACGAGGTAATAATCACAAAATGGAGTACAGCTGACATATATGGGCAGGAGCTGCCCAATCTTCAATTTTCACTCTCAATAGAGTCCAAAAGCATCTTGTAGGTGACAAATTATTTTCCACTCTACAAACTCTTTCTCATATATGAGACATTGCAAACCTCTTGCTGCTCTATCATAGGGAGTATTCAGATGAACTATACTCCTTATTTCCACCAGTCATAACCTTAAGCATCCTGGGTAAGATGATAAACTACATCTGAATCCTGGGTAAGACAATAAACTACATCCAACAGCAAGGCCACTGATCTGATAATTGCTGGTGTTCCCAGTTCCACCCTGACCCTGGGTGGTAGCACCTGTTAGGGTCCCAGCTATGGGCAAATAGTTAACCCCCAAACTGGGGACAAAACACTATGAAAGTATAAAAATAGGTTTTAATACCAGCAATAAAGTTTTTGAGGAAAAATTATTACCAGTAATACATTTTAGAAGAAAAAAATATTACCAGCAATACATTTTTTGAAAAAATATTACCAGCAATAAAAATCTTGTTGACATTAAATAAGCCATTGAGGTTGATATGCCATAAAACAAAACAATCAAAACCAAACCAAACCTAACCTTTATGGCTAAGACCTCTCTTGTCACACACATGGTTGCAAACCACCCTTCATATTCTCTTGGTGAGATGTAAGTTCCACTCAAGCAGCTTCTTTCCACAAACCACTGCCTTGTAGAACCAACTCCCAAGAGGATGCTTTCCCAATCACTACAATCTTAACCTATTCAAGTCTAGGGTTAAACATTATCTTCCCCATGCATCTGTATAAGCTAAACCTTTTATTCTGTAACCCTCTATGTAGTGTGGCCCTCAGGTTCTGTACAGGGTGAACATCACTATAAAAAAACAAAAAATTAATTAATTTATCCACCATCGTATTAGGAGAATCACATTAATGGTTTATAGAGGGTGCAGCAGAAATACATCCTACATTTTAAAGGTTGACAAAAAGACGAAGGTAACTTTTACTAAAAAATTTATTTCATTGTTGTTTAAACAAATAGCTGCAGTTTTTATTTGATTTTTAAAATGACATCCTTCTCCAAATGGTAGCCTCTATTTGCCGTACACTGTTATAGACGATTTCTAAAGTTTTCCATCACCCAGAACTTCGAGCACTTCAAGGTCTTCCAGGTAACTTTCTTTTAAGCACTGATCCTGTGGTCCTGGAATTTTCAACCCACATCAGTATCGATTTTCTATCTGGAAAAGCATCATTCTGATGTAACATGAAATGAGCACAAAAAGCTCTCTGTGTTGCAATTATAGATTCACCTCTCTTAAAAACATTCCAACAGCAAACATACAGTGTGCTCTGGTCCAAGCCATTATGATAACTAATGACATCTGAAAAAAATGGTAAGAGATTAGCTAGATGAAGATATAATTGCCACTTGTCTAAGTTCAGTAGCACCATACAGGTGGCAGTTTAAAATGTGGGAGGTTTTTCTGCTGCACCCTGTATGTAGAAAGCTATAATATCAGAATTTTTTATAACCTATAACACTTGTTTATTTATAAAACTTTAATTAAAACCATTAATGTATAAACCTATAACAGCATTTTTTTAAACCTATAAATAACACCTTTTAATTTAAACTTTTATAATTAATACCAGATTTTAATTTAAACTTTTATAATTAATACCAGATTTTAATTTAAACTTTTATAATTAATACCAGATTTTAATTTAAACTTTTATAATTAATACCAGATTTTAATTTAAACTTTTATAATTAATACCAGATTTTAATTTAAACTTTTATAATTAATACCAGATTTTAATTTAAACTTTTATAATTAATACCAGATTTTAATTTAAACTTTTATAATTAATACCAGATTTTAATTTAAACTTTTATAATTAATACCAGATTTTAATTTAAACTTTTATAATTAATACCAGATTTTAATTTAAACTTTTATAATTAATACCAGATTTTAATTTAAACTTTTATAATTAATACCAGATTTTAATTTAAACTTTTATAATTAATACCAGATTTTAATTTAAACTTTTATAATTAATACCAGATTTTAATTTAAACTTTTATAATTAATACCAGATTTTATAGATGGCATTAATGGATTAAGAAAATCATGTAAAAGAAAAATTATTAAAAGATGCTATAATTGTTACTAAGAATAAAAGTACATCTTGATATGAAGTAATGGTTAACAAGACTAATCTAGTTGACCATTACTATAGAGCAGTGAGTTTGATCTTCACTGGGCAATCCCCTAAAAAATTCAACATTAAATAGCCCAACAGGTAAAAAAAAACAAAACAAAAAAAACAACATAAGTGAAAATAAAAGTTACTTTAAGGAAGTACTTATGCAGTTGTGGGTGTTCTGATAATGAGTTGATTTTGTGTGAATGTAATTTTTTATATATGTATTTTTGGGAGATAAAAATGCATCATCAGACCACTAACAGGATAATAAAATTACAAACAAAACCATATATGAGATATGACAAAATAAACAGACAAAAGCAATAAAATTCTTTTGTATACATTTCAGAGAAATGATTGTGTATTTAAAGAAAAAAAAACATATATGTATACAGAAATAAAGAAGTTTTGCTTATCTGTTGGTAACAACATGTTTTATTAGAGGACTGTCCAGGATATCTGCCACCTTCAGCCATTGAAAAATGAAGAGAGTGAAAGTTCTGATTTTTATTTCATTTGGTGGTAAAATGATTGCGTCATGGGATTTTTCTATATTTTATTTAATTATTATTTTATAATCTAATTTTTTCTTTCTTTATTGTTAATTACCATTCTTATCTGTATTTTAAAGTATTTTTATTGTTTAACTTTTAATTTCTCTTTTATTATTAATTATTTTGATTCCAGACTACTACATCATTTAGTAATAGAGGTAGGGGATTATTTAGTAATTTATTTGTTGTTATCACTACAATACAATTTCAAATTCTTATGAAAATAGATCCTCTTGAAATTATTAGTCACTTCAAAGACATTATTTGATTTAATAAGAACATTATTAAAAGTCAACTAACATTTGAGAATAGTTCTTTATTCAGAAACTGTTGAGTCCTTGAAGTCAGATGAAGACACAAAGGAAATAGGGATTTGAATAAACACGAATGAATAAAAAAATAACTTCAACGGTATGAAGTTCTTATCTTCTGCCAGGAGAACTTTCAGAGGGAAAATTACCAGGAGATAACTGATAACTGACATCCATCAAACATGGCTCGTGGAACTAGAACAGTCTACCCCAGTGATCGAAATAAAGGGTTCGGTTCGAAATTCCAACCACCTGAAGAAGGCCGGAGCGTACAACGACCGAAACGTTGTGACAAATATGGCGACAAAGATGAGGACAATAGTCCGACTAATGTAAATACTGTACATAATACCTCATCTCAGAAATATAGACAGACTCTGAAGGATCGGTACGGACCCGATATACCAAAAATATGGAGAAAAATTGAAAAATCCTACCAGAAACTGGCACAAATATCGAACCATCTGACATTCCTACACCGATGCAGAGACCTACAACTCATCCCTTCAGGCTTGGCACCAAGACTTCCCATCAATTCAAGGAGAGCTCGTCGGGTCGCTGAGAAAGCGGGACATGCCCTTGTCCGAGAGAGAATCCAATACAATCGTTGGATAAAACATCGACTACAAGCTCATATCTCCCAGATGCTCAAGGACTTCTTCAACAGAATTACTAATGAAGAAGACCAGAGAAGGATCCAAAGTGACTTGGATAAATCCTTCAGACATGAATTTGATGTGGTCAAGGCTCGCCAAGTGCAAAAATTAAATAAATTGAAAGATCAGAAGGTGACGCACGAGGTCCATCACCCACCAGTGAAAGCAGTAGTCAACACCAGCCAATATCAGCTGAGTGCCTCTGAACAGTCAGTATTGAATAAGGGTCTCAACTTCGCCACAACCATCAGGCGGGTGCCATACTTGGACATCATTGCCAGAGTCGAGGAGGTAGCCTTGAACATCCCTCAGGCTCAGGCGGATGAACTGAGATGGAAAGTGAGACAGACCTTGGAGAGAGCCAAGCTGCCCAGGTCTAACATAACAAAACTGGAGAGACTGGCGATTGGATCCCTACAGAGGAACGAAAACATCATCATACTACCGGCTGACAAAGGTAATGCGACTGTAGTGATGGACAAATCAGAGTATACAAGAAAACTGGAAGACCTCATTAGCAATGGTAGCTACAGCAAAGTGAAAAAGGATCCTACTATGAAAACGGAACGCAAGCTGTCACAGATCCTAATCAAGAACAAGGATCACTTCACACCCAAAATGTATAGGCAGTTATCGCAGTGTTACACCAAGCTACCTCACATATACGGTCTCCCTAAGATTCACAAAGACGGTATTCCGCTCAGGCCGATTGTAAGTTGCCAAGGCTCGGTGTGCCACCCTCTGAGTCGCTTCCTTGTAGATATAATTGACCCATTGATCGGAAAGTCTCCTTCATATGTCCGAAACTCAGCCCACTTCGTGGAAATAATCAAAGATGTTCCCATCCTAGCCAACCAAATGGTGAGCTTGGACATGGTGAGTTTGTTCACCAAGGTACCCACGGAGGAGGCACTCTCGGTAGTCAGAGATAGATTGACCTCTGACTCTTCCCTAGAAGAACGGACCAGTATTCCAATAGATAATCTGATGGAGATGTTGACTTTCTGTACACAAACAACACACTTCGGAATGGGATCACACATATATCGACAGGATGAGGGCTTAGCAATGGGCTCGCCATTATCACCAGCAATGGCGAATATATACATGGAATACTTTGAAGAAATGGCATTAGAATCCATATCTCTAAAGCCAACTATATGGTTAAGGTACGTAGATGACACCTTCATACTCTGGCCACACCAGGAAGATGTCCAGGTTCTACTGGACCATGTGAACTCAATAAGACCATCGATACAGTTCACAATGGAGAAAGAGAGTAACAACACACTCCCATTCCTGGATGTACTAATATCTCGAACAGAGCATGGGTTCAGGACATCCATATACCATAAACCAACATTCACCGGACAGTACCTCAATTTCAACTCCCACCATCCATACAGCGTAAAGAAAGGGATCGTCCGTTGCTTACAACACTGAGCAAAAGTCATAAGTGGCGACCCAGAGACGTTAGATAAGGAATTGGTCAGTATAAGTAGTACCCTACAACGTAACAACTACCCTGGGTACATGGCAGCAGCCCCCCAAAACTGGGATAGGCGGGTACAAGAGGAGGAGGACAACAACACTCAGAAAACAGTCTGCCTGCCTTATGTGAAGGGGTTATCAGAGAAAATACAAAGGATCTGCGGTCCATATAACATCAGGACAACCTTCAAAAGCGTGACAACACTTCGCAGATATCTCTCTCGAGTGAGACCCCCCATAGAGGAGAACAGGACTAAAGACTGTGTGTACGCTATCCCGTGCAGCTGCAGAAAGGAATATAAAGGAGAAACAGGCCGCCCCCTCAAGGTAAGGCTTCAAGAACACCAGAAGGCTGTAATGCGAGGGGAAGTAGAAAAATCAGGCGTGGCTGACCACATATGGAGAGAGAAGGGAGATCACCGTCCCCTGTGGGATCAGGTTGAGATCATAGATAGGGAACACCATTGGAAAATTCATAAACTTAAGGAATCAGCACATATGCTAGGCCACAAAAATCTCCTGAGTCGGCCAAGTATAGAAATAAATACAATATGGGAACCAGTAATAAGGAGTGCCAGAGAACAGCAATGATAACAAAAAAGTTCCAATATGAGAGCAAAAATGATGGTAAAAACATGCAATGATAACAGCAAAAATTGCAATATGAGTACTGGTAAAAAAACGGTTGCTGAAAAATTAGGTTTATAATACTCAGAAATTCATACCCAGGACATACTCAAGGACACATGGTACAGTGGATAAGGCGTTGGTTAGATCCAGTGACAGACCCAAAGAGTGTGAGTTCAATACCCGGTTCAGGCAGTGGAGAACTTTCAGAGGGAAAATTACCAGGAGATAACTGATAACTGACATCCATCAAACATGGCTCGTGGAACACCAGAAAGCTGTAATGCGAGGGGAAGTAGAAAAGTCTACCCCAGTGATCGAAATAAAGTGTTCGGTTTGAAATTCCAACCACCTGAAGAAGGCCGGAGCGTACAACGGCTGAAACGTTGTGACAAATATGGCGACAAAGATGAGGACAATAGTCCGACTAATGTAAATACTGTACATAATACCTCATCTCAGAAATATAGACATATATATATATGATTATATATATATATGATTATATATATATATATATATATATATATATATATGATTATATATATATATGATTATATATATATATATATATATATATGATTATATATATATATGATTATATATATATATATATATATGATTATATATATATATATATATATATATATATATATATATATATATATGATTATATATATATATATATATATATGATTATATTGAATTGGTTCAGCATCCCTCATTGCTAGGCTTTTTCACAGACAAGCAATATGGCTTTTGTTTCTCCAGGTTAATTGCTGATGTACTGACGATAATTGAGAAAAGAGACTATTAGTATCTATTTACTCTTTAGTATTTCAAAATATTATTGTGTAATTTTGATAAATATATCTGTTAAAATGAGATGTCAGTGTTATTTCTATTTTTGTGTTATTTTGTTTTATCCATCGCAGCCACTGTGTGTGTGTGTGTGCATAATCATTAGAGTAAAAAAAGTTTTACATACTTCCTAAATAAAACCTGTATAAAGAGTTAATTATATTTACAAGGCAATCAGTATAGGAAAGTTTTTACATACTTGCTTAATAAAACCTATTCCTGATATCAAGACTTACATAAATGTATATTACATTTTTGCAAAGAGAATAAAACTTAAGAGATGATCAATGTGAATGCAACAGTGGCAAGGTATCAATATTTGTACATCCATACCGTCAATATGACAATCATGAAATCCAAAGACCAGACAAATTGATTGCAATAAAAGGTTAAAATTAGCAGTAACTCTTTTTAAGTGTTGGCTTTGTATGTGATAACTATCGACTGACCTTTTCATTCACTATTATTAGAGCATCTCCCCTTTTATAGCCGCAATAGGCAGAATCTAAAATAAACACCAAAGAAACACTTGATCTGATATCATTTATTTCTGTTGATTCAAACTCGATAATTGATTTATGGAAGCCTGTACAATGCAAAAAATGAAATTAGCCTGCCAAGTTCAAATTCCAGTCTAGTCTGCTTTTTTCACTTTTGTACTGATGTGCTTGGGAAAAATATAAATCCATCTCTTTCCCCCAGTTATAGGTTAAATAGCAGGTAGCCAGTCAAGGAAAAGGATAACTCTGAATTTTAAACTATAGAGAAAGTAATGAGAAACCACTCCGTTATCTTTCCCAAAATCCTGAATGACAAAGATTCTCCAAGCAACAGACAAAAAAATAGAGAAAAAAGCCTTGGTTTTTATAGAGCTCTAATTTAGTTATGTGCCATATGTGACACATGCTTAGGTGATCATGTATCCTTCTACTTTAGTTATATGCCATACATAAATTTGGGTAGCATGATCACTTAGGTCTTGAAGAGACAAAGCATTTAAAGAGAAATCACTAATCAAGATAGCTGGACATCTGGTGCCAGATCTCAGGTAAAAAAAAAATAACTGATTTCAAATGCTGATTTCCCATTTGGTAGACTGACGCAACACAATCTTCCTAACCCTGTTTCTTCTTTATCAGTTTATGTCTCAATTTAAGTTTAAGCTGAATAAATATCTACTGCAAGGTAAGATTTTTATTATTACATTTGCAATTTCTAAATGTAATTAACTTTGTAAAAGATCTCAGGAGAGTGAAAATTTAGCCTTGTAAAAATATTCAACTCATCCATAAAGAAAACATAATGGAAAAGAAGAGAGATTTTGTAATGACTGTGGCTCAGACTGTTACATCTGGTTGTTACTCAGACTATCACACAGACTCTCACTGACCGTTACTTAGACTGACTCACTACTTGATACATTGTCCTTTTATACCTTATATGTGAACATAATAATAGACACAAAATACACACAAATATTTAGTATAAAAATGCACAGCTATATTTGAAGAATATAAAATTTATAATAAATTAATACATACTTAAATTATTAATCTGAAAAGTTTCAGCTCTCGAAATGTTTTTTAAATGTTATGTAATTTATATCTTTCTCCATAAATTATAAGTTAATTAAATTTTTTTTTGCATCCACTCAGTCAGTCAGTTATGCACCAAGTGTGATACACGCTTAGACGATCATGTAACTTTTGATACATGACTGATGAGGCAGATTTTTTCCTGCAGTAGGTTGCCATTTCTTTCTGCAGTTGACCACTTGCTATCCAAGGTCTGTCCTGCTATTTACCCATAGCTGGGGGAAGAAGAAGAGGATTCATACCTTTCCCAAGGTATTAGCACATAAGTGAATGTAATGGATTTGACTGGAATTCGAACTCGGCTCTCCGATTTCTCAATCCGAGCAGACAGCAGAGATATTGTATTTTATTTAAAAAGAGATTCTATTGTGTCTGAAACTGATTAAAAGATTATGTTCTAATAATGTTTCTGCAATAATTTGAATCTGCTTAATTTAACTTCTCTAAATGCTAATTTATACAGATTTTTAAAGTATTTCTGCATAAACAAGTTGCAATATGGTTAATTTGTAATATATAAGGAGAGGCTGAAAGAAGACTCTTCAAAAAAAATTTTGATGTTTTGTCAGATTTTGTGGTCAAGTAGTTCTGGTCAAGATATTTTCAGCATCCCTTTTGGTTACTAGCGAGTTCAGTAAGATCAATTATTGAACTACTTGTCTAATCATAACACTAAACTGCATAATGTAATATTACTATAGGTTATGTCATGAAATTTACTTGCTCTCCATTTTTTTGTTTTTAAGAAATCATGCTAGTAATAATGTTTTAGGCAATTTTTAAAATTTAATTCACTTTTTAGGATTTGCCAGGTGATAGGCAATAGGCCAGAGATCAGTAGTGTTCTCATGATGATGTGAAATAAAAAAAATCTAATTCTCACAATTCTGTAGTGAGTCCCAATAAAAATAAAATATGAACAAAAATAAAAAGAATTAAAATAAAGTAAGTCATTTGCACTTTACTTTAAAACTCTTATCCCATTCTTTCTCTCTCTAAACTTCTCTTTCTGTACTTCGCTCAACTAACAAGAAGGCAACTCTCAAATAAAAAGAGGAAGAAGAAGAAAAAGAATTTAAAATAAAATAATGCATTTACATTTTCCTTTAAAACCCTTATCTCTTTCATTCTCTCTTCCTGTCTCTGAACTTCTCTTTCTCTCAACTAACAAGAAAGCAACGCTCAAAGAAAAAGAAGACAAAGAAAGACTGAACCTGATCTGGAAGTTTGTAGGAGTAGAGCCTACTTATTTATGACTGAGAAATACCAAAACTCAGGGAGGCTCCACACATAACTTCCATTTTAAATAAAAAAGAAAAAGAAAGGAATGCCAGAAAATAAAATAAAATTTTGGCCAATAAAAAAAACTGACACAAAGAGACATTTGATATTCACGCTAAATTATTGACCCTGGTCAAAAAGATATAAACCTGACACCTCTAAGCTAGAAGCAGATGGGACGAGGAGAGAACAGAACAAAAGAATGCTACTGCATAGAAATCAGCCATGCATAACACATGAAGACGCAGTTAAGAGGTCATTTGCTACTGATATTTCTGCCCTGCTCAGAGCCTGAGAAAAACACAGTAGACTGACACTGACCTAATTTCTGAGATTACTTCTATCCCTATCATAGTCTGACCTCAAACTACTGAAAGAAATATTTCTCCAGACTGCCACCAATATCCTCCTTATTAAAGAACTTTTTGCTATGTCAAATATCAAAAGACTTACTCATCACTCTAAAGAAAATAAATAAAAATATATTATTTATTTTAACCCTTGAGTCAGTTCATTTTATTCCAAAGTTTACAGTAAAGAAAACATTTACTGCACAATATCTACAATTCTATAGGAAAGAGGAAACAGTCCTACTGGCAGGAAATTTAGAGACTTCATCTTTTCAGCCAGTCCCTCACAAGGAGAACACATTGAATTGAGAAACTCCAGAAATGAAGACTACAGATAACTTCTTTTTTTAAAAAATCAGAATCACCCCAAGCAGTAATGCCACTAAAGTACAGGTGGTTACATGGTGTGGAAGAATTAGGAACAGAAACATTAGTGATTAGCAGAAAGAGAAGAGAGTAATCAAGAGGACAGTAGATAGTGATTGACACTACATTTAAATTTTTGCAGATTAAAGTTGGCTGGAAAGCATGGAACCAGAAGAGAGATTCACAATTGAGAAATATGAAAGAAGAAACTGTTAGCATAGAATATATGGCTACATCTAGCCAACTCAACTGTAAATTGATGAGATCTTGATGCCAGTCTAGTACAGTGCTTAAATTCATAAAGTCTAGGTACCCTAGCAAAAAGCTCATTTGAAGAATTACCATAAAAGTATTTATAGAAAAGGCACAGGGAGGCAACATTATGGCAGTGGGAAAGTGATTGCCGAGCCACCAGATCAGGACCAATAATATTGCTGATTCGTCTTTGGATTTTATCAAGGAATTCAAGGTAAATAGTAGGAGCACTGGACCATATGTAGCAGCAATATTCTAGGCAACCTTATGGCAGTGGGTAAGTAAAGTCAAGCTGCCAGACCAGGACCAATGATATTGCTGATTTTTCTTTGGATCTTAACAAGGATCTCAAGGTAGATAGCAGGGGAACCAGACCATATGTGGCAATAATATTCTAAGCATAGATGAATGGTAGACTTATAGATATGTAAGATGGATTCTGGAGAGACAATTTGTCTCACCGAATATACTGGACCAACTTTCTTAGCAGCTGACCTAGCAATGGATTCAATATAGTCTTTCCACTTGATATCAGCAGAGAATGTGACCTGAGAAGATGCAATGAGTCACTTTTCTGGAGGATAGTATCAGACATGCTGATGGAAGGCAGCAAGGGGTCTCTCAGATGATTAATAGAGAGAAGTTTAGTTTTGGAGGCATTAAAATAGACAAGTCATCTTTTACCCCAATTAATGACGGTTTTGAGGTTGTTTTGGACATTGGCTGCCATTTTGACCTTATCGGACTGATAAGCCTTACTATCAAGACAGGAGTAAATGATTGTGTAGTCAGCGTAAATACCAAGTTGAGAGCTGATGTCATTGGGAAGGTCATTAATGAAAATTAAAAATAGAGGATGGAGCCCTGGGGGACACCTGTTTTGGTATGAAAGGATCTAGATGAGTGGCCATTCAAGATTACTCTCATTTCACAATTTAATATGAAAGACAATTCTCTGACCATCAGAACATTATCCTGGATGTAATCACCAAGGCCATGCATGTGAATGCTGGAATATTTTTGGCAAATGGGAAGATAGCCTGGAACCAAGAATTCATTGGTAGCAATGGAAGAATTTATGTTAGTTTCACACTGGGCAAAAATATCTGGCAACCATTCCAAGAGGAAATATTCTATACTGCAGAAGTTGGAACAGATACAACGAATATTAGTAAAAGAAAGACTGGGAGGGTAGGTATATTTTTGTTTTCTGGTTTAGTTGTATTTATTTTTGTTGTTTTCCATGAAATTTGTTTTGAGGAGAGAGAAGGAAATGACTACTGTAGTTTTGATTGGTAATACAAATCTGTCGTCAGTGGTAATACAAATCAGCCAAAGCATCGCTGAGAATAGAACTTAGTGTGACCTCAAGGTTGCCCACCAGAAATACATGCAAGGACACCTACTCATGCACAACATGGCACTACAAATACCCCAATATTATGTGACTGTTGATTAGAGCAGCTTCTCTAAGCACTACCAAAGAGTTTGAGCTCCTAACAACCAGTCAGAAGCAGCAGCCAACAAACTGCCAACCCAGTACCCTCACAATGGAAAGTCACAGCCACCTGTTAGTCCAGTCACCAAAAATTAAGACAGTTAAATCCCTGGTAGAAGAAAGATAAAAAGAGAACCAGTAAACCATATCCTGAACAGGAAACAAGGGATGAACCTCTACTCTTGTTCAATAGGTATGAAAGGAGTTCAGTGCGGAACTTAACAAAATATCATTTTCTCATGTCTAATAGTACCTTTTACTGATAGACTTATCACTTCCCAGTAATCTATTCATTCACAAACACAAACCAGAAAGATGTACTAATAACTACATTACAAGAACTTTCTCACCCCACCGAACTTGTACAACAAAATCCTTCCAATAATAAATCCTTCTGATTATATGTGTGTGTGTGTTTCACATTGTTGTTGTGATGAATATATGTTATATTTTACTAACCAAAAGCAGGAAGCAAGCAAGGCCTATCATAACAGATCTTAGACATTTTGTATGAAAATGCAATATTTCATGGTTAAAGGCTTTTAACCATGTGTTATTGTTTAAACTATAATGCTGAAAATGATTTTCTGAAGGTTTGTCATCCTTTATTAGTCTATTCAATGGATATCTATTCACACAGTCTACTTTTCTTGCATTTGCAATGTTTTGTGATGTTTACTGATGTGTATTCAATGTTTTTATTGAACATTTTTGTTGGAATTATTATATAAAGAAAATATATGTAGAATATTTTAGTTGGTGTTGTTGATGATCATTAACCTGGCCATTTTGTGGGAATGCACCACAAATTTTTTTAAGAGGCTTTTAATTTTCTCTTTCAATAATACTTTATTAACAACATTCCATATATGAATAAAATCTGATCTAAACATGAATAATTACAATGATTTTTGTTATGACTAATATTCTGGTTAATTCTATCTTTTCAACAATATTTAAGAAAAACATGAGCATATTCTTTATTGGCTAATATCTTTCATCAAAAAAGCATTTTTGTATGGGTTTAACCTTTTTTTAAGCTAGCCTACTGTTATATTTGACTAGCATTCAAATAGCATTCATTTTTTTTTGGACCACAAGAAATTTTATGCTTTTCTTGTTTTGAGTAATATTTTAACCAGAGTCATTACAAAAGTGATATAATAACTGAACAAAAAATATTTCTTCAACTCTGACCTCTTTCTGGCTCTTAATTAGATTTTCACCAGGCAGATCCTTAAAAACGTGTAAATTAGAAAAAAATACCTGAAAACATATTTAAGGGATTAATATCTTTCTAAAAAGATGGTAGTTACTATGTTCCGAAGATGTGTTCAAAAAACTTGTTCATACCTCCAACTTTAATATCACTTGATTTGATAACTGGGTATGAAGCCAATTAACACTTTTTTTTTCTACCATGTATAAAATTTGAGAATGATTTTACAGTATTGGTGGTAAATAAGACCACTTCCTCAATATCTACACTTAATATGAGTTATAGTGGTGTGTAAGGTACAAATACTGGTAGCCTAATATTATTATGAGAGGTTAAATGTTTATTTGTCTAATATACATGAGTGTTTCAATTTCGCATATAAGACACAAGGGATATTTTTTAAATGTTTTTAGGAAATAAAGAAACAGGTTTTATATTCCATCAAGACTGGTATTTTTTTTATCTCTTGTTCTAATATCCCTGTAAGTAAATTTATAGTTGTTTTTATTATTTCATTTATCAAAATAAATTCATATATCAAGTGCTTAACTTTACCCCCACCCCCTACAAAAAAAAACAACTTTTAGATTAACTCAGCGAATATAGTGCACCAGTGTAGGTTTTTGTCAATTGTAATAATGACTTTTAATTGTTTCAGGAAACAAGGGATAATCCTTTACTTTTGTATGGATTATGTTTGTCATAATTTTCTGTGACGATGAAACAAAATCTTATTCTTCTTTGTGTCATGTCTCTTAACTATGTAAGCGATCATGGCTCTCCACGATTTCCTGTCCTTTGGAGTTCTTAATAAATTTTGTCTTTTTGTTATCTCTCCTAAACCCTGTCTTGCCATCTCATGCTTGCTATGTAGGTTATGAGTTGTTTTCCTTTGTCCCTTTTGCTTTCAATTCATCCTGTGAGTATCAAATGTTCCAAGCTCTCTTTCCTCATTATGTGTTTTAGAAATTTCAACTCTCTCTTTCTGATGTTAAATATAAGTGTCCTTTTTGTTTCTTTTTTTTTTTTTTTTGTTGCTCACATGTTTGAACCATGGTATTTTCAACCTCTTTCTGGAAAACTACATTTCTCTTGCTTCAAGTCTCTTCTTTATCTGTGAGTAGATAAGAATGTAAAGAATTTTTCTCCTTACTTCCCACCTCCAACAACAGCCTATATCTCACTAAGAGGAAGACAGAACACGTGCCTTCTACAAAAATGCCTCTTCTGAATCTTGGTTACTTTTAGCAATCAAAAGACAGGTTAATTGCATCCTCTACAGTAAATATTTCTGAGAAAGAAAATAACAATAATAAAATGATGTTTCTTAAAAGACAAATGAATGCAAGCAAAAGTTTCCACACAAAACAAACCTGTCCCATACTTCAATAGCCATGTCCCTTCAGTATGTTGACAATCATGGCTTTCCACATTTTACTTAGCTCTTCATAAATTTTGTCTTTTTGTTATATCTTCTAAACTCTGTTCTGCCATTCCTTTGCACAAACTTATTTGGTAGGTTATGCAGTGTTTTCGTCTGTCCTTCCTACCTCCAGTCTGTCTTGTGAATATCAAATTTTCCAAGCCCTCTTTCCTTGTAATGTATCCCAGAAATTTCAACAGGTGTCCTTTTTGTTTCTCTTTTCTTTAAAACTTTGTCACTACTCACGTATTCAGTCCTTGGTATTCTCAGCATCATTCTGTAGAATCACATTTCTATTGCCTTCTTCTTCATCTGTGTGGAGATGGTCCAGCATTTGTTGCCATATAGGAGGACTGATGTAACAATTCAGTACACTTTTTTTGTTTCTAATGAACTTTTCCTGTTTCATAATACTTTGCTTAGCTTTTGGAAGAAAATGAAAAGAATGAAAGAAACACTAAAACCACTCCAATATTTTTCCCAAGAAGTTATGGCAACTCATATATAATAAAGAAAAGGAATCTGTGGAGAGCTATGATTGTCTATGTCCTGAAGGGGATATGGCATTAAAAAAAAAGAAAATGAGAATCCACCTGGAAAATGTAAATCAAAATCTAAACACTATCAAAAGATTTGATTAAAAATAACTAATAAAAATTAGTAACAAAAAAAAAAAGAAAAGATTTTTACATGACTTATCATTTTGAAATTAGATCCTATTGACTTAACTTCAACCCTTCTGATGTCCTCCTTGCAACATAAAACGAAAAAGAGAGATAAGAGAAGGAAGAATATTTTAAAGGGGTGAGGTTCAAATCTCTTATTCTTCCCTTTACAAGTATTTTTAAAGATGTTAAAGAAAAAGACAAAACTCTTACTCAAAGTGAAATTTGTAAAGAAACAAACATCTATTAAAATGACAAAATATTTTTCAAGATACAAAATGCACAAAATTTCTTATGTGCTTCAAGACAGATTAAAAGTTCTTTACAATACAAATTTGCTTTCTCTTAGAAAAAAAACTCATGAAAAACATTTTTTTTCCTTAACAACAAAGGAATTTTAATAAATTTCTTTTAGATTAACAGTTCAATTTCTTATCAACAAAAGAAATTTATTTACTTCAAAAAGTTCACAATGCAAAATATCAAAGGAGGGTGAGAAAAGATGACCTACATCAGGCAAAGCTGGTTCTTTGGGTCTTTTAGACAAAATATTCAAATGTTTGGAACAGGTGTCCTCAAATATGAGATAAACTTTCACACATTTAGAAAAGACATTCAAATGAGATAAACTTATAAGGATGACCTACCTCATACAAAGCTGGTTTTCTAGGTCCTTTAGACAAAATATTCAGAGGTTTGGAACAGTTGTTGTCAAATGAGATAAACTCTTGCAGGTTTTAAAAAGGCATTCAAATGAAATAAACTTATAAGTTAAAAAAAGACATTCATATATTAAATTTAGGAGAGTCTTCTTTTTTCTTCAACAGCAACAGTAGAAGCAGTTGTAGTAGTCTTTCTTATCCCAGATAAAAAAAATAGCCTTTTACACTGCTTTAGTCCAATCGATCCCTTTCGCAATAGCAGCCTTTACATGCCTGAAACAGCCAATCATTTTTTCCTAGACCACAGCTTTCTCACCTAGGTGGTTGAATCCTTTCTCATTCTGGTGGTCCTTTCCTTTCTTCCTTTGCAATCAAAGTTTCTCATTTAAATTGCAAACAGGTAGCTGCAACCAGACCAAAAACCAACTTCTTATGGCACATAAACATTTTATCCCCATTATAAAAAACTTGAAAGTCACTGTCAAATCAAACTGCACTTATTTGCAATTTAAATTTGGCAAATATTTGACAACTTTAAAACTGAGCTTATCTTTCTTGCTACAGAATGTTTTAACCATCTGGCTTCATTTTGGCAGTTTCTTATAAAATTATTTTGGGTTACTATTTTTCAAATTGGAGCTTCATTTTTGTAGATATTGCACATCAATTTTTAATCATGTTGTCTTTTCTTTTTGTATAAATCACCTGACTTCATTTTGGTACTTTCTTTTTCAAAGAAACCATGTTAGTAATGTTATAATTATTGTAATTAGTTTTTCATACAATTTGATATTATCTTTTTTATTAAGAATAATTTTTGTATTAATTTTTACACATTCCAGCATTTTCTTAGTTTTTCATACAATTTTAATATCTTTTTTTATCAAAAATAATTTTATAAACATTGTTCTCAAAACCAAAAATGTCAACATTTCATATCACTGTAGCTATTGGTTAAAGAAACAAGTTTTCAAAGAAAGATGTTGCTGTGTATTTTTCAAACTTTACTCTTTTTAGGGTTGTTAGGGGTTGTTCAGCCTGAATGGGAGGAGAATGCATTCCAAAGTCTTATTTGAAACTCAGTGAAATTGTGTGTATATATACTTCTATTTTCATTTCCCTGCTATATATTTAGAGATTCTGGATTTTCAAAAGAAATTAATTCAACATTTTCAAAAGAAATGAATTTCAACACATGGAAGAATTTTTATACATATTTATATAAAGAACAACACAGCTCACAAAAGAATAGAAAGAGATAATTTATTTATATGTATACAGATAGTTTTTAAAAAAAGGTGAAAGAAAACATTTATGTACTTAGCCATACTGTATGTGCATGTGAGTGATGTCCATGTGGTCTGTTTGAAATTAAGTAGTAGGTTTGCCAGGCAACTAAGTTTCCTCAGAGGAGAAGACCAGACAAGTTTTCTACCTACTTCATCTGTTTTTGTGTATGCTTTTCCTTTTACAGTCCTGAATAGAATGACACTTAGCAGGTGTTCTGGCAGACAAATTCCCACAAAAGACAAGAGCAGAGTTAATTATACAGATAAAAATCTTAAAGTACACATGCAGAAAATATAACTAATTGCAAAATTACCTAAATACTTCATCCATTTTAACTGGATAGGTAAACTAGTAATACTAATCCTTTAATATTTATCAACATTATCATATAAAATTTATGCAAAATATTAACTTTAGACATTATGCTATAATGGAATAAGTAGAAAAGCAAATATGACCTTTAAAATTTAGAGGAAGAGAAGTGGTACAAAGTTTATGGATTATTTTAAGACTTTACTGAATAAAATAAGTTGCTGTTTGTCATCAGATATACAGATAACTACAGTCTTTACTATAGCAAAGTAATTATTAATGAAGCTAGCCAAGATATTATTTGGCTAGTCTAGATTTAAAAAAAATATTTTGATGCTTATTTTGCAGAATAAAGATATGTTCAGGTTATCTTAGATAAATCATTTATATGATTATTAATTACAGATTAGTTATTGTTCATGTTTTTAATTAAATGTTGCTTTTTTTCTCCTTGTATCACCCAAGTATTTTAACACTTCCACTGCTGAGTCTAAATTATGCAAAAATGAAAATAACATTGACATCTCATTTTAACAGATATATTTACCAACAAAATTACACAAAAATATCATGAAATGCTAAAGATTAAATTTATTCAATAAAATTGCCATTAGCTTCAACCATAGCCTCCAGATTATTTTGGAATCTCCTGCATTGCTTCTGGACAGTCTCCTTGTTTAAGTTGGTGAATGCTGCCATAATCCTTGCCTTCAGTTCATTTTTGTGTTACAAGAAGTTTTGCTGGTCTCTTGCTCAACTGTTCCTCTCACATAATAATCAAGGGGGTTGCAGTCTGGGGGGAGTTAGGTGACCAGATGTAAGGGGTGATGTGGTCACAGAAATTGTCTGACAGCCATGACTGGGTTATCCTGCTTGTATGGCATGGTGCAGAGTCCTGTTGCCAGACATAGGGTCTTTCAGCAGCCACTCTCTTGACCCAGGGCAGCATACCTCCTCAAAGCACTTGATATAGGCCTCCATGTTGTCCTAGGCCTTGTGGGAAGATGAATAGAGGCATAATGTCACCATCACTAGTGATCACACCAAACACCATGATACTGACTGGATATATCATCCAACTCTTTCCGAATCCTCTGCACTGTCCTCAGATTGACACCCAAACACTCTGAAATGTTTGTATTGGAGCTTCTGGAAGGGATCAGAATTTGTAAATTATTCTTCTACTCTTTGAGAATTAAAATTCAATTCGCTAAGTACCGGGTGCGTGGATAAATTGTCATCTAAATTATGCAAAAATGAAAATAACACTGACATCTCATTTTAACAGATATATTTAACAAAATTACACAAAAATATCTTGAAATACTAAAGATTAAATTTATTCAATAAAATTGCTATTGGCTTCAACCATGGCCTTCAGACGACTTCAGAACATCCTGCAACTCTTCTGGACAGTCTCCTTGTTTAAGTTGGTGACTACTGCCATAATCCTTACCTTCAGTTCATCTTTGGTATTACAAGGAATTTTGTTGGTCCCTCACTAAACTGCACTCCACACAAAATAATCAAGGGGGTTGCAGTCTAGAGAGTTAGGTGGCTAGATCTTGTGATCGCAGAAATTGTCTGACAGTGATGACTAGGTTATCCTGCTTGTGTGGCATGGTGCAGAGTCCTGTTGCCAGACATAGAGTCTTCTATCAGCCGTCTTCTTGACTCAGGACAGTATACCTCCTCTAGGCACTTAATGTAGGCCTCCGTGTTGAGTCTGAGACCCTGTGGTAAGATGAATGGAGGCATAATGTTGCCATCACTAGTGATCATACTGTAACAGGGTTTATGTTGAGTTGTTAATGTAAGTTACCCCATGTTAGATGTATTAGTAGACGATAGAGGATTCTTTTTCTGTTTTTTTTATACTGAAAATGAAATGAATAAAATGTGCAACCATAACATACAACAAGAAGACTTTGAGAAATGTGCTGAAATTAATGACAAGAATTTGTATTTTCCTTTTCATGATGTTATTTAAAATATTGGCTTTGTGAGCATTAAATATTCTCATCATTATCACTGGTGGAAAGGTTGTTTTTTGAACAATATCTTTATTGCTAGAATGATATCTTTATTGCTAGAATGATATCTTTATTTCTAGAATGATATCTTTATTGCTAGAATGATGAAATATCATCATCATCATGAATTATAACAACTCCAAACACCATGATGTTTACAAATCCTCTGCACTGTCCTCAGATTGACATCCAAACACTCTGAAATGTTCATATTGGAGCTTCTGGCATGAATGCCAAGCAGTACAGCATGCCATTTCCAAATTTCTGGCCGAGTGAATTGTGTCATGGTGCTCTTTTCCTCACAGATGGTGCCCAAAATATTTTCTGGCTTTAAATAACCTGCAAAGGTTTGATGAGCCATAGAAAACAAATCAATCAATTACTGATTAGCTACACAAGCATGTTTTTAGATTTATTTATATTATCTGGAATATAAATGTATAGAAATTATCGTGACCACAAAGTGAGGGCTTAGTTAATATATTGATTGTAATATTCAATTTATCACCCACTTTATATCCACATCATAATTTCTTGTTTGTTTATCATATTCTGATTAGGTATGAATCCACCTCTTCTCCCCCCAGCTATAGGTTAATTGGTATGATTTGTATCAGTAAACCATTATCATATAAAAAAAAAATTCTTAAATCTAAAACTATTTTCTGGATTTAAATAACCTGCAAAGGGTTGATAAACTGTAGAAAATGAATGAATCAATCAATTTTATCAATGTGTTGTACTCAGATCATTTGTGAACTATTTAATAAAAAAACCATTGCAAAATATTTAACCCATTAATGTCCAGTATTACTTATAAAAATTAAAATAAAATCCTGGCATTAATTATAGGTTCCTAAAACAATCTGGTATATAATTATAGGCTTCTACCTATAACCCATTAAATATGCACCATCCTATTTTTGCAACAGGAGCCATTAATGATTTAATTTACTATGAACAAATGATTCATATGAAAGGGTATTGAATATTTTCTTTGCAGTACATTTGAAATGCTAGTTGTAAATGTGGATTGGTTGGTTGGTTGGTTGGTTGGTTGGTTCATTTAAAAGAGCGAATGATTTTGATATTCACGATGTTTAACTTATGGTAATACATGGCATAAAGAAAAAATATAAGAAAAATAGTAGTAAAAAGATTGTATTAAGTCAGGTTTCCATGTAGGAAGTGTCTGCTTGCTTATCTGTGTTGATAATTTGAAACCTAAATTTTGCAAGACATAGGAAATGAGCACTGATTTTCAAACGCTTAGGTGGAAAAATCCCCACCACCCTGAAAAAATGCTAAACCCATATTTGGCATTCCATACATTTTTATCTTACTTGTTTTATTTTCTCTCCTATTTTTATAATGTAAGCTTACTTTGTTTTGAGTATTTTTTCTAAATTAACCAATTATTTGCTGTTTAATTATATAAATACTTGTAAATACATTTTTTTGACAGCAGTGAATACAAATATGATGCAAGGGAGGTAATCCTGACACAGGCTTTCCAATTATTTTATTTCTTTATCAGTATCATCACCGTTATCATCATGATATAACGATAATAGAAAGAAATGGAATTTTTAATTTAAGGATTTTATTTAATAAGCTCAAATAATTTTTGTTTTGAATTTTGAGATCAAGACTTATTAATATACTTTGACATATTCAAATTAATATTTTCATCTTTTATTATTATTATTTTATTTCCTTTGATTTCAGATGTGTACTCATTTCTTTCCAGGTCCCGCCCAGGAACCTAAGGTTAGAAATGGCATCATGATGTTTTCCACTGCAAAAAAAAAATTTTTTTTAAAATTACATAGACAAAGCCCTTCGTAAAGTGTGGGCTGTACTCGTGAGAACAATTTATTATTATTATTATTATTATTATTATTATTATAGACTAATTTTAACCTGTGAAAATTTCAGTTTTTCCTGATGAATCTGAATTCTTCAGTTAATTATTGAATTAGGTCATGGTGATTTCTACAACAATAAAATATCTGTAGAAATTCCACTATCGCATCATTAGAGCTTAACTACTTTAACAAAATATTGCAATAACAATCATAAATATGAATGCTGGTCATTATTTTAAGAAGAAAGGGGGTACAAATGAAAAGATTTGAAATTGACTACTTTTTCCATTTCATTGAAACTTTAGACTTTAAACATTTTCCATTCTTTCATTCATTTCTTGACTTAAACCAAGTACCATCTTTGATATGTCCTGTCTTCTCATGCAATCTCATGCAATCAAAATGGAATAATCCATTATTTATGAGATATTAACAGATGTTAAACACTTCTATCTTTCTTTCTTTTTCACTGAAACCAAGTAGTGTCTGATATTTTTTGTCTTTCCACATGATCAAAACGGAACAGTCTATTATTTACGAGGTATTGACAGAGCGTAATGGTCATGCAAACTAACACAGGGAGGGACAAGTGCAATTATTATATGATGTTATTATAGACAGAATATTTTTTGCCAATAATCAGGTTTATTATTATTTTTGGTTATACACGGGATGTCTTATATGTCTTGGTTGAAATGTCATGTCAATAATAGTCACATCTATAATACTAGTAATCAAAGATGAAAACAATAGTTTGAATAAGTCAAAGTATGAAGCTTAAACAATTTTTATGATATTTGATTTAGTATTCATTTTTTTTTTTTTTTTTACAGCCTAAATTAAATATACATTTCAAGCAGTCAATTCTAAAATAGTGGAAAGATCTATAGGGGCAGCAAGGAGAAAGGAGATGGTAAAAGGTCAGATGTAAGTCAATGAAAACTAAAAGTGCCTTACTTTCTTACAAAAATCTAAGTCACAAACACTTCAGTAACATGTATCACAATCATCATCATGTGTCTCATAACTCATTAGAGTCATAGGGAAACAATATGTACTGCAGCTGCAGTAGAAGTGCTGTGTCTTGGGCAAAATAGTTTGACAGAGCCTAACCCTCTCTAGGTGTGTTTAGAATTCAATGTTTTCCTTCTCCTAGACCGGTTGCCACCCAAGGCTATAAAACCTAGTCTGTCCTGCTATTTACCCATAGCTGACGGAACAAGAGATGGATTCATACCTTTCCTAAAGGTATTAGCACATAATTGAATGTAATGAACTTGACTGAAATTCGAACTCGGCTCTGCAATTCTGCAATCCGATCCACAATCCATTACTCTATCGTGCCTCCATTAAAATGTATATGTTTCACAAAGAAGAAAATTAATATTTGGAAAATTGGTTTTGTTTTATTTTGTTTGAATGTTTGTTTACTGAACAGGACATATGCTCAGTGGTAAGGCAAGAGGAACAATTGCCCCGCGTGCTAGATTTATAAGGTCACGAAAATATAATTAGGTTGAGAAAATACATAAGAAAATAGAATTTATAGCAGCTCATGGCTAAGGAGGCAATGCAATAGTTTAGAATCTAAACTATTGCATCTCCTCAATCTAAACTTTAGATTGTCCCAGACATTAAAAACCTACCCTATGGCACTGCAAATGCTACATGCTATCTAGATTAGACAATGATGATTTTCTAAGTATAGCATAGATGTGGTACAAGGCTGAAAGTATGGAGCAGCTAGTGAGGATTAGACGCACTTTTCAGTCTTAATTGATCTAGTGGGACAAGCTTGCTAAGCATTACACCATGTCAAAGTGTCCTCACCCATTATTAGACAATGATTACCATGTAGACTGTGTTCCTCACATTTTCCCAATCTGAGAAGACAAAGGCTCCAGGTAGATATGATCATAGGCTTAGTTTTTTGTTTTTGGTAAATCTAACACCAAGAAAAAAAGTGTGTTGATTGTATTTAGTGTGAGAGGAGGTTGTTAAGAATGTGACCAGAGAGCCAAGAGGACAGCAGCCTCAAAATATTTAGGATCCACTGCTTGGAAGGTTACATAAACAGGAGCTTTCCAAACTCATGTTTTGTGATGCTTATATATATATATATATATATATATATATATATATATATATATATATATATATATATATATATATATTAGTTCAACCACAATAAATTTGCATCCAGGCTATCACAATATATCACCATTCTTGGTAGATTTTATATTGTCACAGTGTGGAATAATCAAGAACAAAGGTGGTGGAGGGATAAAGAAAAAGAATACAGATGATTTCAGCTCGATTGAGAATAAGAAACTTCTTTCAAAAAATATTCTTTCAAAAGATTTTGGAACTACCTCTATATCTTATTTTGTGCACATGTGTAGATGTGACAACATCATCAAAGCCCAGTTCAATGAAATCCTAACAAATGAAACAGGTCACAAAAAACGTTTCGTGTTTGTCATATTTTTTCTAAATATATATATATATATATATATATATATAATATACAGGGTGCAATGGGAAAATTGTTGCCATTTCATATTTTTAATTTTATGCATACATGTTTGTTTTTGATTTTGTTGACCGCATAGTATAGTAAGGTCAGTTGGGCATCATCTGTGAGAAAAAGAGCACCATGGCGCAATTCACTACACCAGAAATTTGGTGATGCCTCACATTTGCCCCGGAAGCTCCAACCGAACATTTTAGAGTGTTTGGGTGTCAATCTGAGGACAGTGCAGGCTATTCAGAAAGAGTTGGATGATATATCCAGTCAATATCATGGTGTTTGGTGTGATCACCAGTGATGGTGACATTATATGCCTCTATTCATCTTCACACAAGGTATCAGGCAACACAGAGGCCTACATCAAGTGCTGCCCTGGGTCAAGGGAGTGGCTGCTGGAAGACCCTATGTCTGGCAACAGGACTCTGCACCATGCCATACAAGCAGGATAACCCAGTCATGGCTGTCAGACAATTTCTGCAACTACATTACTCCTTACATCTGGTCACCTAACTCCCCCCAGACTGCAACCCGCTCGATTATTATGTGAAGGGCACAGTTGAGCAAGAGAATAGCAAAACTCCTTGTAACACCAACGATGAACTGAAGGCAAGGATTATGGCAGCATTCACCAACTTAGACAAGGAGACTGTCCAGAAGCAATGCAGGAGATTCCAAAATCATCTGAAGGCTGTGGTTGAAGCCAATAGCAATTTTATTGAATGAATTTAATCTATAGTATTTAAAGATATTTTTTGTGTAATTTTGGTAAATATATCTGTTAAAATGAGATATCTGTTATTTTCATTTTTGCATAATTTAGACGACAATTTTTCCATTGCACCCTGTATATGTTAAAATGAGATGTCAGTGTTATTTTCATTTTTGCATAATTTAGATGACAATTTATCCATCGCACCCTGTATATATTAGGGAAAAAGTATGATAAAGTGTAAAAATCTTTGTGTGATGCATCTCTTCCTTTAGGTCTTCATTGGACTAAAGTGATGCTTATGTTGATACTGCTACAGATGTGCATTGTTATATCCATTTTACTTGCTGCGTGCTCCTGACACCAGTTGTTATATCCATTTCCATTGAAATCCACTCCTGACACAAGTTTTTTATAAGCATTTGGTTGCAAAGGAAAGGAACAAACAAAGATTCAATTTTCAACAGTGTGTATTCATCAAAATTCAAAATATATACATAGTTGTTTGAAATTTGGCAAAAATTGTTCATGTGTGGTTGCTGTTGGTAAGGAAAGCGAATCAGTATAAGGGTATTGTTGGAAAGGGTTGAGAGTTGACCCATTTTTGGGGTTGATTGGCTGAGGTCAAAGTTGGAATTAGAGGATAGGTTTGGAGTGGATTAGCTGTTAGTGGGTTTGACACATGCCTTTCTTTAAGGTTGAAATCAACACCTTTAAGGTTGAAATCAACACCTGTAAGGTGTTTCATGGGCTGGTGGTCATGTGATGCAGATATGTTGAAGCCGAATTGGCTGATGAGTTGGTGGGTTGGTCAACCAAGGTCATGGTGATGGGTTGATTCATTATGAAGTGTGTTGGTGGGTTGGTCGCTGACATTATGCCAGTGGTGATGAGGGAGGCCAGTATAAGTTCACAAGGGAACAGAAGATAATGAGGAGAAAAGAGAACTTAAATCCTGTTTTTGATACATCACTTTATTTATTCATTGGCCAAGTTTGGCTTGGATCCAAACACTCACTCTCTCTCTCTCTCAGGGGAAATGTAGGTGGCACATAGGTTCTGTTGCTTCTTACTCTTGCTGAGTGACTACTATTGTTGGATGGATAACTCGTTTCTTTTACTCTAATGTGACTATCTTTTATCTATATAAGCCCACAATCAAAATTCCCTACCTTCTGGTCAAGTGTCATTTGATTTTGAAGGTTTTTATTCATTTATTTTAGTTATACATTTTATTTCCTTTTCCTGGCTTCTGAACAGTGGGTGGTTGCTTTGGAACTCTCCCATCTTGATTTTACTGGCAATGATGTTGGTTGTCGTAAAACCTGACACAAATAAAATCATTTGCACTCCATTTCACTATGTGAAAGCCCTAACCAATTCATTGCAGACTTATTGTATTACATGAGGACAGATATCAGCAGAAGGCTAACGGGGACAATAATCGAAATGTGAGTCTAACAACAAAGATGAGTATGGTAGTTCAAACAGTAAGGTTTATAATAAGGTAATAAGTTGGTTGTTTTTGTTTAGTGGCATATCAACACCTCTATGAGTTATTTAATGCCAAAATTTATACAATTTTACTTTTTGGGGAAATAATAATGCTTCTAGTAATACAGATTTTGCTAATTAACCCATAGATGGCTGAGAAGAGATGGATTCATGCCTTTCTCAAAGTGCATAAGTAAATATAACAAATTCTACAGGAAATGGAACTCGGCTCTCCAATTAACAATTCCAAGTCATTATTTATTACAGCACCCACACATCCAAACTCACAGCATGTGGTTACCCATCTAGGTACTGGCTAGGCTTGACGTTGCTTAACTTCAGTGATTGTACAAGAACCAGTGTTTCAATGTGATGTGGCCAAAAGACCAAGGTAGTAAAACATTTGAATTTATTGAAAACAAAGTAACTATGTAAGTAATGTCCTTAGCAACTAGAAGAATTTAGCAATATGTATAAAGGTAAAAGACAATCGGAAAACTGTATTATTAGCTGACGCGTTTTGTCCAATGTGGACTTTTTCAAGGTGAAAATGAAATAAATTTATTGAAAACAAACTATTAACAATAAACAAAATGTCCTTAGCAACTAGAAGAATTTAGCAATATGTATAAAGGTAAAAGACAATAGGAAAACTTATTTAAAAAGATCATTGAAAAGAGAGAAAAATTAATCCTTCATCATAAGATCAAAATTTTCACTTGTTTGTCTTTTTGTGTTATTTTTATCAAAAAAAGAAAGAAAAAAAGAAATTTAAGAGAAAAGAAAAAGATTGTAATATTAACATTGCTGAGGGAACATATTTTCTATGTTTATTTGTCCACCTATCTCACTTTGTCTCTCTCTTAACTTCTCAATTGATTAAATGTTGGCTGCAAGAGTAATGAAAACACTTCACAAGAGAAACAAAATGGATTCTTGCCCAGAATTCAGTAAGAATAATAAAGGAAGCAAAAGTTAAAGTGGAAAAGTAATTAATAACATCTAACATAAACAGGCATTAAACCCACCCCCAAAACAGTATATCACATATACAAAAACACATATCGGTACACATTTCTATTTATATGTGTACCGATGTAGGAAATATGTTTGGGTGTGAATATATGTATATTTGTATCATTTATATCAACAAATATACATGAGAGGCTAGGGGGGAAATATATATGTTTTTATTGGTCTATATTTCTGAGATAAGGTATTATGTACACTATTTACATTATTCGGACTATTGTCGTCATCTTTGTCACCGTATTTATTACAACGTTTCGGCCGTTGTATGCTCTGGCCTTCTTCAGGTGGTTGGAATGTCGAACTGAACCCTTTATTTCGCTCACTGGGGTAGACTATTCTAGTTCCACGTGCCATGTTTAATGGATGTCAGTTATCAGTAATCTCCTGTTAATTCCCCTCTCTAAGTTCTCCACTGCCTTAACCGGGTATTGAACTCACACTCTTTTGGGTCCTGTCACTGGATCTAACCAACACCTTTATCCACTGTGCAATGTGTCCTTGAGGACATCTGTGTATGAATTTCTGGGTATTATAAACGTAATGTCTTCAGTAATCATTTTTTACCAGTGCTCATATTTTTATTTTATTTTTTGTTGGGGCGCACCCACCTTCACAACCACAATAGCCTGATCCTATTATTATAAATAGAACAGTAGTTCTAGAGACTGTGAGTAGTGTAGCAGTGTAGTGCAGTGCAGAGTGAGACTTCTGTAGTGATCAGTTACACTTCCGTTTCTCGACCGGAAGATACCGTTGGACTTTATTACTATTACTTATTGTTACTACTAACGTGCGTTCGTTCTACTACTAATCTCTCTGATGTAAATACCTCTCTGAATATACCAGTATTTTTCCCTACGACTGTGTTTGTTCGTTATTACCATATACTCACGTGGAAACACTCAACATCTCAACATTTTTACTGTTATCATTGCATGTTTTTACTGTCACTGAATTTAACTAATACCTTTATCCAGTGTGCCATGTGTCCTAGTTCGACATTCCAACCACCTGAAGAAGGCTGGAGCGTACAACGGCTGAAACGTTGTAATAAATATGGCGACAAAGATGAGGACAATAGTCCGAATGATGTAAATAGTGTTTTTATTTTGAATCATTTAACCTAAAGCAAAGCGAGAAAGCAACAAAGATGCAAAAGGTGTGAGTGAAGATGAGAAAAAAAAACATTAAGGAGAAAGAACAATAAAAGAATAGGAATTAAGAAAACAGATAATAATTGATATTGCATTTAAATTTTTGAAGATCAAGGTTAACTGGAAAGCAAGAAGCCAGAAGAAGAGATTTCCACAAGTGAGAAGTGCAAGAAAAGAAACTGTTAGCACAGAACTTGCAACAATAGAAAACACTTGAATTTAAGCTTGATTCCTGTAAAAGGAGGAAATTATATATATATATATATATATATATATATATATATATATATATATATATATATATATATATAATATAATATAATATTTTTTGTTTTTAAAAATATGATTCCTTCGCTACATAAGAGTTCTCATGTTTCAAAAGCGAGAGCCGTGAATCCTAACATCATTTTTTTTTTCTTCTGTATGGAGCACTGTCTTTTTGAAAATAAAAGCAAAATACTAAGGAACACCAGATTATCTACCTAATGTGTTCTTTCCTATTTTTCTGCACACCTGCATACATATATATATATATATATATATATATATATATATATATATATATATATATATATATATATATATTTTAATCATTTCACCTCAAAGAAGGCAGTAAAGACGCTAGGATGCAAGGGGTTACTACTGAGTGTGAGAGAATATGAGAAAAAGAAAACATTATTACGGAGAGAGAACAAAAGAACTAGGATTAAAGAGACAAAAGATTAACAACGTTGCATTTGAATTTTTGAAGATCAAAATTGACTGGAAAGCAAGAAGCTAAAAGAGAGTTCCATCAGCATTAAGTTTGAAAGAAGAAACGGTTAGCATAGAACTTACAGTTGCATCCAGCTATTTCCATTGTAAAATGATGAGATCTTACCACTTTACCACTAACCTTGTAGTTCCGTGCTTAAATTCATGAAGTCTAGGTATCAAATAGGAAAGCTTCTCAGAACAATTACCATGAAAGCATTTATAGAAAAGGCACAGGGAAGCTATGTTATGGCAGTGGGAAAGTGACTAAAGCTGAGATGCCAGGTCAGGTCTAATAATATTGCAGATTATTAGTCCAGGTCTGACATCACAGTTTCATGCTCTATACTCTGTTTCAAATTAAACCTCTATCTGATTCGCTCCACACTGAAACCTATCAGCCAGATGTGAATACTTCAAAAGCAAAATTAAAATTATAAAAAAGGTCTCTCTCTCTCTCCACAGGGGCTATAAGTATCAAATCCGGCTGAAAAAAATACAAAATAAAATTGAAACATCTGTGAAATTTGTCGCTAAGGTAAAAGCATGACAAAAACACTGATTATGTATTCACCCTGACTGCTTACAAAGATTCTTGCTTAGCAAGGCCCAAAGCAGTAGGTACACAGAGTGCATTAGTGACCTCTTGGTCAACCAACCTGACAGTGGCAGGGCCAAACACAACTAACACTTGCATCTGCCAGGTGGCTTCGCTCAGCCACAAAAGAGACATTTCACCTGGATCTATTATACCAGCAATACAGAGAATTTTATTTAACATAGTTTGTTTTCCCTCTGGTTTTCCCTCTGGCCAGCAGTCCTTTATTGTTTTCATTAGTTATTCATTGTGGTATGGAATAGATATCTCCATGTATTGACTCCAGCACTTCAGAAAATTTATGCTATGTCACACAGCCATCATTTTTCAGGTGAAGGGAAGAGTTACACATTGGATAGCTAGTTCTAACTTTCGGTTGCTTCAGTTAAATACTTACTTACTTACACACACACACATATATGAGAACATTATTTTAGTTGTTTGAAGTTCTTTTAAAGGAGTAAACCCAGATGTATAGATGTTTTTTCATTTTGTCAGTCTCTTACCAAATATTGTCTTGATATATACATATTTATATACGATATTCTCCCATGTCTGGTGTCTCATTCTATCAGCAAATAATAATTTAGCCTCATTGAGGACATGCTTATACTTATTATGAGCAGATAAAAAGTGGCGCTCGTTATGATCTGAACTATTGCATAAGTATAGCCAGAAGTGATTCCTGTAGGTTTGTAACAGGGTTTATGTTGAGTTGTTAATGTAAGTTACCCCATGTTAGATGTATTATTAGAGGATTCCTTTTCTGCTTTTTCATACTGAAAATGAAATGAATAAAATATACAACAATAAGACTTTCAGACACGTATTGAAATTAATGACAAGAATGTGTATTTTTCTTTTTGTAAATATTATTTACAATATTGATTTTGTGTGTGTTAAATCTTCTCAGGGTTATTGGCTATTTTTGTTTTTTTTTAAATTTGGCCTTACTTGTTTATAACTGTTCTGGAAAGATATTTGTGGTTAAGGGAAGCTTTTGAAATCATCAACTCTGGATTTTCATGGAGCAAAGAAAATACGTTTTGTCCAATCTGTGTTGTTCATTTTACTACTGCTACTCCTGTTTGTGGTGGAAAGGTTGTTTTTATAATGATGAAGTTTCAAATCTTTATTTCTAGAATGATGAAATATCATCATGAATCATCACTGGTGGAAAGATTGTTTTTAGAATGATGAAGTTTCAGATCTTTATTTCGAGAATGATAAAAATATCATCATGAATTATCACTGGTGGAAAGATTGTTTTTAGAATGATGAAGTTTCAGATCTTTATTTCGAGAATGATAAAAATATCATCATGAATCATCACTGGCGGAAAGATTGTTTTTAGAATGAAGTTTCAGATCTTTATTTCAAGAATGATGAAATATCATCATGAATAATAACAGGCTATAACGGCTGAACAGACATGATTGAACAAAGAAGATAATTGTGGTTTCACTTGATATTTCCATGATGATATGAAAGCTTCAATACCACCTTTCATCCAGGAAGAATCCTTGGTAGCACAATTTTCAAATATTAGATTAACAAGGCCAAATAGTGCCATATAAATGCAAATCCTTCTCCGATTGCATTTATAAAGCACTGATTGGTGACACACGTCATGAGTGAGTCCATCTAGAGCATGTTGTAACTAACGATGGTTCTCTCTGCCCAGGGAGAGCGCATATTTTTCTTTAATAACATTTCTCAAACATTCAGGCTGGTAGACAAAAATAAATATATATACTGTTTAATAAACAGAGCATCTACTCAAATATGGGTATCCATTAAAATAACATTTCTAGTGATAAAATCTGTTGGAGTAATAAATTAAAAAAATCACTATCTTTAGAAATTGCCTTGTTTACATTCAGATTTGAAATTGAGCAGATATGAACTTTTAAAAATCTGATAAGGATTTGCAGTTATATGGCACTATCTAGCTTTGCTTTATTGGCAACGCACCCCATGGCTGTGTCAGTTTAGAAGACATTGCATCTAATGACGCTTTCTCCTGCAAAGGGGGATATAGGTTTGAATCCTGCTGGAGATTTTATATTTTTCTTTAATAAGGTTTCTCGAATATTCAGGCTGGTAGGCAAAATTAAATAAAGATATTGTTTAATAAATAAATGGAGTGTCTACACAAATATGGGTATCCACTAAAAAAAAAAGCATGATATATTTATTTGATTCAATGGGATAAACATGGAAGATATATTTTTTCTAATGTCCTTACAGTTTTTCTTTTATAAGGATTAAGTTTGTGTAGAAACTGTCTTTAGTGATTACTAAACCCAGGCATGTTAGTCCTCATAATAGAAAAACTGTAAGGACACCAGAAAAACTGAATAAAAAATTTTTTTTTTTAAATTAAAAAAAAAACTTACAAGATTTTTCCTTGCCTGTCACATTCATTGAAACATATATAAAAGAAGGATTGCTACCTAAATACATAATAAGTTAATGTGTTTATGTTAGGTTATATCCAATGTACTTTATTTAATTTTATACATATGTATACAAAATAAATGTTTTTTCATATTTTTCTATTTTTACTGGGTTTCTTTGCTAAAATGTAAAAATTTTTATTGTAATTTTATTTTTTTTGATAAAAGGCATAAAAAGAATGTTATCGTTTAAGTGCAATGAAGCCAAACAAAGAAACCATAGATAGAATGCAAAACAGCAAAAATCTGTCAGTCAAAGTATTTTGTGTTAAACAAAGCAGGAATTCTTTTTTGTTATTTCATGACTAAGTAATAAGGTCACTGATATTGCAACAAAAAGTCAACTGCCATTTAGAAGTTTTTATTTAGTAGAGACTAAGGTAAAACAAGTTTAGAAATGAAGATGATTTTACATACTAAATCACTACCAACAAAACCACTTCAGTAGTTCAGAAATAGAAATAAATATTTTATGCAACTGGTAGTGGTGGTGATGGTGGGGTGCATATATTAACCATGTGGAACTATTTTTGTTTTGCTCTCAGATTAGATTATTAGTTTTTATTTAAGGGAAAAATGTAAATTTCTCTCTTTGAGGTGTGTATATATTTTTAGTGCCAATGTGTGACATTATACTGGTAAAATATTTTATCAGCTTCTTCAGAAAAAAAGACATTTCTCATATGATATCTCATCAGTGGGTTACATGTACAGTGTAACCCGGATATAAAAGACCCAGGTATAAGAGAGACCCGGATATAAGAGAGGTTTTCTCTGGTCCCAAATTAGAGCCATACTTACCTAAACAAAATAGACCAAACCCGGATATAAGAGAAATATGGATATAAGAGACTTCTTCTCTGGTCCCAACAACTCTCTTATATCCAGGTTACACTGTAGTTAAATACTGCAAAAAGATAAAAATGTATAGAAAGGTATTGGCACGATACAAAATTCTTTTGTTTAAAATCTTGCTTAAAAAAAAAGAAAAAAGATCAAACCTGTTTTGGTTGCAGTTTTACTTATCTCTTGAAACTTTACTGTTAATTGATCAGGCGATTATTTTAATGACATGAAGAATTTAATATAAATATACATAAATAAACATATATATTAAATATAATTATGCTATAAAAATGGGAAGCTTCTCATTTAAGAGGTTTTATATTTATTTAGTTAGTTTTTTAATCATTTCCCCCAAGCAAGTCAATAAAGCCACTAAGCCGCATAGGGTTATTGAGATTGAGAGAATATGAGAAAAAGAAACATTATTAAAGAGAGAGTACAATAAAAGCACAGGAATTAAGAAGACAGAAGATGATTGTATTGCATTGGAAAACAAGAAGTTGGAAAAGAGTTCCAGAATCAGTGTGAGAGAAGAAACTGTTAGCATAGAACTTACAGTTACATCAAGACATTTCAACTGTAAAATGATGAGACCTCACCGTCAATCTAGTTGTATGCTTAAATTCATAAAGAGTAGGTACCATAGAGGAAAAGCTCATCAAAACAATTACCATAAAATATTTATAGAAAAGGTATATGTTATACTGGTGAAAAGATGACTGAAGTCAAGATGCCAGGCCGGGACCAATAAAATTGCATATTCTTCTTTGTATTTTATCAAGAATCTCTAAATACATAGCAGAAGTACCAAACCAGATGCAACAACAATATTCAATGCATGGACAAATGATAGACTTATGAATGTGTAAGATAGATTCTGGCAAGAAAAATTGTCTAGCATGACACAATAAACCAATCTTCCTAGCAATTGATTCAATATAATCTTACCATTTCATGTTAGCAGAAAATATAAAATATATATATATATATAAAATAGAGTTAAGTACAAATTTATGCAAACAATGACAATTTATTCAACATTCTTTTCATTATGTGATACACATATAGCCACACCCTATACATATATATTAATATAAAAATATATTATATAACATAAATCATAAAATAAATATTCAGAAATACATTTTTGACTGATAAATAGTCAGTTTTGCAACATTCACAAATATTCAAAAAACAAAACGTGTGTGTGTGTGTGTTTAGTGTAAATTTTACATTTTTTTTATCTACCAAGCACTCACATTACCAAGTTTCACAATGATAAACTGATCATTAAACATTTAAAATACTTAAAATATATGTGTGACTGTCTGAATGACACTGAGCACAGTATTAAAAAAGATACTTGACTGTAAATTTGGATTTACATTTAGAAATCATATTTGCTTTAAAAGACATTATTTTATACTGGATTCCTAATTTTTAAGGAAAATCAAATTTAAATAAGTTTACATCCTAAAATAATTTCCTTTAAGGAAAATATGTTTTTTGAAAATAAATCCACTATTACAATCAAGTCTCCTGAAGAAAGTATTTAATTCTGCAAAATTAGAGTAGAAACAAGATAAGTGAACATTTAATTTTATTTATTGATAGATAGATAGATAGATAGATAGATAGACGTAGGCAGTTTAGACATAAAGATCAACACTGCATGGTGACTGCCAGTTTCACACATGATTTCCATTTAATGAATTTGTAACAGGATTTTAACAGACAAGTTTGCTGTTAGTCACCAGCTTGTCACAGGAGTGATTACAACTTGTTACAGCTGAGATAGAAAACTTTCAAAGTAAATGAATTTAGCATTTTTAAAAGGAAGGAATTACAACAAGTGGAAGAGGTTCATACATACTTGTATAAATAATAAAATAGTTCACAGAAGAAGAGAAAAATAATGAAAAGAGAAAAAGAGGGTTTATGTCCATTCCTTTTATAGTCTAAAACAAAATGATACATAATGGCTGTCCTGACAGACAAGTTGAAGTAATTCCCACAAATTTATATTATAATTCACTAAGACAAAGAAATTCCAGTCATGAACCAATTTTTTTTTCAATAACTCTTTAAGTTTAAATGTTTACTCTACAAATATATTTTTATAATTTGATAGCTTGGAATTCTTGTTCACTTTATCAGGGGTATTCTTAAATTCAAAATATAATTAGCAAACAATAATTTCTCATGAGTAAATTTTTTTTTTTTTTAAATAAAAGATTTCAATATATTCAACTTCACCATAGAATCATTATTAGTGACAAAATTAATTAGAGTTTACAATCAAATTGTATTTGTAAATCAGCCATAGGCATTGCTGAAAAGCAAAGAAAATGAATCTATTCATAAAAAATAAAGATGTGACAAAAAGAAAGAATTATAGAATACTAGTTTAAAATATTAAAATGTCTGGTTGTGCAAAACTAAGATAATAAGAGCCGGATAATATACTTATATATAGAATACATAATTTATCTATATAATTACTAATTATATTTGGACTATTGTACTCACTGATAACTCCACATCCCAGAAATTCAGACAAAAATTATCTATATAAGTTATATATTTTGCAGAAATTAATATTATAAGATACATACACGTTTTTAGAATAGTTTCTTAAGAATTTTTTCTTTGTCCACGCTGTGTCAAGCAGTGAAAAAAGCCTTTTGAAATAGCCTTATCAGTTATCTGTAGATCTCCATTTTCAGTGTATATAAGCCGGCCATATTGACATAGCTGATATAGAGTAACCTCCCTTTGACAACAATTCGGATCACTTGAAACTAATTTTAAAATAAATAAAATCCAAATAAAATTTAAATGAACTCGTAAAACATTTTTACGTAGGAATAAAAGAAATAAACACAAGATAGAATATTCATTGAATGGATGAATAAATTTGAATGTGTGTGCACGGGTATATATGAGGGTGCACATATGTATAATTGTATATACAGTGGGGGGAAACAAATATTCGTACACATACACATTTTTAATTTATTGCATTTCCAACTAATGAATAAATATACTTTTCATATAATTAACTGTACACAGATATATAATAAATAAATATGCATAGAAAAGAGAAAAAATTTTAATTTAATAGAAATAAATCCTATTTATACATTTTAATGGGTGAAAAAAGTATTCATACAATGCAAATTTCAAATTTTTAAGGTCACATTGGCACAATCAAAATGAGACAATTTGGAAGTCAAGTTGAGCAAGAAATCACCAATCAGTGGGTAGTGCCTTGCAATACATATTTGTTGTGATAATTCAATTGTCATATCAATGTTGGAATCTGTTCATCAATTCATTCAATCAAATATTGCATCAAATACATATCAAAGAGGTCAGATGAAGTCATTTTTGCACACACCCCCCTACTGATTTTTTTTCCTTTTGATTTAAATTTGAACAAGGGAATGACTCCTATTCAAAATGTAGAAGAAGAAAGCCAGAAGATGGAGGTCACATCGGCAAGATCATTGAGTAATATTTAAATACATCATTTTTATTCACATATAAAAAAGATTTAAAATCAATCATCATTTTCTTACAAAAATTTGTGACATGAAACAAGGTGCAGGTAGTTTGGTTAGTATATATATATATATATATATTATAAATTTACTAATTTAAAAATATGGTTCCATCGCTATACAGGAATTATCATGTTTCAAAAACAGAAGCTAAAAACTTCAAATTCAATTAAAGAATTAAATTAAAGTCCCTAGTTCTGTTTCATTTTCAAGCGAATTATGGAATAACTTATTTGAAATTTACTGAGTTTTATAAGCACATACATTCATAATATTAGTTTCTAAGGATATGGGTAAATCCAATCATTTTAACAAGAGGCGGTAGGGTATTCATTTTCACTGACAACTACTGAATTAAATTATGAGTTACTTTCGAAAAGAGGTTAGGTCAAGGTAGGGTAGGGGTGGTTTTTCCAACAAGATTTGCATTGAGCACTGGTCTGTGAAAATAAAAATATTAATAAGAACACTGGATTATATATCTTACTATTCTTTCTCTTTAATATATATATATATATATATATATATATATATATATATATATATATATATATTCAATAAATGTTCAATGGCCTTATCCCATTGATCAATTCCAGTTTTGTGTCAAATCACTCATAAGTGTCAGATGTTCCATGAATCTATTGAGATTATTATCAGCTTTCAGATTTATATGCCTTGGAATAAAGGCTCATCATAAATTTCAAATTCTTACCACTTAGAGTTTTGTTAAAAAGATAACATTAAATTTACAACCAGTTAATTTTTTTATTTACTGTTTTATTTATTTAATTTACTATATCTATATCTATATCTATATATATATATATATATATATATATTATTGTCATCCACAGACAGACTGTTTCACTGTATCACAGCTCATCAGTGTGGCTAGACGTTCAGTTGCCTCTAGCTAGGATCGAAACCCGACTGAATTGGCGTCAGTTGGAAATTCTACCACTAAGCCGTCGGCGCACGGCAGGGATGAAGGTGAATTTTAGCGTATTTATTTTTAGATTTAGATAAACACACAGTGACTGACAGTGACTCAATTCTGCTGAAGAGTCATGCTATATTAGCTTTAATAATCACTGTTTACAAACCCACACTTCACTCCCACAGAGCTCAACTGAAATTAATTTTCAGGAGCCAATATTATTGTCATCCACAGACAGACTGTTTCACTGTATCACAGCTCATCAGTGTAGCTAGACGTCCGGTTGCCTCTAGCTAGGATCGAAACCCAACTGAATTGGCTAGTCTGGTCACTAATGTTCCACTGGATGAAACAATGAAATCTGTGCAGACTTTTTGTATCATGGCCCTGTAACAACTCCATCTTTCCCTGAGAGTGTTTTGGTTGAGTTGATGGAGATGGCTACGAAGTCTGTCTGTTTCAGCTTTGACAACTATATGTACCAGCAAATAGATGGAGTAGCGATGGGTAGTCCTTTGGGTCCTTTGTTGGCCAACATTTTTGTTGGCTTTCATGAAAAACAGTTATTTAATAAAATTAATAAGCCCTATTGCTACTTCTGCTATGTAGGTGACACCTTCATGTATTTTTCATATATATATATATATATATATATATATATATATATATATATATATATTATAAAGAAGTTACCTACGGACAAACAAATATATATATATATATATATATATATATATATATATATATAATAAAGAAGTTACCTACGGACAAACAAATATATATATATATATATATATATATGTATATATAAATAAAAAGAAAGAACAGTAAGATATATAATCCTGTGTTCTTATAGATATTTTTAGTTTTACACAATAGTGCTCAATGTAAATTTACAGAGCATTAGTATTATAAATTAACTGATTTAAAATGTTTTTTTCGCTACACAGTAATAACCATGTTTCAAAAATGGAAGCTAAATTCTTCGAATTTAATTTTGTTATTAAATTAAGGACATTAGTTCCATTTCCTCGTCAAGTGAATTTTGGAGTAACTTATTTTTTTTAAATTTACAGTTTTTAAGGCACGGCAAAGATTCCTAATTGAGTATTTCCAAGAATACCGAGAAATCCACTCATCTAGACAAGGGGTAGTAGCTAGTTCAATTTCAATTTTCGTTGTATCAGTTAATAGTTACACTCGAAAGCAGGGTTATGTTTAGGGATATATTTTTCAACAAATTCTGACATCCGCTAAATGCATGTCGTCTGGGTTTTTTATAAAAAATTTTATTTTTAATGGCAAAAATTCTTATGGCATTTTTTCTATTTATATATATATAAATATATATGTGTACTAACATATTTTAAGGAAAAAACTATGACAAAGTAGAAATCATTTTGTGTGACACATTATATCATTTAGGACTTCATTGGATAAAAAAGTCATGTTTATGTTGACATGAATACACATGTGCATGAAGATAAGGGGATGCTGAGAATTTTAAATTTAATTTTTATTTTCAAATATGTTTTGGGATTTTTTTCACTTTGTCATATTTTTTGTCCAAAAATTGTTCTTGATATGTAAAAAATATATATATACTAATTTATATACACATTATAGGCCCAAAGTTTGGGGTTATTATCTGAATTTAATAATTAGTAAGTTTCATACAATCTTTAGCTTAATTAACTCCCACTAAACTAAAATAATCTAATGAAATCCTAATTTTAATGTCCTTCGTTTAGTTTCTTTGCTTAGTTAAACATTTCGTAGACCATCCCAAAAACATTTTTAAAGGCCCATATCATCTAAACTATTTAAAATAAGGTATATAGAGATGAAGTAAAGGTCAAATTTACTATCTATAGTACCATTTATTGTTGACTCCATTTGGTTACAGTGTTTAAAATGGTTGACTATCATCATAGTTCTTTTTTGTGATTTGAGAGTTCATGCAGGGTTGTTGTGTTCCTTCTGGTTGATGGAAATTAATTTGTTGCATTCATCCTTTCTTCTTCTTTCTCTTCTGGAGTTGTACATCAGGTCAAACTAACTGCCGATGAATCACCAACCCTTGCATCTCAAACTGCTACCTCAAATCAAGTTCCTCTCCACTGCAACATCTTTAGTCTTGTACGTGGTTTTCTTCTTTTTATTGGGGCTGACACATCCATGTTTCCAGTTTGATATTTGGCAGGATGTGTTGTAATTGGTTGATTTTTTATGACGTTCACTGACCCACATAAACTAAATCCGGGTTCATGTCCGTTACCGAGGATAGGAACAATAGAAGGAAAGAAAAGAAAGGAAATACTTACAAGAGAGGGAGAGAGAGTTTTCTTTGTCACTCACTTAGTAAAGAGGAAAGTGTATATTTTCATATGGTGTTATTACTACCTAATCCTACTACAGAAACAAAGATAAAATAAAGCCATGTATCATTTATTAAAATGATACTTTTAGTAATTTTTACATTTTTCCTATTAGTTTTTCTTATTTTCTGTCATAAAAAAAAATATGCTAAAAAATGTTTCTGGTGGTAACGAAAAGATTAATAATTTAACCATATAGTTTTGAATATTTGATTTCTTTTAGTCATTTTTACATTTTTCATATTAGTTTTTCTCATCTTCTGTCATAAAAAAAATATGCTAAAAAAACCATATATTTTTGAATATTTGATTTCTTTTAATTATTTTTTTCGTACTCAATATGTATGTCATGTGTTAAAAATCAAAAAGAAAAGGATTGTCAATGGTCAGAAATTAAGGCAGCCATGACTGAGTGAATATAGCTATTTTACAAGACGTCAAAAACTTCTTAGTCAGTAGTTACCACTTCAGCCAAATAAATATGCCTTATATTCATTGCCAACAGTTGAATTTTTTCAGCAATGTTTAACAAATGTACCTGCAAAAGAATGGAATGATTTTCTCTTGACATTGATATTACTGTATACTAACCCTTTGTACATTTGTTAAACTTTGCCAAATTATTCTTGTAAATAAACAATTTAATAAATAAATAGTGTTTAACATTTTTGCTGTCATTCTCTAGAAAAAAATATATAAATTTATATACTCTTAACCTATTTTAGTGAATCTGAAGTGAGCCCCGATAATACCCAGTTTGTTTTATTCCAAAGTTTCCAGTAAATAAATACCAAAGATATCCAATGCACACAATTACCACAAATCTATATAGCAAGAGGAAATGAAAGAACTGCCTGGAAAATGCATTTTATTGAAACTTCATAATTACAGTTACTCATCATTATGTGTTTATTTAAATTTTCTTATTCTCTTATTCAGTGATATTTTTATAAATTTATGTATAAAAAAATGTTTATAGTTATTTCTTGTAATTAATAAATATTGCATTTCAGTTGATTCACATGTAATCTTGTTTATATAAAATTATTTTTGTAAATAAATATTCTAATAAATAAATAGTCTTTAACATTTTTGCTGTCAATTCTTGAGAAAAGAATGTATAAATCCAGTTTCATTATGTTTGGGTTTTATCAAAATTCTAAAAATAGCTTTTTAAAACAATAAAAATTACTAAGTAAGTATATAGTAATAGCAGTGTCAAGAGAAAAACTGTCCTTTTGACATACTGTTTTTTTTCTGGTATGTTTGTTAAACTTTGCCATTTATTTTTTTTTGGGGGGAGGGATGCAATAGTCCTCTCTGATACATATTGCAAAACTACTTGATTATTTGGAAGCAGTGAACAACTGCGATGTGATGAGTATTATAAAATTTGTCAGTGGAAGCGAGATTGAGAGCAGAGGGACCAGTATTGTGTAGAAATACTAGAGAAATAACATGTGGGACACAAATGAAAACTTCCGGTAAATGTACTTGAAAAATTCTTACTGGCATTAACACAACAATGGGTATATATGGTGTCGGTTAACTGCAGAAGGAGCGGTATGCTCAACAAGTAGAAATTAGGGTTCAGGGGAAAGCAATGTGACAAAGAATGTCAAGAGGATTACAGTCAGGGGAGTTAGGTGGCCAGGAGATGTAAGGGGTGATGTGGCCGCAGAAATTGTCTGACAGCCATGACTGGGTTCACCTGTTTGTGTGGCATGATGCAAAGTCCTGTTGTCAGACATAGGGTCTTTCAGCAGCTACTCTCTTGACCCAGGGCAGCACTACCTGTGTTGAGTCTGAGGCCATCACCAACAAATTTCAGAATGATCAGAGTGAGTTCACCAAGCTGCTGTACCTTCATAATCACCATTAGACTCATTCAACTCTTTCTGAATCCTCTGCACTGTCCTCAGATTGACACCCAAAATGAAATGTTCATATTGAAGCTTCTGGCGCAAATGTCAAGCAGTACAGAATGCCGTTTCCAAATTTCTGTCAAGGTGAATTGCATTAAGGTGCTCTTTTTCTCACAGATGGTGCCCAACTGACCCTGCTATACTGTGCAGTCAACAAAATCAAAAACAAACAATGCACATGCACGAAATAAAAATATAAAAATGGCGATAATTTATCCATCGCACCCTGTATATACATTACAAATTAAACTAAGTACTACAGACTATTAAAGGATGAAAATCTTTTTGATTTTGACATCATTCCAAGGTCATTTTTCCTTTGTCCAAATCCATGAATTTGTTTTGACCATACAAAGTCTCTAAAAGAACACTTTATAAAATTCACTATTATTTATCTATTATGTTGAATGCCTTAAAATTATTCAACTCTGTAACAAGAAAAATCTCGGGTTGATGTTAAAAATTGATGCAAAACATTGCCGACTTACTGAAGATGGAATGATCTATTATGATGTCTCTAATTTGTAATGTATTTTCAATTTTTCTGGTTGAATTGTCCACCTATATTGCATATGATTCCTTATTGTACATAATTAGATTAGGTTGGCATAAAATTTGTATTTTATATGAATACTACCTTATGAAATTTGAGATGTACTAGAGATGGAGAAGGGCATGTCATAGATTCAGTGGGGAGCACAAGACCCTTGCACTAACTCTGGGTGGTGTTAAGGAAAATACAATATTAGTGAAAAAAGATGAAAACTAATTGGATGCTGTGTTGAAAGGCATTGGTTTGGTTTTAAGATGAGGATTACATGATATTGAACTCCAAACTGATTCAGCTACTGCATTTCTTTTTCTATTTTAAAAAGATCATGTCTCTTCAGGATGTAGGTGATCACAGCACTTCAAAGATTCCTTTTCTTTATCAGCTGTGAATTACCATGCTTTCTTGAGAAAAATATTGGCAATTAGGGATGACTTCTTCTTTGTGCTGTATCTCTTCAGGACAGGGGTAATCATGGCTCTCCATAACTTCCTGTCCTTCATAGCTCTTAGTAAAGTTTGTCTTTTTTTCTATCTCTCCTAATCCCTGTTTTGCCAACCATTAATACAAACTTGTTATTTCCTGCTTCCTTTGTACCCCTTGATTTCAATATATCCTGTAAGTGTGAAAATTTTTCCAGACCCTCTTTCCTCATTATGTGACATAGAAATTTAAATTGTCTTTTTCTGGACAAGTTTCCATTTTCCTTAAAATTTTGTTACTCACATGTTCAGACTATGGAATTCTCATCCTTCTGGAGAACTACATTTCAGTTTCCTTTGTCTTTTTTGCCACATTTCAGTTGTCTTTTCTACATCTGTGAAGAGATTGTCCAGTAGTCACTGCCATATAAGAGGACTGATACTACATAACAGTTCAATACTCTTTTCTTTGTTTCTTTTTGTGATGTCAGTGAACACCCATTGCCACTTTTGTGATGTCAATGAATATTTGTTGTCACTTTTGTAATGCTCATTTTAATAGAGAGTTTATAGTCGCTGATACAACTATAGTACGTTGTTGAACTATGCTGGTGTCAGCCGCCTTCGAATAGCACTTGCACTAATAGTACTTGCTCGATAATACTCGCTTGAATAGTAATCACTGTATTGATCCGAATAGAGAATAGTGTAGAGAAAAGCAGTCTGTATAGTAATAGAGAATAGACTAGAAATAATGATCGTTAGTCGTCAGTTACTTCCTACATATATGTGTTTCCACTATGGTCATGTGATCTACTTAATTCAATACTGGGATCACCTGTGTTTGCTCAAGTGCCAGCAGTGACACTTTATTCCTATATAACATTTCTAATGAAATCTTCCTATTTCTTAATACTTTGTTTAGCTTTTGGAAGGTATCCCAATACACCTTCAGATTTCACTGTTGCATTTTCCATCATGTGTGAAAACACTTCTTAGATATTTATATTTTTGTATTTGCCTTATTTTGGTATCTCTAATTTGTAATTTGCATGTTGGGATGTTCCTTTTGCTAACAACCATACGTTCCTTTTTCTAACAATGTTTAGTCCTTTCTTCTTGCTTTCTTTTACTACATTCTGTAGGAGTTCCTTTCTGTGTCTGCTATCAACACTGCCATCTGCAAATTTTATGTTGATAAGATTGTGGCCACAAATAATGAATCCTAGTAGGACTTCCAATTCTCTCAGGATCACTTCACTGTAAAGGTTGAATGAGTCTGGCGAGAAGACCCATCCTTGTCTTACACCCCTTTCTATTTTTGTGTATTTATTTTCTATCCATATGCAGGATGACTACACAAGTTTAACTAGAAATAACATTTTGTGTATGAGTTTAAGCATAAAAGATTTTTTGAAGGTTAACAGATATAGATATTAAAAAAATATGAAGATATTGCTGAGGGAAATATGGAGAAATTTCTTAGAGACACGTTTAAGAATTTATTAAATAATAGCCATATTATATTTGTAGATCCTTTAGTTCTTTTGAAAATATAAGTATGGCTAAAGGGAAACAAATTTTTAGGTATTTTTACTTTATAGATTTATAGTTTGTTACCATGATTATCAGTATAAATTTAGAAACAAAGAAAAGAGTGCTGGATTGAGAAATAATATCCATCCTCTTATATGGAAGTGAATACTGGACAATCTCCTCACAGATGAGGAAAAAACTAGAGGCAGCAAAAATGTGGTTCTACAGAAAGATACTGAGAATTCTATGGACAGAGCAAATAAGCAAGAAGGAAGTCTTAAAGAAAATGGAAACAGAAAGAACACTTCTACTCAGAATCAGAAAGAGATAGCGGAAATTCATTGGGCACATAATGAGGAAGGAAGGTTTGAAAAGCTTAACCCTCAGAGGGTATACTGAGGGAAGAGACTTATGGGAAGGCAGTGAACCACTTACCTGATGAGCGAACCACTTACCTGATGAGCTTGTGTGAATGGAGGTTGGGATGGAGTGGGGGCTTAGCAAAAGGAGAAAAACTGCTAAGAGCCATATGAGACAGGAAGTTGTGGAGAACCATGATCACCTATGTCCTGACAGGATGCAGCACATAGAAGAAGAAGTTTATAAATTATCTAATAAATATAATTTGTGTAAAAATTTATTCATTTATTTTTTATTATTTTGAAACGATTGTCAGAAATACCAGCTAAAATATTGTAAACAAAGTTGTAAATGTTGTAAACAATGTTCTAAATATTGTAAACCACATTGTAAATGTTGTAAACAATGCTGTAAATATTGTAAACAATGTTGTAAACAATGTTGTAAATATTGTAAATAATGTTGTAAATGCTGTAAACAATGCTGTAGATATTGTAAACAATGTTCTAAATATTATAAAACCCATTGTAAATGTTGTAAACAATGTTGTAAATATTGTAAACAATGTTGTAAACAATGTTCTATATATTGTAAACAACATTGTAAATGTTGTAAACAAAATAGGATGCTAGAAAAAATAGTTAATATTTGTAAACTATCCACACGAGTCACTTGTAAGACTGCACTTTGATACAACATGAATGACATCAATTTTTGTTTGTTTTGTGCCACGAAATGTGAAGATGATTTTTCCATTGCCGTCTGCTTCATTCAAAAATAGAACAGCCATCACTGTTGTCAAGCAGATGTGTATATGTGTCATAATATAAAACCATATTACTGTGTTTTAACAAGAATTATTCATGCTGCTGATTTTACAGATATTAATTCACCATATTTAGATTACAAGGCTATAATTCTGTTTTAATTTCTTATAGTTGAATTAATAAGAAATTTATCAAATTTATATAGTTTTTTTTTCTAATTTTAATGGATATGAATGCAACCATAAAATAAACTGAAGTTTTTATATTATTTTCTATTCTTTTGCTTGTTTATATGTACAACCGCTATGTTTTTCTACCTAGGATCAACGTGTAATATCTTTCTAATCACTAGCAATTTTGATTTGGAATCAATTATGCCTTTGGACCAAGAAGCTTACATTAAGCATTTGGTAATTAGGGACATGGAGAGCAGAAGAAAGAGAAAAGATGGTTTCAAAGAGGAAAGGTAGGAAGTGTTGTGGGTACTGCTACTAGTTTAGACTAAAAATAGTAGCAACAATATTTTACGCATATAAATAACAGGTGTAAGAAAACAGAATGAATTTCAACAATGCAATATTTTATATTTTTTTGTTTTTATATAACTGAGTAACACGAGAAAGAAAATACACAGTATGCATGCAAAAGAAAGAAGATATTAAAAGTTAGGAATTGTCTTGGTAATATACGTGCATGTGTGTGTGTCTAAGTTCAGTTACTAAGGGGAAAATATTCCCATGCTTGGGAATAAGATCTTGTTGGAATTACTGCATGCTAGAAGGAAAAGAGAGTAAAACAGGAAGCTGCCCATTTTTATAGGTACTTGACAGTGCCACCTAATGACTTCTTTGAAAAACTGGTAAAGCTATGTGGAGACAATCCACAGAAGTAAGAAAGCTAGAGAAAATGAAAAGTAGGTGAAAGCAATATATATATATATATATATATATATATATATGAAGAAATATAATCTTAAAATGTGCTATATTTCTGGGATAAAGTGCTCAATATCAGAGATAGAGTATGAGTAAATATAAAAGTGGACATAGAAGTCAACACTTAGAGGTGACAGTCTGTTTCATGCTAGATGCAATCGTCAGGCCTGACGATTGCATCTTTCAAAATTGTGTCTTTCTTTTGCTTCTCTTCAAAAAGAATTTTAATGTATTGCAATTTTTATGCACTTTCATCTCTCCCTGTCATTAAGTTTTCCACTCATTGTCTCTTGATATCCATCCAGCAAGGCTGTCACTCTATGTCTCCCTTTCATCACCACCTCTTCCTCACTTTCTATTGCCATTGAAGCATGAAACTGACAATCACGATACAATGTTGATTCTTATGTCCACTCTGACGATTGCATCTAGCATGAAACAGACTGTCACCTCTAAGTGTTGACTTCTATGTTCACTTTTATATATATATATATATATATATATATATATATATATATAAAAAGACAGTCTGTTTCATGCTTAAGCACAATTGTCATGACAACTACATTTAAGCATGAAATAGACTGTTTTATGAAACTGCTGGGTGTTGACCGTATATCCACTTTTATATTTACATACATCCCTAATATTGAGCATTTCAAAACTATATATATATATATGATAAAAATATAGTTTTAAGTTATGTTTTATGGGTAAAAGTGTTCGATCAGGGATAGAGCATATATAAATATAAAAATGGACACTGTTTCATGCTTAAACACCATATGTATTGTATGTTAGCTCATCTATTTATATATACTGGACAATGTTGCATTATGGGTAGTAAGAACTATTGTATTATCCTAACAGTTATTGGGTAGGCAGTAACAGTTATATTTGAAATTGTTCTAGAAGCTCCTGAGTAGAAATAATTGTGAATCTGAATGGAGTTATTTGTAGCTATTGTACAGTGTTGTTTGTGCAAATATCAACCATATAAAAGCCCAATAATAAATCACTTTACTACACAACCAGCCAACAATAATCAAGCAGATCCCACGATCAATTAACTTCAGCTTATCTGACAATTCTTCTTATGAAACCATCTGCAATGAAGTCAAAAATAATTATGAAGCAACCATAATTGATAGTGGAATTTTGGCAACACTCACATGTATATCACACACTACAAAAAAAAGATAAGTTCAATCACAAAGTCTATCAGAGGATGAAACACATTGGCTAAGATAAGTTTTCCTTTTGTCTTTATTCATATATATATATATATATATATTTGTGTATTTAGGCAGTAATCCTTCTTTCTTTCTTTTTGTCAGTCATTTTTAATGAAATGTGCATATATATATATATATATATATATATATATATATATATGTGTGTGTGTGTGTGTATGTATGTATGTATGTATGGATACATATATATATGTGTGTAGGTGTGTATAGATGTGTTCATGTGTTTGTTTGTAGATTGATATAGACAGAGTGGACATAAGAATCAACATTGTATCGTGATTGTCAGTTTCATGCCTCAATGGCAATAGAAAGTGAGGAAGAGGTGGTGATGAAAGGGAGACATAGAGTGACAGCCTTGCTGGATGGATATCAAGAGACAATGAGTGGAAAACTTAATGACAGGGAGAGATGAAAGTGCATAAAAATTGCAATACATTAAAATTCTTTTTGAAGAGAAGCAAAAGAAAGACACAATTTTGAAAGCCAGACTTTAGAGGTGTTTTGGTACACACAACTGGATGCATTCCTAAGACTTGGAAAAAATACACTCAATGTTTCCATCGCATTTGCAATAATAGATTTGTGTGAATCTAAATTCAGTTGTCTTTTGTTGATCAAGACAAACTCTAAGAATTTCCTGAATCCATAGGTAAAACTGCAGATTGCAGTTAGCAAGAAGGTTCCACATTTTGGAAAAATCATGAATAACAAGCAGGATCAAGGAAGTCATTGAATTTTATGTTTCTGGTTCCTTTTTTAAAAAATTAAAATCTAATTCCTTAATTTATAGTTGCATTTGTGCCAAGTTAAAACTTTATTTAAGTTCTATTTGTATGGGGGTCAAAAATTATAATTTAGACTTCTTCATTTTCAGATGTGATGTTACTTTTTAATGGGTGCAAATATTTTCAGATGTGATGTTACTTTTTAATGGGTGCAAATATTTTCAGATGTGATGTTACTCTTTTAATGGGTGCAAATATTTTCAGATGTGGTGTTACTCTTTTAATGGGTGCAAATATTTTCAGATGTGATGTTACTTTTTAATGTGTGCAAATATTTTCAGATGTGATGTTACTCTTTTAATGGGTGCAAATATTTTCAGATGTCGTGTTACTTTTTTAATGAGTGAAAACATTTTAAGATGTGATGTGACTTTTTAATGGGTGCAAATATTTTCAGATGTGATGTTAATTTTTTAATGGGTGCAAACATTTAAACATTTCCTAGGAGATAAAAAAGGTATAAGATTTTGAGCACTGTCATTTAACTTGTCTTTGTAGCAACTAGCAAAATTGGATAATGAACAAATTATATCTGATTGAGTTTTTGGAAGGAACACAAGGAAGGAAGAGACTTTTAATGATAGTAAAAGCAAATTTACATGCATCTATCTATATATAAAATTCTATGACTTCTGTTAGTCTGTCTACCTGTCACACCCTCTAAAATAGCCATACATTGACTGAATGAAAACAAATTTTGCCAAGAAGTACAAACAGGTAGGGGGGTTCAAAGTACAGTTGGTTTTACTAGGGTGCATAGCTTATTACAATAAATTTTCATTCATTTTTTTTTGGGGGGGGGAATTAAAAGTTTTATTATTTAACATAGAAAATACTCCCACTATTTTAAAAACTATTTAATGATTAAAATAATAAATACTTATTTAATAAAAATGCAATAGTTCTTTTTGCATATCTTTTCTTTAAGTTTTTATATATATTTCATTCTGGTAAAATGTACAGTAATAGCACTGTAAATATAAACATATAGACAGTAGAGTTTGTAAATCTTGACAAGAAATGTTAGCAATAACTTTAACAATACTAAATATTGTGAGAATTTCAACATGTGTCAACATGTTGCAATAAATTCTAGTGTTATAAACAAGCGAATATATTTGAGAAAAGAGATGGGATTTTGCAATTAAAGTTTGTAATACAAAAAATGCATCAAATTAATGTTTGTTTTTTACACGTTTGTAGATGTTTAGTAAATGTCTTATGTGTGAAATAGAAAAATATGTTCTTCATAAACTTAAATGGAGACATTGTTCAATGTCCAGGGGAAAAATGTTCAGACAAAATGTTCTTTTTGAGTTTGATAAAAGGTTTATAATATCAGTAATATCTAATAAGAATATGAGACTAAATTTCACATACATAAAAAAATTCACAAGATTTTCTTGTGAAAATGTGAAGGATAATTCTTCTCTCCTTGTACATTAAGCATTTATATAACAGTTGTCTTTTGTGTGTATATCCTAAGTTCACTGAGTTTACTTCCCTGTTTATATTGGTGCAGCCTCTGACATCGTTAGAGACCCGATTGTGTACTTGGTGGATATGAGGCTACCTTTCTAGGTCAAATCTCAGGACTTCTAGATCAGTGGTTGCCAACCGGTGGACTTTTAAATATCTGGTCTACAGAAAAAAAGCTGAGGTTAAGAAACAACTTATTGTTTGTGAAAATTCACTGACCATTTTGTTGTTGTTGGAGATGAATCACTTGAAGTTGCCGACATGTTTCTTTCAGCACACACATTGAGCTATGTAGTCACAGCTTCTCATCGGCTTGGAAACAGATATATCTCTGCTTGTGAAAGTTGAATTCTATGGGTTTTTATCAGAAATTTTTTATGGAAGTAGGCTGGAGAAAAATAAGGTTTTAGTTTTCTATGATAGATCAAATATTTCAAATGGTGATGTTAATTTCTACCCAATAGACACTTTTATTTAAACAGTGTGTGTTTTTATTGTGGAATATTTTTGGCATGTTTGTAATATTGTCTGTTATTGAGTAGAAAATAAAATTTGAACGTGTTTTAATATGGTATGTATATGGGTATGTAATTGTGTTGGAAATAGGGTTTATTTCCTATATGGACATATTAAAAGAAGAAGAATAAATAACAAGAAAATGAATAAAGAAAAGATTACAGTTTCATAAAATGGTAATATTAAAATGTAAAAAAAAAACAAAATAAAACAAAAAACACCTTAAGTGATTTAGCAATCCTCTCTCATCAGAGCTCAATCAAGGACAAGAAATGTACACTGGGACTAAAATGTAAAACACCAAAGACTAGATGTTTTATAATATACATAATTATTATTTTATGGTAATGTAAATCATCATCATCATCATCATCATCATCATCATCATCATCATCATCATCATCATCACCACCACCACCACCACCACCACCACCACCACCACCACCATCATCATCATCATCATCATCATCCTTCTTCTTCTTCTTCTTCTTCTTCAATATAATTTTATGATAATGTAAACTTTTTTTGCTTTTTGTAACTCCATTTTTCTTATTCTTTTCTCTTGTTTTAATATACACATTTTAATCACTATTATTTCTTTGCATTCTTTCAACTACTGGGCCAGGGATCTTAGTCTGCTTAAGCCATGTCTTTTTTCTAGTTTCTAATGACCATTAATTTTGGTTGCCTTTCTGGCTTAGAAAGTTTTATAATTTTTTAAAGTCACAAGCATAAAATGGTCTGACTGCTATTATCAGAGTGTGCAAATGCATCCCCACCCTATAATTGTTAAGTTGTAAATTGGGCTGGAAATTGCTTTATTGTTCAAGTTAGAGCATTTTAAGAATATTGCTCTAACAGAAATTTTCTTACAATGTGCCATTTTTGCTGTGTTATGGTAAAAAATAACTAACAAGTAGAAAATTGATCATTATAATATATATTATATTAAATGAAATGATTCTTAGTAATAAGAATATCATAAATCATCTAGTTGCTTATGCAACAATAAATCATCTTCATATTCTGATAAAGACATTTTTTTCTTCTAATCATTAAACTATTTTGATTAGTTACTAATAGTTGACCTCTGTTGTTCTGTATCTGCTGAATCCTAGACAACTGATAAACAGATACTTACCTTCTTAAGAGAGTTTTGGAATTGGTTAAAAGATGCCTTTGAGAAACAAAGCAAGGTAATGAAATAGGAAAGTTTCCCTAGCGAAAAAGAGAACCGTGCTGAGCTGTTATGTAATATCTAATGTCACAGAGTATTTATAGTCCAGAGAGCATCTGCTAATAGCAGTTTTAGGAAAGTAAATAAGTGGAGTTAACTCCACACTGGAAAGCAAGAAGCCAGAAGAAAGCTCCACAAATGAAAAATAGTTGCTGTATGGATTATCAAATCTAAAAAAGAAACCCCTTCAGTAATTTGTTTGGACAACATTTCTTTTTTTACTGCAATTTATATTTTATTTATATATTTAAAAACAAAAAAAGATAAAAAATGGCGTCTCCTGATAATACAGAAAAATAAATTGACTTCAAATTTAAATATCTGATGAAATGTTTATTTTAATTTTGGATTTTTGACATTTTTGTTTTTATAGGATTTAGTATCTGCTTGCTTAGTATTTTTTCATAACTAATTGCCACACCCAACAACAACTGTAATAATTTGGTATGCTACACAACAAGATCACCAGTGAATGTACACAGGATTCTCTGAACATAAACATCTACTAAATTAGGCCAAGTTTAGAAGTGTAATGCACTTAGTGAGAATCAAGCTCATGACACAGTACTACTAGATTACTCCATTATTCTGTGGTGAGGAAGTCCCTTATATAATGTAAAGTTTTAATTAAAAAAATCAGTTTGGTAATCTGAAATTGAATTTGTTAAAGTTACGAAAATTAGGATTTTTTAATGACTGAACTTTGAATCTACTCTTACCTTAATGAGTAAATGGCTGTGTAATTTTATTTAGTATACTTACCTGAATTCTAATCATTAATCTAGCAAGTAAGAAAAATCAGTGGTACATTTAAAGGTCTAATATTATTTAAATGGTCCCACATATATAATAGTAAGATTATTTAAATTAGTGACCAGAAAAAGTCCTCAGAAAAATGGTCTACCTTGTTAGTCATCTATATATATAAAGTTGTAGCCTCAGTCTGTCTGTTTGTTATCAAACTTCTCCTAGGATTTTGGAGATAGATCCTCATAACCATATATATTCCGAAACTACATTACCCAGGGTACTTGGATAAGTATATTTCATTTTGATCAAAGGAGGTCCCCAGGGGGCACAAATCCCCCGCTGAAAATTTTTTCCCTTTGATTTAATTTAAAGGGAATGACTCCTATCCAAAATATAAAAGGAGAAAGTCAGAAGATGGAGTTTATATCGGTAAGATCATTTTGATCAAAGGAGTCTTCGGGAGACAGAACCCCACCCCCCACTAAACATTTTATCCTTTTGATTTAAATTGAATTTAAATTTGAACAAGGAAATGATTCCTGTCCAAGGTATAGAAGGAGAAAGTCAGAAGATGGAGGTCACATTGGCAAGATCAAAATAAGACAATATGGATGTCAAGTTGAGCAAGAAATCACCAATTAGTTGGTAGTACCTTACAATACATATTTGCTGTGACAATTCTATTGTCATACCAATGTTGAAATCTGCTTATCAATTCATTCAATCAAGTATTGCATCAAATACATATCAAAGGAGTCAGATCAAGCAGTTTTTGAGTTACAAAATGCTGCACAAGTCAATAGTCAAGAACCACAGATGATTGATGAAATCAGCCAATACAAAAACATGAGATATATGTCATCATCAGAAGCAGCATGGCGGATTCTGGACCATCCTACACATGTGCATTTTCCATTGAGGCCATGCTTTGCCATGTGCATCAATAAGAGTCAAGGTCAAACTTTCAAAATTATTGGTATAGATCTGACAAACCCAGGTTTCAGTCATGGCATGTTTTATGTGTCTGTTTCAAGGACTCGAACTTCAAAAAATCTCTACATTTTAGCCAATCAAACAAAGACAAGAAATGTTGTTTACCCTGAAGTTCTTCATTAGGAAAAACTATGAAAAATTATTTTCATGTATTTATTATGTTAAAAAATTAATAATTAATCTTTGAATAGCTAAATTAAAAATAATGCTTTACACAAAAAAATAAAATTTTGAATTGATATTTTGAAAAATTGATTTACAAGAAACAAAATAAGAATAAAAATTAATAATGTAATTTTGATTTATTACAAAAAATAATGTTTTCCAGGTTTTCATGCATTATATTTTATATTGAGTAATATTGAAATGCATCATTTTTCTCCACAAATTATAACAATGATTTAAAATCAATCATCATTTTTTTATAAAAAAATGTGTGATATGCAACAAGGTGTGGGTAATTCAGCTAGTAGGATATAAAGTCATTGCTTCAGCTTGTGAGTAAGAAAAAAGCTACAGTAATATTTTTATTTAAAATAAGTAATATTTTACACTAATATATTTTAATAAAATAAAAATCATATTTACTTTAAACTAATAATTTAAATAATATTTCAATAAACTAGTTTATTAAAATATTACTATGAATTCTATATGATTTATTTTATTAAGATAATTTAAACTAAAATATTACTTATTCTGTTAAAAATATTACCTATTTTAAATGAAAATATTATTTTCTCTCTGACTTTTTCTCCATTCATAAGTTAAAGATATGGCTTTGTCTTATCTTAATAAAGTGTACTTTATAATTTTTATTCTATAATTTTTTCATACAACCATTAAATCATTCCAAATGTATGTCTCAATATAGTTGGCTCAGTGCCAGATTTCGTCTTGTTGATGTCTTAAGCAATATAAATGGCCTAGAAGCTTGGAGATGAATTAACTGTACACAAAATAAGGTCATATGCACATACCAAAGGAAGGAAATGATACTATTGGTAACATACCTATCATACAGTAGCCTACTAATTTTATCATGTGAGCTAAGTACTACAACTTGTATGATAGTTCCAAGTTTAAGATATGACTTTCTACCTGCTTTATATTTGCTATTGAAACAATATTTTTAATAAAAATATATCTTCATTAGTCATTTAATTATCTCTAAACTGCAAGGTTATCCTTTGTCCTGTACGCTTTAACAATGACCAACTGAGAGAGACAGAAAAGACAGCAAATCCAACATGTTGCTATTTTAAAAAAATATGCCATGCCCTCTCAGGACAGAGACAACTGTGGTTCTACATCGATTTCTTTTTTTATTATCTATGAATAGCCATGGAACCTTCAGGATGTGGACAGTCATGTATCTCCAGGAATTTATTTTCTTTATCTATGAACTGCCATGTCCCTTCAGGACGTAGGCAATCATGGCTCTCAATGGATTTCTTTATTATCTATGAATTGCCATGTTCTTTCAGTATGTGGGTGATCATGTATCTCCACAGATTTCTTTATTATCTATTGTTGTGAAGTAAACACCCCTGCCCCTGGCAATGCAAATAAACTAGGCAAGACACCTTAAATAAAGCACCCCAAGTGAATCAGGGAAGTCCGTTGGAGTCAGTCAGGAGAATTTCAAACATACGTCACAGTGAGTAGACTAAGCCAGAAATAATATTATAACTGCTAAGAGTGAGTTATAACAGTGGCAACAAGGGATCAAAACTCATATGAGTAGGAAAAAAGTTTGTTGCTTTTGCTTTGGAACACATAATGACACAGATGATGAGAAATTAGAATGACGTTGGATTAATTTTTCTCATTGGTGTGTGTAAAAAAGAAAAAAAAGAGAGAGAGAAAAAAACCCAGATATTCTTCAAATATGAAAGAATTATTAGCCCAAATGGTAAAAAGACAACAACAACAACAACAACAACAACAACAACAACAACAACAACAACAACAGCAGTTGTTGAAACTCCAGAAACAACAAAATTTAATTGAAATAATATGGAAGAAAATGGAAAATTCTTCAAGTTCTTTCACTCTCAGTGACAAATACAGTATCTGAATTCAAATACTATTCAGATGATGGAATTACCTTTTCTGTTTATATTAGAAAATACAAGCAATTTTTCAGAGAAGAACGCAGTGACTGGGAAGATGAGAAAAAAACAAGACTTTTATTGAGAAAGTTAGCATCAGTAGTACATGAAAAATACCGTAATTTTGAAAAAAAAAAAACAGGAGAAATTTGCTTTAAAGAAACAATAAATATTCTGACTAAAATTTTTAGCAAGAAAAACTTGTTATTCAATACTCATTAGAAATATATGAATCTGACAAAAAAGAAGACAACTATTTTGTCACATATGCTGGAATCATTAACAAGGAGTGTGAAAGATTCAAATTAAAGGAACTGACTCCAGATATGTTTAAAGGGTTAATTTTCATTCAAGGGTTAACAGCAAAAAAAGATGCAGAAATACGTGCAAGAATTCTAATGAAACTTGAACAGAATCAAAACTAACACTACAAGAAATATTGGATGAATGTCAGAGAATTTTAAATCAGAGATGCAATACCAAAGAAATTGAAGTAAAAGAATGTGCATACATACACACTAAAGAAAAATGTAGAATAAGAAAAATTAATCTTTCTTCAGATGTGAAAGATTATATCTTGGAGTTGACTGTCTCTTTAAGAATTCAAAGTGCTACAAGTGTGGAGAAGTAGGACATAAAAAGTCCACTGTCAAACTAAATCAAGGAAAAGTTCTCACAGACAAATTTCATACACAGCATTTTGATGGAAAAAATAATTACAGAAGATCAAAGAAAATTTGTGTATGTGAAAATTAATAATGTGAATGTAAAAATGCAACTAGGCTCTGGTAGTGATATCACAATAATCAACGAAGCCACATGGCATGTCAGGTGAGAAATTATTTTTTATTGGCAAAATGACTTGTAATGTCTCATTCCATAACAAACGCATAAAGGCTAAGGCTTATGTGTTAAAAAATACTACAAACTTATTTGGTAGCGATTGGATGGAATTATTTGAGCTGTGGGATTTACCTATAAATATTTATTGCAAAAATGAAAGTGAACAAGCAACCAGTTTAAAAAATAGTGAAAATTTAAAGGTAGAATTGAAAAAATGTTTGCTAGATGTTCTGTTGGTTGAGTTGAGTCAGTGTTCCAAAGTCAAAGAGAAATTTCAAGTGAAAAAAGGATCGGTGCCAATGTTTAATCCGAAACATAGTGTATTGTTTACAGTATTGGATCAAGTCAATGAATAATGAGACAGACTGGAAAAAATAGGTGTAATTGAAAGGATTGACCATTCAAAATGGGCAGCACCAGCAGTGTATGTAAAGAAAAAAAAATAATAAAAATTTGTGTTTGTGTTGATTTTTTAAATGTTTAGAACCCCATAACTACCCATTACCAAGTCTAGAGGAAATTCTTGTAAATTTAAAGAGTGGAAAAATTTTTTTGAAGCTGGATCTCTCTGAATCATATTTGCAAATACAGGTTGAAGAAGAATATTCAAAGTTAACAACTGTAAATACACACAAGGGATTGTATAAGTTCTACCGACTTCCTTTTGGGTTAAAAGTGGCTCCAGCTATATTTCAACAAGCTATGGAACGTGTATCTAAGGAACAACATATCAGGTATGTGAAAAGATTTCTTGAAAAAATACGAGAGTACAGGTTCAAACACAGTGAGGAAAAGTGCTAATTGTTTTGGCCTAAAATCAAGTACCTAGGACAAATCACTGACAAAAATGGTCATCAACTAGATTCATTGAGGGCAAATGCAATCAAGAATATGCCTCCTTCAACAAATGTTACTAGATAACAAGCATTTCTGTAACTAGCAAACTGTTATCAAATTTATATACTTAATATGCAGAATTTGAGAGCTCCACTGAACAATTTGCTTAAAAAAGGCATAAAGTGGAACTGGAATAATGTCAGATGTTTGAAGAAATCAAGAAAATACTAATGTCAAATTTATCATTAGTGCACCATGATTCAAAAGCAGAAAATGACTTCAGCTGTTAGTGACTATGGTATAAGAGAAGAAATTCTACATAAATATAACAACAGAAACATGAAAGCCATTGCACATGCTTTGTGTTTATTACGACCAGCAGAAAAAACTACAGCCAGATCAAAAAAGAGGTATTAACAATAATTAATTTCAGTGAAAAAATTTCACAAATTTACATACAGAAAGAGTTTTCATTTGCAGACAGACCATCTCCCTCTATTATCAATTTATGGTTTGAAAAAAGGAATTCTTACACATACAGTGAATAGATTAGAATACAATACTGGGGTACCATCTTATTAAATTACAATTTCAGGAGAGAATACCAACTGTCCAAAAAATTAGGATATGCTGATGGTTTATCAAGATTGATACCAAAGAAACACTGACCTGTTTGAGGACACTGTTATTGCAGCATTAAAAAGTGAAATAGAAATTTAAAATATATTATGCAATGTAGTACATAAACTACCAGTTACCCTGGAAGAAATAAAAGTAAAAGCAAAACAAGACATGTTTATTTCAAAAATAAAAAAAATGACTAAAAGTGAGTAAGAAAGATAGATGATTTCTAGAATCTAGATTTGAACATTTACTTGCTATATGATAGAGTAGTGCTGTTTGCACAAAGTGTAGTAATACCAAGCATATTACAAAAGTGGATATTAAATGAATTTCATAGTGGACATCCGAGAATTTCAAGAATTAAATCTCTTATGAGAAGCTATGTATACTGGACCAAAATAGATCAAAACATTTAAAAGTTAGTAAAAGCCTGCAGAGGTTGTGCTCTGGCAGCAAAATCATCTACCACGAAATTACAACTTTGGCCAAAGACAGATACTCCGTGGTCAAGACTTCACATATATTTCACAGGTCTAATAAACAGATCACATTATCTTGTGATAGTGGATAGCTTTACTAAGGGGCCTGAAATTTGTAAGTGCAAAAAAAAACAACTTCCACAGTTACAGTGAATTTTTTACACAAACTGTTTGAAAGATATGGCATTCCGGATACCATAGTCTTAGATAACAGTACACAATTCACAGCTTATGAATTTAAAGAATTTGGTAAAATGTTCTCATCTGAACATATTACCATCCCATCGTATCACCCAATGTCAAACAGACAAGCTGAACAGTTTGTAAGGCAATCTTAAGAGAGCTTTGAAAAAAAGCAAGTAATAAAAAAGTGGTGAAGAAGCACTACAAAAATCTTTTGAGAGTATACCAGATAATGCTGAATCCCAATATATCATCAGGCATGTCACTCGCAGAATGTACCCAACAAACTAAACCAGAAATTGAACATTACTCAATGATACCATTATGCAAACTACCTGCACCATATGTCATTATCAATTCACACCAATAACTGAAGATATTATATTTTAATTTGTTTAATTTATAATAATAAAGATAATATAGAAATTAAGACTTGAACTGTATTGTCCTGGGTGTGATGATAAACTACATCTGCGTCCTGGGTAAGACGATAAACTATTTTCAACAGCAAGGCCTCTGATCAGGAGGTTTTGAGGAGTATTGAACCACTTCTTCATTGCTGGTGTTCCCAGGTCCACCCTGTTAGGGTCCCAACTATGGGCAAATAGTTAACCCTCAAATTGGGGTCAAAACACAATGAAAGTGTAAAAATAGGTTTTAATAACAGCAATAAATTTTTTTATCAAAAATTATTACCTGCAATACATTATTACCAACAATACATTTTTGAATAAAATAAATATTACCAGCAATAAATTTTTTTTAAAAATATTACCAGCAATAAAAGTCTTGTCAGCATTAAATAACCCATTGAGGTTGATATGCTGTAAAACAAACCAAACCAAACCATAACTGTAGAAAATACTGTAGAGTCAAACAGAGGTACAAGTTGAGAAGGCAATTCTACAACTACTATTACTTGCCAGGTGTTAATGAAGATATAATTATTATTATAACATTGATTATTTTACCCTATAATGTGTTGAAAATATTAAAATAGTAACACATAGTTGTTGCTATGTCATTGTCCACAATTCTCTTTTTAACATCTGTTGACAAAACACATTCAAATATTTGAGTCAGGTGAAAATAGTTTTTTTTAATCATTTCACTCCAAGGAAGGCAATAAAGTTACAAAGATGCAAGGAATTAATCAAAGTGAAGGAAACTCAGATAATATTATTGAGAAGAAAAAAGTATGATTCAAGGAAACAAGAGATGATGATGATTGATGTTGCATTTAAATTTTTGAAGATCATAGCTGATAAGAAAGCAAGAAGCTGGGAAAGAATTCCACAGTCAAGAAGTGCAAGAGAAGAAACTATTAGAAATAAACTTACAGTTAAATCTAGCAATTTCAACAGTAAAATGCAGAGATGTAGCTGCCAATCTAGTACAGCACTTAAATTTGAGCTCAAGGTATCAAAGAGGAAAGCTATATTTATTTTTGTTGAATACAAAAGTGTGACACAAGGCCAAAAGAGGGCTGGGGAAAGGATGGTCTTCAATCTGTCTTATCTTAAACTTAGCTGATCCAAACAAACTACAATATTCCTTGCAACAAAACAACACATTCTTACTACAGTCACCACAATACCTCAGAGTCGCTATGAAGTCCTAACTAATATGCAAAGTTTGTCTGTGGGGGGGGGGGGTTAAAAATAACAAGTTTTAAAAATTTAAACCCCAATGAATATTTAAGGAAAGCACATCAGAACAATCCCTATGAAAATATTTATAGAAAAGGCACAGGTAAGTTTCAGTATGGCAGTGAGAAAGTAAGTGAAGCCAAGATGCCAGGTCAAGACAGATGACATAGCACATTCTTCTTTGGATTTTGTCATGTATCTCTAGATACATAGCAGAAGCTACCAGAACAGATGTGGCAACAATATTCAATGGATGGATGATTGGTAAACTACTCAATTTAACAGAAGATTATAGATATAAACCTGAAATAAGACCTCAGACTATTACTCCATACACGGGCATATTCTCATTTTTTAAAAATGCCAACCCCCTTTAGGATGTGGCCAGTCATGGCTTCCCAAAGTTTTTCTTTTCTTTAATAGCTGTGATTTGTAATGAATTCCCTTCTCCACATTTATGAATTCAGAATAAAGCTCTTAGATTGGCTGCCACTTAAGGCTAGAAAACTAAGTCTACCCCACTATTTAACACATAGCTGGGAGGAGAAAAATGGATTTATGACTTTCCTGAGAATATAGTGCAAAGTGAACATGACAGTCTAGGTTGCAAATTGAACTTGGCTTGCTGAGTCCACTTCACATGCTGATAACATTTATGCTACCTGCACATTACTGATGATTGAGTAACCCCACAGGAGAGTGCTTGTACAGTATTTCCCCCATGGATAAGCTATCAAATTATATCAAACCTGCACAACCGGCTCCCAAGATATTCAAAATGGTGGGATAGTTTCTAGATAGACAATGTATATCAAATTTATAATCTTTTCTACCTCAAATCATCTTATTTGACCTCATGAGTTATTTTGTAAACGTCCCAATTATACTCTATGCATTATTATGAATTAATAAAATAAATGTGTACATTGTTTCTTTAGGCTCCACTCAAAACATTATGGTTAATTCCCCAATAATTCATACAGAGTTTTCATTGAAATAGTTCTATAGAAACTGATATCAAAGAGGAAAATTCAACCTGCTATTTATTTCTGTTGTAATAGTCATGAGGAGGCATAGTGAAGTAATGGATAGCAGCTTGGATTTAAGAATCAGAGGATCGAGTTCAAATTCCAGTTGAATCCATTGCATTCACTTACATGCTAATACTCTTGGGAAAGGTATGAATCCTCTTCTTCTTCCCCCAGCTATGGGTAAATAGTAGGACAGATCAGGTTCTATAGCCTTGGATGGTAACTGGTCTACTGAAAAAAGTAATGGTAACCTACTGCGGGAAAAACACTGCCTCGTCAGTCATGTATCAAAAGATACATGATTGCCTAAGCGGGTATCACACATGGCACATAACTGACTTTATTTATTTTATTAATTCATAATAATGCATAGAGTATAATTGGGACGTTTACAAAATAACTCATGAGGTCAAATAAGATGATTTGAGGTAGAAAAGATTATAAATTTGATATACATTGTCTATCTAGAAACTATCCCACCATTTTGAATATCTTGGGAGCCGGTTGTGCAGGTTTGATATAGCTTGATAGCTTGTCCATGGGGGAAATACTGTACAAGCACTCTCCTGTGTGGTTACTCAAATAGTCATAAAAAAATTATAGGAATATTTATGCATTACTCAGCACTTCTGCTGAAGATCAGTGTATCTGTGCAAGGATCAAAATATTGCTCCAGACACTCTGTTGAGACAGTGTAGTTGTTAGGATATGTCTACTCAGGTTTTAGTTGCTAACATTTAACAACACATCTTTTAAATCAAACATGAAAAAGTTATTTTCTGGAGTAAAAGCAGAAGCAGAATATCAATTGAAATAAAATATATATTCTTTTCAGAGATATATAATGACAATAAAATGTTCAATTTTCCTTGCAGTAAAATTTGTTTTATCAAGTAATTAAGTGTTCTTAGTGTGTTGTGAAATGTGAGAAGAGACTTATTTTATGACAGTCAGCCTAAATTGTTTGTGAGTTCATAGAACAAGGCCTAGATGGTTGCTGGTTAATTCTTTCAATTGTGTATTATGGTGTTATATACACTTTTATCTAATTTTGATTTTTATTAATTATGACCTAACAAATGGTGTAAGATCATATTTATTGAATAGCCTTTTTTGTAATCTTTTATAATTTTTACACAGTTTTTACTTATCGAATACAGTAAAAAATTGCATATTTTACATGTTGTGATTGATAATTAGAATTTTGGTTTGAATATATTTTCCAATCAATATCTCTAATAAAAAAAAATATCAACTTTATTTGGATTATTCTTGAAATTGTAAAATTTTGAAGCCAGTTTGTAAGCAAAAACCTGTGGAAATTCAGTACCCCTGTAGATATTTCTGATGATCTCTCAAACTAAATGCTCAAAAATTGGTAAAAGCTATGAATTTAATTTTTGGCGTCAGTATTTATCACCCCAGCTTTCACACTTACTGCAATGTTATTTTTCTAAAAAAGTGAAAAATTAACCTTCCCTATTGTATACAGACAACACTATCTATCTATCTATCTATCTATCTATCTATCTGCATTAAGTGATATACATAATACCTTACATTAATTGCACAATTGCTTTGGCATGAAACTCGGAGTTGTGCAATTAATGTAAGGTATTATATATATATATATATATATATATATATATATATATATACAAGTTCCATTAAAAACGACTGACAAGGTACTGCAGTTAATTTTTTATTTCATTTTTCTTGTGTCCTTATATTTTTTTGCTTTTTAGGACATAAATAATGTAGAAATTGTCTGAATGTTATGTGGTCCAACAGCTAATGTATGTCGAGAAAAGAAAAAAAATTATAAGAACAGAAGAAACTTAAATAACAAACTTAACCACAGTACCTTGTTAGTAGCTTTTTAATTGTATAAGAGAGGGATCGCTGCCCAAATACACAATTATATATATATATATATATTTGTATATTCCTTTTCTTATGTATCTAAGAGTGATCAATTTTAAATACTTTCAAATAAAATATATTTTTAATTAATATAATATATATAGTATATAATATAAAATCTTTATAAACCAATAATATATATAAAAAGACATTTTTACACCTTAAATGTAAAAAATGTCAAAAATAAGAAAAGTACTCAATGCTTTCAAAAAACATGAAATTTAAAAACATGCTAAAACAATTTTAATAATCCTTTCTCTCTCTCGTACTGTTACTTTATATATATATATATATATATATATATATATATATATATATATAAATATATATATGTATGTATGTATGTATATATATATATATATATATATACATACATACATACATATATATACTTTATATATATATATATATATATATATATATATATATACATACATACATATATATATATACTTTATATATATATATATATATATATATATATATATATATGCATACATACATATATATACTTTATATATATATATATATATATATACATACATACATATATATACTTTATATATATATATATATATATATACATACATACATACATATATATACTTTATATATATATATATATATATATATATATATATACATACATACATATATATACTTTATATATATATATATATATATATATATATACATACATACATACATATATATACTTTATATATATATATATATATATATATATATATATATACATACATACATATATATACTTTATATATATATATATATATATATATATATATATATATACATACATACATATATATACTTTATATATATATATATATATATATATATACATACATACATATATATACTTTATATATATATATATATATATATATATATATATATATATATATATATATACATACATACATATATATACTTTATATATATATATATATATATATTTCATTAAAAACGACTGACAAGGTGCTTTTATTTAGTTTTTTATATAATTTCTCGTGCGATCTAATAAAGTTTTTCTTTTCAGAGGATAAATTATATAAAAATTGTCCGAATGTTCTTTTCCGAGCGCTTTCGGCTATACTTTTAGCCATTATCAAGGATTGTATTTCAACTGTTAGAATTAGAAATAGTTTGTGTGTGTTTTATAAAGTGATTCATTTTTTTTTTTTTTTTGTTTCAAAACACGGTCAAGATATTATGTCCATGTTCAAAGTTAATATTATTAAGGGTTGGTTTGTTTAATTTTATAAGTAAGGCTTCCATTATTTTTAGCCTTTTTTTGCAAGTGGATGATGCTATTATATTAGTGTTGTCGACAAGTATATTCCGAATAGTGTCTGGTAGGTCTCCATGAATATTTAAATGAGATCTAATTGAGCTATTGTCAGAAAGGTGTAGGGTTAATGTTTTTTTAATGAAATGTGCTTGAAAGAAGGATTGCTGCCTAAATACACAAATATATATATATATATATATATAAAGAATGAGAGACTGCATTTTATAGGTTTTTTTTAAATAAACATATTGGTACAAAAATAATAGATATTAAAGTCTTATTTGATATTTACTCTTTAGGTATTTTTTATCCATTAGAATGTTCTACAAAGCATCATATATCTTTAGTGTACTTTTTTATCTATTCTTCAGATAATGATATAATGAAACATTCAATGACTCCCTCATTTTTTCTATTTCCTCACATAGCAAGCAATTTATAGTATATCACAGAATAACAAAGAATTGTTTATTTTTTCTGTTTTTGTACATCAGCTGATTTAACTAGTTCCTTGCTACTTGACAAGATAAGTTGTCTTAGCAAATAATCAGTTTTCTGTCATGAACAAAGATGACCCATCTCAGCATTTTATTCTTTCACAACATAGCAGTTTCTCTGTTTAAACAAAGGAAATTTGCATATTTACTTTTTTAATATGTCAACTAGTGAATGTTTACACAACTTTGTGCATTATGTGTAGATGCATACTTTAAGAAATTTCCGACTCTTTTAAATTATGAACATATTTTAACGCATTTGTTAACTATTTTGCTACATATATTAGTTGACTTGTTTGAAAATAAATCCATTTTTAAAGACTCAATTCAACAGATATTGTTATGAGAAAAAACATGATACAGGAGTTAAAATGTTAAAAATATATGTGTGAGTGAACAGGTTAAATCTGTTTTTTTTTTAAATTTATTAATGAGGACAGATGATTATACAATATTCAGTTTGACTTTTTGGTCATTTGATTTCTCTGCAGATATGTTTATTCAGCAAATGTATTCCCCACCATCACATGACATGGCTTTAGTAAATTTACAGAATCAAAAGGAAATAAATTATTTTTCATATTTCCAACATTCAACTTGCAAAGCAAATTAATATGACAAAAAAGTTCACAAACTAAGAATTTGGGTTGAAATGTAAATTCAGATAAATGAACATAGCGTTTTGACTTCAAAGCAAGACAGACTGGGACTGAGTCATATAAAACCAAGAACATGCCTATTTTATTGGCCTGGAAAATCCCAGCATGCGTTTGTGTGCTTCCGCCTATAAATTGGGGAGGAGAAAATGGTGGAAAAGACAGCTGAAATTTTGAGGACATAATATGCAGAAAGAAATGTTGGTGAATTCAGCAATAATGGTGGTATATAGATAATAGTTTAGATATTTCTGAATGAGTTAAATACCATGCATGGAATCCATATGAAAGTCTAGATATGACAAGGCTCTTTAAGAACATGACTTTAATTCTTAGATTAATATTTTGGTTTTGTAGCATCTTGTAGCATTAGACCAAATTACTCTTAGTGAAACCTATCTTATGTTCCATTTCCTTATCTCCTATACTAAGTTTGTTATAACTGATCTATACACTGAGGTTATAAGAAATAAGCCCTATTTCCAACACAATTACATACCCACATACATACTAGATTAAAACACGGCTAAACTTTATTTTCTACTCAATAACAAATATTCTAAAAAGATTTCACAATACAACACACACCATTTAAATTAAAGTGTCTATTGGTTAGAAATTAATATCACCATGTGAAATATTTGACCAATCAGAGAAAACTAAAACCCTATTTTTCTCAAGCCTACTTTCATGAAAAAATTCTTATAAAACCTACAGTTTTTGACTTTCACAAGCAGAGATGTGACTGTCTTCAAGCTGTTCAAACACAAGAGAAAATGTGGCTACATAGGTTTTTCCTTCCTCCAGTGCATACTGAAAGAATCATATGTTGGTTACTTCAAACAAATCATATTCAACAACAACAGCTTTTTACTGTGGACCAATAACCCAAATACTTTAACTCAACTAAATACTATTTTTACTCCTTTTTGACTATTTTGAATACATGTACATATTTTTGTATATACAAATGATTTATTTGATGGGCATATCCATGTTTTATTTATTTTTATTGTATTATTGTTCGAAATTCAAATGTTCAGATGTTTAATATAAAAAAACCTGGATGACAGAATTTTCTACACAGTATTTAAACTGTTGATAATAATATTTCCTTCCTGTCTTTTTTGCCCTTCCCTTTCTTTACTGATATGGTTGATGTTTTTTGAAGTTATTGCTTATGTTCATATCACATTAAAACACAGGTTGAGCCTGGTTACTACGTAGATGTGTGACTGTTTGGAAAGACCAGGTGATGTAATGGATAACAGCTCAGAATGAGAAACTGGTGAGTTGAGTTTGAATTTCAGTCAAGTTTGTTACATTCACTGACATGCAAATACCTTTGGGAAAGGTACGAATCCAGCTCAATCAGGAATCGAAAAGAGATATGACTGCCCAAGTGTTCATAAAGCATGGTACTTAAGTAAAGAATTGCTTAAAAGATTTTATGAACTGGATTCTTTTTCATTTTCATAGAAGCCTGTACATGACAATAAAAAAAAAAAATTAAAAATTGAAATTACAAAATATTCAGTCACATTTTTTAAAAATAGAAATCGGTTTTAACTTTCTCTATGTAATGTGTGATGTGTATGAAAGTTATGAAAAGTGCCAAGAAATATTAATAAGAATTTTACACCATCTACAACCACATCATGATAAAAAAGATTAGATAAAATCCCTAATAATTATTATTTAAAATATCAAAATTTAGAACCAAAGAAAAAAAAACAAATAAGTAAATGAAATATATAAATGATTGAATTAAAATAATAAATAAAATATAAACAAAATAAAATGTCACAACTATAAATAACCTAAAGTACTATTAAAAGTACTATTTACTAAAGTATTATTCTTAAACAAAAAAACTGGGAAAACCTGATTTCCATCTTCCCCACTTTCTTTTATCTTCCAGTGGCCTATATATAGAGCCCACTAGAGGAGAAATGATGTAGTCTGAAGAACATTTGAAGCATGATACTGACAGTCACTATGCAGTGTTGATTCCTATTTTTACCCTAACTATATATTATTATATATAGTCAAGAAATTAAGAAAAGTCCAGACTCATCTTCCAACCAACTTTAAAGTTTCACTGATACACCACTCGTCAGGGTTATATAAATCTACTGAATTCATTAACAGCTATCATATTTGTATATTATACATATATTTGTTGACAACCTCCTGTCAAGGTTAACAATTAGTGCAACAGTTATTTATTATTACTTCCATCTGGGTATTAAGTTAGCTATGGGAGAGCAAGGACACATTTTGTTATGATAATTGGCCATGGGACAGAGCAGAGAGAAAAGTAAAATCATATGTCACTTCCAAGGCAATTATTCTTAAGTGAATACAAGCAAGTATAGTCAAAATTTGAAATTAATATATTAATTTTGTTTTATGTGCCATTAAAAGACTAACCATTAACTGTGAGAAGATAGAATTCATGGTTGTCAACAAAAGGGACAATACATAGTATGAGTTACATATAGGGTATATAAAAATGAAGCAGGTGCAGATATTTAATTAATAATTGATGATGAAAAATGTGACATAGAAATCCAAAGGCACACAGAAATAATGTAAGATACCTTTCAGAAAATGAGCAAAGTATTAAGGGATCAGAAAATGTTTTCAGAAACAAAGGAAAGTGTAGTAAATTGTCACAAAATCACAGGGCCGTAAATCGAATAGCTACAACCCCTGATCGGCTTCCTCCCTCCTCTTTCTCACTGTACATCCAGGTTATTCCATCAACCATTTTCTGTTATAAACAACAGAATGAGTCTGCTCTGGTTTTTATTTGTATCATGGAGCCAATGGCATCAGCAGGTGCATACTCTCAGCCCTTTTGAAGGTAAGTGGATACCTTCTGCACAGAAAGAGCACTGGGCTGTTGCATAATATCCAGACAGGGAATGTTGGACAATTTCCTCACAGATAAAGAAAGGCTTTGAAGTGAGAGAGATGTGGCTCTACTAAAAATATTGAGAATTGTGTGCACAGAGCATGTAAAAAACAACAAATTTTAAAGAGAATAGAGACCACAAACAAACTACAGCTAACAATCAGGAAAAGATAGCTGAAATTTTGAGGACATAAAATGCAGAAAGAAATCTTGGTGAATTCAACACTCACAGGATATAACTGGAGGCAAGTGAAAGAAATTTAACATTTAATTCACCAAATAAAATTTTCAAATGCTTTGTTTAAGGCTTTGTTCTGTTTATTTTTTAAGTTTTGGACAGACTACAGGGAAAAGTCGATACATGCCTTTCTAAAATGTATCAGTGTTAAATGGACATAAGTCATATTGCTGACTGCACTACTTTGATTTCTTTTCTGAAAGAAATTTAACATTTATTTCACCAAATAACATTTTCAGATGTTTTACTCTTTTGTCCAGTTTATTTTTTGTGAAAAAAAAAAAATGTCAGTTTTTGTTCATTTCTGACTGGCCTCTTGTTTTTCTGCTGCTAATTCCAGAAACAGGATTAACTAACAGGTACTACATGATTTTGTTACATTTATGGACAGGCAAAAAAAAAAAAAATTACATTTCTCACTGAAGCATGGTTCACATATGTCAGGCACATCTGAAAGTCGTGTAAGCATTATCTCTACCATGACTAAACTGTGATAATTCAAATCTATGTTGTTTCTATGAAAACAACAAGGAAATTTTTAAAAAATTAATTGAACTGATTTTATCAAATATTGAGTATCTTTTTTCTTAGAATCTCACACTGCTTGTCTAAGTTGAAATATTAGAATAGGTTTAGTTTGGATAATTGAAAAATGTCCAGATGATTTCAATTTTCCTCTTCATTTCATGCATGGATATTCAAAATCCAGATAAGTGAGGAAATAGTGTATTTTTCCTTCTGATAACCATTTTACTACCTCACACATTCATATAAGTAATTGATGTGTATGTGTGTGCGATTACATAATGAAATAAATATGATTACAGTGGTGTAGTAGCACTAGTAATGATACTAAAGAAACTGCTCCAGTTTCCTTAAGTGATTATATGTCTGACATTGAGGCTGCAACTTGGCTATTCGTCCAGTTTGACATATCCACCCACACAACCAGTCTCAAGTCTTTCTGACATGATTGCTTGTTGAGGTGTTATGTTGAAAAGACACCCAAGGTCACATTCAGATATCCACATTTAAAATTGTTCAATAAACTTTTACAATTGAATATGATGTTTATTTCATGCCAAATATACCCATTATGCTAATTGAATGATTAAGATTTCCTACTTGTAAAATCAGATTCTTTTAAACCAGCATCTTTAATGACAGCATCAATATTACCACATCCAAGCTGACAAAAAGACAATAAAAATATTACTTTGAGAATAGTTTTAGAGGGTATGATTTCTTTTGTCAGCCCTAAGGTAGCAATGGCTCTAACTACAGAAACATGAATAAACACAAACATGGATTTTTAGAATAAACAATATTAGATGGAAGACTGGTGCTGTTGAAAAGAAAAAGGGTGAGTCTCTGTCAAAGTAATTAGTTCATTGTAGTAATGGTAATCATTGGTCATAAATCACACGTGTAAGCTTTTAGAAGCATATTTGGTTTTACTATGTGGAGCTTGTTATTTGCCATGATATTTCTTGGGATTAATAGTGGAATGGTTTCCCATTGTTTTCTCCATAGTGGTTTATGGAGACACCACCTCTAGTTAGCTGGCTGTTGACTTATTGAGAATTCTTCCGGCCTTTGTTAGGTCTTATTTTTCATCTTACTGGTTCACTAACAAGCCACCTCACTCACAAGAACTTTGAATGGGGTAACCAGTTTAGTCACTAACATTCTGACTGTGGAATACATATCATATATATATATATATATATATATATATATATTTACTAGCAGCCATAGCCAGCTGGTCAATCAGAAAAAGCGTTCAATTAGAACGGAGCAAAACAGCATCATGTTTAGATGTAACAGAGTCTATCTTCTTTAATTACTTTAAAGTACTTTCATTAAAAAACATTTTTAATTAATGCAGTTTCTGATATAACAGAAATAGTCTGTATTTATTCAATCAAAGTTAGCCGAGGACATGAAGAGGTAAAACAGGCAACATGAAGACCCACTTCAGACCACAATTGTTTTGGAGTTTTTGAAATTCAATTTATCAGTGTGCTACCAGGGATGTAAAAGAGCATACATTTATAAAGCAATTGTTAAGTTTGATGAAAATTGGTTGAAAGATAAATGAAAAATAAGAATGAAACTAGTAAAAAAAATTGCCATTTTCCTCTATTTACATGCGTTTTCTCTATATGGGTGGACTCAGTTATCAAGTTAAATGACTGTTAAACAATCAACTTATTGTTGGCTACAATTGAATGAAGTTTGTATTAGATTGCTTGAAAATTGAGGGAGGTTTTAGTTTAAAATTTGTGTTGAATTTGATTTTTGTTGAAATCAATTTTTTGTTTTTCACAGTTTTTCACTAAATTCAGTGGTGTAGAAATAAAATTGAGGGCTCATTGAGCTCGTCATGATGTAAGTAACCTACATATTGAGTTTGAATGAAATCAGAGGAAAAACCGAAGTAGAAGCTGCACTGGCAAAATTGAACAGAAACAAGGCAGCAGGGCCAGATGGAATTGTAACAGAAATGCTGACAGCCTTAGATGATTTTGGCATAGGCAAGATTACAGAAATAATAAATTAAGTCTACAAGAGTGGTGATATACCAGAAGATCTCATTAGATCTATTTTCATAGCAATGTCTAAGAAACCAGCTGCAAAAGAATGTGAACTCCACCAAACAATCAGCCTAATGAGCCACATAACAAATCTCATCATCCATATTATGATGAATAGAGCACACAGCATTCCAGTGGGTTCGTTAAAGACACTGAAACAAGGAACATGATATTCATGCTCAAAAGGAGCAATAGAAATGCAGATGGACTTGCATTTATGTTTTACAGACTACGTAAAGCTGTTCAACAAAGTACGCCACAAAGATCTTTTGGAATTGCTCAGCAACCTTGATATATTTGGGAAAGATATTAAAATAATCAAGAACCTATATTGGCAGCAACTGGCCTGTATGTGGATAGAGAATGAGTTGAGCAGATATACAAAAATAGAAAGGGGCATAAGGCAAGTATGTATCTTCTCACCGGACTTATTCAACCTATACAGCAAGGCAATTTTGAGAGAACTGGAAATCCTACTAGGATTCATTATTGGTAGCCACAATCATAACAACAACATAAGATACAAAGAAGACACAGTGCTGATTGCAGACACAGAATGGAAATTACAAAACCCCCTACAGAAGGTAGCAAAGGAGAGCGATAAGAAGGGACTAAGCATAAACTACAAGAAGACAGAATGCATGGTCATCAGTAAAAAGATGAGCCCAAAATGTCATTTACAGGTTGGGGACACTAAAATCAAGCAGGTGCAGAAATTTAAATATCTGGAAAATGTTCTGACGGAGGACGATAAGTGCGATGCTGGGATCCAAAGACATTTTGGGATGTCCAAAGACGCATTCCAAAAGCGAGGCAGAGTATCATGAGACAGGAGGATTTTGTTGGTAACAAAGAAAAGAGTACTGAACTGCTACGTAATATTTGTCCTCCTTTACGGCAGCGAATGTTAGTCTCCTAAAATATGAAGAAGAGACTCGAGGCAACGGAGGTATGCTTCTACAGAAGGATGCTAAGAATACCATCGACCAAATATGTGAGCAACAATGAGGTTTTGGAGAGGATGCAAACAAGGACGAAGCTTATACTTAATATCAGGAAGAGGCAGCTGAAATTTGTGGGACACATAATGAAAAAGGAGGGCTTGGAGAATCTGATACTCACAGGGTGGATAGAGGGAAAGAGAGACAAAGGAAAGCAACATGTGATATACATAGCAGGCTTAAGCAAGTGGTTGACAAAACAGGGTCTGAGAAAAGTAGCAAAAGGACAAAACATATTGAGAACTTCAAGGGATAGGGGGAAGTGGAGAGCCATGATCACCTACATCATGAAGGGACACAGCACATAAAAGAAAATGTGAGGCTTGTACATATGAAAAAATCCAATTGTCTATCAGCAGAACATTAGTTCTTGTGTTAAATTCATTTAGGAGTAGTGAGTGGAATTTTATGGTGCTGACATGTTGTGCAGACATGCCGTTCCTAATCCAGTGATGTAATTGCTTTCTCAAGCATCACTACAGTGCTGTCTAAATGCTAATTCTTCTCTGCTTATATTGTTAGAGATAGGCTCAACTTGATCAGAAGTTTATATTCATGATCTTCCATTTGATTGACCAAACTTTAAATCCTTAATTCTGATTTGCTGGTTTTGTTATTTTACTGAATCTATGTCCATTTATTGTTCATATTACAGTGTCTAAATACCTAAGTTAACTAATGCTTTTATCCTGGCTACATCCATGCATGAGAAAATATCTTTTAGGTTTTTTGAACATTTAAGTTTTCTCAGCTAAGTAGAAACTTAGCTCTGACATTCTATATTCCCTATAAATCTATCTATACACACACACACACACACACACACACACACACAAATGCATTCACCTTAATGTTTTTTTTTCTTAGTCTCCGTGTATATAAATGCAATAAACAGTCCTCCATATCTGAACCTGATTTCTTTAAAACTTTATTATCTGCAACTGTTAAGGTTTCTTTAGCAGAGAAGTCTTAAAAAATTAAACATGTTGAATGGCAGAAAGAGTCAGCAATGAAATAAAAGAATAATTAGAAGATAGCATCACTTCTGGGAGAGTGACATCAATTTTAAATGAGGTTTTATAAGATAGCTACATTCTTCAACATAGTTAATGCTAATTAGCACGGTTTTTCAGTACTTGCCATCTGAAAATTGATTCTTTTCTTTTTTAATCATTTCACCTGAAGCAAGGCAATAAAGTCACTAAGATGCAAGGGTTTTCTGAGTATTAGAGAATATGAGAAAAATGTATTATTAAGGGGAGAGGACAGTAAAAAACAAGAATTAAGAAGATAGACGATAATGATTGATATTGTATTTAAATTTTTGACTAAAATACTGCAATTTTGTTAAAGACACTGGAACAAGGAATTTGATATTTATGCCCAGAATAATATCAGAAAGAACAATATAAATGCAGAAAGATGTATACCAATATTTTATAGATTATGCAAAAGCTTTTGTAATCTTTGACACAAAAATCTTGTTCTACTAGGTAAGCTTTACCTATGTGGGAAAGATATTAGAATAATCCAGAACTTATACTAGGAACAAATCACTTGAATATGGTGATTTTCTAAATATAGATTAGATGTGGCACAAAGCTGAAAGTATGGGGCACCCAATGAGGATTGAACTCCCTATTCATTTGTAATTGATCTAATGAGAGAAGCTTGCTTACCATGACACCACAGTGAAGTGCCCAAAACCACCTGCATATGGACAGAAAATGAATTCAGTAAATACACAAAAATAGACAAGTATGGGTTGTCTCACTCAAATTATTCAACCTTTAGAGCAAGACAATCCTGAGAGAACTAGAGGACTTACCAAGATTTATTATTGGTGGACACAATCTTAACTACATAAGATATGCAGATAACACAGTGTTTTTTTAATCAGTATCACCCCATGCAAGGCAGTAAAACCACTAAGACATAAGTGGTTACAGGGTGAGGAAGAATTAGGAACAGAAACATTAATACTGAGTGGGAAAAGGAAGGGCATTCCACAAGTGAGAAGTGTGAGAAAAGAAACTGTTAGCATAGAATTTAAGGTCATATCTAGCCAATTCAAATGTAAATTGATGAGATCTTGATGCCAGTCTAGTACTGCACTTAAATTTAAAAAGTCAAGGTACCATAGTGTAGAGCTCATCTGAACAATTACCATGAAAGTATTTATAGAAAAGGCACAGAGTGGCAACCTTATGGCAGTAGAAAAGTGACTGAAGCCAAGCCACCAGATCAGGACCAATAATATTGCTGATTCTTCTTTGGATTTTATCAAGGAGCTCAAAGTAAATAAATAGAAGGGGCACCAAACCATATATGGCAGCAATATTCTAACCATGGACAAATGGTAGACTTATAGATATGTAAGATAGATTCTGGGGAGAAAAATTGTCTTGTGCAACACAGTGAACCAACTTTTAGCAGCTGACCTAGCAATTGATTCAATATAGTCTTTCCATTTTATATTAGCTGAGAATGTTAGCCCGAGAAGACACAATGTGTTAAGTACAGACTAAGAAAGGAACATGCAGGAACTCCTACAGAAGGTAATAAAAGTGATAGAAAAGAACTAAAAATGTATGGTTGCCAGCAAGAGGAAGAACCCAAGATGTGAACTACAAACTAGAAATGACAAAATCAAGTAAATTTAAATATCTGGGAGATGTTCTAACAGAGGATGGAAAAAGTTAGCATTGAAACCTGGAGGTGTGTTGGAATAGCAAAAGATGCCTTCTAAAAGCTAAACAAAGTATTAAGAAACAGGAAAATTTTGTTAGAAACAAAAAAAAGAGTACTAGACTCTTATATAATATCAGTCCTCCTCTACAGCAGTGAATGGTGGGTAATCTCTTCACACATGAAGAAGAAATTTGAGGCAACAGAAGGAAGACACAAAGAACCCCATAGACTAAGCAAAGAGAAAGTTTTAAAGAAAATGGAAACAAAAGGATGCCTAAACTTAAAATCAAAAAGAGACAATTTAAATGTTTAGGATGCATAATGATAAAGGGAGGCCTTAAGAATTTGACACTCACAGGATTTATTGAAGGCAGGAGTGAACGAATGAAGCTAAAAGTAACTGTTATGGTGAGATATGTAATCACCACCGGAACATTTGATATAAGGGACCGTGTCACCGGTCACCGGATATACACTAGGAGAGACTCCCTGGACTGAACACAACAACTACACTCTGTCTCTCTGTAAATACGTTAAATAAACTTCTCTTCATTATTCAAACCTACAGTACCTATTTATTCCTTTATTTCCTTTATGGAATACTATTTCTTGATTATCCCTATATTATCGGCACCTCAGGATATATCAGTAACCTACCTACAAGACAGTACCATTCCTTCAGGAGGGGTCTGGGTTTATTATCCAGTGCCTGAGGTATCCCCAAAAGGGGAAGTACCAAGGAGGCTTGGGAAATTTTGCACAGTCACATCTGGTTGCATTGTGGGCGCCCTGGTAAATACCTATTTAGAGTTACTGAATATAATATCAATCTGAGCAACAAATTTTATATTTATATTTATATTATATATATATATATATATATATATATATATATATATATATATATATATATATATATTATACATGAGCAGTACTTACTGGAAAGTGCTCAATATCAGTGATAGAGCTAACATGTTTGTCTGATGATTGCAAAAGTGTGAAACCCAGAGTCACAAACTCATATCCATACAAATGAATATATATATATATATATACACACACACACACACACACACACACACACAGGGTGCAATGAGTAAATTGGTGCCACTATATATTTTTGATTTTGCACGCATGCATTGTTTGTTTTTAATTTTGTTGACTGCACAGTATAGTAGGGTCAGTTGTGCACTGTCTGTGAGAAAAAGAGCACCATGAGGCAATTCACTTTGCCATAAATTTGGAAATAGCTTGGTGTACTGCTTACACTGGAAGCTCCAATACAAATATTTCAGAGTGTTTGGGTATCAATCTGAGGACAGTGCAGAGGATTCGGAAAGAGTTGGATGATATATCCAGTCAACATAATGGTATTTGGAGTGATGGTAACATTATGTCTCCATTCATCTTCCCACAGAGCCTTAGACTCAACACAGAGGCCTACATCAGGAGGTAGTGCTGCCCTGGGTCAAGAGGGTGGCTACTGGAAGACCCTATGTCTGGAAACAGGACTCTGTACCATGCCACGCAAGCAGGAGGGCACATTCTTGATAGTCAGACAATTTCTGTGACTACATCACCCCTTACATCTAGCCACCTAACTTCCTAGACTGCAACCCCCTTAATTATTATGTGTGGGGTGTAATTGCGTAAGAGACCAACAAAACTCCTTGTAACACCAAAGATGAACTGAAGGCAAGGATTATGGCAGCATTCACCAACTTAAACAAGGAGACCATCCAGAAGAGTTGCAGGAGATTCCGAAGTCATCTGGAGGCCATGGTTGAAGCCAGTGTTGATTTCATTGAATAAATTTACTATTTAGTATTTCAAGATATTTTTGTATAATTTTGGTAAATATATCTGTTAAAATGAGATTTCAGTGTTATTTTCATTTTTGTCTAATCTAGACAATAATTTATCCATCACAACTTGTATATATATATATATATATATATATATGGGGTGGGTGATGGTACCCAAAAGTTTTTAAAATATCTTGCCCTAGAATCTAGTTTCCACCATCTCTTTCAAAGTAGCCCCCTGTCTGATGATTAAACATTGCAAATAGAAACGAAAATAGAAAAGAGTGCTGTATTGCTATGTGATATCATTCCAGTGAATGCTGGAAAATCTGATGAAGAGAAAACTGGAGGCAACAGAAATCTGGTTCCACAGAAAGATGATGAGAATTCTATGGACAGAGTGTGTAAGCAATGAGGAAGAAAATGAAAACAATAAATCACATACTAAGAATCAGAGAGAGCTGAAATTTCTCGAGTAAGGCTTTGAAAACTTAACCCTCACAAGGTGTATTGAGAGTGAGAGACATAAGGTCATAAGGTAAGGCAGTAAGGTCACCTACCTGATGAGCTTTTGTGGATGGATAGCAGAATGCAGAAAGGCTTGGTAAAGGGAGAACCATTGCTAAGGGCCATAAGGGATAGAAAGGGGCAAGCCATGATCACCCACATACTGGAGGGATATGGCACATAGAAAAAGAAGAATTAGTTTTTAAATGAATCCCTCAATTTAATTTTTTTTTAATCATTTCACTCCCAAGTAAGGCAATAATGCCACTATGATGCAAGTGGTTACTGGAAATGACAGAGGATGAGAAGACTTTACAAGGAACCAGAAACACAATCCTAGACAGGAAACAAGGGATAAAGCTGTACTCCTTTTCAATAAACAAAGGAGTGCAAAACATACAATAGGCAAACCCATCTACTCTTATTTTAAAAAAAAGAATGACTTCAAAAAATAATTAGATAAAAATTACTTATGAAATTTTTTAAACCTATTAACGCCACTATGCCGATTTTTGAGATCGTTAGTATTGATGGTTTATATGTAAAAACCTATAATTAATACTAGATTTTAAAAAAATCTTTAATTAAAACTTTTTAAATTTCAGTTTTTATAATTAGTACTGGGTTTTACAGTAGGCTTTATCGGGTTAATAGTAGGCTAATCATTTTTCATACACAATATATTTTTATTTTAAAAATACTCATCAGTAATACTGTAAGTGTTGTTTTTTTTTTACCTTAAGATAAAAGTTCTGCAGATATTTGAAAGCCTAATTGCTGTCTGAATTCTTGTATAAGAAATTATCATTATTTACATTACTTATCCTCTATGAGAGTAAACAATCTACCCCACTGATTAAATAGTGTTCTACCCCTGTTGATTAAATAATGGGTCCATTTAAAAATTCCCTGAAGGTGAGCTGGATCAATAGACACCTGAAGAAGGTCGGAGAGCAAAACAGACAAAATGTTGTGCTAACAATAACGAGTACATTAGTCTGAATGTAAATAATTTAAAATCATATTTGAACTGAAATGGAATTTATTAAATTAAAATAAATGTTTCAAGAAAATGACTATCCAGCTCATTTAAAAGAAAAAAAAAAAATGAAAAGAGTTAATCTTGTGCAGAACTCAGTTAAGCTTGCAGATGAGTTGACCTAATGGATCAACTTAGAACACAACCACAAAAATGGCATAAATTAACTAGGTTAATTATTTATTGATTCCTGATCTTGCTCGTGTGATTATGTTTCAATTTGAGGTTACTTTCTCATCTTAAAATGTATAATTATTTAGAGAGCAAAGTCAGTCAATTTACATTTTTATAACAACTGTTTTAGAAAGGATTTTAGTATAAAGTACCTAACAGTTTGCTTTAGAGCAACTTTGTATGTCCTTTGTACGTAGTGAAAAGGTGAGCTCAGGCATCAAAATTCAGTGATAATAATAAAAAAAGGACCATGATTTGTTACACTGTAACCAGGCAAAAGAGAAATCAATATTGTTATTAAAAAAAAAAACAAATATTTAATGCAATCATGAATTATAAACATAAAAGCTTTGTCAGTAAGACCTACATTAATTCCTGACTTCTGCTAAACCCTTTCTTCCTGATTATCAATTAATTTTTATAATAAAATCATTAGCAATCCATTTACATTCTACATATAATAATTCTCTTCTTTCTAAAATCCTTACAGTAAATCTTGATTACTAAAAATACTTTCTTCCTGATAATCAATGCATAGTAAAATCATTTGCAATGCATTTTCATATCTATCTATCTATCTATCTATATATATATATATATATATATATATATATATATATATATATATATATATATATATATATATAGGTTAGTTAAATTAAAAAACAGACAACCTTAAGGGTTCATAGATTATATTTTATTTCCCCAGGAATGGGATTTTTTCCTGGTTCCTCAGATCACATTTTAACTAATATTCACTTTGTTTTTACATTGAGCTCTCTGGATTACATCCCACTTGGGATTATGCATACAGATTACCAAACATTGCATTACCTAACTATATATATATATATATATATGTGTGTGTGTGTGTGTGTGTGTGTGTGTGAAAGTTCTCAGAATATATCAAAAGACAAATTGAATGAAATAGACAATTGGAAAACAGTATTAGCAAGTGATGATAAACAAAAGCAAAATGTACAGTTACTCAAGAATCAAAAGTTTTTAAAAGACGCTCATATAAAAGTCTTTTTTGGTATATTAGTAATTTTTTTCAACGTTTTTTGTTTCCATGTCAACAATGTGTGAAAGACAATGTGTCAACATGGAAAACAAAAATACACAATTAGTAAAAAAAAAAGTTACTATTAACCAAAAAGAGACTTTTGCAAGAGCATCTTTTAAAAATCTTTGATTATCAAGTAATTGTACGACTTTTTGCTTTTGCTTATCATCACTTGCCTTCATAAAGTTGGATGACAAAACACATCGGCAATGGCTAAGTAGTGTTTTCTGATTGTCTATTTTATTCAATTTGTCTTTTTTACACATATATTCTGAGAACTTTCACACATTTTTGATATAGAAAACAAAGACACACACTTAGTAAAAAAAAAAAAGTTACTAATATCCAAAACTTTTGCAAGAGCATCTTTTCAAAATTTTTATTTTCAAGTAAGTATACATTTCACTTTTGTTTATCATCACTTACCACACACAAACACACACACACACAAACACACACGCATATATATATATATATATATATATATATATATATATATATATATATATATATATATAAGCCCCATTCTGTTACTAATATGTGCACTAATTCCTAACTATTGACAAAGACTTTATTCCATTTATGTTTAATCATAGGTGTTTCCCTAACAACAAAAATATGTCGTTTGTGTTGTGTTGAAACTGAAAACCACAAACAGAATTGAGATAAAAGTGGGCAGCAAAAGAAATGCAGAAACATTTCCTACATATACTGTCAGTTTTGTTCAACTAATATTTACCACTATCACATTTTGCTCATATCTCTCTCATTCTGTTTATATCTATCTCTACCATTCTGATCATATATATCCCTTTCATTCTGCTCGTATCTCTCTTTCTCATCTGCTCATATCTTTCTCTCATTCTCTTCATATCTATCTCTCTCATTCTGCTCATATCTATCTATCTCATTCTGTTCGTATCTATCTGCCTAATTCAGTTCATATTTATTTTATTGAGTTCATAATTTTCATGTAATTCACCTCATATGTAATTCTGATCAAATCTATCTATATACGCTGACATGTTAAAGTATTGGGTCACCTATGTAAATTAATTCATTTTGTTAATTTTACCCCAAAATCGAGAGTAATTAACAGTATGCTTTTCTCAGTACATTTTATGATCTTTGAGGGTCAAAAAACAAGTTACTTCATTTTCATTATTACTGTATAATGGATGATAAAGTATCCTAAGCCTAGTGATGTTGAAAAAAGTCCATGCAAAAAATACTGGATCACTAGTGAAAATTTCATCTTTCAGCTCTTTTTTTAAATTAAAAAGAAGTTGTTGATTTTTACAAAATGTGGTCTTTATTATTACAGAAAATATAAAATCTCAAAATATGGAGTTATTAATTAGTGTTGCTGCTTTTGGCTTGAAATAATTGCCTTACTTTGATGCAGCATTGAATGGAACAAGGTTCAGATTTTCTCATTGACAATTCTTTTCCTATTCTACTTGGCAGTAATCCCAAACTACTTGGAGATTGCAAGTTTTTTTGTTGGAGCACTTATTTCTTCAATCCCCACCACACTGGCTCAATTATATTGAAAGCAGAACTTTGTGCTGGTCAGTCTTCCAAAAGTTGAACATCTTCATCCACAAGAAACCTTTTTGTTGCATGTGATGTATGGCAATGAGCACCATGATACTGAAATATTTCTCCATCTTTATAGTCTGTTAGAAGATTAGTAAACTAATATAGTTTTCACTGTTTAGGTTTCGATCAACTTTTACTAATTTTCTTCTACCATCTGTTTTGATGCAAACCTACACCATTGTGTGTCCATCACCAAATTGTACCATATTTGGGGTATATCTTGCATTGTTTCTTTTCCCCATTGGTTTTCTTATATATTTTCTTGCATTAGAATGTAACTTTATTCTGCATTCATCACTAAAAATTACCTTTTGCCACTTTCCAGCATCTCATGTTAGATGTTCTTTTGACAACTTCAATCTTCTATTCCAATGTTTTTTGGCTAATGATATTTTTTCTTTGTTTTTTTTTTTTTGCTGCTATACACTCTTCAAGTGGTTTTTTTTCATAATACTCTGCATACTGTATCAACTAAAAACCGACTGTCAAGACTACATTCCCTCCTCACTTGTCTGGCTGTTAATTTTGGCTTGCCTACCAAGACTCTTGCAATCTTTCATCTCTCTTCTCAATAAATTCAAACTTTTTAAAACTGATATTAATTCAGTTCCCTTCTCTATTAGTAGGCATGTAATGGATAGAATGCTAAGCAATGTCAGTACCTCGATGAGTGACTGGTTAAGAATACCAGATACTGTAAGCTTGAATATGCAAGTAATATAATAGATAACAGCTCGGAATGGGAAATTGGAGAACTAAGTTTGAATTCCAGTCAAGTTTATTACTTTCACTTATGTGCAAATAATCTTGGGAAATGTGTGAATCCATATTTTCTTCCCCAGATATGGGTTAAATTGTAGTACTTGCATCAGGAAAAATTATTGTTATCTTCCTAAAATTGTTAATGCAATATTCACTTGCAAAAAAACAAAAAAAAATTCTGACATTCCAAATTATGTTTTGGCTTTAAGTAACTCACAAAGGATTGAAAATCTGTAAAAAAAACCTAATCAATGAGTTAATTATTATTAGTAATTCTGTTTTTATCCATTATGTTTTTTATGCTTTATCTTGTCTGCTAGGATGCTCACTAGGTAGCATTCTCTTCAGGACAATATAAGAAAGCACATGACCCTGCTCTCTCTTTTTACTCTAGAATTTGGTAGGTACAGAATGCATCTCGTCACCTCTGAGGGAAATTTATTTCCTCTAGTGACTGATCCATCCTGTGTATGACAATAAACTACATCCATGTCCTGGGTAAGACGATGAACTACATCCAACAGTGGGGCCTCTGAGCAAGAGGTTTTGAGGAATGTGGAATCACCTCTTGTTTGCTGGCGTTTCCCAGGTCCACCCTGACCCAAGGTGGTAACACCTGTTGGGGTCCCAGCTATGGGCAAATAGTTAACTCCAAACTGTGGTCAAAACACTATGAAAGTGTAAAAATAGGTTTTAATACCAGAAATACTTTGGAAAAAATTATTACCAGCAATACATTTTTGAAAAAAAATTACCAGTGATACATATTTGAACAAAAAATGTTACCAGGAATAGATTTTTGAAAAAAAAAATATTACCAACAATAAAAGTTTTGTCGGCATTAAATAACACATTGAGGTTGATATGCCATAAAACAAAACAAAAAACAAACCAAATCTAGTGACTGACTGACTGTTACATTTCAAACCAAGCCACATAGTACATTATACACAACACATATTTTCTAATGGTTTTTCTTCTTTTTTCAGCTCTTTGTGTACACAAAAGTATCTTTATTTTCTCCCTCCTCAAATTATGTTATTCTTTATATAAAAATATATATGTAAAAATACCTCCATGTCTTGAAATAATAATTTTTTTGAAAATGTTAAATTCATTTACTTTGAAAAATTTTCCACCTCATCCATGACAAGTAATAACTCCTCCCACTACAAATTGGTGACCAACAGCAACCTCATTCCCTAGAAATTGTAGCACTATTCACTACAATGCCATCAGCTGTAATGCTCACACAATATATGCAAACATATTCTAGGAAATTCCCAGGTCATTTTTAGCTTCTGCTCTCCTTTTGAATCAGGATATATTGTCTCGCACCTCCTCCCTTAAGTCTTGGTATGAAACTAACCACTGACACCAGTGGGAAAAGGAACTTCCTTCCTTACTCATGAAACAAGGTATTTTGTATATGACACATTCAGTTTTGGAGGGGTGTATTCAATATTTGATAATTTTGTGGCAATACAAATTTAAAGGTTTTAGGCAGTTTTTATCAACATTTCTTTTCATGGTGTTGTGTCGGAAACCTACCACCCCTCTTGAAGATGAACTTGTCTGCTAGCAAAGACTTTATATAGTGGCACGTCGAGAGACAGAGGAGAGAAAGTTCTTGGCTGAGCTAGTTATAGACTACTCAGGCGATTTCTGTACCTTTTACCAACCTAATAAAACCCCTTTTATTGTTACGTGTTATTTGTCGTTTGTCTCTACAAACCCCAAACCAACATCATAACACATGGTTAGCCATAAAGAATTATAAATGTAGGACTACATTACACTTAAGTAAAATAATAACAATAATAATATTTATTAAGAATCTATTACAGGAAATATCAAAGTATGAAAATATGTAGAAAATCATCAGAAAATTAAATTTTGTTAAATGTATGCAATTTTTGTTTATCATATATATATAATTTTTATTTGCGATATATATATATATATATATATCTATATATATATATCTATATCTATATATCTATATATATATATATATATATATATATATATATATATATATATATATATATATAATTTGTCCATAGTTCACAATGCTACTGTATGGTCACGTTATTGGTAACTAAACAAGTTCCTCATTAGGCTGTTCTGGTGGGGAGTTGTAGCTATACACCCAGTAGGATTAAAAACAAGACCTCTCAAAGGGTGGATGAGCCTTCTTATGGGGTCAACAGTCATCTAGCACATAAAAGTTCCACTGAAAGAGGGAGAAACTTAGTATTTGTTAAAACATCATTCTAGGAGAAGGAAAATGCTGCTGTAAAACATGTGACTCAATAGTAGCCATTGATGTTGACATTCTTTTTGGGCAGTAGTCACAGTTGTTCAGATAGTGGAATTGGTCATGTGCGAGGCCTCTTTCCACTTTAAAATTTATAGTCAAGTCAACTCGGTATCTATGCTGATAACAACTATTTACTCCTGTCTTAACAGTAAATCTGATTGGTTCAATAAAGTCAAATTGGTAGCCGATCTCAAAAATGAACCACAATCTGTTGTTAAATGGAGTTAGGAGTGGCTTGTTAATTTTAATGCCTCGAAAACAAAACTGACCTCTTTTAATCATCTGAGAGAACCTTTTGTACTTTCCAACAGCATGGCTAATGCTAACCTCCAGGAGAGTTACTCATTGAACCTTCTCAGACTAACGTTTTCAGCTGACATAAAGTAGAAAGAGTATATTGAATCAATTGCAAAGTCTGCAGCTAAGAAATTTGGTTCACTATGTCATACTAGACTTACATATTTATAAACTAACCATTCATCCTTGATTTGAATATTGCTGCCACATCTGGTTTGGTGCTCCTGCTATATATTTAGAGATTCTTGATAAAATCCAAAGTAAATCTACAATATTATTGGTCTTGACCTGGCATCTTGGCTTCAGTCCCTTTCCCACTGCCTTAACATGGCTTCCCTGTGCCTTTTCTATAAATATTTTCATGGTACTTGTTCTAATGAACTTTACTCTATGGTACTTAAACTTTATGAATTTAAGTGCAGTACTAGATTGGCAGCTAAGTCTCATAATTTTAAAGTTGAAAGGGCTAGATGTAACCATAAGTTTTATGCTAACAGTTTCTTCTCTTGCACTTCTTGCTTAGAGAACTCTCTTCCAGCTTCTTGCTTCCCAGTCAAATTTGATCTTCAAAAATTTAAATACAATGTCAATCATTATCTTCTGTTTTCTTAATTCTTATTCTTTTATTGTTCTCTCTCTTTAATAGTAGGTTTTCTCATATTCTCTAACACTCAGTAACCCCTTGTATCCTAGTGGCTTTATTGCCTTTGATCTTCAAATATTTAAATACAATGTCAATCATTATCTTCTATTTTCTTAATTCTTATTCTTTTATTATTCTCTCTTATTCTATAACACTCAGTGATCTTGTACATCCTAATGGTTTTATTGCCTTGCTTGGGGTGAAATGATTAAAAAAAACATGTGGAAAAACTCCCATTCAATCACCAAAATTAAACAGTGTCATGCCCCATCAGTATTTAGATAGGGGGACTGCTTTGAAACATTGGGTACTGTAAGCAGCTTCCTAGAATCTGAAATAAGTTTTGGCTTTAAATAACACACAGGGGGTTGGTAAAGCATAAAAAATCAATCAATCCCACTTTAAAAACCTCATGTGCAGAGACTACTTGGCATACCTTCATCACCATCTGCTCACAGATAAAATCGATTCTGAAGTGCTCCAAATGATGATTATACTCGAGAACAAGTAAACTGCCATTATTTATCCACATGTAAATATTCCCTTCATTTTTAACAGGTATTATGCTGGTAAAGAAATAAAACTCTCTTAAAGTGCAAAACCAACTTTTAAAAGTGGTATTTTTCTGAACATTCTATTTCTCAATAATTTCCTTCTTCCTGCACTTATTTATCCCTGCATTTTTAAAATTTTCAAGAAGCTATTTTGCTCTTTGACACTAATAAAGTAACAATCATGTCTAATGTCATGACCTTCGTTCAACTTTTTTTTAATGGCATATCTGACATGTTGTCTAGAGTTCAATGTAATGAAGCCCCTTGCCAAATGATGATTATTAGCTTTTTCAGAAAGGGAAAGAAAATAAATCAAAAATAGATCAAATTGAATTATTATGTTCATTAATACAGAAAAAAAGTAATGCTTAAATCTGTTTGCTATCTTATCCCTAAGAATGGAATATTTTTTTTTTTTAAAGTATTTCACCCCAAGCAAGACAGAAAGCCACTAGCATGCAAGGGGTTACAGAGAGTTGGAGTGAGAGCAAATAGGAGTGATAGAGGAAGCATGAAGAGAAGGATAGGGGATAGATCAAAGCATCTGGAGACATTGATTGACATTACATTTGAATAGTTGGAGATTATAACTATCAGGGAAACAGGAAAAGGGGAGGGAGTTCCACAGGCAAGAAGTGCGAGACATAAAGCTATTTTAGTAGCAGAGACGGCTACATTTAACAGTTTCAACAGTGAAAGGGTGAGAGCGAGATGCCAGCCTAGTAGAACGCTTAAATTCATGAAGTCCGGGAACCAGTGAAAGCAGCTCATCGAAGCAGTTACCATGAAAGTATTTGTAAAAAAGACAGAGGGAGGCAACGGCATGTCTGTGAAAGAATGACTTAAGTTTTTATTTTTTGTCCAGCAAAGATCAAAGATCATTTTTACTTAAATGAATGATGGAAATGTCTAAAAATCATAGTAAGATTTATTTAGGCAGCAAGAATTCATCCCAACAAGTTTTATTAAATTCAACCAATAAGCTCTGTCTGTTTGTTTATTGCATTTTTCCACTTTTAGAATAAGATGCTGTACATCAGGATCAAAATGGTGGATAAACTGTTCAAAGATTTTTTTTTTTTTCTGTATTTTATAAAAGTATTTTGACCATCTCAGTCATTATAAAGAACTAGGTTTTGTCAGTAAGTTAGACAAGATTTTGTTGGCTACATCCTGGTCTATTTTAGAACACTAGAATTAGAATCAGTTTAAAGTGACACTATATGTAACAGTTAAATGGAAATGTGTGTATCAAATCTGTGTTGTTCTGTATGCATATAAAATATTTTTTACACCCTTCAATATACTGTGTCCTATAGAGAAAAATTTTATTCAATGTGGGTTGTTTTTTTTGTGTAATCTTTGCAGAAAGTACTATATTGTACTTTGGTATTATCTATTAACATATATATTGTACTTCGGTATTATCTATTAACTTATATATTGTACTTTGGTATTATCTATTAACTTATATATTGTACTTTGATATTATCTATTAACATATATATTGTACTTCGGTATTATCTATTAACTTATATATTGTACTTTGGTATTATCTATTAACTTATATATTGTACTTTGGTATTACCTATTAACTTATATATTGTACTTTGGTATTATCTATTAACTTATATATTGTACTTTGGTATTATCTATTAACTTATATATTGTACTTTGGTATTATCTATTAACTTATATATTGTACTTTGGTATTATCTATTAACTTATATATTGTACTTTGGTATTATCTATTAACTTATATATTGTACTTTGGTATTATCTATTAACTTATATATTGTACTTTGGTATTACCTATTAACTTATATATTGTACTTTGGTATTATCTATTAACTTATATATTGTACTTTGGTATTATCTATTAACTTATATATTGTACTTAGGCTATTACCATTAACTTAGGCTAATTTAAATTATAGTAAATAAACAAATATGTGTGTGCATGTGCATTAAATTTTTAAACAATAAAATTTTTGTTGCAGGCCATTTAAAATGAGCTATTTCTAATACAATTTAAACACACTATCAAAAAATTTTCAAATTTTGATTTTTTTTTAATCGATTTCACCCCAAGCAAGGCAGTAAAGCCACTAAGACACAGGGGGGGTTACTGGGTTGGGTGTAGAAATATTAGGAACAGCAACATTAATAATGAATGGGAAGAGATAAGAGTAATCAGGATGATAGTAGATAACGATTGACATTGCATTTAAAATTTTGCAGATTAAAGTTGGCTGGAAAGCATGAAGCCGGAAGAAAGTTTCACAAGTGAGTAGTGCGAGAAAAGAACTTGTTAACATAAAATTTACGTCTACACCTAGCCAGCTCAACTGTAAATTGATGATATCTCGATGCTAGTCTAGTACTGCGCTTAAATTCAAAAAGTCTAGGTACCATAGTGAAGAACACATTCGAACAATTACCATGAAAGTATTTTTGTTTTTTTTATGTGCGTTTGTCTCTTAATGACTTTTCTCTTCTAAAATGAAAAGATGAAAGAGGCAAACAGATAATAAGGTAGTTATACTTCTAGAATCTTTATACATATATATATATATATAGATAGATAGATAGATATGCATTTATAATACTATAAATGTATGTATATATATAATGATTCTAAAAGTACAACTACCTTATTATCTGTTTGCCTCTTTCATCTTTTCATTTTAGAAGAGAAAAGTCATTAAGAGACACAGCCTCATTTATATGAATAGACAATGAACACAGCAGTAATGCATAAAGGTTTCCTTGTAAATGTCACAAGTGAGAGTCATAAAGTAGAAAATTGACATATTTTCCTGCCATGTGTCCCGATCATCCATCATCTGTTTGAATATCATAAGGAGGGTGTCCCAAAATGAACATACCAGAATGAATAAAAACAAATTTTATTTTGGTAAATTCATTTTGGGATCTTCTGATGTAGAAATCTTACAAAAATATTTCCTTTTCTTTACTAAGTGTGTTTGCATTTTTAAATAATCTGAAAATTTCAAATTAAAATGTTTAATGGAGATTTTTGGTACTTACAGCTTTTGTTTTTAAAATAGTTAAAGATAATGAAGATATTGCATGCTATATACACTAGAAGCCGACAAGCATTAGTATGTAAGGAATTAATTAATTTTTCTAAGGAATTAATTGATTTTTCTAAGGAATTCATGGATTTTTCTAAGGAATTCATGGATTTTTTAAAGGAATTCATGGATTTTTTAAAGGAATTAATGGATTTTCCTAAGGAATCAATGAATTTTTTATTTATAATTTTATATTATTTCTCATTACTATAAATGTTATATTTAATAGATACACATTTTTGAATAGACATCTCAGTTTTTTAAACAGTGCAATTTAATGTCTACCAGCCTGGGCATTTGAGAAAATTAATAAAGAAAACATGACTTAAGGCAGATTTTTCTTTATTAAATTTCTCGATTCCTCAGGGTGGATGTGTGGGTGATGTAATGGATAGCAGCTCGGCCTGAGAAATTGGAGAGCCAAGTTTGAAATCCGGTTGAGTTTGTTACATTCATTTACATGCAAATACACTTGGGAAAGGTATGAATCCATCTTTTATCCCACTTCCCAGCTAGGAGTCAAATAGTAGGACTTGTATCTGGAAAAATCATTATCACCAAAAACCCGCAATACAATATTCGCTCAAAAAAAGAAAGTGAAAAAAAAAAAAAGAATTATTCTTATAATCCAAAAAATAAATAAACCAAAAAGGTTGATAAGCAGTAAAAAAAGAAATCAATCAACATTGAAAGTCCAGGCTGGTAGACATTAAATTACTCTGTTTAAAAAATAGAGATGTTTACTGAAAAACGTGTATTTACAGAATATTAAATTTATAGTAATAAGTAATATAATTAATCTGGAAGTGACATAATAAATCTGAAATATAATATTAAGTTAAACATTGTGAAACATTAGAGATCAAGTGTCTCTGTATCTTTAACATTTCAATGTAAACTGTAATCAACATGTGTTATATTTCTCACCCTTCCCCCACCTTTCCTTTCACTTTCTTATATATAAAACTGATTCCATCAAAAAAGCCATTATTAGTCTGAAGTTCATTCTCAGAACAAAACACTTCAATAAGAATTTTTTCTTTATTTTGTCATTCCCTTATCCACTATTCCAGTAATTCTCAACCTTTTTTGCCAATGCACCCTTTTCACCATATGTCAGAATATCATTACCCACCTTTCCAAGATTGGCTGACTCAAAAGCTGCGTTCCAAATAATATGCATATATTATTGGAAATCTTCTTCCTTTTCCATATTAGTTCATATACATTTACATGGATTATTTTTATAGAAGAGTTTTATAAATTTAATAGCAATAGAAAATGTTGATGGATTTTTAAACTTGAATACATCTACAGTAATTTGTTTTAATTCATAACTAATTATTAAATAAATAAACTGAAGCATACTTCAATATACATTAAGACTCTTGAATACACAAGCTAGTAGACATTGAATAACACTGTTTAAAAACAGGGATGTCTACTGAAACATGTGTATACACTAAGTATTAATGCTTATAGTAGTAAGAAAAAATATCAGATTATAAATAAAATCAATAAGGAATATATACTTTTTTATACCATATCTTTTATATATATAAATACACATTGTGTTTGTATATGTGGATACAGTTGCTAATTATGGCATTTTCACATCGATTGAATCAGTGGATAAATAAGATATGGACTGTAATCTTATGATTAAATTTAGTTGTATATTTTTAAGTAAACAAAAATAAATTACTACTTTAATAAATAATTCTAAAAGCTTGCAGTGTGATAAGAAATTTTACAAAGGAATCATTTTCAATTTTATAAATCTCTTCAAGGGAAGTAATAAAGAGAAAACTGGATGGTGTTTTGTATTTTGACAGAAGTGAATTTTAAGGTCAAATGGAAAGGTGGGGGTGAAGCCTTCTTTGCTTGAAATGTTTATTGTTATAATGTCAGAATATTTAAAATCAATTATTTCCTATCATCTGTTATCTTTACTTCTTACTATGTAGCTCATCTAACTCTATTTTGCAGATGAGTAAAAGCTTCACAAAAGGGGTCACCTACTGGGTGGGTGCTCGCAGACTTGGGTATGGATGACCTATGTTTATCTATTGTTCTGAGTATAGACACAACTTATGCCTACATATGGACTCAAGTATAAATGTAGGTGAGTCTACCTATAGACTCAAGTATAAACATGAGTCTATCTATAGACTCAAGTATAAATATAGATGAGTTTGTAGCAGAAAAACACAATTTACATATTGATGTAATAGAATAACTTGTCACCCCCATGAGTGACTACACTATACCTATAAGTATCTGTAAGGCAACGGACTACAGGCGTCTAGCTGGAATCTTTTCCAGCTTTGCTGGTCAAACTCTCTGTCTTTGGGCAGAGAGGAACCCAGACGAGGCTATGCCGAAGGGCAGAGTCTCATCCGGAGAGGTAGACAAACCTGATCCCGTTTATGCAGGATCTACGGGGATCTTTTGGCTGAGCATATGGGCTCAGGAACACCATATTAAATTTGGCCTCGTGCCACATGTGACTGTGTGAGGCAGCTGCTAGATACCATCTAGCTGGAATCTGTTGAGTATGACTCAGACTTACACGAGAACTACCGACCTTCCAATAATATCACTCACTACTAGATTGACTTGTGACAACCGTGTGCATAAATGTTACCTTATTTCTTATTGTACTGGTTTTTACAATAAAACTTTACTTATTTTATCTACCGTGTTTGTCAAGTATATATTCCTATTAGCACGGAATATAACATATATAGTTAACGATAAAAAATCAAAACCAAATTTATACAATTATTAGAAAACATATATATCTAACTACACACCAATTTTCATCTAGCTAAGTCACACACATGCCACACTCTACTCAAAACAAATTTTAAAACAAACACAAATATACCAGAGTGCTGGCCATTATTGACACGACTCTCACTTGACACAGATGTCTACAATTATGTCTGTGCGTTTCCCTTATATAGGCGATAAGAGAAGCTGGATGGAGCAGAGACAGAGAGCAGAGAGACTTCAAACACAGACACTAACCATAGAGGCTACCCGAGAACATGGCTGACTGTCTGTCCGATCATTATGTTGTGAACACAGAAAGGGAATGGACTCAACTATCAATGTGACAAGCCCAAACCAATACCCAACAAGCAGTCAGCTGGATTAAGGATATTCTTTTTCCAAGCTCTCATTTCACTTCCTTGTACGCCGTACATTCAAACACTACACTATATGACTTACCAGAGACATTTTCATATCTTGTAAATTAAAATAGGTCTTTGGTCATTTCAGTGTCTGATTTGTTTCTTTATTCCAACCAACTTCCACCTTGGATCAAGTCTACCTATAGATTCAAGTATAAACATAGGTGAGTCTACCTATAGATTCAAGTATAAACATAGGTGAGTCTATCTATAGACTCAAGTATAAACGTAAGTGAGTCTGCCTATAGACACAAGTATAAACGTGAGTTTACCTATAGACTGAAGTATAGATGTAGGTGAGTCTACCTATAGATTCAAGTATAAACATAGGTGAGTCTACCTATAGATTCAAGTATAAACATAGGTGAGTCTATCTATAGACTCAAGTATAAACATAAGTGAGTCTGCCTATAGACACAAGTATAAACATGAGTCTACCTATAGACTGAAGTATAAATGTAGGTGAGTCTACCTATAGATTCAAGTATAAACATAGGTGAGTCTATCTATAGACTCAAGTATAAACATAAGTGAGTCTGCCTATAGACACAAGTATAAACATAAGTCTACCTATAGACTGAAGTATAAATGTAGGTGAGTCTACCTATAGATTCAAGTATAAACATAAGTGAGTCTATCTATAGACTCAAGTATAAACATAGGTGAGTCTATCTATAGACTCAAGTATAAACATGAGTCTACCTATAGAGTGAAGTATAAATGTAGGTGAGTCTACCTATAGATTTAAATAAAAACACAGCCTATTTTTATCCCATACACTTAAGTAAAATAAATAAAAACAAATGTCAGCATTAAATAATCCAATAGGAGTTGATTTGTAAAAAATCCATGAACTGATCAACCAACCACCTTCATTTAAGCTGAAGACAATTATAGACTTCAGTAGACTTCAAGAATAATTAATGATTACCTGTCATGCAAAGAAGCATCCATTGTAGCCTCATTCTGATGCTGTAATCAAAGAATGTCTTGCCTTGATTGGTTACACAAGATAAAGAAGCTTTTGATATCAAAAGGAAAGTAATTGTTGATCTATTTTTTTGCTATCTTATCAGATGAAGAGCAGTTGTCTAAGACAGGATTGATTAAAAACATTGTCAGAGTAAGATTTTAAAAAAGGAAGAGTGAAAAAGGAAACAAAGAGGTGTAAAATATTTGAATAGAAAATTTACAAGGAATTTCTGAGTTCTTTTTTTTGGGTGCTGCAAAGTTCCCAGCTAGTTCAAATAGAATAATCTACAGCTATGAAGTATAAATGTTATTCTATATATTCATCCCAAAATGTAACACAATTGGTGCATTGTTTCTTGAATTTCTTTAAACCTTAAAAAAATAAAAATACTGATATTTGATCATTGAAATACAGATTTTGGGAGGTGGGTGAGGCTGAGTTCTTTCCAGTACCCCCTCATAATAACTTTTAATATGTAGCCAAGTTGTTAACAATTGTAACAACTGATTGTTATCATTGACAAGTATCATTGTCAGAAAATAAATATAAACTAAAATGCAAAGTTTAATTGATGACACTGAGTAAATAAAGTAAATTTACCCAAATAAATAGAATATGTGAACCGAAAGAAACTGTTTATAACCAGAAAAAAGTTTGCTAATCATCAATATACTAATTTTAGTATGGTACAAGGCTACAATTGTAGATTATTTGATGTGAAGTGGTTTTACTAGAGTAATAATGGTCAGTACAGCTTGCTTTCTACATAGCTTCATGGCAAGATATATTAAATCAGTGTAGTACAAGACTTTGTCAAGGTTAAACTCTCTAATAGCTTGTGTGTTTAGTTTATTAACAACAGCTAAATGAATAGCAAGGTATCTAAATGGTTATCCAATAATTAAGCTTGATTTAATCTGGTACAAGGCCATATATAGTGAGGTTTAAATATTATTTTTTCCAAATTTTATGGAAGATGAAAAAGAAGATATGCTATCTGATTTTATGGCTTTTAAAATTACATCATTGGTAATCAACTACAAGTGGTTTTATTTTCATTTTCTATATTTGATTCAAGTATAAAAACTATTAACTTTTACTTTTGAAGACAAACACTGTACTGACTAAGTAAAAATATATTTATCTAGATAAAAATATTGTCAATATTTAACCTTCATGCCTGCAAAAAAACAAAAAGGACAGTTATTTCCCTTGACACCACTATTACTGTATACACTTTTGACTCCCTCGGCAATGTTTATTTACAAGATTATAAAAATATGGGAACCAAGTACAATGCAATATTTATTATGTAAATAATAAATATATTTTAATATAATAATAATTATATTATAATATAATATAATATAATTCTAATAATTAAATATATTTTAATAATATAATAATAATTATATTATAATTATATTATATTATAATATAATAATTATATATATAATAATTATATTTTATGAAGATTTATTTACAATTTTTTAAAGAAACAAATTTGAAAAGAAATCATTTTATTCAAAAATTTATCAAAAATTACTAAGTTATCAAAATATATAAACCAACTACAATGCAATATTTATTATTTACCATTTTATAAATAACTATGAAAATGCATTTGTTATTTAATCTATTAAATAAATAGTGTTTAATATCTTTGTTGCCAATTCTCAAGAATAAAAAAAATGGAGTTTTTTTGTGGGCATGAAGGTTTGACATTGGCAAAATATCTACATTACAATGATTCAATTTCTGTTTGTGGGTATGTCACTCTAACAAAAACAGCTGTGACACTGAGCTGTCGGCCTGTGGTCAACTCCCAGTCATGGTTCAAAACTGTGATATTTCTCCTACCGGCATTTTGGGGTTGACTCTTAGTCACTGCCACTAGCCTGTGTCCCAGTTGATTGGTAATTGTCACTACCTGGCAGAACCCTTTGGTCAGGGTACCAAGTGTGATGGTCAGTCGATTCTAATGGCTTCACACCAGCTGCAACCAGTTCAACACCAGCTCCGTCGTTCTCAGCTCACTTCCAATGTCTGGTTACCGAAGTAAGTACTTCAATCTCATGTCTAACCTACCTACATTGTGATTTTGATCTTAGATAGACTAGATCAATCAGACATCGGGCTGTAGTATAAGATGAGTCTAGACTGGAGGTGATATCATACAAGCATAAAGAAAAGAAACAAATAAAACCCCAAGAGGTTCAAGTATGTTGAAAGAAAACAAATCAACTGTTATCCGTCTGTTATATACAGCAGTGTGTCTTTCTCCCAACCCTGTTTTCTACAGAGAGTGACACTTTTATGCTTCTTAGGCAAGTTCTGGTATTCTAAGTCAACTGGGTTAGTTTTTAAGAACTGGCTTAGTTTTGTACATCAGTATAACTTGCTATTGGTAGGATAGGCAAAGTCGAAGATAGTAAGTTGTGAGATCTCTCAGTCAGCTCCTGCGAGGCAACACTCTGGTTCCTGCTACTCGAACTGCAACTCCAAAAACTCACTGCTCAACTTCAACTGCAAACTGCCCAAGGGCATTCATTTATATGGACACCGACCAAAAACTGGTGCGGGGTTAGATGCAGCCTGGGGTTTTTGGTAAATCCCGATTTCTGACAAGAAATCTCTTTGTTGTCTGGCCAGGAAAATTGATTACTTCCCATTTTGGAAAATTAATCATTTTCCATTTTTGGGGGGATCCCTTTGTCTATGAGGAGAAGTTGCAGGATAGATATCCTCCTAAACTCCCTCCTTCTCACATTGATACCTCATACCAAATCCTTTCAGTGGGCATTAATAATTTCCCCGTCTTTCTCATCAAATTACCTCCGCCTATTACCATTGCTACCACTCAACCAATGGTGTCCCAGCCGTGCGGCCATGGCTAAGCTGGTCTCATTAAAATTATAACCTAGAATTTTTTGTTTACAAAATTCTCGTTCTCACTTGCCAAAATTCTTATGAATAACACATGGCCACTTAAAATCTCTGAGATCTTCGATGCTTTTGGTCACTTTGCACCTTCTTAACCAGTACTTTTACAAACATCATCAATCAATTGTCAAAGTCTGCTATGTGGTCCATTCAAGATGTTAGCGTCTACAAGAACCCTTGGCTTCTTGAGAAAAAAAATGAATTGATAATAAATTTCTTTATCTTCAAATCAGCAATTCTTCTGAGATATTTTCTCATGCCAAAATTCTATAATCAACACATGGCCACTTAAAACCATCTTCTCGACATTTGGTTATTCTGTGTTTTTCTCGACCAGTACTTTTATGTCATCAATCAATTGTCAAAGCCAGCCATAAGTTTCTCCTTCGTAAAGTTAGCATCTACGCAAACCCTTGGCTTCTTTGAGAAAAATAAATAATGGTAATTCTCCCTACCCTGTATTGGCAAAATTTCTCATGCCAAAATTTTTATAATCAACACATGTCCTTGACAATACTTTAAATGATATCTTGTGAAAAGTAACTTTCTCTTCAAGTAAAAAATAGTAAAATCTTGGTCTGTCTTTTGGGACATCTTTTTTTTAAACCTTCTTTTCTATTTTCAGGATTTTCTTGTTTAATTTTCATATGGCTAATTAATTAATTAATTACCATAGCTAAATAATGTCACACAGCACATCATAGCAAGATTTTTTATAAGTACAATACTGTTAAAAAGTTATAACTTGAAGAATAAAGTAATTTCCAGTTCAATTTGAAAGTTAATAATAGTGTGGGGTCAGTATTCACACTCACCCCAGTAATAATGATCTAAATTTTGTGTGGTTTTTATGAAATTTGAAAAGAAAATCACATTGGCACTGAAAGAGAAAAAAAGATGTAAAAAATTACTAATTGATACATAAATAAAGGTTACAATTTATTTTTTATTACATATTTTTATACTGAAACTTTTTTGAAAAAGTTAACATTATTTCACAGGTATCCTTATTTTATACAAAAATGATTGATCTTTTCATTTTTTTTCTTTTCCTATTCTATCATGAACATTATTATTTTAATATTTATTTTCCTTTTTCATGAACATTTCCACACTTTATTACAAAAAAAGCAATTTTTCCAAACTGTAAGCATTTATGGTCAAAAATCATTTTGCACTAGACTCCTGTTAATTAGAGATTAACAGGAGTACAATTAAAGTTAACTTTACATCTTTTATTTACTTGGACTTGGGATAACTACTGAGTAGTCTCCCCTTATTTAGTTGCATCTAATTATAATATAAATAGGAAGTAACTAAATATGTTTAATGACTGCCATCTGTAGCCTTTTTGTGAGTACCCCAAAATTTGTATATATCGACATAGGCAATTCTCACTCAAATGATCTTAAATTTTAACAAAACGTGTAAAAACTAAGTTGAATGTTTAATTTTTTTGACTTTATAGACCTTTTTCTTTTTTTTTAGGGAAATTTGACCAGTAATGTTTATCTGCAAATGCTTCAGAACTGGTTATTTGATGAATTCATTGTTAATGAGCATGAACACTTTAAATTTCAACAAGATGGGGCTCCACCTCACTGGAAACTGACTGTGAATACATAATGAGAATTTAGAATCAGGAAGATGGATTAAGCATGCCCGTAATAATGACAATGTGCTGTTGAAATGGCCACCACGTTTACCTAAATTGACACCTTGTGATTTTTTTCTATCGGGCTATGTGAAAGGACAGGTTTATATCCCCCTATTCCTACAAGCCTAGAAGAACTTACACAGAGATCACTGAGATGCTAGAGAATGTTACGCAAGACATGCTACAGTGTCTTTGGCAGGAGCTGGACTACCAACTTGACGTATGTCATGTCACAGGTAGTGCACATATTGAACATTTATGAAACTTTGTGAAATCAGTTATAAGATCTATATCCCTTTGAATCTCTTGTTCAAATTTTGATAAATAAATCTTTTATGGTTAAACATGAAGCCTATTTAATTTTGTTTGCCTGGAGCATGTAGTTAATCAGATATCCCCATTTTAAATGATGTCAATCAATAACATTAATGTTATACTATAACTCTCTGGACTGGGTGACTTGCTATGGTGTAATAGTTAACAAGTTAATTCATTAACTAGGTGTCATAAGTTCCACCATCCTTTTTGTTTTATTCAAATATAAGGCCTAAGAGCCATTCAAGGTAGAGAGTTACTGAATGACTATAAGAGGAGGAAGTAAATGCAGATTATAAGGATATGTAACTGCAGTCATGTGCCAGGTTAAGTTAAGCTTAGCAAATAATGATGCTCTCTCATTCTGGCCATGTGCCAGATTAAACTAAGTTTAGTTTTGCTAGATTTTTTTCCACATATGAATCTGTCTTTAAGGATTTTTACCTATGCAACTATGTACCAATATTTTTAATAAAAAATATACCAACTTTTTTTTAATGCATAACTTGCTGAGTTATTTTAAGAAAAACTTTACATAAAAGAGTAATCATCCAAATTTTTTATACGAATCATTGTCATTATTATTAGTATTTGACTAGTTTTCCTTTTATCTTATTTTTGTTGCTTACAATACTCAAAATTTTTTAACTACCATAATTATTAAGTAAGCATCAGAGATTATGGAGAAAAACTTTTCAATAAAATTTGACTCCAAAACCTTGGAAGTCAGGATGTCTAGAACAGAATCTTACTATATATGGGCGCACCTCTAAAACTCTTGATGATCAAAGATTGGCAGCTGAGCTCTCTTCCAATCTAACAAAAACTACCCAGGGGGATAAAACTGACTGGTTACATTCAATGCCTTGAAAACTAAACTAGTTACATTTCACCATCATCAATCAGACCCTGGACTGTTGCCAGTCATGATGAACGGATGTTGCCTTGGAGAGTCACTGAGAGACTATTAGGATTTAAACTCACATCTGACCTGAAGTGGAACTTGTACATACAAGCCATCGCTAAAGATGCAGGTAGCATTATAGGTTCCCTGTACTGCTCCAGTCAGTACCTGACTTCACATGCTATCCTTTATCTTTACAAGAGGCAGATCAGGCCAAGAATGGAGTACTGTCATATTTGGGCAGGACCACACTCTCCAACCTTAATAGAGTCCAAAAGCTTCTCCACATCCTTGTAGGTGAAAAATTATTTTCCACTCTCCAACCTCTCTCTCACAGGTGGGGTGTGGCAAGCCTCTCAGTGCTTTATCATTACTTTCACGGAAAATGCTAGGACGAATTACATTCCTTGGTTCCGTCAGGCCTAACCTTCACAGCAAGGACCCGCCATTCAACTTACATTGTAGCAAATAACCCACATTCCCTCTGTGTTCCATTAGTGAGAAGTAAGTTCCACTTGAACAGCTTCTTCCTGCAAACCACTGCTCTGTAGAACCAACTCCCAAGAGGATGTTTCCCCAATCACTACAATCTTAACTTGTCTAGGGTTAACTGTTACCTTCTTCTCCTATTCATACAAACAGCCTCCTAACGTAACCCTCTGCCTAAAGTGGTCCCTGGGCCTTGTACAGAATGAACCTTAATTTTAAAAAGAAAAAATTAGACTACAAGATCTAACCAGCAGACAATTAAAATTTAGTCATATAGATAAATTCTGCTTTAGCCAAATTAATTCCACTCAATATTACATATGCTTACACTTTTTTTGCAGATGGATGCAGTTAATATACAGTGTAACCCGGATATAAGAGAGTTGTCGGGACCAGAGACAAAGTCTCTTATATCCAGGTTTCTCTTATATCCGGGTTTGGTCTACTATATATACATTAACACAGGCTCTAATTTGGGACCATATAAAATCTCTCTTATATCCGAGTTTCTCTTATATCCGGGTCTCTTATATCCGGGTTACACTGTATTTGTGTTTTCTACTAGTATGTTTCAAACCGGACTCATGAATAATTACATCAGTTACACAACTACATGCTTATCCAGACATGTTACACCTATCTGACCACAGCTCCATTAGAAACATACTAGTAGAAAACACAAATATATTAACTGCATCCACCTGCAAAAAAAGATTAAAAATAATGGAGGCTTTAATAATAAAAAAGAAAAAGCCAACTCTTAACAATATTAACTATGAACAAAGCCACAATGTGCTAACCGTATTCGGAAATTAAAAACATCCCTACTACACACTAAGACATACACATAATGCACACACTCAATTAAGCTGAAAAATCGAATCATCCTTGATAATGGCTAAAGGTATAGCTGAAAGTGCTCGGAAACATAAAACATTTGGACAATTCTTACACACCCTTTGTCCTGTAACGAAAGCTCTTGTTCGAACACAAGAAAAATTAAATAAAAAACTCAATCGTAGTACTTTGTCTGTTGTTTTTAATGAAACATGCATATATATATATATATATATATATATATATATATATATATATATATATATATATATATATTATATAAAAAATACATGCATATATTAAAATTAGTTTTATTTATTATTGTGATACTATGGACAGCCATGTAGAAAGGGAAGAGGTAGTTTTATCTTGATCTCAAGTGTTTCTGTTTGATAGCCAGCAGATGGCTCCTTTTGAAGTTCAGTTATCTAAACAGCATTCACTTTGACCAAAGAGCAACAGGAAATAAAGGAGTGGATACAAGGTTTTTAGAGATCAAGTAACAGCAAAACCGGAAATAAGGTGTATCCAGGTGCTGGTCTAGATTAACAGTCATAGAATCGGAGTCAGTTCTGGTCAACCTTACTGGGAGACGGGCATGTGTTGCGAGGTTCTGATACTGTCCATTAATATTGTCAGCCACAGATCGTAGATGAGCAGGGGGTGGTAGGAGGTAAGAGCAGAAGTATTGGATCAATGTAGAAGAAATTGTCCCAAGTATCACTTACCTATCCACCCAGGTGAAGCTCTGAATAAAACATCTACATATAACATGAGAAATAGGGTTTGTGTTTTTATTTCTTGACATGGCATTCGTCTTTCGTCTTGTTAGCATGCAGCAGATCCTTGCCCTGCTTTCAGTGCCCTCCAACAAAGTCAAGAATTGAAATGTAATGTAGGGTAACCATTGACCAGTCTGTGGAAAGGTTGGGCAAGGTTAATGTTGTATGTTTACATAATAATTGTTTACTTTTATAGCAAAGGGACAAGGCAAAGCATCAATTGTTATCTTAAGTTTACTTCAGTTTTATATTCAGGAAGTATTGAAAATTAACTAAAAAATGCAAAACAATAAAGTTTTTGATATTATATATAAGTGTAATGACAGTATGGCACAAATATAAAGAGGGATAGTAATTGTTATAAAGGTATATATTACCAAAGTAGTTTCAGTAAGACAGTTAACACCTTGAAGAAAGGCATGAATTTACTTCTCCCTGCATTCTGTCACTGTCAAAAAAAATGCTGTTACCTCTTTAGCCAATCTTGATAGTGTCTACTCAATACTATTATTATACTGAGGATCAAAGTGTAGTATTTTTTTTTTTTTTTTTTTAAGCGTATCACCCCAAGTAAGGCTGGAGGCCACTATCACGCAGCTGGAGGCCACTATCACGCAAGGGGTTATAGAAGGGTTGGAGGAAGAGCAGGTAGGAGTGGTAAAGGAGAGGATGTAGAGAAAGATAGTGGATCGATCAAGGCAAGGGGATTACAGAAGATTTGGAGCGAGAGCAGATAGGAATGAAAGGTGAAAGGATGTGGAGAAGGGAAGTGGATAGATCAAGGCAACTGGAGATGTCAATTGACATTACACTTAAATAGTTGGAGATTGTATTTGTCAGGGAAACAGGAATAGGGAAGGGAGTTCCACAGGCGAGATGTGTGAGACATGAAGCTATTGGAGTAGAAGAGACGTCTACATCTAACAGTTTCAACGGTGAAGGGGTGGGAACGGGATGCCAGCCTCGTAGGACGTTTAAATTCATGAGGCCTAGGGACAAGTGAAAGCAGCTCCTCGGAGCAATTACCGTGAAAGTATTTGTAAAAAAGACAGAGCGAAGCAACATCGCGTCTGTGAGAGAGCGACTGCAGACGAGATGACGTATATGCTCAAATACCTTACTTTTCTGAGTTGGTATCAGTGACACTTTCTGACCAAGAAACTTAAATAACAATATTAATTAAAAAATATGATTGATTGAATGATTCGTTTTTTATGGCTTATCAACCTTTGACAGGTTATTTAAAGCCAGAAAATACTTTTAGATTGTAAGAATTTTTTTGAGATAACAGTGATTTAGTGATATTATAATTCTTACTAATTAACCCATAGCTGGGGGAGAGGAAGTGAATTAATACCTTTCCCAAGGGTATTTGTGCATAAGTAAATATAACGAACCCAAACTAGAATTGGAACTCAGCTCTCCGATTAACAATCCATTACACCACCTGCACATCCAAACTTGCAGCACCTGGTATTTCCAAGCCGTCACTCATTTAGATACTGACGAGGTCTGACATTGCTTAACTTTGGTGGTTGTACAGGGCGGTGGCGGGGTAACTGGTGATTCAATGTGTGGTGGCTGTAAGTAATTAAAAAATGTGAGGAAATGAATAAATGAAGAGAAGGGTGCAAAGGAGGAAAGGTGGGAGTTAAAAAAAATGTAAAGAAAAAGCAGAAAGAAAACCAGGTTAAAGGAAAAAATAAATATATGAACAAGTGGGGAAAGAATGAAAACAAAAGAAAGACATAGGCTTACTGGCTGGATATCAAGAGATAATGAGTGAAAAGCAAGTAAAAATATAAAGAAATAAAAAATTGTAATTAAAATCCTTTATGAAGTGACAAAGCTTAAATGACATTCTGAAAATCTCCAGAAACCAAAAGTTTTTTGTTTTTTTTTCATGTAGATTCTCTGTACACAAAAGTTTGTGTTTTTGCACCAAAACATGGCCCAACATGACTCACACTAACTGACTGTAGATTTAACTATGTCTCAAGCACTCCTTTCAGTCAAACATACTTTCATTGCTTCTTGATATGTTTTTATTGTTTTGTGATTTTTTTCTTTCAAGACTGTGTAAATGTCAAAAGGAACTGAATGTTTTACTTAGAAATAAAAATTACACTAGTAATCTTATGTCTTTATCAATTTCACTTACAACTTTTATTACCAGCACCGTCCAAGGTAAGACAATAAACTACATCCAACAGCAAGGCCTCTGATCAGGAGGTTTTGAGGAGTGTGGAACCACCTCTTAATTGCTGGTGTTCCCAGGTCTGCCCTGTCCCAGGGTGGTAGCACCTGTTAGGGTCCCAGCTATGGGAAAATAGTTAACCCCGAAACTGAGATAAAAAGCATTATGAAAGTGTAAAAATAGGTTTTAATAAATTATTACCAGAAATAAATTTTTTGAACAAAAAAATTATTACCAGCAATGTTTTTGAAAAAAATTATATTACCAGCAATAATTTTTTAAAAATAATATTACCAGCTATCCATTTTTGAGGAAAAAAATATTACCAGAAATAGATTTTTGACAAAACAAAAATATTACCAGGAAAAAAAAGTTGTCAGCATTAAATGACCCATTGAGGTTGATATGCCGTAAAACAAAACAAACCAAACCAATTTATTACTAGCTGTTTTTATTTATTGCATAGACATATGGGTGTCTTAACAGTTAATAGCCTAGAAAATGGAACTGGTGAGCAGAGTTCAAATTCCAGACAATTTGTGTTCCTTTTGCACTAATGCCTCAAGGAAAGGCATGAATTCATTTTTTCTCCTCCCAGAAAAAGGTAAAATAGCAGAACATACTGGGCTTTTCAGTCCTAGTTGGCAACTAGTCTAGGAGAAGGCCAACTCAGAATTCAAAACCAACAATTGAATCTATTTTTACCCACCAACTATTGACAAAAATGTTTTTTAAATTAGAGAGTGGTACTTGTAATTACAGCCAATGAAAATCTTGCTAAAGTTGGTGGACCCAGCTGAAGAATCAGCTGGATCTAGCACCCACAATTTATTCTACTTAGTGTGAATATTTGTAAGATACATTGCAGAAATTCTAATGTGAATAAATATTTTATTGTACTAGTACAGAACAAGGCCTATTAAAAACCAGGGATGGTTCTAGGGTCTTGGCCCCACCAAAAAAATTTGATACAGTGCTCTCCTCTCTACTACATATCGATTTCAAAGTTTCCCAACCTGGGGGTCACAAACCATCAAAGGCAAATGGGGGAAGGGCTGCACTTTTTTAAATTATGAAAAATCAGGGAATTATCCAATTTAAATGAAAATTTTAGTAAATAATCATTAATTATTTATTTTTATAATGAATAGGTTTTTTTATTTTTTTAAATTCTGAGGAAATGTTATTTTTTATAATAGCCCACAACATTCTCATGACTAAAGTTTACTCGAAAAAATGTTTAAATCACAAATTTTTACATTTCCATAAAGATTAATTGCTGACACATCTCCACTGAAAATTATGAAAAATCAGGGAATTATCCAATTTAAATGAAAATTTTAGTAAATAATCATTAATTATTTATTTTTATAATGAATAGGTTTTTTTATTTTTTTAAATTCTGAGGAAATGTTATTTTTTATAATAGCCCACAACATTCTCATGACTAAAGTTTACTCGAAAAAATGTTTAAATCACAAATTTTTACATTTCCATAAAGATTAATTGCTGACACATCTCCACTGAAAAAAAAAGTTTTACAAAAGTTTCAACACAACACAAACATGATTGTCTTAAAAATTTGTTTTAAAAACAGTTTTCAAGAAAATTTTTCATGTGTTGATGTCTTTAAACATTCTTTAAGTAATCATTTTCTTGGTTTTATATTTCCAGAAATGTAAAAAAAAAATTATTTTAATTACTAGGCATGGACTTCTGGTTAGTATTACTCTCAGTAAAAAAAAAATCAGAGATCCTCTTTAGTGGATGATCTCGGAATAAAAAATGATTTTACTGGGGTATATTACCTTCTTATCTGATTCAAAAGAACTGTTCAGAAAGAAAATTACAATTTAAAAAAATAAGTGTTACTGAAATTAACACTTCTGCCTCCACTTTCCCAGTAGGCATAGGGCCCCCGTGCAGTTGAGAGGTTCATGGCAGTAAGCACTGGCCCTGTTGATTATTATAGTTGACGATTGACAATATAACTTAGGTAGAAAAAAAAGGTACAAAAAGCAAAAAAAAACACTGCTGAAACTAGCCCTTTTGAGGCTGCAACTTCATCAGGGCTCCCTGCATAGTATGCTACACACCAGCCATGCAGATACATGATGTATATTATTAGTTGATGACTGACAATGTAATGTCACTTTAAAAATAATTTTTCAAAAATGGTAGATGGCCATAAAACAGTGCTGAGAAAAAGATGGCAGAGGCCACAACAGGGAAAAAAAAAACGTTGTCCCTTCCCCCCACATATCGAGGTTTTGGGGGTAAGACACGCTGCCCCTGTTAAAAACTTACAGTTTAGTATCAACATGCTTCAAGATATACAGTATGTATATATTTCTTCTCTTTCTTCTTTTATGTACCATATACTTTTAGGGTGGGGGTAATTATGTCCCCCCACAACTCCCTATTTTTTGCTGTTCCGCTGATTTCCCAAAAAGTGGGGAATGATTGCAGAAGTTTTCCCCCTTCCCCTCTTATAGTCAGAAATACACAAAAATGCATGCTGGGATATTTTTCTTAGTCAATAAAATGGGATGGCTTGCGTTTTGACATGATTCAGTTTAGATCTGCCTTAACTACTAGACAGACTTACTGCATTCACTTGTCCGACCTTGCTTTTGTGTACAAACACCAAGTCATAGTTGGTGAATTCTTTTGCCTTCTTACCTGTTTGATTTGCTTTAACTATATTGCTTGTTTGCTTGCATGATTGTTGCTCTTTCATCCTTTTTTACCTTTTTACTTTTCATTGCAAACTTTATTAATTCTGTTAGTGTTATTTACCTTGCATTTTGACAATGGCTTCTAACTCATCATGCTCCAAGTAACCTATGGTCATTTTTTAAATGCCATCACAGATTCCTTTTCTTTATCTGTGAATTGTAATGAAATAACAGAGTGGTTCCTCATTGCCTTCTCCATGGTTTTGAATACAGAGTAGTCATATCCAATGTTAGAGACCCAAGTTTAACCTACTTTATAACCCATATCTGTGGGGAGAAGAAATGCACTCATTACTTTTCCTAAGGGTCTGACTGCAAAAGTGAATGGAACAGCCTCAGCTGGAATTTGAACTTGGCTCGCCAATTCTACTTTCCACATTGATAACCATTACAGTGACTGCATAACTGTTAACTCTTTACTATCATTATTTAACCTTGTTCTGACATCCATTAATGCAAATTCCTTAAGTAGGTTACTAACTGTTTCCCTCTGCTCCAAGATGGCCAGAGCCTGGCAGCTAATCTATCCTCTGACTTTGCTTACACAGCTCAATAGAGGAGAAACTGGATTGTAACATCCAATACCTCGATAGCCAAGTTAGTAACATTTCATCATCACAGTACCAACTGAGTTTTCTCTGGTCATGATTGTTGGTTTCATTAGTATATAGGAATGACTGGAAAAACAACCCCCATCTCTAAATTTATAGATTCATGCTGGAATTTCTTAGCCAATAAGATAGGCCATTTCTCGGTATCATCTACCATATTTCTGTTCTTTCTTGTCTTGAAGTCAGAACACTGCAATCACTTGTCTCTATCCTTTTGTGTGTTAACACCATTCTTAGTTTTTGAACTTTTTTGCCACATAACTCTTGCTTTGCCTACTTTTGTTTTGCATATATTGTTTGCTTAGTATTATTTTTGCCTTGTTCTTTTCTTTCTTATGTTATTGCTTATTGCAAATTTTGTAAATTCTGTTTGTTAGTTTTTTCTACCGATTTACAATAGATAAAACCCAATAAATTACATTTAACCATGGCAAATTATTCTACAATGATTAATGGTTAATACAACTCAATGAGGCTCTTTGCCTGGAATGTCTATTGGAACTTGGGCATACTCTAGACCTCAAGTGGAATTTATATATATACTCCATCGCTAAAGATGCTGGAAAAATAGTTGGTTCCTTGTACTGCTCCAGAAAGTACTTCCATGCTATATCTTTAAAAAAAGCCAGACCAGACTAAAAATACCTAGGCTGGAGTTGTCCAATCCTCTCATTTCAGCCTTGATAGTGTTCAAAATCATTTACACAGCCTTGATGAATTATTTTCCCGCCTTCAATCCCTTTCGTCACAGATGAAATGTTGCTAGCCCCTCACTACTCTATTGCTATTTTCATGGCAGCTACATTCCTTCCACAGAACTGTTACGTCATGGAACAGTCTCCTGAAAGGATTCTTCGTCAATCACTACAATCTTAACTTCAAGTCTACAGTCAATCATTGCCTATCCTGAATATCCTCATAATATGCACGTCTTATTGTATGTTCTTACAACAACTTCATTTAGTAAACTTCTACCTTGAGTGGCTCTTGGGCCTTGTGTTGGGTGAACAATAGTAAAAAAACAAAAAAAAAAACCAAATACGATTGCCCTGCGAATGTTAAATTCTTCAGGGTCTCTTTCCACATGTGTCCTAAAAATTTCAGCTCTTTCATTCTGATTGTAATTTTTAATTTCTTTATAGATCTACACATATACTACTATTCCCAAATTGAAAGATTCTGAAACCTGTCTGGTTTAAAGGGTTTCAGATAAGAGATTGTGTACTGTCTAGTGATTCATTTAGGTCAGCACTTGCAGTATAGCCAGTTGGCAAATATGGCAGGCATATTTTAACTTTTAATCTGCTTCTTATGTTTGTCCATTGAATTTAAACTTGACGTAATCCTTTAACCTTTGGTTATTAGTCAATTGAACAGCTTCACACTAGTGTCTCTCTTGTGTCCTCAATTGTTTAATTTTTTTCTTTATTTGCTAGCTAAAGGATTTAGAACCTTAAGCATATTGTTTGCTGGTCAGTCATTAATCTTGTATTTTTATGCTTATAAATACTAAATCTCTATTATTATACAGCTTACAGCCAAATCACATTGAAACACCAGTTCCCGTATGATCACCAAGTTTAAGCAAAGTCAAACCTGGTCAGTATCTAGATGGGTGACCACATGGGAATACCAGGGGCTGTAAGCTTGGATGTGCAGGTGGTGTAATGGATAATGATTTGGAATGGTAAATCGAAGAGCAGAGTTCCAATTCCAGTTGAGTTTGTTATATTCACTTACGTACAAATATTCTTGGGAAAGGTATAAATCCACATTTTTCTTCCGCCCAGCTATGGGTTAATTAATAAAACTTGTATTACTAATTCATCATTATCTCACAAAAAATTCTTACAATCTAAAAATATTTTATGACTTTAAATAACTTGCAAAGGGTTGATAAGCTATAGAAAATGAATGAATGAACCACCTATTATACACTGATTAGTTAGTCTAGTGTCCTCAACTTGGTTGCTATAGTCACATTCTTGCAGGTGCAGAATAGAAATGAACACTGTGTGGGAGTCTTTAATTAAGACCAAAAGGTTATTGTGCTTAAGATTGAAAAACTCCATCATATAATTGCACTATAGCTAGCACAAATAGTTAAGTACTCTGGTTCATTGGATGATGCAGACAAGTGGTATTACAAGAATGGAAAGGGGTGTAATCCTCCTTGTCTGCCAAGACATCCACTAGTTGGCACTGTTCAAGACTATAAAAGGATGGAGCAATAAACACTCTTCCTCTCTTTTACTCCCAAATGTAGTATTAAAAACAACAGGAAGTTTCTGTGCAGTCTTAATTTCAGTCAACCACATGGTGCATCTTATATACAATTCTTAGCTTGTAAGAATTATTGGAAGTTTATTTACTATTGTAGTGAGTTTCAGTCATGATAGCGGCAGGATTGGCTGTAGAGAATATACGGTGCTGTGAAAAGGTAAGTGAACCCCTAAGATAATATTTAAAATAATTGTCTCTTTTTTTTCCAGATAATCAACAAATCTTAATTAAATTATATATTAATTAAGAATAACCTTTATTAAATCAAGTACAACCACTTTCAAAGATTTTTATCAAGCTGGAATAAAAATATTTATAAATGGAAGTTCAGCAAGCCCATACACATCCTACCATGTCTACTTGTTCTTGCTGTTATTTTTCTTGATTGTGATGCCATCATACCAAAGGCCTTCCACTTATAAATAACTTGTTGCATGGTGGAGAAGTGCACTCCAATTTTTGATAGACTTTTATAGCCTTCTCCATCACTATAGGTTTCACCTATGCAATTTTTGTGGGGGAAGTTCTTTTGATCTTTGCATATATTTTTTTTAGATTTAGTCTCTAACTGCACACTTTTGCATACACAATGAGTTATATTGATTAACTGCAGTATACACAGCTTACCTAAAAATTGAACATGTCATTTTGACTTTTATACATGCACAAAAAATTATTTACACTGGCAACCATGTAAAACAAAAATACAAAGTGTAAATGTAAGGATTCACTTACTTTTGTATATCTTGATTTTTAATTAATATTTTTATTCAAGCTTGATAAAAATCATTGAAAGTGGTTGTAACTGATTTAATAAAGATTTTTCTTAATGAATATATAATTTAATTAAGATTTGTTGATCATCTGAAAAAAAGAGACTATTATTTTAAATATTATCTTAGTGGTTCACTTACTTTTGCACAGCAGTGTACATAGTATCAGTAGCAGTAGCAGCTGACTGGCACCTTTAAAAAAGTACCTTTTTCCATAGTCAGACTTATTTTCATCCTATTTTAAAAATAAATATTTCATAATTTTCTACCTGATGTGTATTTGTTTCATTCTGTATTTTTTTGATGAAACCATTTTCGACAGTATAAATACCATCATAGGAGTCATACAGACCATTTTATTACATTAATTATGACTATGAAAAATTATTAGCGCAACTATACATTAACTATTTTTTTTCATTGAAATATAAATTACATTTTAAATATCATGTATTTATCTTTGTAACCTTTTTAAATTTAATTTAATTTTAGATAATTTAATCATCTTTCAGATTTTTACAATTTTTTTCTGTGTGTAAAATAAGCCTTCTTTTTTCTTAATGTCAGTGCCACCATGATCTCTTGATAACTTATAATAGTTTTATCTCTATAATCATTTAATCTCATCATTTCACTTTCTGTCTCATATCTAATGTATGTAATTTTTTTTATCTAAGTAGGAATTACATAGAGTTACAAAAGTGGGTAACAATGTGGTGATAGAGAAATAAATAAATAAAATTAAATAACAGGAAGACCAAAATGTCACCATCTCTAAAAATAGACAGATAATAAAAATCACCAGGCAAACAAAGCCATAAATCAGCCAACCAATCAGAAAGCTTTTACAAGCAGGATGTAAGAAAAGAAATAAGCAAATAATAACAAGGAGACCAAAATTTTACTATTTCTAAAAAAATGTTCAACCAATCAATCAGAAAGCTTTCACAACCAGGATATAGAACGTGAGTCAATGAGAAGCAAGCTGCCTTTTCCAAGCGGATCTATAGATGCTTATATAAACAAAAGGGAAAATGACCAAAATCAAAGTCAATAAATTAATTTTGCCCATTCTCTGCTCATCGTAACATACCCAGAGATGAAATATGGCATTTGCATAACTAGCTGTCCAACCTGCCCTTGCTACATTGAAAACAAACATATCTTCCTTCACCATGTGATCAAGCAGTAGCTACTGCATTTGGATACATACATAAATATATTTACTTCCTCCAGGGCTCTTTCTGTCTCCATATCTCTCAAATGTGCTATACTTGAATTTTTGTAACTTCAACTTTCACATTATCCTTCTTTATTATATTGTGTATATAAAGATTTATTTTATATTTATCAATACTGTGCATTTTCTTTTAAACATTACACTTAAATCAGTTATATTAATATATAATGGAAATGGATGTTGTTATAAGATAAACAACTCATCTATAACATATAACCTTGCATTTTCTATAACAACAGGGCATCTTATGATGGGGTAATGTTGAACAAGCTAGTCTCATTAATCATTCATGGATGATCCCAAAACTATGCCTATCTTTGTATTTGCTGGTATATAACCCATGGATTATACACTATTCTTAACCATTTTTAAAAAGAAAGCATGTTGGTTAGCTGGTGCTATTTTTTCCTTGCAGCTTTTCTTCTTGAATTTGAACATGTGCATTAGTAACAAGAGACAGGAAATTGTGAAGAGCCATGTTCGCAGATGTCTTGAAGGGACACATCACATAACTAAAAAGACATTTCCCCTTTCACACATAATGATGATAACAGTTACAAATGGAAACAGAACATGGCATTGCCATGCCATATCTTTAGACATTGGTAGATTTCTAAAGTAAATGATCAGATAAAATATGTGATATGCAGGGTACGATGAATAAATTGTCATCTAAATTAAGCAAAAATGAAAAGAACACTGACTTCTTATTTTAACAGATATATTTAACAAAACTACAAAGAAAAATATCTTGAAATACTAAAGGGTAAATTTATTTAATAAAATCACCATTGGTTTCAACCATGGCCTCCATAGAACTTTGGAATCTCCTGCAATTCTTCTGGATGGTCTCCTTGTTTAAGTTGGTGAATGCTGCCATAATCCTTGCCTTCAGTTCATCCTTTGTGTTACAAGGAGTTTTGTTGGTCTCTCGCTCAACTGCGTCCCACACATAATAATCAAGAGGTTGCAGTTTGTGGAGTTAGGCGGCCAGATGTAAGGGGTGATATGATCGCAGAAATTTGGGCACCTCGAAGCGGTGTAATGGTTAGCAAGCTTGTCTCACTAGAACAATTTCGACTGAGTAGTGAGTTCAATCCTCACTGGGTGCCCCTTACTTTCGGCCTTGTGCCACATCTAAGCTACGCTTGGAAAATCACTATAATCGCAGAAATTGTCTGACATCCATAATTGGGTTCTCCTGCTTGTATGGCTGAATGCAGAGTTCTGTTTCCCGACAGGATATTCCAGTAGCAACCCTCTTGACCCAGAGTAGCACTATCTCCTCAAAACACTTGATGTAGGTCTCTGTGTTGAATCTGAGGCCCTGTGGAAAGATGAATGGAGACATAACATCATAATTACTAGTGATCACTCCAAACACCTTCGTAATCACCATTAGACTCATCCAACTCTTTCTGAATTTTCTGCACTCTCCTCAGATTGACAACCAAATACTCTGAAATGTTGATATTGGAGCTTCCAGCATAAATGCCAAGCAGTACAATAAAATTTTATGAAATTTAATTTGATTTTTCATTTAAGATTTGTGTTTTACTTCAATATAATGATGACTCTGAAAATGACAAAGACATATATGTTAGATTTAAGCCTAGGGTTATAAATTTTGCAGAAGAAACCAACCTGCTGGTAGGGAATATGATACTGACGAGTCTATGGTCAGGGATGGGGGGGGGAAGTAAAGATAGTTTAAAACTGAAATCTAATACACTACATCTAGGTCACTGACAGCAGGGAAAGTTAAGTAAACTAACCTTGAAAGGTATATTTCATTGCACCCACATTGCTACCAAATATGACATACGGTCGAGGTTTAAAGTAAGTTTACTGGCAATACTGTAGAATAATTGCTCAAGCCCCCTCGGCACTTATCCTTTTGGAGATGCCTCAAGTGCCAGGTAATGATCACAGTTACCTCCCGAATGAGAGGAGTGCCAGGTAATGATCACAGTTACATCCCGAATGAGAGGTATTACTTGAGGGATGCCCCCACCATCAGAGCTTAAGTTAATATTAATCTCAATTTTCCCTTAAAAATCAGGGAAATATAACCTAACCTTGAAAGAATTCTAAATAACGTGGATACTTATTCAAAGGGAAAACAAGCATTCAGTGAGAATGGTGATCATTAGATTAAAAGCTAAAGAGTTTACAAAAGAGATTACGTTTTTGGTTTACTAATATTCACCAATATGAAGGCCTAGAGTCACTCAATATAGAGGTGTGTAATATGAATGTAAGAGGAAGTGAAGATATAATGGCTTGGGGCTTTGGGGTTAAAATGAACAGTTGATTTACCCATGCCAAGAAGATTAATGTAAGATGATAATAAGGAGGAAACTCACAGGTAATTTTAAGAAAACAAGAATTTATTTATGAATATACATGCTTGAAGTTGTGTCAGTAGCTCATTGCAGAAAAATAAATCAGAAATTTTTAATGTCTGCAGTTTTAACGAATTGTCCTGAAGAAGAAATGTTCATACAGTAGAGTAATGATCTGACACAAAATAATATTCAAAATATTTAAAACAAAGGCAAGAGAGTTTGTTGCTCACAGAAGGGATATACAGTTGCATACACTCAAAAGTAGATGAAGAGAGATGGTTTGAAATACTTAGCTTTCTTGGATTGTTAAAGGAAAATTCTTTGATGTGTCCTGTGCTTGGTTAAAAGCTGATAATATAATTCATGAGTAATTTGACACTGGTGAAAAATTCAACTCTTGACATGGTGAACAGAAGCAAAATCTTTCACATTACTTTAGACACGCTTCTCTTTTTAATTTAATTTTTCTCCTCATTTTATATCAAAAGGAATTTCGCATAGGCTCGCTACTTTCTTTTTCTTGGCTAATGGTTAATTTCTGTGGATACAAGGTTTTCATTGGTTCCAAACCAATTTCGCATAAGCTTGTGAATTTATTTCCATCTTCTTCTCAGCTCGCCAGTCAATTTCTGTGAAGGCAATGTTTTCACTGGTCCCAAGAAAATTTCATATACGTCTACATATTTCTTTACATCTTTTTCCTCAGTCCTCTAATTTTGAAGGGAAAAGGGAGTTGTTATTATTTCACACTCACTACAAAGATTATGAGGATATGGAGGATAGACAATGTTTGACCCTAAATTTGAAGAGGCTAAGATTGTAGTATTCAGAGATGCATCCCACACAGTTCTTAGGAAGAAGCTTTCTGAGTGGGACCCTATCTGGTCTGATTTGTGTAAATATAAAGCATGGTAGAAGGAGTCAGGTGCTTTCTGAAGCTGTATAAGGAGTTGACTATTTTTCCAGCATCTTTAGTGATGGATTGCATGAGTTCCATATGAGGTCTTGGATTAACTTGAGTCCCAATAAAGCAAAGTATTGATAATCCTTATTGGGGCTACCGTTTTATGAAAAGAAACAAACTCTCTGCTGGAAATCGTAATGATCAGTAAAGTCCTGCCTATTGATTGGGAGGAAAAGACCAAGCGTTTCCATGAATTTTTAGCAAAACAAAAGGGAAAATTTACAATTGATGGTCATAATTCCAATGACTTGTTTTTTAAGCTGATGTATCTCATGTGAGAACAGTCAGTTATGTGCCATGTGCAATCCACGCTTAGGCAATCATGTATCTTTCAATACATGACTGATAAGGCAGGTTTTTTTTTCCCGCAGTAGGTTGACATTTCTTTCTGCAGTAGACCAGTTGCTGTCCAAGGCTATAGAACCCAGTCTGTCCTGCTACTGAAGTATGAATCCTCTTCTTAATAATATTGTAATAGAGAATACAGTAGTTCAGTGTGACATTGCATACGACTCAAACACTGTGCCGTGTGAAGCCTGTTTCTATGACCAGACGTTCTACTCATAGTGGATGGCTGAACCCATGTTCAACAATTAGTGTAGAGAATGTCAGTTGTCTTTCTACACAGTCAGTTATGTTCCATGTGTGATACACGCTTAGGCGATCATGTATCTTTCAATACATGACTGACAAGGCAGATTTGTCCTTCTCCTAGACCAGATGCCATCCAAGGCTATAGAACCAGATCTGTCCTACTATTTACTCATAGATGGAGGGAGAAGAAGAGGATTGATACCTTTCCCAAGGGTATTAGCATATAAGTGAATGTAATGGATTCAACTGGAATTCCAACTCAGCACTCCGATTCCTCAATCTGAGCTGCTATCCATTACTCCACCATGCCTGTGATTCAAAAGATGACAATAGTGTGCCAACCACAACAACTGACAACAAGAAAACCAATTTTACTGTGATCTCTAAAGACAGGAAAAGAACTTCAGTCCATGATAATATTTAAATTTAAGAGAGAAACAATATAAAAAGAATTATTTCCTCTCAAAATTGTCTTACATTGTAAACAAAATGATAACTCAATAAAGATGACACAGGAATCCGAACTGACAAAGATTGGCAAAGACAGTCAATCAATTTTCTATCAACTTGGTATTATCGGAACTACAAGAATCAATTTTAGAGAATATCAAATATTTGTGCAATATATAAAAATAATTGTAAAATATAAAAACTTTTTTGCAGAATATAAAGCCAATATTAAAAAAATGGAAAGAAATGGTGAAATATGAAATTAATGGTATATAAAGTTTTAAAAAATATTTACAAATTACATGTTAAGGATAAAAATAAGAAAAGAAAAGATTCAAAAGAAACTCACCAGTGGTTGAAGAAATTTTTAAAATTATACTCAGTGTGGCTACATAACTCGTTCAAGGTTTTGTTTTCTAGAAATATCTGTTTGGAGGTAGAAGAAGGTTCAGCCAACTTTGTTGAAGCTGCTTTTTCTGAATTAAATTGTTGTCAATAATATTGAACAGTGATGACAGGTGGGCAATTTTTTGGTGAATATCCACCCTTAAAAAGTGAACAGCAGCTGTAGTGTTGTCAACCTGTTGTTTAACAAAATCACTCCTTAAGATGGTTAACTTTTTAGCATCCCAATACCACTTTCTTATCAATGTTGAAGTTTGTACAAATCTGTGCAAAAAGTGGATCAAAGAGCTTACCAAGCTTCATACATATTTTCAGGAAATCTCAACTTCTAATTGGTCAATAAACACACAAGGGGGTATTGCAATCTACCCACGTACAAGTCATTTTCCAGTGCATGACGAAGTCAAGTTTTCCCGCTTCTTTTCTAGGAGCTTGTCACATGATTATGTTAATTATAAATATCAGACACAAATTTGTTTTTTCTCTTTTCTTTTCTTTCTTGATTTCATTTGCCTACGAAAATGTAACCTTAAAGGAAACTGCATTGTGACCGCATTGCGGTCAAATGCTGAAAACATATTCATACACGCAGACATGCATGTACGTATTTAAATTTTCAAAACTACATTACAAACATACGAAACATTTCCAAACCAGCAACAAGAACTTTTCTCTTTAAAATACTCTGATCATGCTTTCGCACACATCTTTACAAAACAAAATCGTAATATTCTGCATATAAAAAATATATTTGTTGTTCCAAACATATCCTTTTTGTCGTAAATGAATATCGTTACCATTTGATTTTTTATTTAAATTTATGTAAATGAAACATGTTGCATGTTTCATTTACAGTGAAACATTAAAATATTCACGCAACCTTCTTAGATCCACTACAACTTCATATTACTCTGAAGTGTCTTCTCAATCGATATCCTCACCCTGCTGATGAAAGCCTTCAATGAGTCGTATTTAAGTGGAGGAAAAAAAGGCTGCAGACAATTGTGAACAAATTTCCCTGGATATTTTTTAAGCATGTGAAGGATTTATCATCCAATTACATTGAGGTTTATAAAGTTTTAGTTGAATTTTTTAAATTGTCTCATTTTGACTTCGTTAGTAAAATTATGAATACAAAAAATGGTAAATTTTGGTGCCAATTTCCTTTCAAATTGCTTATGATTTACTTTACTTCATAGAACAGAGAGAGAATTTAAATGTTCTATAAAAGATCTTTTAAATGAAATATTTTAAATTGTAGAACTTCTTTAAAAATAAATTCATAATTTTACTGATAAGAATAAAGACATTTTACGAAATTTTTATTTCAATTTTTCAAACACACTTTTTTAAATAAATTTTTATAGAAATTATGAGATAATAAAGACAAGGAAACTCATTCAAAAGGAAAATCTAACATAACAGCAACACTTTTTGTTTATTGATTTATTTTCAGCAATTTTGGATATAAAAATTACATTCAATATTAGATTTCTCAGTGACATTTTTTCATTATGAACCTATGTAGACGTTTATTTATTTCTATTTAAAATTTTAAAATCTAACTAAAATGCTAAAAAGATTATTTTGATAATATTCATTCAAATATTTACGAACTCAGGGCAATTTTCTTAATTTGTTTTCAAAACTTTTCATTGTTTCAATCTAATTTGAAAATTAATTTTGTTTAACTGTGCAAATAAAACTTGTTAAGTTAATTTAGTAAATAGGAATACTAGTGAAATTCGATGATTTCTTTCTTAATATCTCATTAGGATAAAATATAAAAGTTTATTTTTTAAATACCCCTCCCCCAACCGCCAAAAAAATGATTTGCCAAGTTATCAGTGTGACAGTGAACTGGTGATAATTTTTGCTTTCTGATAGATTCAATGTTTGTTTCTGTATCACTGGTTGATATTGTAAATGTAATTTCATTGTAATTCAATAGATTGCAATTGCAAGAAGTTTTAGAACTTTTTTTTTTTCGCTCAAATCAATGAAAAAATTCAGAATTACTTTTTTTTCTACAATAAAATAGGGCAAGAAAATTGCCGTTTTAAAGTTACATCAGCAACGTAAAAAAGTTAAACTTAACATTTAACAATATCTCAACTACTGGGAAATAAAAAAAAAAATCTTTCCTCGTGACTTTGCTTTGAAACAATTTTAAAGCTGCGGATTATATAACGATATTTGCGTACACTCAAACATAAATTTTCACTGGTGCGGATTATCTGAGGGCAAAATACAGCAGCAATAATAATCGGTGCCCCCTGTCATTTATATAGGATTGAATTTGTACGCAGCGCCCTCTGGTGGACCGAAAAAGTATCAAAAAATGGCGTCCCTCGTCCGCTCGTGTTTGTTGCAGGATTCCGGCCTGTTAAAACAGAATATACGGGTATGTTTTGTTTTGAATTATTTATAGTTTAGATGTCTTAAATTTTGTCCATCTGTATTATATCCCTCTTTATGTGTTTTATTCGCTAATATTAGTCAGTTCACCTTTCTTCAACGATTTGTTCATACCGTGTCGGCGAAGAAGGCAGACGACACTTTTTCCTTTTTTCTCCTCTCCATTTTTTCTACGCGATGTATTAAATTCCTGATTTATCCTATTTTAACTTTATTTTTATTTTTTATTTAATAACTCCCATGTTTATCACTTTCAAATTGATTGATAAAAATTCAGTTGATGTTTCGATGAAGATATTTTTTCCTCTCGATATTCAACTCCTTCGTTGACGTTCCTACAAGTTTTTTGTTTTTTTTTAAACTGATGACCAGAATCCATTATTATTGGTTCAGTTTTTCTTTTTAACTTTTCTGGAACGACAGACAAAACAATGTTAAATTTTTATCCATCAGATAAAATAAATGTTGTTGCTTTTTTAAAATTTCATTTGTATAAGCAATGTTACAATTACAGTTTCATGTGTGAAGTTTTTAGATTTGTAATGTCTTGCATTGAATGATCAAAATAAAATTGAAACTTTTTTATTTTTCAAGTATTTTCCTCTGTTTTGAACCAAGCTATCGATGTTTTTATTTAAATACTATCATTTTTTATTATTATTTGTCATGCTCTCCTTTTTCATTCTTGTGTGAGAATAAAGAAAACCAAGCACGATGACTGTCTTTTTAAGTACGTTTTTAACTTTGTTGTCTTTTTTCAACAATCATTCAAGTTAAATTGCACGTGTCGAGGAGGAGGACAATATTTTTTTCATTTTTAAATAAATATAACCATCATTATGTTAGTTAAAATAAATGTCTTTTATTGGTCTAAAAATCTCTAGTTTGCCAGATGTCTTTTTTTTTTCTTTGTACTTGTGAGAAAATTTGGATTGTTGTTAAAAAAACTTGTCACCTATTTTCTTTTTCTGTTACCAAAAAAATGTTACTTTTCTTCTGAGGTAACTAAACATATTTTAGAACTGAATGCTTTTTGAAATCACATAGCTTCATGATTTACCTTACTGAAATAGTGTTTTAAATGTTTATAATATCAATCTTCTTACTACTTGAAAGAAAGTGAACAATATCGCAAGAGGTATTTTTTATATTTTTCCCGTTGTTCAAAGAATTGAGTAGTTTTCATTGGCAGAAAGCTTCACGCCTCTTATCAGTTATTTTCTGTTCTTAGATGTTCATTGTTTTGATTTGATTTACTAACGACATTGCTAAAGTAAACAGATATAATTCATCCTTCATGTTCGTATTTTCTATCTAAATGAAACGGCCTTCAGAAAGTCAAGGTCAACTTTCAGTTGTCCTACCAATCCTCACGATAGATAGAGGTTAGAAAAACCTATATAAATGTCCTTTTTACTTATTTTCTATTTTCCCCGTCTTGTTCCCAAAATAATATCTACCTGGCAGTGCCGGATGTAGATTAGGTCAGATTCTAAAGCTATATAAAACTTGGAAACCTAATGTAAAAAAATTTACGCTAGAGAATTTTAAAAGCCACCCCACAAACAAAATTCTGAATTTTTTTTTTTTTTTGGTCCCTGCGAGGCCCCAAGCTGTTTTATACCTAAATCCGACAATGAGAAACGTCATTTCCTAATTCTCTTGCTTTGCGTTTTTATTTTGATGCCATTTTCCTTTTTTTATCCTTTTAAAAAGCATGTATTGTAGTTGTAGAGAGTGTCTGATGGTTGAAAAAATAAAAATGTATTTTTAAAATTTTTAATATTATCATCGCTTTTCGGTTTCTGTGTTGAAAATAATCCATAAAAATGATTTATCAGTAACGATAATTTTTGTCTGATAGTTTCATTGAGACATTGACTTATTAAACTTGGCACTGCTTCTCAGTTCTTGGAAAAGTTCTCATTTAAAGTACGTTTTATTACACTGAATTTCATTTTAATTACTATTGGTTTCTTTTTCCTTTTTTTTTTCTTTCTACTTAAAAATTATTCTTAGTTACAGCAGTCGAAATCTGACTTTTGATCACCTCATCGTGGCGTCATCAAGCTGAACGATCATTAGTAGTGGATTCGATCCTCACTGGGTTACCCATATTGTGGCCTATAGCTAAAAAAAGTTTAGTAATTAACAATCTTAGACTTTCTTTATTCCACTCAAAATTGGTGTACTGTAGATTGATAAGTTAATTAAATTATTTAGCGTTCAGCAGAATTAGTTTATAATTTACATTTTATTTTATTTTTGTTTTTATAAATTCAACTGCAAAATATAAAATCTTAGTTAAAAAATTTGTAATAATAATCCTCAGTTTCTTGCTGTAAATTTATTAGTCTTCTTTAAATAATATAATATTTCAAGAAAAGAGAAAAATCAAATGTAAATAAATATTCTGAATTTGTTAATGTTTTCTGAGATGAAAACGAAAAATATTTTCCTCTTTTTTGATGATTTGTTTATGTTAGTCTTAAAAAATTAATATTTGTTTTAGTTACACATATTTTCGTAATATTAAAAAAAATGCACACAAATTTCATTGTAGGTTTTTAAGTGCCAAATGGAGTTCATTAACTAGAGCATATTGATACCTTTGTTAGTTTTTATCTGATCACACCAAATGCTACTGCTGATAAATGCTAGAGTTCCACAAAATAACACTGGTTTATTTTTCTACATGCACTAATCATATGGTCATTGTGCTTATCTGAGGAGAGATTTTAGCTAATAATAGATCTCACCTACTGATTGTTCCATTTATTTCTATGATGTAAATATTTTGTACTTGAACATAAATCATTTGACCAGTCATTCATTAACTATTTTTAAAGATTATCTTCAGAATAAGAGTAGGTGATTCATTATTAAATATTAAACCCCATTCTTCATCATGACTCCTAGAATGAATTGAGTCATGATTGAATATTAACTTAGTTTTATTAAATGCAATTTCTTTTCTAAGAAAATGTCAGGCTAAAGATGAAATTAGCCACGTTTGGAATTCATTGACCAAATAGTGTCAGTGTTGATTGAAATTTATAAAGCTTTATATTAAAACAGTTTTCAGGAAATTAGATTTCTCAAGTCTACTAAATGTTATAGCTCTTTCTAATATTGATAGTTTTTTTCTGAACCTTTTTGTTTTTTGGTAGTGTGAAAAGTTAACAGATTTATTATTTTTTTCTTTTGTTTCCATGTACTACTCATCTTTGTTATTGCTGCTATTGGAAGTGTTCAAATGATGTGGTTTTTGCTATTTGGTTAAGTGCTTTCTAATTTTATAGCAAAGATGTATAGGATTCATTTGAAGCCATTTTTAGCCATTTATCTGAAAAAACAATTATATGCAGATATTAGTTTAGATATTTCTGGATGAGTTTTATGACATACAAATGGAAGTTTAGTTTTGATAATGTTAGAACATGGTTCAAGTTTTCAGTTCACGGTTTGTTTTGTATTATCTTACAGTGCTGGATAAAAGTTCTCTATCAAATTTCTTATATCCTATACTAAATTTATAACTGATTCCTTCACTGAGGTATTTATATTAGAAAATAAAATGAATTTGAATTAAAATGCTTTAAATATTATTATTTTATTATGTAACAAACAAGTTACTTGTAGTGTTTCTTTGCTAATCTAAATAATAATTTCAGTTAAAGCCTTTTTTTTAGTAAAATATATTCAAGAATTAACATGACAGATAATCTGTTTCCTTGCAATCATAACTGAAGATTTAAGAGAATAGTTTATGATGCAAGTATATATTGTATATTAAATTTGGAATTCTTAGATAAAGTTTAGTAATACTTTATGTAAATACAACAATGCAATCTGCTTTATATTTGTCATGTTTTTACTAAGTTTAATTTGGCACATCTTGAATGATTACCTCGGATATCTTGAAGGCCTTTCACAAAGTGTAACATAGGGAGTGATTGCACAAATTCTCCAGCTACAGTATCTCTGGAAGACTTCTCAATTATCCTTCTTATCAGGTAGGTCTATAAAGGTTGTCATTAATAATCAGTACTCTGAAGCAGATAAGATCAATACTGGCATTCCTTAAGGCTCTCTCCTCAGTCTTGCCTTCTTTCTGCTTTATATTAATGATCTGCAAAAGTACATTATCAGATCTTTAAAAAAAAATATATATATATGCAGATGATGCCATGGTTTATGGGTGCACTTTCAAAAATCTAGATGATCAGTGCCTGGCAGCTGATTTCACCCATCTCAATGGGGAAGATTAGCTTGTATCATTCAATATCTCCAAAACAAAGCTAATAATGTTTCATTAATACCAAGCAGACCCTAAATTTACTCCAGTCCTAATGAGCACTTGTACTCTCAATGAGATTTCTTGCCTTGAATGTCTATTGGAACTACAGCTTACTCTAGACCTCCAAGTAAAAATCATATATTCATACCATCACTAAAGAGACTGGAAAAAAAAGGCTATTCCAGAAAGCACTTACTGCCATGCTGTATCTTTACATGAGATCAGACTAAAAGTAGAGTATTGAGGCCCAATCCTCATTGCCCAGTCTTGGCAGAGTTCAAGAGCAATTATGTGGTTTTGTGAGTAATAAATTATTTTCCACCCTGCCACCCCTTTCCCAGAGACAAAATGTTGCTAGCCTCTTGCTACTCTATTGGTATTTTTATGGCAAATGTCCAGACAAACTACAGTCTCACCAATTCAGACCACAGTGAGAACCCGTCATGCTATGTACACAGCATCAACTCATCCTCATTCCCTTTGTATTACTTTGAGAAGGGGGAACTTCCACTCAGTTTCTTCCCCCACTTTGTGGAACTAGCTCCTGAAAGGAAGTTTCCCCAACCACTGCACGCTTAAGCTCAAGTCTAAGGTCAGCCATTATCTATCCTACATATCCTCAGAATATGCACCTCTTCTTCCTCACTTTATGCAATTACAACAATCTACATCAGTAGTCCTCTTGTTTGAGTGACTCTTGAGCCTCGTATTGGATAAACAACAATAATAATAAAAAAACAGTATTGAGCTCCTTGTTAGGATTTAATTTGCTCAGTAGTTATGATCAACCAGATTAGCTTGATAATGATTCCCTCATATCAAGATACTCTTGATTTATCTGCTGTTATTTAAACTTATAAATTTCTGTAATCATTGAGAAGTTTCAATTGTTTTTTTTTTGTTTTTTTCAGGTACTTGGGTCATTATTATCTGGTACAAAATATAGCCCACCACAAGTCCAACAACAGCGGCATTTGTCTCTCCATGAACATCTAAGTTTCAAGTTACTTGAAGAGGGTGGTGTTCGTGTACCAATATTTCGAGTTGCCACTACCAGTGAAGAAGCTTTCAAACATGCCAAAGAAATTGGTAAGCCAACCACCTAAATTATTGCTATTAATTTCATTTAGGAGTAGTGTACTCGCGAGATATCTTTGACCTACTTGTTTTAAAGTATTCTAATGTTCTGATCAGTGTCTATTAAGCATTGTTTTGAAGAAATCTTTTGCAAATGATAAACCAGAAATTATGATATTCTAAACTGGGTTGTAACATATTCAAGAAGTAAAACAAGCTTTCTGATTTTCATTAACTTGATTTAACTTTCTTTTCATATTGAACAGTGGTTAAGAAGATGTTAATTCTTTAATGTTGACCAAACATAAAAATCAGGAGTGAAACAAGAAAGATCAAAAAGATAAATTGCTGGAATGGAGCCTATTTTTTCCTCTACAGAAGTTATTGAATTTTAATTTAGTTGAAGAAAATACATTATACATTAATTTCTTAAGAATGTAATCACTATGTTAAGAAAAAAAAAATAGACATCTTCTAACTGGAATAAGAGACAGACCCATTTGTGAGGGGAGATGGGGAGGAGACAAGAAAGATCTTTATCAGGCACTACAGCCAAAGAATTAGTGATTCTTGCACTGAGGCCATTTCTTCTGGATTTGAAATTTAGCCCAATTAAAAAAATAAAAAAACACTATTCAGTATGAAATACTGACAATAGTTGCAGAAGCAACTGAAAATTTTCTGATTTCCAAAACCCTTTGTGCTTACACATGTCAACTAAATAAAAAAACAAAAATATACAAAGAAAAATATTTTTGTCATCCATGTGTACATTTCTTTGTTTTTAATTTTCTTCTCGGTTAAATTTGTATATCTAACAGTAATTTCATATGATCTGTCATAAGAGAAATCTAACCGAGGTTCTTCAGCTTAGTGCTTTTAAGCCAAAATTCCACACCAATAAACAAACTGGACAAACAAAAAGGTGATGAAACTTTTATATTCAGTTCAAATATTCTTTATGATCTCTCTTTGCATTTTTTATTTTATTTTTTAACAGCTGAAAAAACTGGATCCCCTGATGTTGTTATTAAGGCCCAAGTACTTGCTGGTGGACGGGGACGTGGTGAGTTTGAGAGTGGTCTCAAAGGAGGTGTTAAACTTGTGTACACGTAAGTCACTTTATTAGTTTATTTGTACCTATTTATTGATGGTTTCTTTGAAAGGTATGATCTTTATTCAACTTTGTCAACTTTTAATGGATTAAGAGAATCTCTTAACAAAAAAAAGACTAATATCCATATTATTTGATTTTTATATTTATAAAACAGTCTTCTCAAATAAGTGCCATTTCAGTCCCCTCCCCCACACACTTTGTAACCTATTCCACATTTTTTTCTACCTGTTATGTTAACTTTCTTATCAATGAAATGAATGTACATAATGATTATTTGCTATTCCAGTCTTTCAACTGAAATTAACTTTGTTAGCTTAAACAAATTATGTTTAAACAATGGGTCCAAATTAAAGTTCCATAAAAATCATTTTAAAATATTGTAGGACACCTAAATTTTTTTTTTCTTTTAACTGTTGGTGGTTTAAGGAAAGATTACATCTGTAATAGATTATTTGAAATAAGATTTCAAATAGCTAAGTTACTGTTTACTGGATCAAGTCAGATATTACAAAATTATTACAGTTTTTTTTTTTGTTTTGTGTTATTACAAATATTTAATGTATTGCTTTCATGAAATGACCTTTCTTACTAGTAAATAATCTTCATTTTTTTCCTCCTTTCAAAATTAGATTAATTGTAATAATTCTCGTAAATTTTACATATTTATTGTAAAGTAACTGCTGTAAAACCCTTCATCTTTTGATTCAATCATATTGCAGTTACAAATGTTATTCTCACTTATTTACATATGTTGAAATTGGAAAACCTGTTGAATATTTGTTTAGAGACTTTGAGTCTGAATTTAAGATTAAATGTTAAAATATTTATAAAATTTGTTATTGTCTTTAAAAGAATCACCTAATCTTTTTCTTTTCACTTTTTGATCTTTATATTATGATGATTTTTTCAGTATTCCTTTCTAAAATCTAACAAAAATTTATTTATCTTGTACTCTGTTGAGAAATCAATATAAACTTGAATTGAATTCAATGTAGCATTTGTTCTAAGAGACCTTCTGAACATTTTCAAAGTTATTTTGTTACACAGGTTTGAATTTTAAACAATTTTTAATTTTGTTTAGAGCTGAAGAAGCCCGTAAACTTGCTGCACAAATGATTGGTTCTCGACTGATTACAAAACAGACTGGAGCTACTGGCAGAATGTGTAATAGTGTTATGATCTGTGAAAGGCTCTACTCAAGGCGTGAATACTATTTTGCTATTGCTATGGAGAGGGCTTATTCAGTAAGTATCATATGCAATGCAATTCCAGTTAAAGGCCCAGCTATAAGTTAACTAGGATTTGTATCTTGAAAAAAAAACATTGTTATTCTCAAAAAGCTGTCAATGAAATATTCACTCACATAAAAAAGAATTATTTTTATAATCCAAAATATGTTTTGGCTTTAAATAAGCCACAAATGGTTGATAAGCTGTAAGAACAAATCAATCAATCCTGGTAAAGGGTTTCCTATTAAGTTTACAGTGTGCATACAAAAGGTAAATCTTTAAGTTTAGCATTATTCTTTCCTAATATTTTTACTGTATTGGATATTGAATTATGTATTTAAAGTCATAAATCATGTAACATTTTAGAAACTCTCCTGTAAGCACAAATACTAGTTGAAATTTTTCAGCTACTTATTTTCCCATAACTCATTAGTATTGTTTGAGTTTATCACTGCTTGTTTATTCTTTTGCAAGGGTCCTGTTATGGTTAGTAGTATGCAAGGTGGTATGGCCATTGAAGATGTTGCTAAAGAGCATCCTGAAGCCATCCTAAAAGACCCTATTGATATTGATGTTGGGCTTACAAATGAACAGTGTATGAGTATGGCTCAAAAATTAGGAATGGTTGGAAAATCTGTTGACCAGGTAAATGAATCTTCTTACTCAGCTTTTACTCACTACATATAAAAATGATTTGAAAAATGCTTGATTATGAACATTAAACACTACATTGGTTTTTTTTTTGTTTTGTTTTTGTATCATTTTACCTCAAACTACTAAAATGCAAGATGTTAATGGGAGTGGAAGAGAATGAAAAAACTTTATTGTGGAGAAAGGAAAAAAGAACATGCTTCTGGAAGACAGAAGATGGCAAATGACATTGCATTTTTTGAAGATTGTAGGTGACAGCGAAGCAAGAAACTGGAAGAGTTCCAGAGGTGAGGAAAAAAGCTTGTAACTTAAGTTACATCTAGCTATTTCAGCAGTAAAACAATGAGATCTAGTAGCCAATCAAATAGTACACTTAAATTCACATAGTTGAGGTACCAAGGAGGAGAGCTCATTAGAACAACTGCCATGAAAATATTTACAGAAAAGACATAGGGAAGCCATGTCATAGTGATGGAAAGTGACTGAAATTGAGATACCCGGTCAGGACCAATAACATTACAGATCCTTCTTTTGGATTTCTTGAGCATCAGACCAGATATGGCTGCAATATTCAGTACACAGATGGTTGTTATAAATGTGCAAGATGGATTTTGATGAGAAAAATTGTCTGGCATGACACAGTGAACCAATCTTCTTAGCAGCAAACATAGCAATTAATTGAAAATAATCACTTCTCTTCATGTCAGTAGAAAATGTAAGTCCAAGAAGGTGCAATGAGTTGCTTTCCTGGAGGTTAGCATCAGCCATGCTGACAGAGGGAAAAAATGGTTCCCTACAGTGATTAAAGGATAGCACTTTCGTTTTAGAGGTGTTAAAATTTACAAGTCATTTTTCACCACCACCCCCGTTAACTGATTAGAAGTCATTTTTGAGGGGAGTTGCCAGTTTTACTTTGTCAGACCTATCGGACTTACTATTAAAACAGGAGTAAATAGGTGTATCATCAGCATAAATACCTAGTTGGAAACTGATGACATCAAGAAGGTTGATGAAACTAAGAAAAAATGCAAGTCCAAGGACAGACTTCTGGTGGATCCCCGCATTAATATGAAATGATCTAGAAACATAGCTGTTCAACACAACCTTCATTACCCAATTTGTTAAGACCGATTGGATAGCCCTTGGGCTTGTGGAGAAGGCCAGCATGCCAAATCCTGTCAGATGCCTTTGAAATATAGAAGGCTACAGCCCAAGCTTTGCTGTTCTTATCTAATGCTTGATAGACAAATTCACTGATAAAACTTAACACATGACTTAGGGAAGCAAAAGCCATATTGTTTATTTGAAAGATGTTGTGTGAAGAGAGATGCTTAACTAAATCAGAATTGATTAGAGCTTCTAGTACTTTGCCAAAAAGAGGTAAAAGACTAAAAGGACAATAATTTGAGGGATAAGAATGTTCACCAGAGTTCTTAAAGACAGGAACTGCAGAAGAGGATTTAATTTATTTGTTTAAACACAGCCAGGAGACTTATTTGTAACATAAAACAACATATATAAATGACAAATAAGATAACATTCAAATGAAAACATTTAAAAGGTTTTCTACTTACTAATTTTATGAATGTAGTCCTACTTTTGTCACATTATTGTGAAGATCAAGCAATGAAAAAAAAAAGTTTTTTTTTTACTTATCTCCCTTTATTTGTAATCCATTCTCAAAACTGGTTATTTGTTTCAGTATAATATTCATATTCTTTAAAAGCAGAGAATAACATTTCCTTGTTAGAATGTTTCTTGTATATATATACATTCATTTTATTTAAAGTACATTTTGAGAAGTTAGAATCTTACAGTTTAAACTTCAGTATTTGTTTTGTTTTTTAGACGTATTAGGTTATGTTTACATCTAAAATATGCAAATTTGAAGTCAAATAACTACTGTAAATCTATTGTTAAAGTGTAAAAAAATGAGACTTAAATTTAGTTTCTGATTTTTGCATGGTTCATAGTTTATGGCAACATTTATCTTTATAGGAAACACTTTAATAGCTATTGTGTTCACCATTATATGTTGCATAAATTGCATAAAGGCAAAACTGACAATATGTGTGCCATATATCTAGATGCAGTAAGTGCATAAATACTAGTAATGACAAGTGCCTAGCAAGTTTTTTTTTTTTTTTTTTTAAGATGACTTATCTTTCTGAAAGATTAACCACTTTTGATAGTCGTCTTTTCAATTCACCTGTTGAAAATAGAACCTCAACAAAGCAGAGATTTAGAAAAAAGGCACAGTTGCATTATGTTCAACTATACATGATTATCTGGATGGATGGACTGATTGAATAAAAAGAATGTCTATAAGATAGAGGGTAATCATGTCATATTGGGAACCTGGTGTATTTCTATCCTGATAAAGAGGTCATCTTCATTTTTACTGATTCTTTCTACCATGTTAGAGCTTTTTAAGTTACAAACTTTCACTCAACATTACATGAATATGCATATATTTTTATTTTTTAACTCTTGTTCTTTTTGGCAAATGATTCCTCAATAAATTTATCATTAGGTAATTTATAATTTAGAATAATAGTCAAAAACTTCAAAATATTGTAAAATCCTAGAAAATAACATTTTTAATTTTTGTTTTTTAACTAAAGCAATTTGTTGTTGCTACTAATTTATAAGATTAAAATAGCTTTCATATGAATAAGTCTATTAACACTATTAGAAGTGTTAGAATTTTTATCAAAGGCATTTTCATTTAGATAATATATTGTATTTGATGGTAATATCGGCTATTTTTACAAATAAAATGCATTTTTTGTTTTTGTAAATTTTCACATTTTTACAGTTCTCAACTAGCTGTTATATTTTGTTCAAGTATTTTAATTATTTTACAAAGAGTCTCATGTAAATTTTGAATTAACAAATTAAAATTGTATGAAATAATGTATTAATAAATATCTTCAATTTAAAAATTATTTTAAAAATACATGTTTACAAAATTCTTTTCATTTGTTCTTTTTAATAGGCAATTAATATCATGAAAAGTCTTTATGAAGTTTTTATTAAATATGATGCCACAATGGTAGAAATCAACCCATTAGCAGAAGATGCCAGTGGAAAAAGTATGTATACTTTGTTCTACTTTATTTTTTCTTTTCAAATTACACAATTTAATTTTACAAATATTTAAATAATCTCATAAACTGAAGTGATAAAAAAAGACTGTAGTATGGTTTAACTCTCTTCCCCTTTGTAGAAATGGACTTAATTAGATGACATGTATGACATAATAGGTGAAGGGGTAGTGTAGTTTAATACCCTTTGATCACAAAATGATTGAGTCCTGAACTGAGTTGATAGCTGATCTAGGCTTTTCTTGGCAATAATAGGAAGGGTGTGTGAAATTTGGACAGATATCAGTAGCACATGAAAACCACAGGTACTCTAAGAACAGCATAACTGATAAGTATAGCAATTACTCACTGAAAGGGAACATTGCATTAAATCACATCCTCATTTAATACTGGTGCTGCATAACCCATCAGTATACACTGTATTCCATGAGGTTTTATAGTCATTGGTCAACAAGAATGTCATTATTGACACCAGTGACTTCATTTCATTTTGGACCAAAGTACATTGCCATGTTATCAGGTGATTGTCTTTCTCTTCGTCCACCCCTTCCGTTTATAGGATCTTATAAACTCTGTTCTTAAACTGAATTCTTGTTTTTGGCCTAAATGTTTAGATGTATGTATTAGAATTTTTAAGACTTATTGTAAGAGCACTATTGTTGATATTGTATCAAAAATATACAGTTTATCAGATTTCATTATTCAAGTTGATGTTTTCAAAATAAAATTGGTATTCACAAACTGATGATGGTAAAATTTTCAGGATCTGCTTATATTCTTATGTACAATATATTATGCTAGTTTCAGATTATATCTATCTGTATTAAAAATATTGATAACCTGTTTGAGGGAGTAAAACAAAGTGCAAAACAAATCTTTATTTATAAATAAATCTTAAAGATTTGAGAAATAGGCATTTGAGTAACACAGTACCCAATCTACATGAATAAACTTTTTAACATTTTACATATGAGCTCCTTGACATTCTATAACATTCACTAGTCTTTCACCATGGATTTTTTTTCATTAACTTTTCTGATGTTTTAACTTTAACATTATTTGAAGCAATTTTTATTGCTTCCCAAAGATATCCTTTGCTTGAATACTGTTTTTGTATTCCTCTCTCTTAATGATGGACCACAAGTTTTCTATTAGACCAATATCTGGAAAAGCAGGAAGCCTTTCCATTTGTTTGATGTCTTTGAAAACTTTTTTGTAAAGCTAGGCAATATTTAGCTTTGCAGCATGTGAAGGTGCATTTCTTGCAAGAATATACTCTTTTACTTAAAGCATATTGGTTGTAACCATGCATTACACAAAAACACCATGAACTTACAATGATTCTCTGCATTTATCTTGATACCATCAATTTTCAAGGAACTTGTAATATTACCACCTATCATACTAACCCAAAAGATTACTCCCCCCTACTACCACCCCGTTGTCTTCTGAGTCATCTTGATTGACTATTTTCACGAAGGATCCAGTCTCAAACCCAGCCATCAGGTCTGACCAATGTTGTACTACATTCATCACTAAAAATCAGTTTGCATCTACTTCTTTCCCCAACTTATACATTTCACTTTGTGATGTTTACTTAAAGTTACTTTTGTTGCTTTCATGTATTTAACCAATATTCTGCATCTTTTCTCTCTGTTTACATTTTTAACACCAGCCTTTACAAATATTTTCTTGTTGATCAGCCTACTTTTCTTGCTTATTACCTTTTAATTCTTAGCAAATCTTTTTGTGACATTGTTTTTTTTTTGTTCTTATCTGTTTTCAATTTCGTTTTTGATAGGTCTATAATCTCTTCAACTTTTTCATAATTTCCAGCATTTTTTTACCATCACACAACTTTGCAACATTTTATTTCTTTTTTATGCTAATTGGCAATTTTTATATATCTGAAATTAATAATAAATATTATTAACTGTACTATTATATATATATATATTTATTTAAATATGTTAAATAACTGTTAAATTGCATAATCATCATCATCATCCTGCGACCTCTCTATAGTTGGTCAGAACTCCATTGACAATCCCTTTCCACACTGTTCAGTCCTGCTGTATTGCTATCCCCAATGTCCAACCCTGAGTCTTGAGCTATGGTGTTTAAGAAAGTCAATTTTCGTGTGAAGACATTTCCAAGTTGCATAATAAAGTCTCACACTACCAAAGAAATGTAAATATTTTCTACTAAAAAACATATTACAAACCGAAATTCACATTGTATAGTTATTAAAGAAATATACCCTGAAAAGTTTGACATCAATTGGGTAATACTAATTGTAAAAACGTTGGTGTGCATTATAAAATCTGGCATTATGTGTAATATATTAGTTTAGAAGTTGCTGTGTTTCAGAGGAAAGAGTGCTCCATATCAGTGTTTTTCTTTTTTTCTTCACCCCAAGAATGTCGGAATGCTACCAGTACACAGGGGGTTACAGAGAGTGAAGGTGAGAGAAAAGACTGGGTATGGGGGAATCGAGGGAAGGATAAAAGCTGAACAGGATTCAAGATGATGATTGACATTGCATTTAAATTTTTGATGATTGTAGTTATCAGGGAAACAAAGAAACAGAAGGGAGTTCCACAGGCAGAAAGGGTGGTGCCTAGATGCCAATCTAGTAATATGCTTAAACTTACGTAGTCCAGGCACCAGGAGAAAAAAGCTTGTCAGAGCAGTAACTATAAAAAATATTGGTTGAAAAAACAGAAGCCACATCATGTCAGTGAGAAAGTGACTGAAGTCAAAATGCCAAGTCAGGATCGATTACATTGCAAATCCTTCTTTGGATTTTGTTAAGAACCTCGACATGAATAGCAGATGCACCAGACCAGATATGGCAACAGTATTCAATGCAGAGTCGAATGGTAGAATAGTGTTGACATAGACTTCAACCCTGCATAGTAACTGGCAATTTCATGTCTAAAGACATTATCAAGCATAGTTTAATGAAAATATATTTATATGCATAATTTTTTTGTTTCTTTTTTGCAGTATATTGTATGGATTGTAAGTTAAATTTTGATGCTAATGCTGCCCACCGCCAAAAAGAGATTTTTGCCCTTAAGGATTGGAGCCAAGAAGATCCTCGAGATGAACAAGCTGCTAAAGCAGATCTTAATTATATTGGTTTGGATGGCAGCATTGGATGTCTAGGTTTGTATCTCATTAAAAAAAATCTTTAAAGAATAATTAGATCATGTATTAATTTTTTTAAATTTAATGTTCAGATCTATTAAAGTTTTGTATTATAGATGGCTTATGATAAAATACATATCAATGCAATTAATGTGTAAAGACATTAGATTGTGACATGTCATTTTTTAAACATTTATGTAATTTGCATAAGAAAAATTTCAGACAAATTTTGAAAAATTAGAAATTAAAAAAAAAAAAAATTTAAAAATACATAAATATCTCATTTTACATTGTTCATGTATGTGGTATTTAAAATCATAAAGAATATATTGCCTGAATCTGTAATATATCAAAAAATTAATCCCAAATATATAAATTTGTCTTTCTAAAATATATTACAAGTTGTTTTGTATTAATTTTTGAAATGATAAATTGTTACAGCATTACTTTACTAGACAAAATTTATCACAATGGTTTTTCATCTCAGTAAATAGTAAAACAAATAAAATATGAACATTGTTTTTTTTCCCTCCTTGTTTTGAGTACAGTTAATGAATACCATACATAAACTGACATGTCATAGGATAGAAGTCTATAAAAGAAATGGTTGGTGGCACTACCATGTCTATATGGAAATACCCAGACTTGTATCAGTTGTGCTCTGACATCTGGTGAGTGAGAACATCAACGAAGCTGCTCATGACTAAACCACATGAATTATTGGAGTTCAGATAGAGCATGATAGTGGCTGCCAGATAGATGAGACATTCCATTTCCAAAATTGTGGGGACATTTGACATCTATGGTTTCACATATTTACCAGGAATTATTGCTCATTGTAGACAGCATAGTGACTGACCAGGGGCACTTAATAATCATGACCAGAACTGTCTGACTAGAACTGTCAAACAACACTGGCTCAAATCACCTATATTCAATGCAGGACACACCAGTTTCATATTCAGCAGGTTAGTTTAGCATTCTTTAGCTTCAATGAAATATGGAAGACAAAAGACCATAAGGGTGCTCTTTTTAATGCTACAACACTGGAGAAAGTACCTCATCTGGAATTGTGTATATCACTAATTGCAATCTGAAGGACTGACAACATACAACATAGGCCAGTGAATCACAATTCCAGTTATTTTTGAGTTGATCGTAGGGTTTTGGGTATGATGCCAACTCCATAAAGCCATTGAAACTTGGTTGTCGACAAGACTGTGCAGGCCAAGGCTGGTTCCATAATGGTGTTTGGTGTGTTCATGTGGCAAAGGCTGGGTTTGCTGGTTTGTCTAAATATGCCATTTAGGCTGGTGACTGCTATGCTGCAGTACTTTGTGACCATTTGCACCTATACATGAATTCCATGTACCCCAACAGCAACTTATTCCAGCAGGATAAAGCACCATGTCATTGGACCCAAGTTACTTAGTCTTGATTCGAGATTCATTGATTCTAGAGATTTGCAAAGAATGATGTGGCTGACATGTTTGCTTGACACGATCCCATTTATGGGAAGTGGTTGGGAGGCCTATTTACGTGCAAGGTTAGGTCTTTCATAATACAAGGTACTAAATTACTTTTTATTGAATTAGGGAATTATCTGATTAACAGTTTTCTTAATACGTTATTAATAATTTACAAATTAAAAAATTTGTTAGTGTACTACATACACACACATATATATATATATATATATATATGGAACCTTAAAGTAATCTGTTTTTATTTAAATTATAACCTTTTTGATTAAATAGAACCAATAAGACCTGGTTGCTTAATTTTTTTATTGTATTTTTCTAATTTTTTAAAAAGGCATTGTATGTTGGGATCAAAATTGTGGATATCAATGCACAAGACCTTTTTCAAAAATTGGGGAAAAAATACAATAAAACATTAAACAGCCAGACATTGTCATTATTATTTAATCAAATTTGTTTGGATGAATACTTGCTGCCTAAACATACCTTTATTTATTAATTTATATATATATATATATATATATATATATATATATATATATATATATATATCACACACACACACTGGGTGAGCCACTAAGTTCATTCAGTTTATTAAATATATTTATTTTATTGAGCAACATATCAATTTTTTTCACACTATTTTCTGCTATTTTTCAGACAGACTTCGTAATTACATTCACTTTTTATCTTTCTCAGCAAAAGCTCCTCTAGGTGCTTTTTTACAATCTTCCTGGGAGTTTAAATGTTTAAAGTCTAGAATAAATGGTGATCTGAAGGTGCCATATCTGGTGAATATGGCAAATGAGTGAAAACTTTCAAGTCATTCTGGAGCAACTTTTGCTTGGTTATCAAACAAATTTGCAGATTTCCTGTCAGAAAATTTATATCCTTTCTCTGAACTATTTATGAATGCTTTTCATTAATTACTGCATTCACTTGGTCTAATTCAGTACTTGATCAACTCTATAGTTTGGTTCTCTGGATGTAGCTCATAATCATTGAACACCATTTTATCCTACTGTATATGCAGCACTACCTTTAGTTAAAGACCAGCATTTAGTATAGTCAGTGGTAGTTTATTTAATTTATCCCATAATCTCTTACAAAAATGTAAAGTATCCATTTTTCATCGCCATCACATTTTTACAAAAATGCCCATTAGATTTAAGTAATTTCTATATGGAAACCACTTATCAAAGTGACTAACATAACTAAGCTAGTGGAAATGATTTTAATCATTTCAAGTATGTTGGCAATGTGCTTTATCATATAATGTTGATTATTATCAAGTAATACCGTGGATTTGATTGTTGTTATTATTAAGTTATGCTATTATTAAGCCCAACTGTAAAGTATAATTCAACAACAAACTTCACAGATCATTTGGGATACATTTGTGTCAACTATACAACCTTCTCTATAAAATGTACAAATTGTATTTTTACCTTTCTTAAAATAAGAATAATATGTGAAGAATGCTGCTTATTTTCTTCTATTTTCAGTAATAGAACCGATAAACAGAAATATTTCAATCTTAACATAATTTTTAAAAATGCATACTTATAACTCTTACAATACTAAGGCAATCTTCCTAAATGTTTCCAATACCATCTAATGACCAAAAACCAACCAAACCTTTTGGTTCTTAAATATTAATGTTACTTTGTTTTAATATGTTAAATGAATTCTCTCTTAAATGTGATACAAAAACGATTTCAGTTTTCTGATTTTTAAGCTTATTTTACTTCTTTATTCATTCTTAGAAAATAGAATGACAAGAATATATTGCATCCATTTTATTAACTGTTCAGATGTTTTCTTTTTACTATCTTATTACAATGATTAATTTTGACTTTGACTTTATTTCAGTCAATGGTGCTGGCTTAGCCATGGCTACAATGGACATTATTAAACTTCATGGTGGTAGCCCTGCTAACTTCCTGGATGTTGGTGGAGGAGCTACAGCTAAGCAAGTCACAGAAGCTTTTAGACTCATCACTTCGGATAAAAATGTAAATTTTTAAAAGATTTTGCTCTCTAAACATTTATTAATGTTTCCTCTTTTGAAAGCTTTTCTTTATCATTATCTTACTCAAAGTTGTTTTTATTTCCTTAAATGTTTAAAAATTTTAAAAATTATGTAAATATAATTAGTGCTTTCCATCTTTTCAGTATTTGCTTTTGTTTTCAATTTTGTTATTTAGCTAGCATAATAATAATATTGTTGGATGTCTTTCATGGCTATAGCTGAACAATCGAGTCTTTTTCAAGGTAAACTTTAGATCATTCTAAATTCTTGTATTGTTACTTATCTAAACAATTTTTTTCCTTTTTATCAATTTGCCAAGAAAACTAAGAAGCAAAATTTATTTAATTTTAATTTTGTGTTTTTAATGTTTTAAATTCTCCTATGTTCTAAAATATAGACGCAAGGTATCATTTAAATTTATGTAAACTGAATTTTAAATAAAGTATAATTGTTACACTAATTTTTTAAGTTGCAGTTTTTTGTACAAGTTTTTAAAATGTATAGCAAATTTTGACTTGTGAAATTTTAAACATGCTGCTACTGAAATTTATTTTGATCTTCTATAGGTTCAAGCCATTCTTGTAAATATTTTTGGTGGGATCATGAGATGTGATGTAATTGCTCAGGGAATTATTGCAGCTGCTGCAGAGCTTCAATTACGTATTCCTATTGTCGTTCGTCTACAAGGTGAATAATCTGATGAGTGCTTTACTTTTGATGCATTTACACCTCAATAAAATACTACTTTGCTTATTTAAGAATTTTTTTTTTTCTTTTTTTTTTTTTTTTTTTTAAACATTTGATGAAACATTAAATTATTATACCTTGTATCTATATGCAAAATCAGTCAAATATCCACCAACTCCAGTTAAAACTTCTCTTAAATTACTATGGATGACAGTGTAATTTAATACCACTTATATAATGTTTTATTCTAATAATACATTTAATTGCGATGCTAATTTAATAATTTAAAAAAATTATATTTGAATATTTATAGGATAGGTGATTAGTTGCTTATATAGTCAGGATGTTTAGAGTTTAGTGTAAACATTTTAAAATGTCATCTTGATTGTATATTTGTATATTGTATATTATATATAATCTGGTTTCATGCATAGTGAAACCCCTGAATTTTTTTTTTATGAATTTTAATCTCTCCAGTAAATTTATCTGTGTATAGTGCAACTGATCACTGAAAATGCATGATTTTTAACCTCTGCAGAAAAATTGCATGCATATAGTGTGACCCCCTATTTTTCTATTAAAAAAAAAAATGAAAATCTCACACTACTGAAATATATACAGTATTTAATTTTCTGAATTGCTGATTTCCATCTTGTCAAATTTATTTATTTTTTATTTATTTATTTATTTATTTAAGGAACAAGAGTTGAAGATGCTAAGGCTTTAATAGCTTCAAGCAACCTTAAAATTTTATCTTGTGATAATTTGGATGAAGCAGCAAAAATGGTTTGTTTTTTACTTTTTTTCTCACATTACCAATATTGCTATATAATCATTATTATTGTTATAATAATACAGTTTAGCTAAAATAAAAACTGAATTTGATCAATAGATAATTGCTTTATTAAAAAGTATTAAATGCAAGTAAAGTGTAAACACATGTTCAATATTTGTGACAAATTTTACTTATGTGTTTGAATATTTATAGCATTTTAAGACCAGTTTAATTTCATCCAATTATGATTTTAAAAAAATAAAAAGAATACTACTTAATACAAAGGTGGTGCTGAAAAAATAAATTCTATTGTTTGGTCAGATTTTAAGAAGTAGGAAAGTTCAAAAGTTTTTCAGCCTCACTTTTTAATATTTCCTAATGTGAATTATTTTGATTAAAATAATGCCACTTACATAATTCAAAGGAAATATAGTTTTAGTTATGATTTAAATGATTCAGATCCAATATAAAGTTACTTAAATATATCTAAAATTAATTTTATTATATATGTGTAATATTAATTTAATTTTTTTTTTCTTTCAGATTGTGAAGTTGTCTACAATTGTTGGTCTTGCTCGAGAAGCCTTGGTGGATGTGAAATTTGAGTTACCTTTGTGAGACCCATGAGACCCATTCAAATTAGTTATTTCAACTGCCTCCCTCATTTTGGAGGTGGGAGCAGTGTGCTTTGTAGAGATCAGTACTTACTGCAAATACATGGAGACTGCTAATAGGTAAAGCTAGGCTCTCCTGAAAACCTTTTCAGCCTCAATTTGCTGTTCTGGACCATACAGCTTTCTTCCCTTTTATTTTTTTTTTATTTTTATTTTATTTTTCTCTCCCCATCTGCAGAAATAGGAAAAATCTGTGGCTATTGACTAATCCTGAAATATTTGATATTTTGCTTTTAGCCACATCAAACATCCCACATAAGCTAATTCTCATTGAGTAATCCCAACTTGTGGTACAGGAAAATGTCTCGCAGGTCCAGGTTTTTTTTTTATTGTCCTAACTAACATTGCTGGTATTTATTTCTTAATGATCATCACAATGGTGCTCTTACATAAATTCCAGTCACTATTTTTAACAGTTCTAATACTGTTATTGCCTAGCTACTGTCATGGCTACCTTCAGGATGGGATAATTCTCTCTCCATAAGTCTCCTACTTTTATTCTCTCATGTCAAAACTTGAACAAAAACCAAAAAAACACTGTTCTATTAAAATTTGATAATATTGTTTTGTTTTGCTTGTTATTCTATTTGAAAAAAGAAAACAAAGTGCATAATAATATTCATTATGTAACAACTTTATTTTATTTTCCTCAACAAGCATGCAGTATTTTTTGCTGTTGCTCTACATTAAAACAGGGTTGTTAAAAATTAACTTTAAAGAAAAAAATTTTTTTTTTTTTTTTTTTTTTTTTTTTAAGTGTCATTTGTTTTGTGGATCATGTTTTCTCTCTCCCTCTTGGTCATTCAGTCAGTTAAGTGCCATACGTAATACACACTTGGGCAATCATTTCTTTTTCAATTCATGACAGACTAGGCAGAAGATTTAAAAAAAAAAAAAAAAATCCATAAATTGCTTTGTCCTGCTATTTAATCCATAGCTGGAGGGATAAGAGCTGGATTCATACCTTTCCCAAGAGTATTTGCACGTAAGTGAATGTGACAAATTCTACTGGAATTTGAACTCTGCTCTCTGGTTTCTCATTCTGAGCCACTATCCATTACACCACAACAGACATTCAGTACTTACTTGATTTATAAAATTTTTTTTAGTCTGATTATTTACAATAGAATAATAAAAAATATATATTTGCATGCTGTTTTACCTATATTTATATTAATCTCTATATTTTTTATTGTAATACAAGCACTTGTCATACATATAAATTTGATACAAGGGTGTATTTGGTAATGGTTAGATACCTTCCACTCACTATTTAAAATGATATCCATATTCTTTAAGGATTGACAACCTGTATGCTTATTAGAATAAAGATTTTCATAGCTTTGCCTTCACCATATTCTCCCAAGTTTGATTGTGGTACACTAATTAAACAAATTTATAGGAATGACCTGTAATAAAACATTGCATAAATTAAATTTAAAGAGACAGAAATTATGACTGTTATATATATTTTCATATTTTTGTTAATATCCATCTTCAAATAATCACAAAGTTATTGCACTAAATCAAATCAAAATGAAATAGTTGTTTCTCCTGGAATTTCACTATTTTTACCGTAATGTACTTCTGCAAAAATTTTTATTTTGCAACATCCACAATAATATTAGTGACAGTGCAAAAAATTCAAAGCCATCTCTTCCCTATTATGGAAACGCGTTGTAAGGTACCTGTTCTTATAGGGTGCAACTATGCAGTTGAAATATGTACAATAAATGTCATGACACTAGATTGGCAGTTCATCATGTTCAACTTACAACAGTATATTGAATAAAAGCACCATTTTTGGTATCTGTCTATATTTCTGAGATGAGGTATTATGTATACTATTTACATTATTCAGACTATTGTCCTCATCTTTGTCGCCATATTTATCAACGTTTCGGCCATTGTATGCTCCAGCCTTCTTCAGGTGGTTGGAATGTCAAAAGTGAACCCTTTATTTCTATCACTGGGGTAGTCTGTTCTAGTTCCATGTGCCATGTATAATGGATGTCAGTTATCACTTATCTCCTGTTAATTCCCCTCTCAAAGTTCTCCACCACCTTAACCAACTCACACTCTTTGGGTCCTGTCACTGGATCTAACTAATGCCTTTATCAACTGTACCATGTGTCCTTGACATCTGTGTATGAAGGCCGGAGCGTACAACGGCTGAAACGTGATAAATATGGTGACAAAGTTGAGGACTAGTCCGAATAATGTAAATAAAACACCATTTTTGTTTAAAACTGCCATCCCAGAAAAGATAGGCTGAAAAACTCTTATATTTTGTTGATGCTATCCTAAATTTTAGTGTATTTTCATTAAACAATTTTCACATTATAATCCCAAATGATATTGTGTATTATGATAAAGTAAAGTAATAAATGCATTCTTTATTTAGAATTAGGTAGTAATACATTTTCTCATGCCATTAATGTAGCTAAGTTATGTATTTGAAATGTTTCTAGACATATGCACAACCAGTTTTCAAGTGATATCATCTCACTATTATTATTATTATTGTTGTTATAATGATGATGATTCTCAATCGTAATCATAGATGCTTTCCTTGGTCAACCAGTTTCATTTTTTTTTTCATTTCTGTCCAGAAAGTATCAATAATGAAATATCAGTTTTAATAGTTTTGTTGCAAAAATAAATTCTTTTAAAATTTAAAATTGCTTTTTCACTTGTAATTTTAGCATGAAATCAGGGAAAAATATTATCATTTATTGTGCTTGTAGTACAGGATGGTGTTAAAAAGGTAAGGATCTAGAGCCATGAAAAACAAATGTTGTTATATGTATTCATCATGAAGTTTGTTCAACACACTTGGCACATTGTTTCTCAAGTTTGTTTTTTTTTTTCTTTTTATAACACTTTCAAAAAGAAAAAAGTATTCTAATTGATTATTGAAATACTGTTCTGCTGCAGTTATTAATTTCAAATCATTCAAAAATGTCCCTTTTAAGATTTGGAAAACAGTATGTCAGAAGGCGCAATATCTGATGAAAACATCAAATTCTTCAAAATGGACGGTTTTGGTCTCTGGATCATAATGGTGTGACAATGTTTCATCACTAGGTTACTGCAAAATCAACTTTGAGGTATCAATTTGATATTGTTTTTGATTGGAATTCAGACATTTTGGTAACTGTTTGGCTGACAGCTTCTCCAATTCCCAACTGCTTGTGAATTACAAGTCCTGGGCATTTCTAGTATCTCAGCAATTCTTCATTGATCAGCCAAATTTAGGTCATGAACAGGATCAACAATTTCAGGAACTGACACCATTGGAGGCCTCCTAGGTGCAGCTGCAACTTGAGTCTCAAAATCTTCATTGACACATTGCTTATTTACAACTGATTTTGATGAGGGCTTGTCATCCAGTGCTAGCATCATACACTCATGGATTTTCTTTTATAAGAATTTCATGTCAAGCTTCAGTTCAAAATCAGTTAATGCAGTTCAATCAATTATCTGAAAAAAAAAATCCAAAAATAAGCCCAAGGATCCGATAATTGGCACTTGAAAATATAAAAGAAAGCTTTTTTCAGCTAGTAACAATAATTCAAATTTTAGTGAGTGGGTCAGAGCAAGAAGTTTTTCTATATTGTTTTGCACCTGTTTTTATGCAGACAAAAGAGACTGATGTTTAAATTATAATTATAGAATGTTAAAATGATTTATTATTCTTACAATGTTATTAATTGTCAATACAGTGAGACTACAATCATGATCAGCAAATGAAAATATTTATATTAATGACCAACAAGAAATTAATGAGTAAGAATTTTAATTTCAAAATCATTTTGATGGTTCTTCATGTTAAGACATGTCATATACTAGAATTCATGTGTATCATTTTGTATAGCCTATACAGAGCCTGGTAATAACTACTTCTTTTCTTGCATATTCATTGTTCAGTTGTTGCTATTCTTCAGTGGTGGATTAGATATAGTGTAGCTTATTTAGACAAGAGTTCCATAACTCTTGCCACATTTTTAACATTTTCTTTAGGATATTTTTATATTTGTAATTTGCATTTGTATCCATTTCATATCTATTATTTTAAGATAGGTTTAGATTTTTTTTTTCTGTCATAATTGTTATTTGAAAAAGGTGTTCTGGTTTATGTTTGTGGATTGTGTGAGATCACTTATTCATTTGTTGGATTGATTTGTACATATAGCAATTTTTTTATGTAGAATAGTGATTTCTGATTGAGAGTGTGTTGTAGGAATATTTTGTTTTCTTGATGGTTTCATTTGTTGGTTGGTGAGTTTGGTTCAGATCTTTCAAGTATTGTTCATTTACATAATTTAGGATTTATTCTGCTTTAAGGCCAAACTGTTAAACTGTTTATCACACCTATCACATTTTTAGCTGGTTATCTTGGATCCCTCTCTTTTTTTTTTTTTTTTTTTTTTTTAATTTGCATGCATGGATTTGTTAATCTTATTTTTACCATTTTTATTCTCTGGAAATGGTGTTTTTTATCTACTTTATTCTTTTGTCTCTCTTACCATTTTCCAAGTTTCACATCCTCTTCTGCTGAGTGGGTTTCATTGATAGTTACTGTTAACTATGTTACTCTCTCTTTCTCTCCACATTTCCTGTTGTTGATTCTTTTGTGCATTTATCTTAAGTGTCCATACATTTGACAGTCATATTAGATTTCAAATATAGGTTTTAACTTAGGTAGCCAATTTTATGCTCAGGTGGAATTCTTGGTATGTCAAAAGTAAATATGTGTGAATTGATATTGTTTGATCTCTTGTTATAATCTTTTTCTACATGAGAGACACCCTGTTTCTTAAGAATTTTACTTCAGCCATGGTTCATAGTGAGAATTCAGGGATTCTAACTACTCCCTTGGACAAATTTAGGCATTCATGTAAGTAAGTTTTTATTTTTATATCAAATGTTTCATTTTTAAAGATTACAGCATAAGTTTTTTTTTTGCTACTTCTACAAGTATAGTTTTATTTTTTGCTTTATTAATTGTCTTTGGCAAAACCTGCAGTGGTAACACCTCTTTCACAAAGGTTGATAGTTTGGTTAGTGGAATCTCTTCAAGCAACTTGCATACAATAAAGCTGAGGAAGCTGTTTTCTTTTCCTGAGTCACTAAGTCTATATGTGCATGTAATCTCAGATGTTTTTTCATCAGCTGTGAACCTCACCCACCACACAACCCAACAGGAGGAGATACCAAGAGAGAAACATTTTCACCTTGGTGTAAAAGGGCTGCACATTTTATATATACATGCCAAAATAATCCAAGCATCTGCAGTCTGTAATGCTACCAGTCATCCCATGTAAGGTGATAAAGCCACTAAGCAAGGGGTGATGAATGAAAGAGTTTGAGGAAAAAAAATAATATTAAGGAGAGAGGACAATAAAAGAATAGAATTCAAGGAAACTGATGTCAATATTGCATATAAATTTTTGAAGGTCAAAGGTGACTGGAAAACAAAAAGCTGAAAGAGACTTCCACAAATAACCAGACTAAAGTGAGAAGTGCAAGAGAAACTGTTAGCATAGAACTTACGGTTACATCTAGCCATTTCAACTGTAAAATGATGAGGCCAATCTAAAACTGCACTTAAATTTGTAAAGTCAAGCTACCAAAACTCATCAGAACAATTACCATGAAAATATAAAAACCTTTAGGGGTAGATACAGTGATACCAAATCCTTTGGCTCTCCATATGATTGACTCTATCAACTAACTCTGAGTTTGGAAAATTCAGTGATATTTTTATCTTCTAGTATAACAGTATATAATGTGGAAGGAAAAGTTTTTGAGAAAAATCTCAATTAGTACTTAATCAGATTGAACCTTTCCAACTGCCTGTCTTGCCCAAGTAAGGGCCAGAGTGGAATGTTTTAGTCCACATGACCACTTATGTTCCAAAACCATGGAATTCTCAGCTACCAAATTCTCATCCTCAGGCATCCCTGATTGATATCCATGGTAAATGGGTGTGCTCTTTTGGGGGATGGAGTCAGCATATTCTTGGCCCCAACTGACAGGGTAAGTGTAAGTGAAGGTATAGAAATCAACATTGCATTATGACTGGCAATTTCACACCTTAATCGATCATCAGATTACTGTTTACTTCAACATACATTCTATGCCTGATATTGAGCACTCTTCCTGCAAAGACAGAATTTCAAATTGTGTGTGTGTGTGTGTGTGTGTGTGTGTGTGTGTGTGTGTGAGGCTACTATGCATTCAGTTATGAGGGTTCTTATCTCTGCATCATAACTATGCATCTGCTGCTACAAACTCTTTCTTCTATGTGCTCTGTCCTTTCAGGATGTAGACAGTTGCTCTGTACACCTTCCTATCCTTTGCAGCTTTGAGCAATGTTTGTCTTTTTACTATCCTTTGCCTTTCCTGTTCTGCCACCCATTTGAACAAGCTTGTTAGGTAGGTTACTCACTGTTTCCCTCTGTCCCTTTTGCCTTCTATATGTCTTGGGAGTGTCAAATTTCCTAACCCTTCTTTCCTCATTATGTATCCTAGTAATTTCACGTATTTTTTCTGATTCTAATTATAAGTACCCCTTTTGTTTCCATTTTCTTTAAAACTTCCTCATTGCTTGCATACTCTACATTTGGTATTTTCAGCATCTTTCTGTATAACCATATCTCTGCTGCTTTAAGTCTCTTCATTTGTGAGGAAATTGTCCAACATTCCCTTCCATATAGGAAGATTGATTTTACATAACCGTGCAGCACTCTTTTCTTTGTTTCTAATGATATTTGCCTTTTTTTTAATATTTTGCTTAGCTTTTGAAAAGTATCTTTTGCAATTCCAATTCCCCTTCAGATTTCTGTGTCACATTTTCTGCCTTCAGCTAAAATGCTTTTACAGATATTTGAACTTTTGTACTTGTTTGATTTTGACATTTCAATTTGAACCTTGCATCTTGAGCTGTTTCTCTTTCTAACAACTATACAATTGATGGGTATTCCATTATTCTTGCTTTCCTTTTCTGCCTTGTCTAGAAGTTCATGCAGCTTCCTTTCTGTGTCTGCCATCAATACAGCGTCATCTGCATATTTTATGCTTTTAAGATTGTGCCCACTATTAATAAATCCTGGTAGCACTTCTGTTTCTCTTAGGATTGATTGCCTCACTGTAAAGCAATGTTTCTCAACCTTTTATCCTTGTGGAAACTTTGAAATAGTTTTCATGTCTCAGGGGAACACCTGCATAAAATTTATTATGTACTTTAATTAATATCTACCTCTTACATAATTTTTATCGTAGTTCACATGGTAAGGATAATATATGGACACTGTACATGCATCCTGTACTTGAGTGTGTCAAGTGAATGATGCATGAATCCACCTTACACAGGTCCTGTCATTAAGGCGGTTTATACTGATGCCATTTTTTTTTTTTTTATCCCGTGACCTGTAGGGTCGTAGAGGCACCATGTGTACTGCAGCTGCAGTAGAAGTAGTGTTTCTTGGGCAAGATGGCTTGTTTTGAATTCAGTTGTTCCTTCTCCTAGACTGGTTGTCACCCAAAGCTGTAGAACACAGTCTGTCCTGCTCTTTACCCATAGCTGGGAGGAAGAAGAGGATTTGTAGCTTTCCTAAGGGTTTTAGTACATAAATGAATGTCATGGATCCAACTGGAATTCGAACTCAGCTCTCTGATTCTTCAATCAAAGCCATTATCAATTACTCCACCGTGCCATATATACATTGCAAAATACATTCCCTATAATTATTATAATTTTAAATAATATAAGAAGTTGTAGCCTTTATAACCAAATAATACCCTGTATAGTGAAATACGAACATAAAATTTAACTAAAATTACTCAAAAAAGTATTAGCCTATTTATCACTGTTTCTAGCAGAACCTCTTGCGACCTCTTGTGGAACCCTAGAGTTCCGGGTAACACTGGTTGAGAAACACTGCTGTAAAGGTTGAATAAATCCAGTCAGAAGACACATCATAGTCTTATGCCCCTTTCTATTTTTATTTACTCTATTCATTTTCTGTCAATATGCAACCAGTTTGTTTCCAATAACTCTTAAAACAAAAATAAGAAGAGCATTAAAAAGTTCTCTTACATTTCTGTTAAGGAGATTTACTTTTTGATATTTTGTTTATCCTGTGTTGTCGTGATTGGTATTATGTACCTTTCTATGCCTGGTGAAACTCGACTAGATCCTTATTACATTGCTTATGACACATTACTTGGAAATTTCCATTTTGAACTGTATGTATCAATTGTGTGAGGAAGACCGTATGAAGCTAATTCTCACCACATTGTAGTTACAATCAATAGCTTGTGAGAAAAAATATACAAACAAATGCTCTAATAGTTTTTATATTTTTGAAGCACTTACTTGAATTTGTAACCATGTTTTTGTTTTTTCTTAGGACAGGTGACTTGATTTTTTTTTTTTTTTTTTTTTAAAGGGTACTTTCTGTACTTATTGATTCAACTAATTTTTATTTTTTTATGATTGTTTAATATCCACAGGAGAATTTTAAATTCCATTTTTATTTAAATTTAACCACCAATTTATGCTCTTCTTTTTTTTTTTAATCCCATGTTTCTTCAGGATGTAGGCAGTCATATCTCTCCACAGATTCTTTTACTTTATTATCTGTGAATTGTCATGACTTCTTAGGAAAGATAGTGGAGTGATTCTTTGTTGCATTCTCCATGGTTTTTCCAGTTCAGAATGTTGTTCTAGACTGGCTAAAATTATTTATCAGGTATGACCCATTAAGCTCACTGCATCAAAATGTTTGTGGTTGGTAAAAATATTTAAGAATTTAAATCCTAATTTTAATGCTAGGTTACATAGGAATTTTTGTCTTGTGGCTTTCAACTATTGAAGCTTATCAATTGTGGTTCTTAGATAAAGCAAGCTTAACCAACCCAAATAAAGCCATAAAATAAAAAAACTGTTTTGTATTGTTTCTGGTCGGATCATCAGCAACTAAACTGGTTCCCTAACCAAACTTTTTGGGTAAGAAAGGTAGCTAGACATCCAGTAGGATTAAAAACAAGATCAAAAGTGTGGATGAACTTTCTTGTAAGAGGTCAACAACCATTTAGTACAGTCGGGTTGACTAGGCACTATAGCTATGTATACAAGCAGTGATGACACATGACCAAAAATGAGCCTTGAAGTTGAAAGACATCAGCTGGAGAAGGATGGGCTCTGCCACATTTACTACATTTTCTGTTTTTGTGCACTCTCTTGATTCATTTTTCTGTCCATATGCAGGCATTTTGCTTCCAATGACTCTTAAAAAGAACAAAAAAGAGACTAAGAAGTTCTTACACTGCTGAGTTGAAAGCTATAGGTATTTATTTATTAATGTTATGCATGAATAAATTTCTCACCAGCTTTCAACTCGGATATGTAGGAGGAACTGTTCAGGTGCTCACTTGCATAGCAATCCTATGACCACACCCAGTTTATGGGACTGATAATCATTGTTCTGATAAAAAATGTGAAATACTAAGAATTTTGGAGAAAGCTTTAATTGATAGACATTGAATTAGTTTGCTCTGTCAAAAACACCTTTTGTTCCATGATTACCATGACACTCCTTATACCTTGGATATTTGAACACATATACAATCTTTGTTCATTTTTCTTTGTTATGAGAAAATATATTTCCATAAAATTTATTAGTATATAGACTGCTACCTTTAATATTTGAACTGTTACATTATGCTATTTTTTTTTTTTAGTTATTAGAAATTGCTACATTTTATATTTGAAACCTTACAGAATTATCATTAGAAATTATCTGATTTTTTTTTTATAAATAAAATTAAAATTATTAACAAATTTCCTGCTACCTTATATATTTGAATGATCACATAATGCCATATGTATTTTTGTTAGAATTTTCATTAGATATAGGATTATGATTTATTTTGATAAATAAAATTGTTTGAATCCTTTGACATTTGAATCCTTATAGCATATATATTTTTGTTAAAGTTACCATTAGTAATTCTTATATAAGAATATGGTTTATTTTGGTAAATAAAATTTAATTTGTTAATACATTACTGCCGATCTTTGATATTTGAACCCTTACATCATACCATAAGTGTTTTTGTTAGAGAACGTATTAGAAAGAATATTTATACTTTATTTTGGTAAAGAACACTGAACTGACTTGTTAAATAGGCATCTGATCCCCCCTGTACTGAATGAGTCATTGCCACTTTTGTCTGTCATCACAAATTATTCTAGCCAAATGCCTCTGCTAACAATTGTTAAGGACTTCTGCTCAGCCACTGTATTGTCCATAGTAGATAGTAATGCATTCCTTCAGGTATTCCTGGTAAACATGGCTTCTCACTGAAGTTAAGCAACATTGAGCTTGGTCAGTACCGAGATGGGTGACCACTTGAGAATACCAGGTGCTGTAAGTATTGGATGTGAAGTGGTGTAATAGATAATGGCTCTGAATTGGGAATTGGAGAGCCAGGTTCCAATTCCAGTTATGTTCATTATATTCACTTATGTGAAAATAAGCTTGGAAAAGATATGAATCCACCTCTTATCCCCGCCAGCTACAAGTTAATTGGTAGGACTTGTATCAGTAAATCATTATCTCAAAAAAATTCTTACAATCTAAAATTATTTTGTGGCTTTAAATAACTATAGCAAAGAAAACGGCGACTTACCTCATCAAGCCAAGCGACAGCACGTTGCGTTTATCTTACAACAGAAAATGTGGCGAAAAAGAAAATTACTAACCAAAAAAAAGGGCACGTATTCCGCATAACATGCCGAAGATGAAATATTAAAAAAACAAAAAAAAAACAAAAACAAGTCCGTCACAGGAGTTGCTATACAAGTATTTTGATATGCAAAAATCGGGTGTCCTCTCCCAGCTGTCAACAAATGGAAAAGATGCTCAGCCAATAAAAGCAGTTGTTATTCTCAAATCGGCAGTGAGTATATTTTGGCTACTGCGTTCATTGTATATCATCAGTCTCTACATCCTTTGAAATTTCCATGCTTTACTTTGTCTCAAAGTAGGTGTTGTTACATCTTTTTAATTGTTGTTTTGTATCCATTGTACCTAGATTGTTTTCTGTGACTTCTTTTTGTGTTTGACCGGTGTTTCCAACTGGTGTTGTGGCAACACCAACACTATGGTGTCGTCCTAACTCCGGGAGGAAACACCCATGCCAGCAACCCCTTTGGTGTGGGCAGGTGATAAACCAGCTCAAAAAGGACCCGAATATTATAAGGGACTCTCGGAGAAGTTTGAAAGTTTTGTGAAGGAAAATGAATTGGTACCGGTGCCATATCTTCCAGAAGCGTTGAACACCAAAACTATCTCCTTGGTAACTGCAGATGTCAAGACTCACAAACTAATTGGAGTTAACAGGGACATAATGGAGGAAGCAATCAAAAGTCTGAACATTGGGGCTAAAGTTTTAGCCCGAAGAAGCAGAGCTATGTGGGATATCCTGCTGACATCAGAAGACACAGCTAAGTCACTGGCAGGGAGCATATCAACCAAGTCAGTGAGGCTCCAAACGGAGTACCTTGGTACAATGAAAACTAAAGTAATCTTGCATGGAGTTCCGCTGTTTATTTCACTTGACCACTTGGGCTTTTTCTTTTCTAAATTTGGCGAGGTGGCCAGTGGTCAAAAGTAAAGCCGGGATAGCTACTGAAGGTGTAGAAGTCAGGGTAATGGTTACCAGGAAAAATTTTTTGGCTATTCCAAATGTACTGACTTGTGAAGGACATCCCATCTACGTGACTGTTGAAGGATGACGCCCTCTCTGTTGGGCCTGTGGAGCGGCCGGTCATCTATCCAAAATGTGTCCTGGGAAGAGACCGGAAAATACAACGGCCAAGGATAGTACTGACACAAGTGCCAAAATAACAAAAAAAGGTCCTGGAGAGTGGACGGAAGTGATAAAGAAGGGAACAAAAGTTGCATCCCCCTCACATCAGCAGGACTTCCCAAAGAAACCTAAAGAGCCTCTGCAGGAGCAGAAATGTGAACAGCATCAGCAGCAACAAAAGGGCGAACAGAAGAAGCCCCAATTGGAGCAGGAGTGTCAGCAAGGGCAGCAGAAGGAAAAGTCACAGGAGATGCAACATAATGACCCTCAACTGGAGAAGCAACAAGAAGTGGAAATGGAGGAGATGCCCCCACTATGGTCTGCCTCTTTAAAAAGAGGGAGAGAGGAGGAAGAGGAAAAAGTGTCCAAGAAAGAAAAATGGGCTGGTCGAAGTAGGACGAAGAAGGTTTTGTCAAAACAAGTCCAACTCCGTCCCTGCTTCCCCAGTCAAAAAACTGGAAAACAAAAGGAGCCTTTCTTGTTCCCCTATCAGGGCTCCACTTTCCCCACTTTCCAACACTCCACCAGCCAAAACCCCTCCCCCATAAAACCCATTCTGAACACGCCTCCTTCCAACACCCCTCCATCTGACTCTACCCCCATCAACTCCGCGCCTCCTAGCACTTCCCGGAAAAGCAAGAGGCCATTTCCTAGAGGGGAAAAGACATGTCAAGTAGACAGGAAGACTATGGAGCGAGGCCTTTCCTCACAGTAAAAAGCTTTTCTAAGGCCTCTCTTTAAAAGGACTTCAGTCGGTGGGGTGTCAATAGAAGTCCCAAAAAATTTCCCGAAAGCCTCAGGTGTCCTAACAGTGATTAGGGACATGGGGAGGGGATTAACTCTATGGGATAACCTTTGAGAGGCTAAGGAGGCTATCCCAGACATTAGAATGGTGGAAATGGGATCTCCTGATTTGAAAAAATTGCAAAAGTTTTATGCCAGGAGGGCCTCCGTTATACTCCATCCCGCTTTATACAGGGCTCTAAAGCTAACATATCCCACAGACGTCGGAGGTATTGTCCTAGAGGGTCGCATGATGACAGATGGAGACAGGGAGACTGGGACAATCCATCGGGGTCTTTTCAGCTGCAGATTTCTGGCCCATATGTAAGTAGGTTCTAGGATCCCCTAGAGATAGCCTTAGCTAGGGAGGCCCTGGAGCATTTGAGTAGCGAGCGCAACATGGGCCAGGTAATTAGACATAGGTTAAGCAAGATGTCTTCTGAAGCTGTGAACATGGGTGCAGATCTGCGCAAGGAAGAGATCCGTCGAGGTTCCGATTGTTACATTCGTGAAGTCAAATCCCCGGAGGGACATACTCTTCGGGTCACTGACAGCATGTGCGAGGCGTTTCGGCAGCATTTAAAGAGCCGCTTTACCAAGGAGCCTGGTCTTCATGTGGATGAGTTTTGCAGCTATTTGTCTGACTTTCATCGACTAAGGCGGCTAGCTGCGAGGGAGAGATTACAGACAGCGAAGTCTACGTGGCATTGAAGAAGGTCGGCAGAGGCAAGTCGCCAAGTCTGGATGGTTTGCCCTATGAATTGTACTTGAGGCTGTCGCACATCTTTGTCCCGATTTTGACTGTGGTGTTCAACAACTGGTTCCGGCAGGGGTCCATCCCCAACCAGCTCACCAGGGGTGTGATCACACTGTTGAAAAAGGGCAAGGGTGTTGGGGGGGTAATTAGATGATTACAGGCCCATAACTCTGCTAAACACAGATTTAAAGATTTTGGCCAAGATCCTGCAGGAGCGTTTGCAGTCAGTTGCCGAGTCTCTGTTGGGTCCTGAGCAGACTTGTGCTGTGAGAGGCCGAACAATTCAGAGCAACCTGCATCTGATCTGCACGATCATAGAGGGTGTAAAAGACGACGAAGAGGCTACGCTGATCAATTTAGATCAGTCCAAGGCATTTGATAGGGTTGACCATCGCTACTTTGCTGCTGTCTTGCAGGCTGCCAGATTCGAACCCGACTTCTGCCGCTGGATTAGCCTCCTGTATTACTCCCCCAGTGCTGTGGTACAGGTGAACGGGAAGCTGTCGGGTGCTTTTGCATTGTCTAGGTCGGTTCGTCAGGGTTGTCCACTGTCGCCCCTACTTTATGCTTTGGCGTTGGAGCCTCTCCTTCACCGACTGAGGGACAGGGCATGCAGTACGGCTCTAGGTGGAATCACCGTTCCTGGAGAGGCTCAAGCCAGGGTTTCTGCGTACACCGATGACGTATCTGCTTTCGTGTCATCCCGCAGTGACATTGAGGTGGTACTGAAGGCACTTGGTCAGTACGAAAAGTTGACAGCTGCCAAGATGAACTGCGACAAGTCATCCGGTTTGCGGTTAGATGCCTGGAAGGGGGTCGATCTTCCGGGCCGCTTCAGTTGGATGGATGGTCCTGTCCGCATTCTTGGAGTGTGGTTTAGACCTGACCTCCAGCTGGAGAAAAATTGGTCTGAAGTACAAGCAAAGATCAACGCAACCGGTCAGACTTGGCGTCGACAGAGGTTGTCTGTGAAGGACAGGGCAGAGGCGTGTGCCACTTACGTTTTCCCGATTGTCCTTTATCGATTGTCCATACTTCCTCTCTGTAAAGACCATAGGAAGCTGCTCAAGCACTCACTATCCTCCATTTTATGGGGGGGACGCGGGCATCAGGTTGACAGACGAGTCTGTGCACAATGTCCGTGTCATGGGTGTCTGGGAATGCCACACCTGGTGAGCCACAAGCTCGCCTTGAGGTTGGCTTTCCTACACCGCGCATTGACAGAAGATTCGATTATGGCGGGGATTGTTAGGGATGTGTTCCCTTTCCTTACTATCTGTCCCCCCCATCTCGCGGGTTGAGCGCCATTGTAAACCCCGAGATCAATGATTTCCATCACGAATGTCGGTCGGCCTTGTTGGCTGTTCCTCGGTCCAGTGACCTTTCTCAGCCTAGGAAGGTCTTCTATTATCATTTAGTGGAGGGGGTCGCGAAGGATTCCCTACATGAGCAGCTCGACTTGTCAGAGGATGAGTTTTGCTCTTTCAAGTCTTGGCTGCCAGCGGCGGATTATCTTAGTAACCCTGAGTTTTCACTTACCTGGTGATTGGCTCAGAGTTGGCTGCCTCTCAATGACAAGGTCTTCATATGGGGCTTGGCGGATTTGCCAGGCTGTGAATGGTGTGGCCTTGGTTTAAAGGAAACAGCTTCGCACGCCTTCTACCATTGTCCCTGGGTCCGCCCCTTATGGGACCATGTTGGCGAGTTGACAGCTCATCTTGCTCCCGAAGAGCTCGTGCTCATTGATCGCGTATACGTGTGTGACAATGTGTCACCCCTGTATTCCAGGGTGAAATGAATGGTGTTTCTGACGCTGCTGGCCATGAGGCAACCGTCTTTCTCATCAGGATCTGATCCGATTCTTTGGGCATCAGCTCAAGATGAAATTAGAACTGATAGAAAACACTTGCATTCGACAGTCTTCAGTGAAAGGTGGGTGAAAGAGGGGAGCTTGGTTCGTTTGAACGGGGCTAGCCTTGATTTTCTCTTTTAGGTCAACCTATGTCACATCAGGGCGGCTTCCTGTGGAGCCCTCCCTGGTTAGGTTAGACAAGCTTTGTGTACCTAGTTAATGTGAGTAAGTGTTGTTCCTGGCCTGTTCCTGGCCACATCTTTGGTTATGATCCAGATTGAGATTCCCAAACTCCCCAGTTTGTTTTGGCCCCCCCTTTTTTTTATCTCGTCTGGGTCAGCTTTATATTTTCCCATGCCCATATAATTTTGTATCCTTTTCCCACTCCCTTAGAGAGAGAGAGAGAGAGCTTCTTGATTTTGTCCAATGGGCAGAATACAGCGGCCTCTCCTTTTTGAGGGTTGGACGGGCCCTACTAACATCAGTTATGTTTAGTTTACTTTGTGTTGATTTTTAATTTAGTAGTGGGTTCATCTCCCTCCCCTCTCATTCTTCATTATTAAATTTTTATGTATTATAATTTATTATCATTAAATTTTTATGGCATGGGGCACATTTTGTAGGTCTCCCTTGAGAGAATGTGGTATTATGGAGGATTGATTGGTGATGGACAAGTTCTTGTGGTGAATGTGGAAATTGTAATGTATGGATGGGTTGTGAATTGGATTAGCTAGGTATGAGTTAGTGATGACCAGCCTCAACCCCCTCCCCATTTTGGCCTTGTGCCACAATTTGTATATTAAATACAATAAATATCGAGTGTATTTTGGCTACCACGTTCGTCGGGGAGTGAGTTATATTTCTGACATGCATTGGGATTTGTGAGATGGGACCTGCGAATCTAGTTTTCGGCATTTCTTTCTGCCCCGATATTCGAGTCTGAACTTACAGTGATTTGTTCTTTGTGTTGTGGAAGTAATCTGCGACAAATATCTCCTTTGCTTTCAGAATGCTTACAATAACTTAAATGATTAATAAGGCATAAAAACAACTCGACCATGTAGATTGAGTGATGTCAGGTGTCTCCACAATTTCAAAAATGCAATGTCTAGCATCCACTATCATTCTCCATTCATGTCTTTCCATGAGCAACCTTGTTGGTGCTCACACAAACTCTCCACATGTTTGAGAACAATGGATGTAGACCTAGACATTTCCACAGCATCAAGGTACAGTGGTACCACCTACCATTACATTTATATACTGCTTCCCATAACTTTTGGCATGTCAGTGTATTAACATTGTCACTATTGAATTATGATTTCACTATCACCAGAAGAATAATTTTTTACATCTGTTCAATACTTCTTGAATAGTAAACCTATATTCTAGTCACAATGGAAAATTATGATTTTTATATTGCTAGAATTTTCATTCTTCCATACATAACATTCTGTCCAATATAATAATAGTATTATTTCTATATCAAATGATGAATAATTTCTACACATGTCCAGTACTTCCTGAATATTAAACACATAAAATTACTGCCAGCATTATGCATGATTTCTATATCACTGCAAGAATGATTCTTGTGTTCAGTATTTGCTTAAATAAAATTGTTTTCAATATAGAATGATTATGATTTCTGAGTTAAGTAGGATAGTAACTGTTACAGCTGTTTAATATTAAACAAATAATACTTTAGTCACTATTTAAATAATTATGGTTTCTAAGTCACCAATACTTATAACTGTTCAGTATTTCTTGAATTTTTAAATAATTTTTTGGTCATTATCAACTTCATAATCTTGGAAGACTGTTGATTTCCCATGCTCGAATGTCAGACTCTCTTGCAGCGTCTCATGTAGTTGCAAAGTCTAATGTGTGACAAGCAGACATGGCCACATATGTTGCATGTATCGGCTTGTCCCGGTGGTGTTAATGAAGTGTTAGATCACGTGTTCAGTGCAGATATCAGAAGGCAAGAAACAAAAAAAAACCTGCAGACTCAAAACCAATGTATGAATAAAATTGTGTAGAGTGTCAATTCTTATTCTTGATTTAGGACCAAGATACAGAATGAGAAGGTAGATTAATAAAAATGTCCATAGTATTAGTAGTAATATTATTGAATTTATTATTGTTATTTGTCATTTATTTCTTTCATTTTTGTTGCATTTTTTATTGTAATTCTCAGACTGTCATTCTACAGTTATTATTAAAATACAGTTTTGTAGAAGAGAGGTGAGATTTGCTGTTTTATCTTTACTAGCAGTTATTGTCAGCATTCTAGTCATAGAAGACCATTGATTTTTCAGATTCAAGAGTCAGACTCTCGTGTAGCTTCAAAATCCAATGAGTGATAAGCAGACAAGGCTACAGATGCTGTAGCTACCGGCCTGTCCAATGGTGTTGATATGGTACCCTCCCATTCTTTGTACTTCCTCCTAGTTCTTTTGGCCTATCTATGATGAGACAAGATATCTCGTATGTCAATAGCCCATTGAAGTTGATTGCTGCCATCCATTTACACAAGCTTGTTAGGATGGTTACTCACTGCTTTCCTCTGTCTTTCTTGCCTTCAACATAAGTATCAAATTCTCCAAGCTGTCTTTCTTCATGATGTGTTCTAGAAATTTTAACTGTCTCTTTCTGATTCTAAGTAAGTGTCCTTTTTGTTTGCATTTTTTTTTTTTTAAACTTCCTCATTGCTTACATGCTCTGTCCATGGTATTCTCACTATCCCTTCTTTAGAGCTATATTTCTGTTGTCTCTTCTTTATCAGTGAGGAGATTGTCTAGCATTCAGTTATGTAGGAGGACTGATATTACATAACAGTTCAGCACTCTTTTCTTTGTTTCTAACAAAATTTTCCTCTTTAAAACCTTGTCACTGGTACTAAACTTTTATGGAATAGACATAACCTTGACTGTAGACAGAAACAAATGCTGTCACATTCACAAAGATAAAGTAAAAATACAATCATCCACAATAGGAAGGACACCGACCATATTGTAAGAAACAAAGCTCTAAAATATGCAAAGCTCATATTTTTATATGTTGACAAGGCAAGAATAGGTAAACTTACCTTTCCCACTACCAATCCCTATTCACAGAAATATATACTCATATCATTAGCTGTAGTTTGTGCACCACATGATTCAATTGCATAAAAGGTCATTTTGCCCATAGTCAAGTCATTTTGCTGCCACATCCTATGGTTGAAGGAGCAAGAGAGAGTGAGCAAGTTTATGCCCTTTCCTTTTATACTGCTTATTACCACACCTCATAGCAAGCATTACAGCAAGTCTCCTGGCAGACAAGGTCGGGTAATCTAATACCATTGATGTGGAAAACTAATTGGATGGACTGCATTCATTCTGACACACTCACCAGTTATAGATATCACTGTGATGAGGAATTGCCAAAATAAAATTAGTTATCAACACTAGTGTTAGTATTTACCAATTTCTTGAGTGAACAGAATTGTTTTTGGACTTAATCCAATATCAGTCTCATCTCAAAATAAAGATTGGAATTCCTTAAAATTTTTCCAATTGTCTTTCTTTGGCTTTGATTTCTTGATAATTTTGGTTTAACTGTAAAATATAAAATTATACAAAAGCTAATATTACAGAAAGGAAGAATTTAAATGTAACATCATTTATAAATCTAATTCTGTTAGTCTTCCACCATTTGTGAGTGAATTAAGAAAATACCCAAGTGTTATGCTACGTCATGTCAGAAAAACATAATTGGAAATTCTGTGAAATTTATCATGAGATAGATACATGTAGCTATGATAAAATTTCTGTAGGAAAATCTGTACCAGAATGGGCAGAATTTTAAAAAACTTCAGAATTCAAGAGTGATATCTCCCGAAAGTATTTGGACAAATCTATTCTAACATGTTTCAAGATCAAATAACAATTACTGAGGCTGCTTATCATGATTAGTGTGCCATGAATTACATACAAAATGTGATCGATATCCTATAGTAAACATGAACTCATTTACCTATAACTTGGCAAAAAATACTGTTTCTCAAAATCAGACTTAACCTTCAGCTTATCACCAGATATAAGTACATCTTGGTGTGCTTAAGACAGCAGCAACTACACATTTTAGTCTGTTTCCCTTTCAGATTAAAAACAAAAACAGCAGAATCATTTCAACACTTTATGGATAAAATATTTCCTAACGAGAACTATATTTGTGTATTTAAATGATATCCTTATATTTAGTGATGAAATGGCATGAAAATGGATTTAATCCAAGTGTTTACAATTTTAGATAAAAACAATTATAAAAATCTCTTTGACAAGTGTGAAGCATCCTTCTTTGAATTTTGTGAACTGGCACTACAGAGTCACATGTATAACAGTAATCACATCACTTGAGGACTTTCAACAACAACTAAAATAGCACATGTAACTTGAAAAGAAAATAATGACATGATCAAGTTAACGGTCAACACTACTTTGAACAAAAGGTCAGGAAGAATGCCATTATCAATACACAAGAGGGCAATCTGTACACGTGAGAATTTTCCAGAAAACTTGTTTTAATTAAAATTTATAAAAGTTTTCTATTAAGAGTTACATTGGCTGTTCAATCAATGAATGCCAAATATTTCTTTATGAGGAAATGGCTAATATTACCCTTGCCATTAGAAATGAGGAGAACAGATACCACACTTTGATCCCAGCCCAATAACCAGAGAATGAAAAAAGTGTAACTAGGTCAATGAATGCTTAATGTTTTCTTATAAGTGGCCAATATTACCATTTTATGCTTCTAATTTAGAATTTTGGTGTTTGAGGAAGAATTTTATTCTCTGATAAAAAGATTAATGAAATGGAATCTTGCTCGTATATCTGAAAGATTACAATAGTTTATGTATATTTTTGGGAATGGAGGATTTCTATTTACAACATATTCCCAGTCTTACCAAAATTATATACTGCCTGATCGAATGAGATGATTTTCCAACTGTTCTTTTGAATTATCCAATATTAAACAAAAACTTATGCAATAACTTTGGAATGTAATTACCTATATCTCACCTGTAATCAGAAATTTCTGACTACCAATTGGTCACTGACAGTAGGCAGTTGGTATAGCATATATTTTTATCGACAGTTTGAAAACTAGATATAAATATTGTTGGACTACACCCTTTAATCCATACTGATTCTGATCCATATTTAAGCCCCTATCGAAATGTATTGTTCAATTCAACTGAAGCTCAAAAATTAATTGTACAATAACTGAAGCTTTTATAAATACACAAATGACAAGATTTGGTGTTCCAACCCATGTAGTAACAGATAGAAAAAAATCAATTTGAAAGTAAATTTGTTTTAAAACTAACAAAAATTATTGGTTTTCATTGATTGAAAACAACTGTTTATCAATCACATTGTAATGACTAAATCAACAGAACATCTGGCAATTAAAACAGTAATTATAGCTTGTAAAGACTTATGGCTCTCATCATTACCATTTGTGATTTTTGGTATATGCAGTACACCTCATGAATCAGTCTTCTCATATTTTTGCTCTTTAACTGCTTCCTTAATATTAATTCCACAACAGTTGACCAATCCATCTGACATGATGAAAGAGTATTCATTAAATAGTAAATTTACTGATAATTTTTTCAAAACAATTTGATCTCAATGACTTTTCTAAAGGAAATCCTTATTCTTTAAATAAACCTTATGTTCCAAGAGAACTTGTCTTTTGATAAAGTATGATTTTAGGTGACTCCTATTAGGGAATTTTTAAAAGCACACAAGTTCTGCAGCATTGTTCTTCCAAACTTTCTCTCGAGATGAACAATAATCTACATAATTGGGTATCTGGGGACAGACAGAAGTCTTATGTTGAAGCATTTGCAAATAAAAATAATTTTAAGGATAATAATGACTCTGTAGATAATATTTTAAACAAGGATAGTTTATGTCTATATTTCTGAGATGAGGTATTATGTACAGTATTTACATTAGTCAGACTATTGTCCTCATCTTTTTTGCCATATTTGTCACAACGATGAGGACAATAGTAAATACTGAAGGATAGTTTATATACAGGTAAAAATGATACCATTATTCAATGTTATCAGGTGATGCAAGGATTCTTTCAAACGTTTCAGTGCATATGCTAAGGCTATAAGGACTTCCTTAGTAGGTCTAGTATAGAAATGGTGTGGAGCTGTTAATAAAGAAAGTTAACAATAGGTCTTCAACAGCAGTAGTAACAAAAAAAAAGCTTCAGTGAGTGCTGTCAAGCATAACAAGCAGCAGCAGCACTTATCATTGGGCAGGTTAGGTTTAGGACTCCAAGTTCTCTAAAAAAAAAAAAAAATGTCCTGTAGTGTATTAAAGTGTTTATTCATGAATTTGGTCATATCTTAATTCTGATTTCAATACCAGGCTAGGCAGTGTGTACTTGTACTCAGTGGAAACAGGACAGGCAATAACTAAGCAGTACTAAAAATAAGAACCAGACAAGATATTGGTGGAATGAGAACAATCTACCCCCATAGATTAAATAAAGGGCTCAGTTTGAAATTCTCTATAGATTACCCAGATTGATATACATCTGATGAAGGACAGAGTTCACAACAACTGAAATGTGATAATATCAAAGATGAGGACAATATCTGTCTATATTTCTGAGATGAGGTATTATGTACACTATTTACATTATTCGGACTATTGTCCTCATCTCTGTCGCCATATTTATCACAACGTTTCATCCATTGTAAGCTCTGGCCTTCTTGAGGTGGGTGAAATGTCGAACTGAACCCTTTATTTTGCTCACTGGGGTAGACTGTTCTAGTTCCACATTCCATGTGTAATGGATGCCAGTTATCTCCTGTTAATTCCCCTCTGAAAGTTATCCACTGCCTTAACCAGGTATTGAACTCACTCTCTTTTTGGGTCCTGTCACTGGATCTAACTAATGCCTTTATCCACTGTGCCATGTGTCCTTGAGGACACATGGCACAGGAAATAAAGGGTTCAGCTTGACATTCCAATCACCTGAAGAAAGCCAGAGCATACAACAGCTGAAATGTGATAAATATGGCAACAAAGATGAGGACAATAGTCCGAATAATGTAAATGAGGACAATAGTTTGCATGTAAATAAAAAGACTTCAGCTTCAGGCTCCAGGAAAAAAATCCACAAAAATTAAGTTATAAAATAATATTAAGAACTGCTGACATAGTAATAAATATATAACACCAGCCATTAAGTGGTGGTTCTACACTCTTCAAAACCTCCTGATCAGAGGCCTTGCTGTTGGATGTAGTTTATTGTCATACCCAGGACAGAGATGTATTATGAAGATTTTCACATATGCAAAAAAACGAAAAGACCTTTTTAAGTGCACAATATACAAAGACTTACTTAATGTGAAATTAAGACAGAAAGAATGTGTCTATTTATAATAATGACTGTGAAAAGATAGTCATGTTAGCAAAGTTCATAAAGTATTGTCAAATTTTGTTGCACTGTTCAGGGTTGATAGATCAACACTGGGCATGTACATTTGTTGAATGGAAGTAGTTATCTAATAAATGTCATTTGTGGTAAACCTTCAGAGAAATTGCTACAGCCTTGTAGAATTATAACTGGAGAGAGTGAGTTGACATAGTATTATTGAGAGAAATTTGATCCTGATGCATCTTTGTTTCAGACAAGAATATTCAAAATTATCTGTTTTAGGTTTTTGTATGTTGTCTTGGAGTTCTTTTTGTGTCACCAGTTGTCTCAGAATCCAGCATCCTCTTTTCTCAACTCACTGCTAAGGTTAATTGTTCTCCTGACCATACATCTCCCCTGACTACTTACACACACATGCACACTCAGTATTACAATGAGTAATGATATAAGCTTGATGATAACTTCTTTTATATCTGTGCTATTTAGACTACTTTTCAGAACTGTCTCAGGTTACAAATTCCATCCTTCTGATTGGTTGAAAATAATGTTGAGAAGTTCCTGTTTTTTTTCTTTTTTTGTTATGATGGTAGTTATTGCAATGAGGCTTAGTTTGGTTGGTGTCTTTGTTCTACCATGAGGATTGTATGGTATAAGAGTAATGTGGACTTTTTTGGCATGTTAGCATTAGTATTTTTCTTGTGTCTTGACTGGATGTCATGGATACTTTAAGACTGGTAGAAAAAGAATCAAAAGTAAAGTTTTGGGGGAAAGTTTCTAAATGTTACTATTGGTTGTAAATACTTTGTTTGGAATCACATGACAGGTTTAATACTATGTCTTCACTGAAGTTTTATTGTTTAAACTGGCAGGAAATTATTTTGATATGTGACTCAAAAAGCTTATTCTCACTCAGGGCTTTTGACTGGCTCCAAATTATTTCACTATTTTTGGATATGATGACACCATTCTCTCCACTATTGAAAAGTTATATTTTCTGCATTGTGTAAGCAAATATGTGGATGTAGATCCGACGGTATGATGAAAAATATGGAAAAGACAAAACAAAATCCGAATATGCAAGTTTACTGTTTTAATGTTGTTTTACTGTCTATCGTCTTTTCATGTTGACTTAAATATTGTCTAATCCTAAGTATGTTTCTAATAACCATGTCCTGAAGATGGTCTACTAGACCGAAACATCTGACGACAGTAAAACAACATTAAAACAGTAAACTTGCATATTCGGATTTTGTTTTGTCTTTTCTATATTTTTCATCAATTTCTGCATTACCGGAAGATTAATTTATCCAACTGTTTAATACTTCCTGAATTTAAACTAAAGACATAACATTCTTTTCACTACTGAATAATTATAATTTCACCATCTGAAGATTAAGTTCTGTACTTGTTCTACATTTTCTGAATATTAACAATTTCTTCTCTCACACTTCTCACTTGTGGAACTCTTTTCCAGCTTCACAGTCAACTTTGATCTTCAAAAATTTAAATGTAATGTCAACCATTATCTTCTGTCTTCTTAATTCTTCTTTTATTTTCCTCTCTCCTTAATAGTAATTTTTGTCATATTCTCTAACACTCTGTAACCCCTTGCATCCTAGTGGCTTTATTACCTTGCTTGGAAATGATTAAAAGAAAATTAAACAACATTCTTGTAACCATTGATTAATTATGATTTCTTTGACACCAGAATATTTTCCACATCTTTTCAATACTTCCCAAATCGAAACTAAGCAAACAAGGATATTTTTCTGTGAATGCATTGATAAATTTGCTCATAAAAATATATACTGGTAAGAGTATTAGTAATCATTTCTGAAAAGTATCCAAACAACTTTTTTCATTATATTTATATGCTGCAATATCTGTAATAGGATGCTTGGAAAGAGAGAATAACTGTGTTTCCACTCCCCAATGCTGATATTAGGCATTAGTATATCCATGATATACTAACACCTTAACACAACAGAAGTAAGGACCAGAATAGTTGAAAGAAATTAATGCCAAATATGCATTGTGCTTGAAAAGATTTTATAACCAGATATATCATACAAGAATTTATATACAAATGTTTCACTGTTTGTCCCACACAAAGAAACTATAGCATATATGAACACAACAAGCAGTGTGAAAGGACAAAAATTGAGAGGGTCTTACTTGTAACATTTCATGAAGGAAAATAGCCAGTTTGGTGTTTGCTCGGACAGCAAACACCAAACTGGCTATTTGTTTGGAGCATGTGGTCCTCATTTGTTCTCTTTACTGTTCTCTATCATGTCTACCTTCCTCACAGTTTATGCAGTAACTGAAATTTTTTGAGTTGTCATCACTTCCAGTCTAACATCAGTCACACACCATCCTGTGACTATTGTAAATTCACCCTACAAAAAAGGGTGAATTGCCCTCTGCATCCTTTCATTTGCTATGCACATATCAACAAGGAAATTTGAAGGAAAATGAAATGAAAAGGACGCTTATAATTACAATCAGAAAGAGACAGTTGAAATTTCTGCAACCCACAGTGAGGAAGGACGACTTGGAAAATTTAGCACTCACAGGACATATTGAAGACAAGAAGGACAAGAACTCTGAATTAACTACCTAACAGGTTTATGTAAATGGGTAACAGAGCAGATAAATGTTGTTTTGAACTTGTGGAGAGCCATGACCACCCAGACCCAGAAAGAGCAAAGTACATAAAAGAAGAAAGAAAATCAGCTTTTATATTTTCTAAGTTCAAATTTGTCTGGTAAAAGGCTTTAATTTTTAGCACCCAGGGAAGGTTCTATTGAATGATGTGTGTGAGAAACTTACCAATCTTTCTTTAAAACAGGTAGCCCTATAGTTATATGGCTAAACCTGGAACAAAAACCAAAGTAATGTTTCACTTAATGAAATTTGTATTAAATAATTTCCAAAAATTGGACTGCAAGATGAATTCCCTAATCATTGTTCAGGTTGAGAATCCTTTATCCGAAATTCCTGGGACCAGAAGTGCTTCAGTTTTCCAATTTTTTTGATTTTGGAATATAGACTATTTAATTTGTATATGGCATCTATAAAATGGGGCATCTTGGGAATGGAAGCCAAGCATAAACACAATATACCTTTAATTTCATAACACAGCTTATACATATACCCTGAAGGCAGTTTCATATAAATAACGTATACTCTGAAAGTTGTTTTATATAAAATTTAATAAATTTTGTATACATACAGATACAGGTAATGACGCTAATCATGTAATGCTCACACAGATTTTTAAGTGGTGAAGTTAAGATTTCACTTAAAAATAATGTTTTGTACTTTCTTTATGTGTCTAAAAATAACATGATCATGACATACAAAAAATATATAAATGCAGGACTTTTTGACATTTTAAATAATATCTTTACTGAGCATGAAACACCTGGTAAGTAATCCACGAACGAAGGTGTTGCTGTGATGATTAATAACAAAAATCTGGTGCCAATGTAGGCTATGTAGCTGGGCTATGGAACCCCCACCTGGGACAGATGGCGTCACTTACAACAGCTGCACATGACTTAGGAACCTTCCCAGTGTTTTCTGAAATTTTCAATTTGTGGCAAGTCATGTCAGAACCTGAAAAACTTTCGGATTTTGGAATTTTGGATACGCAACTTGTACTACGAAATAAAACCACATGAATCATACACTTTCAATTGATTATAGTTAATGAATTTGAATCCATTCAGTCAGTTATGTGCCATACGTGATACACGCTTAGGCAATCATGTATCTTTCTATATATGACTGGCGAGGCAGATTTTTTTCATTGCAGTAGGTTGCCATTTCTTTCTGTGGTAGACCAGTTGTCATCCAAGGCTATAGAACCTGGTCTGTCCTGCTGAGGGGGGAGAAGAAGAGGATTCATACCTTTCTCAAGGGTATTAGCACGTAAGTGAATGTAATGGATTTGGGTGGAATTTGAACTCGGCTCTCTGATTCCTCAATCTAAGCCGCTTGATAAAAGAAAAAAAAATCATAATTTTTAATAAACTGAAGGATATGCAGGTTTCAGCCAGTTTATTTGAGAGACTTAATAAAGAAAGTGTGATTTTGGTAGAATTTTCTTTATTAAGCTAAATGCTCAGGGTAGATGTAATAGTAGTTCAAAATGAGAAATCGACGCCAGTAGTTGCTACCAGACAGAAAGGGAAATTACTCTTATGACACAGATTCCTATTTCAATATAATTCAAATTGTGTGTGTGTGTGTGTGTGTGTGTGTGTAAGAACGTTTACATATACACACATTTATATTTTAATTCAATGACAGACCTAAAAATATTTGTACAAAATTTAAAAAATTTAATTTTTTAAATAATTCTATTTAATATCGAATAATTTCCAAAAAGTTCAATAAAATCTTGTAATTACTTGAATTTCTTTAGAATTAAAAAAAATTAATTTCGGAATGCTGCCTCATACCAAAGACACTTGAGGATGGCTGAAGAGTACATCTGTCAATATGCTGCAAGAGAAACTACAAAGTTGAGGAAATGATTATTATGCACTTATCTACTCAGACTTATGGAGGCACGGTGGAGTAATGGATAGCCGCTCAGATTGAGGAATCAGAGAATCAAGTTCGAATTCCAGTCAAATCCATTACATTCACTTATGTGCTAATACCCTTGCGAAAGGTATGAATCCCTTTTTCTCCCCCCAGCTATGGGTAAATATCAGGACACACTGGGTTCTATAGCCTTGGTTGGCAACTGGTCTACTGCAGAAAGAAATGGCAACCTACTGCGGGAAAAAAATCTGCCTCATCAGTCATGTATTGAAAGATACATGATCGCTTAAACGTGTATCATGCATGGCACATAACTCACTGACTACTCAGACTTGTGTATTCATTCTGATTTTAAGACACAACATTTTGGCTGTTGTCCCGTTGGCCTTCTCTAGGTGTTTGTGGTGTGAGGTAATCTTTCAAATATAGTGACATGATATTATACATGTCATTTGAGGTGGCCCAAGCCATATCTTTCCTGACATTAAAATCCTTTTTAGAAGATGAAATATAAAAGTCTACTTATTTATACTCATCAACTTGATTAAGAACTGTGTTATTTAATATGCATAAACTCTAGGTCATTGACTTGAGAGTTGAGCTTGAAGTACAAATATTGGATCAATACTCATGTACAACTCTGAAATATGGACACTGTCAGCCAAACTTGATAAAAAATGAGATGTCACCAACACAAGTCTTCTATGGCAAGCTAAAAATCTTTTCTGAATCCAACATCCTACCAGAGAAATGATATATATTAACTTACATCCTGTTTCCTCCTTAGTGAAAGTGAGGAGAGTCCATTTTGTGGGCCACTGTCATAGATCTGAGAATGAGGTCATCTCTATATTTGTCCTCTAGAGACTTCATCTCCATGGCAGGGGAAGCAAGAAACTAACTTTCCCTGATGTCCTCAGCAGGAACATGGGGATTTGGAGGGATCATTTGATGGCAGCATGATTTTGACTGAGGTCAAAAGATGATGATGGCGATGAACTGAACACTTTATTCAATCTATAGATGAAGATTGTTCTAATTTTGCTGTCCCCGCTTAAGGATATCTCATATCAGTTAATTCTTCCAGTTCATACTGATGATGTTATTTGTCAAAAGATGTGACCAGTTTTTATAAAATTTCTATCAAGTCAAATATTTCTGATTGATGAAACAAACACAGTCAGGATCATAGAATCATTATGAAGACGATTTTGTTAACTTCATTGTTTTAATCATTTCACACCAAGCAATAAAATAAAACTACTAAGATGCAAGACTTATTGAATGTTAGAAAATATGAGAGAAAAAAAATTGTTAAATAGAGAGATGTTGCAGGAATCTTTAGGTAGAAAACGTGTTTCCTGGTATATTTTTCCCACAACAATCATTGCAGACTCAAATGTGAGTCTTGGTAAGAATTGTAAAATTAACAACAAAACTATATAAAAACAAACAACAATGTATTTATATCAACAGTATACAATGACAATAGAAGATTGATGGGAGTGACAAAAACAATGAATATGAAAGAAAACATTTAAACCAGAGAATGTGTATGAAGTTTGTGTAGGAGAAGTGCGAGAAAAAAGTAACTGAGAAGAAAGCCCTGGTGGGTGACAGATTTTTATCATGTGTGAGCTATGTCTTACTAAGAGAAAAATAGAAAAGAGAGAGTGACTGAGAATATCATTTCCTATTTATAGGCTTAAGGAGTGCCCCCAAGCAATGTTATTTTTTAGTAAAATTAAGTGGAGTAACTCGCAGAGAACAATAAAAGAACAAGAATTAAGAATACAAAAGATAATAATTGACATTGCATTTAAATTTTTGAAGCTCAAAGTTGACTGAAAAGCAAGAAGCCAGAGAGATTTCCACAAGTAAGTGCAAGAGAAGAAACTGTTAGCATAGAACTTACAGGTACATCTAGCCATTTCAACTGTGAAAATGATGAGACCTTGCCACCAATCTAGTGCTTTGCCAGGGCTACATACAGTTTTGAATTCACAGGTGTCCTTCTACTAGACTTGTTGCCAACTAATGCTGAAGAGCCTAGTCTGCTCTACTAATTAACCCTTAGCTGTGGGGGTAAAAAAAAGACTGATTCATACCTTTTCCAAGGGTATTTGCACAAAAATGTATATAACAAAACTTAACTGGAACTGAACTTGGCTCTCTAATTTTGTATTCTAAGCATGACATCATCTGCACATCCAATATTTTTGGTCAATCATTAAATTCCAAGTTTTGCCAAGAATTTTCAAATTATTCTTGAATGATATTTTCTTAAGGATACAAAATTTTATTATGGTTATTAAAACAGACATTTTATCAAAGAGCAAGAAAAAGGATAAAAAATGAAGAAAAGGTTATAATTCCCATAAATGGTAAATCAAAAGATGAAAGGATTTTTTATTTATCACTTTTTGGAATAAATCAGTATATACCATCATGTATTTATAAGGGTCAATTTCATAATTTGTAAAGGTGTCTGAATACATCCATGTCTGCAGTTTGAGAACATTTAATAAATAATTGTCAATGTGCTATGTTCTACCATGAGGAATGGGCATATAGCCAAGTGGTTAGAATGCTTGCTTTCTGAACATGAGATTTGTGTTTGAATCTCACTGTTGTCAATTTGTCAGGAAGGTGATTTCTTGATGTTATTGGCCTGTAGAGGCAATCCCAGTGTGTGGCACCTTTGGAAAGTGCCTGAAAAACCATACAACAAGCTGACCCAAGCCTTATGTGTGAAATTGGGTGGATAGAACTATTTGGGAGCCATCAATGGTTAAGCTAGCACAAAGTTGCAAGTCATTGTGACCATGGTTTTGAGTGTACTAGCCTTATTCAGACTGTTGTTCACACCAGATAATGAGCTCTTTCTCAGAAACTGTAACTAAAGTCTGCTCAGCTTAGTTGCAGTATAAACCACAGGTGGCTCTGTGGGTGTTGAACAAACACAATGTGCCTGAGCATATGTCTGCAATAGGGATTGGCTAGCCACAGGTATACTCAGATACGAGCAGCCAGCCATTATTACTATGAGGATATGTTTTCAGCTGTAAGCCAGTTGCCTTCAGACTTTCAATTGGAAGTTTTAGAAGACATATATTATAATATTGGAGGCACAGTAAAGTAATAGCGGCTCAGATTGAGAGCCAAGAATCCCCCATCTATGGGTAAATAGCAGGAGAAAGAAAACTCTTAATTGAAACCACCTGCTACCTAGTAGGTCCTGCCTCTTTAGGCAAAGGCTAGAAAAACTTCAAAAACAAATCCACCTCACATGTTGAAGAAAGGAACTAGCCCCCCTACTTTGGGCTCTGACAGAAAATAATGAACTCTTTGGGCTTCGTACAAGGATTCAAACAAACAGAAGACTGGGACGTGGCACAGTGCAGTGGAGTTCTCTGATTTTGAACCATTTGCCCATCGGTGTATCACCTATGGCATTTTAGATGAAGATTATAATATATTAAATTTTTACAGCCTTCTCTTTATAAACAGAAGGCGTGGACTTTGGTCTACTTGCGATTTATGCTTATATATTACTATATTATATGTATATCCTAGTCTCATTAAGAAAATGTTTCCTTCTACTCTACTGGATGTTTTAATAGTAAAAGTTAAATAAAAATTGAGAAGGATATATAAAGGAAGGATTATATGTGTAAAGGAAAATTATATAAAGATTATAATTTATTATATAAATTAATTTAATATATTAATAAATAATATTAATTTAAATATTAATAAAATGAAATATTAATATAAATTAATTAATATATTAATAGACTTGACATTGTGAAAAGGGGTGAACTTTGACATCATTGACATCAATGGAGCATCAACCACAGAGATCCCATTGAATAAATCTGTATTTTTTTTAAAATTCATTAATTAGTCACATATTTTAAAATGGTTTATTATCAGTTATTTTACTAGTGTACATAAATGTTTCATAGAATTTAGTTGTTAAATACAAGTTTATTTTCATGTAATTAAAATTTAAAATAAAGCATATACATTTACTATTTCTATAATACAATTCCTAAACTTATCTATTAGTAAAAATAAAATAAACTTTTTTTTTAATAGTTATAGGCATCCATCAAAAGAAAATAAGAGTAAAAGTGATCTATGGGTAAAAAAGGTTAAGAATTATTATTTAACAGTAATTATAATCTTCTTTTTTTTTGGCCATAATTCTTGAATTATATTGCATTTACCCATACACAATCTAATTACTAATTATCTTGTTTTACACTGTGCTATGGACTTACAGCCATATAATGTTGAAACATTGGTTCCTGTACAATCACCAAAGTTAAGCAACAACGAACATAGTCAGTACCTTGGTGGGTGACAGCATGAGAATACCAGGTGCTGTAAGCTTAGATGTGCAGGTGGTGTAATGGATAATAGCACAGAATTGTTAATCAGAGAGCCAAGTTCCAATTCTTATTGGGTTTGTTATATTCATGCAACTACCCTGTTGTGAGTTCAATACCTGTCCACAGCAGAGGTGGACAAAAACTTGGAGAGTAGAGTTACTAAAGGGAATTAACTGAAAAGGGCATGGCATGTAGAACTAGAACAATCTACCCCCATAGATTAAATAAAGGGTCCAATTCAAAATTCCAATGTATATCTATCACCTGAAAAAGGCCAGAGCATACTACAGCCAAAGCATTGTGAATATGACAATAAAGTTAAAGTCCGAACAATGTAAATAGTGTAAATAGTTACAACGCTTCATCTCAGAAATATAGACTGACTCTTGGGAGAGGTATGAATCTAACTCTTCTCCCCCAGCTATGGGTTAATTAGTAAGACTTGTGTCACTAAATCATTATTATCTTCAAAAAGAAAATATTTAAAATCTAAAATTATTTTCTGGTTTTAAATAACTTCCAAAGAGTTGATAAGCTGTAGAAAACGAATCAATCAAACTGTTCTACATACCAAATATGAAAGTTCCAGGAGAACTTACAATTGCTTGTCTTGAAACCTATCTTACTTGGAATGATTTGATATAAAATTAGCAGCTGCATAGGTTTTAGATGAATCTCTTAGTCAAACAACTTCAGCAAATGAAAAACCACTCTATCTCAATATTAACAAGACTGATGGTTACAAAAAATACAAGAGAATATTTATGAAGCAATAAATGATATTACCAACCAACAGACAACAATCAGGCTACAGTCTCAGAATAAGTAAATTTATTACCTATTGTATTGTACTAACCTTTAACTTCATGCACTTTGACCTTTACAGAAGACAGCCAACAATAGGGACAACCTTCAGTGACCAGAAAAAATGTCAAAGGGAAAAGGTCATAGAAGAAAAGTAACAAGGTGCACTTTGTTTGAGCTGGAAAAAATCATAGGAAATAAATTCATAATTTATGTACAGGAAAAAAGTAAATGAGAAAGTCAGTAATATTTTCATTTAAAATAAATATTTTTAATAAAATAGATATTTTGATATTATATTATTATTTTATATCTTCATAAAATAAAGTCATTTATTTTACCATAATGAAATATTCTAATAAACTAAATATTGAAAAAATAGAGAGACTTGTTTAATTTATAGTAATTCAGGTAATATTGTAATAAATTAGTTTATCAAAGTATTACTTATTAAATTACTATAACTAAATATGACTTATTTTATTAAGACACATTAAATAAATTTCTTTTATTAAAATATTGCCTATATTTAAATGAAAGTATTATTTATTTTTTCTGACTTTTTCCTTCTCTAACTTTATAAATATTGAAAATCTTAGATATTTAAAATATTGAAATATTGAAATATTTTTGCAGGGGTACCAAATTTTATTAAAGCGTTAAAAGCATACATAATGCATTTCATAACAAAAAAGAGGGGTAACAAAATGTATATATTACCATAAAATGGTAATATCGAAATATAGCAATGGTTAAAAAAAAGTTAAACCAGTTTATTGCTCCTCTCTCATCAGAGCAAAAATAGAGGACAAAAAATGTGCATTTTGACTAAAAAATTATACAGCCCCAGACTAATGTTATATGCAAATATATATATATATATATATATATATATTGCATTAAAGGATAATTACTGTTAATACTACTACTTCTGCTTACAAAGAGATGGCTGGTAGGACTTAGTTTTTTAAATATTGCTTTTTTACTAAATATATTAACTATTTAAATGAAAATATTATTTATGTTCTCTGATTTTTTTATTCCACACAAGCCAAAATAATGACTTTATTTCTTATGATATTCCTCTAGTGTAATAAACCACAACTTAAACATTATTTCAATTACTATTTTTTCCTATTGAAATTTTCTTACAACCCAATCTTAAAAGCAATGACAACCAGATAGATAGATGTAGAAGAAAAAGCATTTAGCTCCTGTCATAAAACATAATGTTATAAACATGCATATGGTAGTACGAGAGAACAAACAACAAGTACTGAAAGGAAAAGAATTGTTAATCTAAAATTTTTTTGTATTGTTGATACAGAAGATGTGAGTGGAATGTCTCTTTGTGGGCAAGAGAAATGACTTGAAGGAAGGGTATGTGTTGGGTCGGTTGACCAATGTCACTGTGATGTGAGAGCTTGCCGTTAGTGGATTAGTTGAAGTTTGCTTGTTAGTCATAATTCTGTTTCAGTTGTTATGAGTGGCATTTTTAAAAGTAAATTTAGTGAATCATAATCACATAATTCTTTCATGCTTTTTCTTTGTGAGGATTTTCTTTTATATTGTATTCTATGTTTTTTTGAGAAGATTTTTAAAGAAATTTTTACAAGCATGAACAGTGTGATTTTAAAAGGGACTTTTAAAAAATTACTATATGACTCAGAGACACTCATGGGGCAAGTAAAAGTAGGTGTTTTCATTTTTTTTTCAAAGGTGGTTGCACCTTTGTTTTGCTTTCTCAAATTGTTTTCTCTTTTTGTCTTTTTCAAAATCCTTGTCTTTACCCAAACTGTAATTTTTTTTTTCAATTTTTGATGGTAATCCTTTGTATCTGTCTATATTTCTGAGATGAGGTATTATGTACACTATTTACATTATTCGGACTATAATCCTCATCTTTGTCGCCATATTTATCCGATCCTTCAGTATCTGTCTATATTTCTGAGATGAGATATTATGTACACTATTTACATTATTCGGACTATAATCCTCATCTTTGTCGCCATATTTATCCGATCCTTCAGTATCTGTCTATATTTCTGAGATGAGATATTATGTACACTATTTACATTATTCGGACTATAATCCTCATCTTTGTCGCCATATTTATCCGATCCTTCAGTATCTGTCTATATTTCTGAGATGAGATATTATGTACACTATTTACATTATTCGGACTATAATCCTCATCTTTGTCGCCATATTTATCACAACATTTCAGCCATTATATGCTTCGGCCTTCTTCAGGTGGTTGGAATGTCAAACTGAACCCTTTATTTTGCTCACTGGGGTAGACTGTTCTAGTTCAACGTGCCATGTTTAATGGATGTCAGTTATCAGTTATCGCCTGTTAATTCCCCTCTCCAAGTTCCACTGTGCCATGTGTCCTTGAGGACACTTGGCAGAGTGGATCCAGTGACAGGACCCAAAGAGTGAGAGTTCAATACCCAGTTAAGGCAGTGGAGAACTATACAAAAAAACCCTCATTACTGCACATACTGCTAGAAGTGCTAGACAGGAGAGTAATGCCATTTTCACGGAGCAAACTTGCTGATGTCACGTGCCGCATGTTATGGTAAGACCCTTATTTTTCTATGCACCAGATGCAAGCCACCCTGGCTCACTTGCTTCTATGGGGCTCGCTTGCTTCTATGGGGCTGTTCACCACAAGAAATAAATATCATATGGGAGCCATTAGTAAAGAAAGAAAGATAAATTATGGCAGAGCGAGCCAAGCTTGATAGCAAGGCTTCAGCAGCTGTATTAAGAAAGAGAATCAGTAGGAAAAGGAGTTCAGCTGGTAGGCAGAGGTTTGTCTCCAAGTTCTAGCTTCAGTATTGTTCCACAGAACATTAACCTAGAGATTAAAGTATTCAATCTTGCATGTGGTGGCATAGTAATTGCGAATTCAATTCCTGGGCGAAGTAATACAGACTTTGTGAAAACAGGGCTAGCAATAACTGAACAGTTCTAAAAACTGTTATATTCGGTGCTAATAGGAATATATACTTGAAAAACAAGGTGGATAAAATAAGTAAAGGTTTATTGTAAAAAACCAGTACAATAAGAATAAAGGTAACAGTTATGCACAAGGTCATCACAAGGCAATCCAGTAGTGAGTGCTACTATTGGAAGGCCAGTAGTTATCATGTAAGTCTGAGTCGTACTTAACAGATCCCAGATAGTCAATATTTACTAGACCCCCACGAGGATAGATGTGGCACAAGGCTGAGTTTAATGTGGGACATCCAAGCCTGTAGGCTTTGCCAAAATTTCCCTGTAGAACCTGCATAAATGGGTTTGGGTCTGTCTACCTCCCCAGACAAGACTCTGCCCTTTGGCACAGCCTTGTCTGGGTTCCTCTCTGCTTGAAGGCAGAGTTCGACAGCACAGCTGGAAGAAATTTCAGCTAGTCAATATATACTAGTCCCCCCCCCAATGAGGTAGATGTGGTACAAGGCCGAGTTTAAAGTGGGTCATCCAAGCCCGTAGGCTCGGTCAAAAATTCCCTGTAGAACCCGCATATACAGGTTTGGGTCTGTCTACCTCCCTGGATGAGACTTTGGGAACTTATACTCGGAGCAAATTGCCTGCATACACATAGAAGAAGAATTGAGTAGGCACATTAAAATAGAAAGGAGCATAAGACAAGGGTGAGTCTTCTCTCCAGATTTACTGCAAGTCCAGCCTAAGGGATCTGAAGAACCAACCAAGATTTATACTGGCAGCAAACCACTTGCATACAGATAGAAAAGGAATTGAGTAGTTACATAAAAATTGAATGGAGCATAAGACAATGATGTGTCTTCTCTCTTGATGTACTGCAAGTCTAGCCTAAGGAAGCTGAAGACCTTACCAGGATTCATACTGGGAGCAAACTGCCTGTATACAGATAGAAGAGGAATTGAGTAGGCACATTAAAATAGAAAGGAACATAAGACAAAGATGAGTCTTCTCTCCAGATCTACTAAGGGAGCTGGAGATCCTGCCAGGATTTATTATTGATGTAAGGGGCATTATCTTAACAATAAAAGAGGTGCAGATGTCACTGTGTTGATGGCCGATATAGAAAGAAAACTGTATGACTTCCAAGACAAGTTAGTAAGCCAGAAAAAAGGTTTAGTTATCAGCTAGAATAAGACAGAAGTATGATTGCCAGCAAGTGAAAAAGTCCAAGATGCAAACTATAATTTAGTGATATCAACACCAAACAGGTGCAAAATTTTTAAATACCTGAGAATTATTTTAACAGAGGATGGAAAATGTGGCACTGAGATCCGAAGGTGCACTGGATTCATGAATGCTAAACAAGATATGAAGAAACAGGAAAATTTTATTAGAAATAATGAAGAGTGCTGAATCACTATGAGATATGAATCCTCTTGTATGTCAGTGAAAGCTGGACAATCTCCTCTCAGATGCAAAAGAAACTAAAACCAAGAAAAATATGCTTCTGCAGAAGGATACTGAGAATTCCATGAATGGTTTGAGTAAGCAACGAGGGGATCTTAAAGAAAATCATAACAAAGATTCTGCTCAGAATCAGAAAGAAAGAGCCAAAATTTCTTGGACATAACAAGGAAGGTGGGCTTGGAAAACTTAACCCTCACAGGGCATATCAATGGCAAGAAAGATAAAAGGAGGTAGCAGGTCACCTCCATGATGAGTCTGTGTGAATGGATGATGGAGAGGGAGTCTTGGTTAAGGAAGAAACACTGCTAAGGTTTGCAAACAATAGGAAGTTATGGAGAGCCATGATCGCACATGTCCTTAAGGGACAAAACACATAGAAGAAGAAGAAGAATATTTACAACTTTCTCATTAGTTTTCATAGAAAAGCATAAATTAGCTTATTTCTGTATGTCTTTTTTGGTGAAGAAAGAATTGCAAAGCGTCCGTTATTGGAATGGACAGTCTTTATTTCACTCTTTCTGTCTGTGTCCTTTATTGAATTTGGAAGGTAAAAAGTAAGTATCTACAGGAATTAATTTTAAAATTACTATTTATATATTTTTATATCCATTATGATAAATTGACAAAGTTGTTAATTCGAGGTGAAAAGCACAAGCCACCATTTATAAACATGTTTTATAATTTAACTTTGAGACCAAAACCTGCTATCGTTATAACCTTTCAAAATGTAATGAAAGTTTAACAAGTTCCCCTTTTACCTGGAATGTATTTTTCAAAGAATGACTTTCATCGAACACCGTCCTTTAACAACTTGTTTGCAGTTTCACCGTCCGGTTGCTTACACCAAATAGAAAGGGCAAGGTCAGCCAATCAGAAATGTGGTAGGCGTGTACTAGAGGTCAAGGTCGGTGATTAACCAATCAGCGTCGAATTTCATTCACTTTGCAGGAATTTTCGCGGGGAAAATTGTGCCGGCCTATTACTCGCGCGATCGGTGGCGTCGTTTAAAGTTAGTATATACACTTATTTCTTTATTTTTTTGTGACCCCCTTTTGATGTGCCTCTACGCCGTCTGAAGCGACCACTTAGTTTACCCACCCTTTTATGTTTTACTGCTTTTTAACAAAACTTTTTCTGCTCAGTAAGTTTTTCTCCCCCTTTGTTTAGAAAATGTCTGCTAATTGTTGGTTTCGCACTTCCTCGTTGACTTTTCTTTTTTTTAATTTTTAGATTTCAAATCTAACCTTCATTTTATTTACACTGCAGATGAACACACGCAATGAAAAACAATCGTTGCTGTTTTCTCTAGGATCTGTAATACTTGATGTTTTGACTGTAACTCATTTAGAGAGCCGATCATTACATCAACTTTTGTAACAGAATTACAAGCAAGAGAAAAACAACAACTTTGCAACACATAAAAAATTTAAAAGATAAATCCATTTTATTGTCAATTTCTATGCCGAGACGCCTTTTTTAAAAATGATCTATTACAAATTTACATTTTTTTTCTTCGATTTTGTTTATTCTCGAAATTCTCGTTTCCCCACATTTACTTCAAATACGCCTTACGGTATTTAATTTTTACTATCTATCTTTATTACTGATTGATGAATTCGCTTTATGCTTCTATATTTCTTTTTAAAATCTACACGATTATCAGAATTATTGTAGTATTCATTTGGCACTTGTCAAATACAAAAAACAAATAGCTTTCATTTTGGAACGTTCGTCCTTTGTCCTTGCTCGTTTAAAAAAACGAAATAATTCACATAGTGTTAATTGAATTTAATTCATTTAGTTATATTTTCGAATTTTCATTACTCCAATCGCAAGTGGTTTTTGTGATACTTTCGTTTTTAACACTATAAAATCACTGACACAATTTTGATGTAAAATTTTTCGTGACATCCAACCAAAGCCGATCTGCCATTCCATCCGTAAAAATTAACAATCGCTTCTTTCCCTGTACCAAGAGCTTGAAATTTACAACGGATGGACTGTTTTTTCTGTAGTGTTCAAAGTGTTTACTTTTTGGAATTGGATAATCAGTGGGTCCCACCCTGATTAGACACTTCATTTTTTGGTTTGTTTTTGTTTTTTAAATCTCCCTAATTCACAGCACAGGTTTTTAGAAGTATGATCGCTCGGTCGTCATCAACCAGCTGAGCTGAGAAAGACGAAACCTTTCACTCATTTTATTTTCCTAATCTAGGGATTTATTTATTTAAAAAAACAACTTTTTATATTATCTCCAGAATATTTTCCTTAACATATTCTGTCTTCCGACCAACGTAACTTAAACGGGGGGAAAAAAGGAAATAAATGTTAGTGCGTGTGCTGTATTATTCGTCACAAAGACATTTTTCTCTCTTTTTACGGTGTTTATTTTTAAGGCATGCTTTGATATTTTCCTATAGTGGTGTGCATATAGATTTAAAGAAATATTTCTTGTAATATTTTTTTGTCCAAATAATTTAGGTATTTTCTAGCTTGACTTCGTTTTCTGCTTTTTTTCCTTTCGTCTTTCTTGCTGCCGCCATCATCATCAGTGAAAGAGAGACGACCTAGTAACACCTCTTCTTTTTAGGCACAAATAACATTTTTTTTTAGTTGTTTGTTTTTAACTGCCGCCTTTTGGGGGTTTTCTTTTGTCTTTCAGTTTACTGAAAGTCCAGTCAAAAATTAGAAAAGAACTGAGATAAAGACTTCGCAGAGGTGAAAAAGTTCAACATTTTTTTTTTTTTTACTCGTGAAGTCTACCAAATTTCTAATGGCGCCGCCAAAGCTACCAAAGGGAGAGGCTAATCGGAAACGAAAAAACTCATCTGAAGTTTTCCAAGAAGATAAAAATAAACTTCAGAAGCCGTCTTCATCTTCATTTGATAATAACGTTGTTTTTTCTACCTTCCCGAATGACTCTAAATCTGATATGTAAGTATTGTTGCTTCATCAAGTGGGGGATCAGGTTTATTATAACGTTTTATTAAAAAGTGATCCCTCTTCTCTTGATGAAATTATTCTATATTGTAATATTATTGTAATTTAACATATACTTTTTTCAGTATTTGAAACTGTGACTGTTATTCTTGGGTTCATTAAAACAATTCTTCCTTTATTGCACTAATTCTGTTCGTACTCTATATTTCTTTAATGACGATGGAATCGATAAAACCGGGAAAAAAAGGGATTTTTACTTTAAATTATCTTAAATAGCAAATTAAATAAGTCTGTTTATATAAAATGATTGTTAAATGGTTTTTCTAAATGTTATATTATCCTTTGTAAATGTTCTCTACTAAAAGTGAACAACACAAACATCGGTAGCCAAAAAGCCTGAAGTTTACGTCTTTTTTTTTTTTTTGTTCCACTAACAAAACAATTAAACGTGATAAGTGCTATCTTTTTCCCTCTCTTAATGATTTCCATATTTTTAGATTTCGCAAAAATAAGGAAAGTGAATACTTTCAGATGCATGAATCTTTTTCGTTTACGTGAATATAAAAGTTTCCTACATTTATTACTATATACTGCTACTACTGTGTTCTGTTGCGTAAAGTTTTTAAGGATGGTTTCAATCGGATAGTAAAATGTTAATTAATAATACAAATATACTGTTGAATAAGATTTGCTTCGTTTATTTTGGCATTAAAATGAAACCTCAATTTTCTTAATGTAATTATTTAATATTTAAATCTTTTTTTGTATAACTATGTATTACTGTGTTTTGTACGATTGTTGTAATGTACAACAACTAGGTCCTTCTTGGAATATTTATTACGAATATTGCCCTTTAAAATTTCTTCTGTTGTCAAAATAAGCTGTTAGTAAAAATATAATCTTTCATTTCACACGAAGTTAATTTCTATTCAGTTATTTTTACCTTAAAAATATGTTGATATTTAACTTAAAAAAAAAAATATTGAGCGTTGGCTGTAAATGTCTTGCTGTATTTTTTTCTTCTTTTTTGAGAATTTCCGCTCCAAATAACTTATATTGAAAGGAAATCTTTGAATAAATGGGGATCTTATTTTTTAAATTACTCTGGGGGAAGACTAAGTAACATTTATTTCGGGAAATATGTATACCGTTATTTTATTTATAAATTTTAACATTTAGAAAAAGAAAAAAAAGCTTGTGACTGAATTAAATACGCAAAAAATCCCTCAATACGTGACTACGTGAAAAAAAGATTCTTTAAGTCCTGGATCTATCAAGAATAAAAATAAAATTTTAGGTTTTTCTTAACACTCAGCGTCTCTAATATTGTCACAAAAAATTAGGGAACTTCGGTAACAAAGAGAATTTTAAATTCAAAAGTTCCTCAAAATATTAAAGAACTCGAAGGTGGTAATAAACCTCATTTTTTATTTTTTTTTATTTTTTTTTATTTTTTTGACATCTGACCCTTAACATACAAGGCCTGCCTGAATAAATTTTATGACTAAGTACTAGTGATCTAGAAAAAGTTATTTTCAGGAATGAAAGTTAAATACCTTAATCTTGATACTGAATATGTGCAAAAATTAATATAACCTTTTTACAAGATCTCCATATCTTTTCTCTGATATTTTCTTTTAATTCAGAATCCTTTTTCTTTTGTCTAGATACCCTGAATCATCTCAAAGCAATGGGACTTTCCAAGGAGACAGCATCATGTCAAAATTGAAAGAAGAATTTGCAGAACTGTGTTTCAAACTTAATGTTACAGAGATGCTTAAGCTGAAAGCTCAGGACCAATGGGAAGAATTATGGCTCAAAGAGCCAAAATTATTTGATGTAAGTTGTAATGTAGATTCCCTGAATCAAATCAGTTTGGAGTTGTCTTGAGTACCTCTGAAATACCTGGAGACTTGATGCCAGATATCCAGATCTTATCACCAAGATTCCATTCCATATTTTAGACAAAGGGGTTCTCTGTTTATTGTTAGCCATAATTACTTTAGAGATGTTACAGTTCTCAACATTTTTATCCTTATTAACTAGCTTTAACCAATGAAAATTTCAGATTTCCTATTTGAAATTTCTGATGAATCTTAAATCTTCAGTTAATGATTGAATAAGCTCATGGCAAGTTCTACAACAAAACTTCTGTAAAAATTCCCCCCTATTGCATCGTTAAATATTTGAGCTTAACAACTTTAACAAAATATTGCAATAACAATCATAGATATGAATTCTGGTAGATATTTTTTTTAAATTTTTTTTTTTTAATATAAAGTAAGGAGATACAAATGAAAAGATTTGAAATTCACAATTTTTTTCCATTTCATTGAAACAGTTGTTAAGCACTTCTATCCTTCCTTTCATTTTCTGACTGAAATCAAGTAGCATCATTGATGCCTTTTTGTCTTACACAAACAAAATGGAATAGTCTATGTCCATTATGATTTCACTGAAAGGATGATATGTCTTGTCTTTCAATGTGATAAAAACTTGAATAGTCCATTATTTATGAGGTATTGGCAGGGTATAATGGTCATGCAAACTAATGAACGGCGGGACAAACACAATTATGTCGATTCTTTTACAAAAATCAATAACATAACTCGTGTATTTCAGTAAGAGCCTTATTGAAAAATACCATAAAGGTTTTTGCTCAGTGTTACATTCGATTAATTCAGATCAATAGTCAATTTTATATGCTGGCTCTGTTTTACTGTTCATAGTCAATTTCTTGTAGCCATCCAATTGTCAATTCTTAGGTTTATTTTTTGCTATCCCTTCTAATCTCTGTTCTGAGCCATTTACACAAACCTGTTAGGTAGGACATTTGCAGTTTTCCTCTGTCCTACTTGCTTTCATTATATCCCATGAGTGTCAAATTCTCAAAGCGGTCTTTCATTATTTGACTTAAGAATTTCAACTCTTTTGGGTTTTAAGTAGGTGTCTTTTTTTTTTGTTTCCATTTTCTTTAAAACCTTGTTGTTACTCACATGTTCAGTCTATGGTGTTCTTGGTATACTTTTGTAGAACTACATTTCTATTGTCTTGTGTCACTTCATCTGTGAAGAGATTGTCCAGTATTCACTGCCATAGAGGAGGACTGATATTATATAATAGTGCAGCACTCTTTTTGTTTCTAATGAAATTTTCCTCTTTCTTAATTCTTAGCTTGTCTTTTGGAAGCCATCTTTCACTATTCCAATGCACCTTTGGAGTTTGTTGTCACATTTTTTTTATCCTCCGTTAAAATACTTCCCGAACATTTAAATCTTAGGCTGTTCCTTTTGCTGACAACTATACGTTTTTTCTTCTCAATTTCCTTTACTGCCTAACTGTTAATTAAAAATATTTTAACATTTGTATATGAGAATCCTGAACATCCACACAAAAATTTTTATTCTTAAATATTTAAAACATCCATTCATGTGTAGCAACCAAGTTCACTTTGGTTAATTTACTTTTTTTTTGATAGGAAACATTTTGTATGTTACTTAACACAAATTGTTTAGGCATACTCTGTTGGTTCTTGCATGCCTTTGGAATCGATTTGTACTTTTTGTTTCTTTTAAAGCAATATAAATAGTTAAAAGGGGACAGAAAGGAAAACAACTATGGTAGTTGGAAATAAGATACTTGGATTATATCGAATGAGCTAACTGGTAAAAAATTGTTCTCAAGTTCTGATGAGCAATAATCTTTCTTTTCTTTATCATTTCACTCCAAGCAAGGCAATAAAACCACTAAGACACAAGTGTGAAAACCTTAAGGAGTGAAAACAATAAAAGAGGAATCCAGAAGTTGATAACAATTGACATTGCATTTAAATTTTTGAAGCCAGAAGAGTTCTACTGGTGATAAATGTGAGAAATAGGAACTGCTAACCAAGAAATTTGTTACATCTGGCCAATTCAACTGGAAAACAATAAGACATTGTTGCCAATCTAGTACTGCTCTTAAATTCATAAAGTCTAGGTGACAGAGGAAAGTGCATCAGATCAGTTACCTTGAAAATCTTTATAGAAGCTGCAGTGAGAAAGTGACTGAAGCTGAGATGCCAGATCACGAAAAGAAAACCTGAAGAAAATACATGTTTTGTAAACAAATCACATTCAGTCCAAAATTCCTTCTGCATGTAAAAGAAGGTTGTCTTGATTTAATGAAAATAGTTTCAAGGACTTTTAAATGATAATTGAAATATAATCCATATAAAACGGATCATGTCCTCTTGGAAAGATGATGCACAGTCTTGTTTTTATGAGGTGTTCTGCAATTGTAGACCTGTATTTCTATTCTTTGTTTTTTTTTTTTTTTTCTCTCTTTTTCTCCTCACTTTCAGTAACCCCTTGCATTTTAGGGGCTTTTATCTTCTTGCTTGGAGTGAAAGGACTTAAAAAAAAAAAATCAACCATAGATGCAAACAATATATGTCTAATTTTATGAGCCATGATTATCCTAAGGAAGGGATTCACATTAATACTTGTGCTATTAGTGTGCAAGATATTTCACACCTGTATAAATTATAGTAGGCGACATGTTGCTCTCAAAATGTGGAAATAGTTTAATGAATTTTATCAGATTTTCTCACTTTCACATTATTAGCTTACTGAAACTGCAAGAAACATTTTTGCAATTAAAATTTATAACTACAGAATATGTGTAAAACATTTATGAAGACAATTATTTTGAACAAAATATCAGAAACAGTGTTATTCTAAAGATGAGTTATAAAGACAGTGTTAATGTAAAATGCCTGCTCCATGTTCTGAAATAAATTTTCAGTTATTCATCCATTGATTTTGTGAGATGTCGAATTTCTTCATATGAAACAGAAATATAATAGCATTCCCAAATTTATCTTTGCTGCTAAATTGCCGTCCATCAAGGTAAACCTTTCTCTTCAGAATACATTGAGTTTTCACTTGGGTTAAGGTCATATGAACAAGCCAGTTACTTCAACCATGTGGAGGTGCAGGTGGTGGAATGGATAACAGCTTGAGATAAGTAATTGGAGATCAGTTTGAATTCCAGTCAAGTTTGTTGCATACACTTGTTTGCAAATATCCTTGGGGAAAGTATGAATCAATTTTCCCTCCCTATCTATGGGTTAAATAGTTGTATCTGCAAAAATAATTATCTACCCCCAAAATTGTTACTGCAATTTTCACATGTGAAAAAAAACAAAACAAAAAAAAACTTACAATCTAAAAATATGTTTAGCTTTAAATAACCCATGAAGGGTTGATAAACAGTTTAAAAAAAAATATTATTAAAAAAAGATTCAACCAATGATCAAGACTGACTAGAATTACAGAAAAGTGAGAAAGGAGGAAGTAACCTTTGCTTGACTCCGCATAGGCCACACATATATAACGCACTCACATTTGGTTAAAGGAGAGGAATGGCCATTCTGTGTAGGATGCAATGAACCACTTCCAGTTGAACACGTACTGGTGAAGTGTATTGATTTTTTATGAAATTCATCTAAAATATTACCAGGTCATCAACCTATTTGAACCGGTTGATACAAATAATATTTTTGGATTTTTGAAGGTGGTGGGGCGTTATCAAAAGATGTGGAAACTTGAGGTTGATATGTTGATAAAAATGTACTGCTCGCCAAACAAAGAAGAAAAACTATGTATGTATAAACTATTCATGTACAAATCATACATATATAATATATGTATAAATGGGATTTGGTATTAAATGACCCATAGGGTCGATATGCCAAAAACCCATCAAATCAAAAAATCCTTAAACAAGTGTCTTTGAAACCTATTTTATTCAGGTATACACTAGTTTTCTTTAACAAATGTGATGGAGCATTGTCATGCATGAAAAATAAAAAATACACTTTCTGAAAGTGTTCAGTTCTTGAGCCATGAGTTCACATTTGTCATTAAAAAAAAAAAATGAAAAAAAATGTTTGAGCTGTCCTGAACACCATCTGGAACTCACCATGATCCCACCCCTAAAATATCACATCTTGTTGATGCTTTAACCTGTAAGGATTTCTGCCAGTATCTCTCTAACCATAGCACCATTTGTCAGATCTATCAATTGTAGTATAGCCGTCATTGGTATATAATAGTAATGGTTGAAAGCTGCGACAGTCAAACTCTCTGCCTCTGAGCAGACAGGAACCCAGACAAGGCTCCGCCGAAGGGCAGTCTCGTTCGGGGAGGTAGACTGACCCAGAACACGTTTATACGCATTTGAATAGGGAATATTTTTGGCCGAGCCTATGGGCTTGGAGAGCCCGTATTAAACCCAGCCTTGTGCCACATGCAACCCTCGTCTTAGCTGAATATTGCAGTAATGGTTGAAAAACCTTTATTTTTTTTCCTGTTTTCCATTTCATTTAATTTTCCTTGTCGATCACCTTTTAAAAGGAGACTAGTTATTGGTTTTGTATTTTTCACTACTTGATTTTGGACCTGTCATCTTTAGTCCTGGGTATGATGATAAATTACATCCAGCAGCAAGGCCTCTAATTGGGAGATTGAAGGTTTTGAGGAGCATGAAACCACCTGTTAATTGCTGTTGTTCCCAGGTCCATTCTGACCTGAGGTAGTAGCACCTGTTAGGGTCCCATCTCTGGGCATATGTTGAACCCCCAAACAAAAACAAAACACAATGAAAGTATAAAAAGTACATTATTATAGTAAAAATACCAGCAATACATTTATTTATATTTATTATATATATATATATATATATATATATATATATAATGTAACAATATCTATAGTAAAATTATGAAATTCAAATCTCTTAAAAATTGGCATCAAATGACCTATAACATTTTGATATACTGTTAAAAAAACAAATCAATCAATAAACCTTTCATCTTGGGCTTTTCAATAGGTCTTTGCTACTACATGTAAGAATTTCATAGCTTGGCAAAATAGAATGTTTTATAACATCTCTCTTGATATGGGAGACAGATTGGTGTGATAGTCCTCAATTAGCCATTATCAAACCTGCATTCAAAGTTCAGTATTTTTGATGAACTTCTTACCAGTTGTACCTGATTATTTTTTCTACAATTTCCAGCATTGTTTTACCTTTTGTAAACTCGAGCAATTATCTTTTAAGCCAACCTTACAAATCCTGTTTGTTCATATATCTGCAAAATGAATTGGCTTCCATCCTACCTGTACAGGTAGATGTTAACATCATTCATCAAACAAAACCTTTAGCTTTTAATAAGTACCATGTTTGCCGACCTATTGGACACACCTAGGTTTTGGCATTATATTTTTAGAGGGGAAAATTTATAACATTACCTTTTTATATGATATTCTCACTAACCATGAGGAAACACAGTATTAGCACAAATTATACTACTGGTACTTTTTTCTTTTCATTGAAGTGAAATACTGTTTAATTACCAGGACATTTTTTGGGGGAAAAGAATAATTTTAGAACATTTCATCATGCATTTGTTGAAAATTGTTTTAGTTGTTTTTCAGGGAGCAACATTTGCCCATAGAGTAAATTCATAATAGCTACAAAGAAATCTACTGGTATCAGTGAACACTAGTATATATGGTAATAGGCAAAAAAAAATGGAAATATGGTGCTTGTTGGTAAATGATGTCTCGTACCAAACAAATTTCAATACCTGTATATCAACAAAAACAAAGCAGGCAGCAATATAACATTAAGAGAAAATATTTCTGTAAAATCTGGTAAATATTGTGGAATTCCATGCATTTCTTAATTTCTTTTCCTGGATGAATTTTTCAGCGATATTTTCATTGATATCATGTTTGTTCAATTCCAGGAGTCCTAATTCCAGAGCTAAGCTCTATGCGTACACCGATTCCTGGCGAACCCCACTTTTTCCGGGGTCTTCATGTCCCTCTCATACCTGATACTGCTGTATTGGATGCAGGGTTTTTTTGGGTTTTTTTTTTTTTTACATAAAGTATGACGTGATTAATAATGAAACACAGTGTAGTTTGAATAAGTAGCATGATACATACTAAGAATCCATATTCTAAGTTTATAAAACAATTATCAAGTAGATCTCTCCTGTTTTTAAATAAACTATTTCAATATGGACTACCTTTCATTGACCTACTGGATAAAGGTGCTGAGAAAAGCTCATCTGGTTCCTGGAAGTTGCAAGTTCATTTCCTGTATCTCTATTATATATTATATACACTCATCTCCACTGAGTTGGTATAACTTGGTGATGAAAATTGGTATGAGTGTGACTTCTGGAATTTCCTAGGAAGGACACTATTTGAGCCAGATGTAGATATGAAAGTGACAAAACCCTGTGAATCAAACAAAGTATTCAATTTGACCTTTTTAGATGATAACCAAATGTGAAGACTAGAGAGTATACTGCAGTTGAAATACTATGTGGAATTGGAGAATCAAATCCAAATGTCCACTGTAGGAAGGAAAATGTGTTGTATAAGGTAAGATAGATCCCAAGGGAGACATCATTTACATCAGAGAAATTGGGGGAATGCATATGCAAATATTGTCAGAACATTGGAATTAAAAAATGAAAAGGGGAAATGCTGGTGGTAAAATGGGGTATAATGAAAAAAAAAAAAAACAAACTCAAAGGAAGATCTATGTTAGTTTCTATCTATGGAGGAGAAACTAAAAATAGATTTCAAGAATGTGAATGAATTAACAAAGAGGATTAAATTATTTTGAACTGTTGACATGATGGATTCCTTTTCAAAAACTGGGAAAAAGAACTGTATAGCTTGAAAACACCCACTTTGAAAAGAACTGTATAGCTTGAAAACACCCACTTTGAAAATCACACTGCAAAAATAGCCTGTTAATTGGTAAATAATCAAAAAATATTTTTATGTATATTAAAAAGCTACTTTAAAAGGTATTTGAGAAATCAAAAACTTATGTATATATGATGGATTTTCTTTTTTTTTTCTTTTTTTCTTTTTTAATTCGAACTTCATTTCTTATGATGTTATATTTATTGGGTGTATACGTTTGATGGAGTTAATGGATAGCAGCTTGGATTGAGTAATTGGAGAGCCGAGTTTGAATTCCAGTCGAATCCATTACATTCACTTATGTGCTAATACACTTGGTAAAGGTATGAATCCTCTTCTTCTCCCTCCAGCTATGGGTAAATAGCAGGACAGACTGGGAGTAGCAGGCCTGGATGATGTGATGATTTCTTTTTTTTTTTTTTTTTTTTTTTTTCCCAAAATATACTTGTGAAAGATGTGATGAAAAATTTGTTCACTTGATACTTATGAGGAATATATTATACAAGTTCATTCAATAATACCTCAGCAGTTGTGTCAAGGCTGCACAACCAGTTTTTGAGATAATCAAAATGGCTGGCTACATTCAGAATAAGTTAAATCTTTTTTTTTTTTTTTTTCTTTTTTATGCTGTTGAAATTATTTTTATTTTTATTTTCAGAATAAACAAATTGCCTGGTTTGCGTGCGCCCTCTACACTGCACTAATTGACAGCCGGTAGGACCCCCCTTTTTTTTTTTTTTTCTTTTTTTTTTTTCTTTTTTTTTTTTTTCTTTTTTTTTTCTTTTTTTTTTTTTCTCAATAAAACTAAAATACTCTCAAAGTTCTCTTCAAATCTGTCTTTGATGGTATATAAGATACTCCCTCCCCAATATTTACCTTTTTAATATTACAGTATCATGAAAGTAAAATGGGTACAAATACTGGTAATCTGATAGCTGGGTAAATATTAGTCTATAAAATGTTCTTCTTGATGTTTGTTAGAAATTATATCATTTTTTTTTCTTGTCTCCAGGTAATAAACAAATATTTTTGTTGTGTATTGATACATTAATACAACTTAAAAAATTGGTATGTATTTGACAGGTGCCAACAATACAATTTAATGCTTAATTCAAGGCCCTCATTACCAGCAGACAAGATACAAACTTATAGTTTTCAAAATTAGAATATGGAGACATGGTTGGATCTTTAAAATATCTGATATTATTAATATCAGTTCTTTTCATTTTAAATTAATTTTATAATAATATTGTAAAAATGATTATATTTATGCCAATGTAAGGTTCTTTTGCCCCTGTCCCCCAAATGATACGGAGGAGGAGCACTCTACTACACCTCAATTTTCATGAAGTGGTATTCATATAAAATACAAATTTTATTATAACCTAATTACATACAGTATTGCATCACATGCAATATCGATGAACAATTCAACTAGAAAAATGGAAAATAAATGTACCTAAATACAAATTAGAGATATTATAATAGATCATACCATCTTAAATACATCAATGATTTGCACCAATTTTTAACATCAACTTGAGATTTTTCTTGTTTGAAAGTTGACTGATTTAACACCTTCAACATTATGGATATTGTGTTTGTTTTTTTGTTTTTTTTTTTTTGTTTTTTCAAGACTTAGCATGAGCAAAACAAATTCATGGATTTGGATCCCTCCTTCTCCAAGATGTCAAAATCCAAAAAAAATTTCATCCCTTAATAATCAGTTTAATTTATAATGTATATAAATGTAGGTATAAAAAAAAAAAAACAATGTTGATATAGAGGATCATAAAGCATTGCTTGGGGCCCCCAGTTGGAGGTTTTGGGGGTAGTATACCCTAACCCTGATTTTCATAACTTATTGATTATAAAGTAGATGCAAAAATATGTTCCTGTCTTATTTTCTAGATAGCAATGTGTCTTTTTTTTTTTTCTTTTTTTTTTTTCCTTTAAGCTGATTCTGTTTGTCATTAGACAATTACAATTAAAGTTGATTCTGTTTGTCATTAGACAATTACACTAGTTACATAAAGCAATATATAAATGATTTAAATACTTGCATTTGTAGTTTTAGCAAAAACTATACATAGTCCAGGACCACAGATCTATTTATTTTATTAAAAATAGAAAAAGTCATGTTTTTTACATTTTAAATGAAAATAGAGCAAACAAAAATTTTGAAAACATTTTTCTATCATATTATTGATTTAATATTAACATGCTAAGCCAGTGATTGAGTTATTATTTTTCAACCTGTGTGCCATGAAAGGATTGTTGGGGTGCCATAAAAAATTTAAAGGTCATGAATTATTTTCAAATGAAGATCAAAGCACACTAAGTGTACAAATCAAAATTAAAACCCTGACAAAATGGCAAGTCAGCAGTAATTAATCAAAACCCCAGTTAGGTCTGTTCATACCAAAACAGTTTGACATAATTGACCAATCTGTATAAAGGGGATTGTAGCAGATATTAGCATAGTACCTTTGTGTTTGTTTTTAACAGACTGGCTTATTTACATACAGGTCAGCACTTGTTCTTATGATCAAAGCATAGTAACTGCACTCCATGAAAAATTTACACACGCACATATGTGTTTATTTTCATAGCTGAAATGTAAGAAATAATATCAGATTATTAAACCATTAAGAGCTTAAAAATTACTTCATCCACATTTCAAGTACAGAAATAAATTTAGCAGATATAGACTTTGAAAGTTTGCCATGAGAAATGTGCATTTCATAAATAGCACAATTGAGCCTTTCTTTGCTGTAATGACTTTCTGTAGCTTAATAGTAAAACATGCCTGGCTTGAAAATGGTTTCTCATATATATATATATATATATATATATTACATCTAACTCAATCATGTCTCTCTCCCCCCTCACTTCCTCACTTCGTTAATTTACATATGCTTAGTACTGCCTGTCAAAAATGTGTAAATTTCTTTTCATTTTTCGTTCCAACCTTTGGAAGTAAGTCTGATGATCCGCGGTCCTTTAAAAGGGCTGTGGTGAAATAATTTATTACATGGAGCCTTAAAGTGGTCTGTTTTTTATTTTTATTTAAATTATTAGCTCTGATTTACATTGAGCTCTCTGGATTTTATCCTCCTTGGATCTACCCATATGGATTACCTAGTTTTTCGTAAACTAAATATATATATATATATATATATTATGGATATATTTAGACAGCAGGAAATTCAGGCAAACAAATTTCCTTAAATTCAACCAACAATGTCTGTTTTTATAATTTTTATTACATTTATCTAATTTTTTAATAAGATGTACATTGGGATCAAATTGTGGATAAACTATCCAAAACTCACGTTTTTGTTTTGTTTTGTTCAGTCATTATCAAGAATTGGGTGTTGTCAGATAAGATTTTGTTGGCTGTATCCTTGCATTTTTTACAGTGCTAGAATTTAAATTGTTCCAGATTGACATCATGTGTAACAGTTAAAGTGAGCTAGACCACACCAGAAAAGCATGTATCATATATTTATACATGTTCTTATGCTATACACACTTCAAGATACTGTCTCCACTGCTGAAAGATATATCAATATAAAATAGGAATACACTTTTTTGAATGCATAAAGAAAAAGAATTACATGTTACTGTTAAATAACTTGCTGTGTTCTGCTGGATTGGAAAAGCTTGAAGATTACTGAAACCATTTACATAATATATATATATATATATATATATATATATATATATATACACACAACAGGCTGTTTCATGCTAGATGCAATCATCAGGCCTGAAACAACCTGTCGCTTCTGAGTGTTGACTTTAATGTTCACTTTTATATTTATATTTACATACACTCTATCTCTGATATTGAGCACTTTATCCCATAAATATAGCACACATTGAAACTATATTTCTTCATTATATATATATATATATATATATATATATATATATATATATATATTTGTTAAGAAAAAAAAAGGCACCCTCTGGAGAGCACATATTTTCCTTTAATAATATTTCTCAAATATTTAGGCTGGTAGGCCAAAATAAATATACTGTTTAATAAATAAATGGACCATCTACCCACATGGATATCCACTAAAATAGCATTTAAAGCGATAAAAAACATGCACATACACTTGGACCAAAATTTTTTTTTATTAATAGAAACTTTACTTAAGCCAACCGAAAAACCTAAAACTCTTATCAAGATAAAGTCTTGAACAAAAAGGACAATACTGAAGAAAGTAAAAGGCCTAGAGGCAAACCTACCTACTCGGTAAAATGCTCAAAGCCAAGATTGCCTAGACATGGCAAAAACAAAAAATTTAGCAACAAATCCTGTGAAAGGATGGCCTTAGTCCTAACATGAGTTTCATGCTCATACTGTCTTCAGACGGCTCAAATGCAAATGAAAGAAGGGAGGGGTGAGCTTTATATAACCTGTGACCATAAATCACCCTAAAGCACCACTGGGGGTGGAGAAAAAAAAACAATTTAAAAGACTTTATATATACTCTGGTTTCCTGATTTAGCTGGCATAAATAGATGCATCTGTTTATTAATGATATAATATAAACTACTCTATTTGTCCATACTAAAAAAATAAATTGTGAGCCAAAAGCTCTATCTATAATACCAAATACAGACATATTGCATGTATTAATATCTGTAAACTATTTTTGTGATAACTTCTCTTTTTACAACCTTTGTCTCCACTTTTACTTCTCTTCCCACCTTTGTTCTGAAATTTCTCTTAAAGTCTTTTTAATTGCTTCCAGATCTCCAGATGGAAATCCTCCACAATTTACTGTAACAGATTTATTACTAAACAGCAATGTCCAGTAAGTATAGTGAAATGGAAACTGATATCAACCATGTTATAAATGATAATCTCTATTAATAATTTATATAAAGTCTGGTTTTTCTATGTAACTGAAACATGTAGATAAACTTAACTGAAATGATGTATATTGAAATGTGAGCACACTTGCTTGTTAGGTTATAATAGAATAAATTTGTGTATTATATCAGCGTCGGTAATGTAGTTGAATTTTAAAGACTTTTATTCAGTGATTATTTTTTAATTTTTCCTTTTCTTTCCTGTTTTTTATAATCCAGTTTTCACATGAACTCATATTACTGGATGTTTTTGTGTATAAATGTTCTTTTTAAATTATTTTTTTGTATTTGTGATATTGTTTATTCAGAAGATATTGGCAAATTCAAAAGGAAAATTGACTTTGGTCTTACCATATCAACTTAATGGATTTTGGTTCTTGACAATGACTGAAGTCATTCAAAATATTGAATAAACTGACATAAACCGTGAGCTGTTCCTTCAGATGCTTTGAATTTTAAGACTGAAGTCAATCTGTCAATTAGGGAAATATTTGGAAGATGGAAGTTTATCTCCCAATTCAATTCTCTTCATTATGTTGGCAAAGATAGTATATTAATTATGTTAAATATACTGATGTAACAACAAGTAACTGTAGTTATGTATCATGCCTACGTCATCAAAGGCAATTGATATTGGATGAAGAGGAGCCCAAAATCCAGATGTAGATCACCAACTGATTATGTGCACCAATTTTAATAAATATTTAAAATACTCCTTAAACACATAAGCACAAATTTTCCAAATTGTCTTGTATATTTATCATTCTGTCAGTCCCTCATCCAACTTTACGCACACACACACATATATGGGGTGCTGAAAAGTTCTCAGCCCAGTGAAAGCATGCTGGGCCTATAACCTAGAGATTTAGATTACTAAGCTTAGCTACCAGTGTTAAAGTAATAATGGCAAATACTTTTGTGAGATTACCAACAGGACTGTGACTAATTCATGTATCAAAGGTATGCTGTTCAATTTTAAAAGTAAATTTGAAAATCACAATAACAGAGCTTCATCATCCAGACAGCTTACAAAAAAACAGAATGATTAGAGAGACCATTACAGAAACTATTGAAGTTAGAGCTACATGGTAATGTCTGAAATTGTCTTGTGTCAATCATATTTCCAACATCTGCATCCAATTTCTTGCAAACACCCTTCACCAATGCCTTTTTGTTGATGTAGTAATATGTTAAAGACTTAACCTAATTGCCATATTTCATGCTTGTTAACATGTTGGCTCCCAAGTCTCATTTCCTTTGTTGTCACAACACTATATCTTAAATCCTGTTCTGAAGAAATGAGGAAAACAATGAGTGCAAAGGAAGCTGATTAAAAAGAAAAAAGAAAAGTGAATCCATTTTCTGCTGAATATGAAGTTAATCCTTCCTTTTGCCATGAGTGTTTCAATAAGAGATGTATAAAATAAGAATTGATTCAACTTTTCCTAGTGGTGTAGCAATACGTGCTTTTGAAATTTTTTTTTTTTTTTCTTATATCTTTTCAAAAAATCAGACATGTGGGATATGATTTTTTTAAATTTATTTATTTATTTATTAGGAATGTGATTTTTATTAGATTAGAATTTTTGTTTATTTTACTGGTTGTAGACATTATTTTGGTTTCCTAAGTAAATAAAGTATACATTTTTTTTTAATTTCATAATGTTTTTCTAATTAAATTTTCTGTTGATTCTAACCTTTAATTTACTTGAATGTATGGTACAGCTCTGTGTATTTAAAAATTAAAATAAAAATGTGACCAAAAACAACAGTAGAAATTCCAAAATGAAAACTAAATAAGACAAAAAAAAAAAAATCAAGTATTTAAATTTTTTTTTGAAAAAATGTTGTTCTGGTGTATCATGATCTCATAAGTAATCAGCATCCCACTCCCAATAATCCCCATACAAAAGAAATTGGAAAATAGCCTGCCGGGGGTTTGTGCGAGTCTTGCAGACATACCACCATGAAACTTGGGTGGGTTATGTGGAAGCCAACATGTTAAATTCACCTAAGATCTGACAAGTTTCTTTCACCACCACCTATTTCAAATAGTTATCCAACTTTTAAATAAATTACTATCTCTGAAACTGTCTTTCATCTCGGGACAACCTGACACTTTAGCAATACTTGCAATATCAAGTTGTGTTAAGCAATGCTATAGTTTGTGTTGACAAAGTTGAAGAAAATTGCAACTTGTCAGCCAAAACACTGTGTTGAATGCTGTTTTTGTGGAGAGAAAAAAGGGAATTCCTTTTCACTGGACAAAGCCGATATTGTATGTCAGCAAACATGCAAATCTTTTTCATTCCAGGCCAGTTGCATTGAGAGTTGAGTAGACTCCTTTAAAAACTATTAATTTTTTTGCATGGACGAGTAGTAAACTTTGAGTAAGTGGCTGCGAGTGAGTGGATTGACCCTCATGGCTTTTTGAGAATTTCTATTTGCTTTTTTATATCTTGATATTCAGTCCCTCAAATATTCCTAAAACTGCCAATAGAGCTTCCATCAGGGACAATATCAGATGCTCTATCAGAAACGCTTCAGGGAACAGGGCTTAGTCTTGGAAAATACAAACCTCTGATCAGTATATTGATAAATTTAACAACCATCTTTTGTAGTGTTATAGTAAATATTTTGATCCCAGCAATCAAAGGCAATGTCTGGTCTGGTGTTTGTAGATGGCCAATTTAGTTGATTGGTTAAAACTTTGTAGATTTTTATCTCTTATTCTGACTGTCCAATATTTTTCTGAATAGTTCTTTGGTCTGGTGATAAGGATGAAGCATATTGAAGTTGGTCTTATGTCAAAATGATGTATAATGAGTACACAACAAAAAGAAAAATCCAAATAACATGAAATTCAACATATAAAAATAAAAGTGGACATTGAAGTCAACACCCAGCGGGGAAAGTTAGAACACCATTAAAATAAATTTTTTTGAAGCATTGTGAGTGACTTTTTCCCATTTTATACTCTTTTGGAACTTCCCAATTTTTTAGTTGTTTTAATTTATTTACAATTAAAAGATTTATTTTAATCGTGTTCCAGCTTTCTGTCCACATTTGTTAATTTATTATCAATGCGTCTTTAATTGTTTGTTTTTTTTTTTTTTTTTTTTTTGCTTTGCCAACAATTACTTTTTGAAAAAGCATTGGCTGAAAGGGTCCTAAAAGTTAAATAATGATGTCCATTTTGTTTAAATCTATTTTCTATTTCTGTGGATCCAAGTCTTTGTTTATATATATATATATATATATATATATATATATATATAATTTTAAAAACTAAGTCTCTAAGGCCCTTTCAACCAACATCTCATCAGGGGACAATTGTTGGATAATTAACAAATTAACGAAAAAAACAGTAACGAAAATGAAGAGTAAAAAAAGGGGAAACACGCTAAAATAACATAAGTGTTTTACTTATAACGAGGGAAGGGGAAATAACGTGTAAATAATTAGCGAGGGACAGTTAAAATAAAATATCCCCCAACAGATTAAGGGACTTCACAAATGCCTTCTGCTGGCAGAGAGAAGGTTTCCTTAATCCTATACAGGCTATATTCTCAACTAAGTGTTGAGCAATAGCCGATTCCATAGTTATGGGGGGGGGGGAGATAACACATTTTATCTATCTTACCAAGTCGTATTTTGGAAGGTACATGCTGGTTAATTATAGTTTCCAAATGCAATGTTGTACCCCCCACATAACCAGCAGCACACTGGCAATTAAATTCATATACTAAATTACTCAATTTGATGTAGGGCAGTTCATCCTTGCGAAATGACTGAAATGCAGGCCTAGTTCGAAAAATGCAACGTAAAGCAACAGAAGGAAAACAACCAGAAACTGACTTGCTAACTTGCTTAATTAAGTTTTGACCCTTATCCCCAATCCAAGGAATCTTCAAATAAACCGGACATTTAGAAGGCCTTTGGACTTTAGGGGAGTGAAATTCCTTAGTCTTCTTACTAATAATATAATCAATAAGGGCCTCCGGATAGCCATTACTGAGGAAAATCTCCATAATGTTCTCAAATTCACAGTTCAGTGTGCTGCTGGTTATGTGGGGTGTACAACCTTGCATTTGGAAACTAGAATTAACCAGTATGTACCTTCCAAAATACGACTGGGTAAGATAGATAAAATGTGTTACCCCCCCCCCCCCCCATAAATATGGAATTGGCTATTGCTCAACACTTAGTTGAGAGTATAGCCTGTGCCAAGTCGTATACAAAAGAGTGGTTTAAAATCATTCATACGGCTGGTTCCAACAATCATTTGAAGATTTTGGAATCAGTCTGTATAGGACTACATAAACCTTCTCTCTGCTGACAGAAGGAATTTGTGAAGTCTCTTAATTTGTTGGGGGATATTTTATTTTAACTGTCCCTCACTAATTATTTACATGTTATTTCCCCTTCCCTCGTTATAAGTATATACACTTATATGTTATTTTAGCGTGTTTCCCCCTTTTTCTTGCTCTTCATTTTCGTTACTGTTTTTTTCGTTAATTTGTCAGTTATCCAACGATTGTCTCCTGATGAGATGTTGGTTGAAAGGCCTTAGAGACTAATAAAATTTAATATATATATATATATATATATATATATATATATATATATATATATATATATATATATAACTTTTTAGTTTTTATTTCTATTATATATATATATATATATATATATATATATATATATAATGGCACTGATTGCTGGTTGGTAATAAATCCGTGTTCAAAGTAAAATTATAGAAATGACATTTTTACTAATAGTAAATATGTAATTGTTCCTCGGTGTTTGGTGCAACTCGGGTTCATGCAAAGATTGAACACAGTCAACTTTTCAAAGTTATGATGTGCATGGAACTCCTATAGATGTCAATGTGTTGAAAAAGCATTTGTGTTAATGTCTCATTTTTATCCTTTGTGCAGCTTTCAAGAATTTTATTCCCACATGCAAAAATATCGTGATATCCAAAACATCAGTGATGCAGTGAAAGACCATTTGCAACAATTGGGAAAACATTTCTGCATTTCAAGTGCTATGTTTTACAAATTTGAAAGGTTTTGTATCTCATTTTTATTTATTTTTTTCATCTCATGTCAGCAATGTCACTTAAGTTAAAAGAGCTTCCAAAATCTTTTGTTCATTTAGTTTTAAACTATTTACATTATTCGGACTATTGTCCTCATCTTTTTCGCCATATTTATTACAATATTTTGGCCGTTATACGCTCCGGCCTTCTTCAGGTGGTTGAAATGTCAAACTGAACCCTTTATTTCGCTCACTGGGGTAGACTGTTCTAGTTCTACGTGCTATGTTTAATGGATGTCAGTTATCAGTTATCTCCTGTTAATTCACCTCTTCAAGTTCTCCACTGCCTTAACCAGGTATTGAACTCACACTCTTTGAGCCCTGTCACTTGATCCAACTAACGCCTTTATCCACTGTGCCATGTGTCCTTGAGGACAATGGCACAGTTCAATACCCAGTTGAGGCAGTCTGTCAACAAACAAATGAAACAGGCAGTCATTTTTGTTTGAACTATAAAGAAAAATATAAAAACTAAAAAATTTTTATAAATTATGTGATCTTGTTTGGAGTATAAAATGGATATAATGTTGAACAAAGAAAATGTCAAAATGTATTCAAATTTTAGAATTAGGCAACGTGTTGTCCGGCTAGAAATAAAAACTAAAAAGTAATTACATTATTTTCATTCCTCATTTCTGTCCAAATTTCTGGGATGAGGAGTTATCATTATTTACACCATTTATATTCAGACTATTGTCCTCATCTTTGTTGTTATCACAACATTCAGCTGTTGTGCCCTCTTGCCTTCTTCAGATGTATATCCATCTAGGGTAGTCATTAGCCCCTGTGGAATGAAGTGAAAATACTGGACAAGGAAGAACACTAGAGAGTTAGACGTCTGAAAGAATTGGCACATTTGCTAGGCTATGACGACTTCCTTAGTAGGCCTAGCATAGAAATAAATACAATATGGGAGCTGCTAATAAAGAAACAAAGACAAATTACTGCATGTCTTCAGCAGCAGTTGCAACTCTAATCATTAGGAAGGTTAGGTTTAAGGCTCCAAGTTCACTACAGTAAATTGATCTATGGGATTAAAGCATTGGTTTGCAATTTGGTGACAGTGGTTGTGAATTCAATCTTGGGTGGTGTAGTGTGTACTTGCACTCAGTGGCAAGCAATAAAAACTAAAAAATAGATATAATCTCTAGAACAAGAACAGTTTACCCCATAGATTAAATAAAGGGTTTAGTTCAGAATTCCTTGTAGCTTACACAGATCATTATATAATGACAAAGATAAGGACAATAATCCAAATTTAATGGTGTAAATAATAATGTCCTCATTTTTATCATCATCATGTTTCTGTTGTTGTGTCCTTCAGCCTTTTTCCGGTGTCTGTAGATCTGGGTAACCTTTAAGTAATCTCAAATTGAACCTTTTATTGAATACAACAAATGACACCACTTATTTCAATTAACCCCATTGCATAGAACAATTAATTCACTACTAAATGTAAAACAGACTTCATTTGACGATAATATCAGTGACAAGCACTGTTGATTATTTTTGGTTAATTTGTTTAAATAATGCACTGAGTTGTTTATGTTACGTGGCAATAATGTAAGTAAAATGATGTACTAAAATAAGTAACAAAGTAATCGTTTTAAGTTTTTTCAATATTGGTGGCTTTATTGAATCTGCTTACCTTCCACAGAATTTGAGTATATTTGTATTACTTAGCCCACAGATTTAATTACTACTATACCACCAAATTCATGAACCAGTGCTTTAAATCTTGTTTACAGTCGCTCTCTCACAGTTGTGCCATTGCTTCCCTCTGTCTTTTCTACAAATATTTTGATGGTAACTGCTCCAACAAGCTACTTTCCCTGGTTCGCAAACTGCTCGAATTTAAACGTGCTACTAGGTTGGCATCTAAATCCCGCCCTTTCACTGTCGAAACGGTTAGATGTAGCCGTCTCTTCTACTCCAATAGCTTCATGTCTTGCACTTCCAGTCTGTGGAACTCCCTTCCTCTTACTTGCTTCCTGATAGCTATAATCTCCAACTGTTCAAATGCAATGTCACTTGACATCTCCAGATGCTTTGATCTATTCCCTGTCCTTCTCTTCATCCTTTCCTCTATCATGCCTTTTTACTCTTGCTCCGCTCTCTGTAACCCCTTGTGTGCCAGTGACACTCCTGCCTTGCTTGGGGTGAAATGCTTAAAAAAAGAAAAGAAAAATTAAATGATTAAAATAAAAACATTGTGATAAGAGCAACGGAAATGAGAGCATTAGTCTAAATGTAAATGACGGTAACTTCTCATTCAGGAAATTCAGACAGAAAAATTAAAAAATTATACAGGAAAGTGTTTTTCTTTTCTTTCTTTTCTTTCTTTTCTTTCTTTTCTTTCTTTTCTTTCTTTTCTTTCTTTCTTTTCTTTCTTTTCTTTCTTTTCTTTCTTTTCTTTCTTTTCTTTCTTTTCTTTCTTTTCTTTCTTTTCTTTCTTTTCTTTCTTTTCTTTCTTTTCTTTCTTTTCTTTCTTTTCTTTCTTTTCTTTCTTTTCTTTCTTTTCTTTCTTTTCTTTCTTTTCTTTCTTTTCTTTCTTTTCTTTCTTTTCTTTCTTTTCTTTCTTTTCTTTCTTTTCTTTCTTTTCTTTCTTTTCTTTCTTTTCTTTCTTTTCTTTCTTTTCTTTCTTTTCTTTCTTTTCTTTCTTTTCTTTCTTTTCTTTCTTTTCTTTCTTTTCTTTCTTTTCTTTCTTTTCTTTCTTTTCTTTCTTTTCTTTCTTTTCTTTCTTTTCTTTCTTTTCTTTCTTTTCTTTCTTTTCTTTCTTTTCTTTCTTTTCTTTCTTTTCTTTCTTTTCTTTCTTTTCTTTCTTTTCTTTCTTTTCTTTCTTTTCTTTCTTTTCTTTCTTTTCTTTCTTTTCTTTCTTTTCTTTCTTTTCTTTCTTTTCTTTCTTTTCTTTCTTTTCTTTCTTTTCTTTCTTTTCTTTCTTTTCTTTCTTTTCTTTCTTTTCTTTCTTTTCTTTCTTTTCTTTCTTTTCTTTCTTTTCTTTCTTTTCTTTCTTTTCTTTCTTTTCTTTCTTTTCTTTCTTTTCTTTCTTTTCTTTCTTTTCTTTCTTTTCTTTCTTTTCTTTCTTTTCTTTCTTTTCTTTCTTTTCTTTCTTTTCTTTCTTTTCTTTCTTTTCTTTCTTTTCTTTCTTTTCTTTCTTTTCTTTCTTTTCTTTCTTTTCTTTCTTTTCTTTCTTTTCTTTCTTTTCTTTCTTTTCTTTCTTTTCTTTCTTTTCTTTCTTTTCTTTCTTTTCTTTCTTTTCTTTCTTTTCTTTCTTTTCTTTCTTTTCTTTCTTTTCTTTCTTTTCTTTCTTTTCTTTCTTTTCTTTCTTTTCTTTCTTTTCTTTCTTTTCTTTCTTTTCTTTCTTTTCTTTCTTTTCTTTCTTTTCTTTCTTTTCTTTCTTTTCTTTCTTTTCTTTCTTTTCTTTCTTTTCTTTCTTTTCTTTCTTTTCTTTCTTTTCTTTCTTTTCTTTCTTTTCTTTCTTTTCTTTCTTTTCTTTCTTTTCTTTCTTTTCTTTCTTTTCTTTCTTTTCTTTCTTTTCTTTCTTTTCTTTCTTTTCTTTCTTTTCTTTCTTTTCTTTCTTTCTTTCTTTCTTTTCTTTTCTTTCTTTCTTTTCTTTCTTTCTTTTCTTTCTTTCTTTTCTTTCTTTCTTTTCTTTCTTTCTTTTCTTTCTTTTCTTTCTTTTTAGTTAAATTCTTCTGACTCTTAACTCTGGAAATAATTGCTATAAGCAAAAGGTGTAAGAAACAAAAGCCTCAAATATGTCTTGTAATATTGATTGATTTTTTAAAATTTTTTTATGCTTTATCAACCCTTTAGAGGTTACTTAAAGCTGAAACACATTTCAGATTGTAGGAGGTTGCTAACAGTATCCAGTGTTTCCAAGCAGTCCCCCATCTAAATACTGACTGGGTTTGACACTGCTTGACTTCGTTGATCACTTGGTGAACCGGTTTATTCTAAACAAGTGGTATCTAAAAATAAGTAGTTGAAAGTAGATTTTATTTTATTTTAAATGTAGTAATTGGAATGAAGATGTAAGAAATGTTAAAAATTAGTAATTGTTAAGTTTCTCTAGATATACATAAATCAAATCTTCACTTCAGAGACGAAGTATCTGGTAATATTCTTTTATTATTAAAATTAACCAACTGTTTTCTCTACATAAATTTCAGTTCTGTTTAGGAACTGTTTGACAACCTGAAACTAAGCAATACATTTTTGAGTAGCATTAAATAAGCAAGTAGGAAATTTCAATGCAAGTTTGTAGCTTTTGTAATGTGTAATGTTGAATAAATGTTGATACAATCCATTTGCAGTCACTTTTTCTTTTTAAAAATGGATAAAACTTTTTTTTTTTACTCTTATTTAAAATAGGCTGTGTCAGTCAATTCTTTGAATGAAAAAAAAAGGTAAATTCTATAAGGTTGTAAAATAACTAAAGCACGAGAGTCATATGTCTAGAGTTGTTCAAATTAATATTGTCTTAACTGATTTTTACCATGTTTTCTTTTCCTATTGCAGAATATTTAAAGATGTATATAAACAAAGCCCAAATATACCATTGTAAGTAAATTTAATTTTTATTATAAATTTTTCAAAAATAAATTTAAGTAAATCTGAAAATGGAATTTTTTTTTTTTTGTTAATAGCCTCAGCATATTTTCATTTTTTCAATTTTTCTTGTACATTAACCAATACTTAAAAGTCGGTGCCTACATGAGATAGCTAAAAAAAGAGCATAGCATGATGAAAAAGACGCCAAACTTGAAAACAAAATTTTGTCGTCTAAATGTTTGTTATTAAGAGGAAAGATCAAAGTATTTTTGGGGTATTTTTTTACATTCCTAACATGTCTGAAAATTTCGTTAAAAATTTTTTTTTTTTTTTTTTTTTTTTTTTTTTTTTTTTTTTTTTTGAGTCTGTCGGTTTTTCAAAACTTATTTTAAGAAAATCGGAAATTATATTTAAAATATTTTGAACCAAGCTTAGCTTCTGCACCGAAAAGATGTAATTTGAAAATAAAACAAAGCAGGTCATAAAATTTCGATCATCTGTGAATACTTTCTGAAAGTTTTATTAACATCCGACAATTATTTTTATTTTTGCAAGATTTTCCAAATTAATGTGTCATACAAAAAAAAAAAACGTGCTAAAAATTGTGTTATTTTACTAGTTCCGGTGATACAAAGAGAAACAAGGATTTTTAAATGAAAATTCAGATTGTTATAAAAAGAATGAAAAATAGTTAAAATAAACTTTGATCTTTCCTATTAATAATAACAAATATTTTGATGATGAAATTTTGTTTTCATCAAGTTTGGCGTCTTTTTTCATCGTGCTATGCTCTTTTTTAGCGATCTCATGAAGGTACCTACTTAAAAGGCATGACAGACACACATCAAAGCATATATATACTCTGTTAGTTGTATCCATGTAGTATATATTTTGTTAATAATTTTCTTCCTTTACTGACTCCATTATTGTTTTTCACTTTCCTCACCTCACTGGGTATAAATCAAGTCTTCACTCAAATTATTTGAAACTTTTTTTTCTTTCTCAGTTGTAATTTATTCACTGATTTTGCTGGTATCTAATAACATTTTGAAATTACTTGAAAATTTTTAGATAATTTTATTTATGTATACCATTAATAATATGATTATCTAAATTTACTTTTTGATTAGGAAAGAACTGGTATTATGTTTAAGGTTCTAAAATTGCACCACCTGCATGTCCCCCCACTTTTTTTTCCTTTTTGTTACTAAATTTCATTCAATACAAGACCCACTTATGGTAGAGGGTGACAGTTAAAGGGTAGTAATGCTGAATAAGGTGTGAAATATGAAAACAAAAGAGGGTGGTAGGAAAATTATGAGTATAAAGAGGAAAGATGACATTTGACCTTTGGCTTGAAAAGGGGAACCAACCAGATGGGAGTCTGTTCTGTAAATGTGGCAGTTCTTTGGAAAAGGTTATCTTAGTGGAACTTTTTTTACATTTAGAACACAGGGAAAATGAGGGTTATTCAGCTCTGTGGAAGTGGCATTGTATGTCTGAACTGGTGGCAATAAAGCTTTATATGAACATTTTCCATGGAAATAATGATAGAGAAGTGACAGGCTTACAACATAGTGTCTGAGAAAGAGGCTGCAGACTTGGTAAAGTTTTGAATTCCTTTAGGCTGGAAAGTGGGGAGTGAACATAACCAGTCCAGACATGACAGCAATAGTCCATTTTTGGTCTAATCTGACTCTTGTAAAAATAAAGCATGGTGGATGTCACTTTTTTTTTTTTTTCTTTTTTTTTTTTTTAACTATTGTTCACTTAATACAAGACCCGAGAGCCACTCAAGGTAGAGGGTTAATAAATGGGAATGTTGTAAGGGTAAACATGGAGGGACCAAACTTTGCATGTTATGGCTATATGTAGGATAAATAATCATTGAAGAGGTTAAGATTGTAGTGATCTGTAAAGCATCCCCATAAGCATCCATTTCACATTTCATCAGTTCTGGGAAAGAAGTGGAATTTCCCCCTTAGCAGTGGAATATTAAGGGAATGAGGATGAATTTACTCAGGATACGTGGCATGGTGGGTCTTAGCTGTTGAAGGTCAGGAATGGTGGAACCAAAGAATATAGTTCACCCAAACATTTGACATGTTCCTAGACTTACAGAATGTGCTGATCATTTTTCCAGCATCTTTAACAATGGATTGTATATATGAATTCCACTTGAACTCTGGAATGAACTTGAGACCCAATAGATATTTAAAGTCTGTCCTGGGTAAGACTGTAAAAAGCAAGGCCTTCAATCAGGAGGTTTTGAGGAGCATGGAACCACCTCTTAATTGCTGGTGTTTCCAGGTCCACCCTGACCTGGGGTGGTAACACCTGTTAGGGTCCCAGCTATGGACAAATAATTAACCCCTAAACTGGGGTCAGAACAATGAAAGTGTAAAAATAGGTTTTGTTACCAGCAATACATCTTTTGGACGGAAAAAATATATTATCAGCAATACATTTTTTTTTTTTTTTTTTTTTTTTTTTTTGAAAAAAACATTACCAGCGATAAAAATCTTGTTGGCATGAAATAACCCATTGAGGTTGATATGCCATAAACCAAACCAAACTGATATTCAAGGCATGAAGCTTCATCAACAGTGGTACTATTCAGCATAACTGGAGAAAACTATCTGAATGATGATGATGAAACAATACTGGGTAATGGATATGTGTTAAGCCTATGCAATTTATCTGGTGGTTGCAACTTCTGTCTTTGGCTCAGGTAGTGAAATTTATATGAAATCACAAGGGTGAATTGAATTAAAAATGGAAAAAAAAAAACAGCATGACTAGTGGAAAGAAAACAAGATTATTTGGTGCTGATTTCTATGCTTGACTTACTGATGAGGTTATCAGAGCTGAGTATGTACACTGATTCTTTCAATCATTGTATTTTCCAATGTTTTCTTCATTACTCAAACTTCATTCTATAAAGCTTAATGGGCTTTGTGTTTTATATCAGTCTACACATTTTCAATCCCACCTGATTTCATTGTCTCAACATATTACAACTAAATGTTTTGCCAGCCTTACATTTTAAAGGTAGACAGACTCCGTTTTAAATTCCTTGTCACAACTGAATGGAATGCTATACATTTAGTTTTTGGTCATGTTCTCGCCTGTGGGAGGCCTGGTTCTGCTGAAGTCTCTCTGAAGTGTGGAACTGCTTTCTTTTTGAATACATTTCTGATGTTGTATGAACCTCTGACATGGCTAGTATCTCAACCAGGAAGATGAGTAAATTCTCTCGGGTCTTGAATAAGAGAGGTTTAGAATAAATTGGGGATGGGTTAAAATTTTAAAAATGGAAAGTGGGAGGTGAGTTCCAAAATCTAATAAGCTTGGGTTAATAAGGAGTGGGTGGACACTTTTTTTTTTTTTTTTTTTTTTTCAAAATCTAGTAATTAAGGTTGGTGAGGTTGGAATAAATCTTATCGGATGGGATTGTATCATTTCTTGACAAAAAATGTTTGTTGTTTTTTATTTTTTTTTATTTTTTATTATTCGGCAATAGATAATGACATGGATTTAAATTTCTTTTGTTCTTCAGAGATCAAGTTATTCGATTAAAAAAACTCTGTTGGGTTTTCTTTCTTCTTTGCAAAGGTAAGATAATTTAATTTTAAATTCTACTGAAATGACAGTTTTTGTTACAAACTTTCTCTAACTAAATATTAATAAACCAGAAATGCTTCAACACTTACTAGAAATAGTCACAATGTATATCTTTTGTTATGAGATAGTCTCCATTAATTATAAAATGATATTTTATCAATTTCAATTATATTTACTAGTCTTATCTTAGTACAGCATAAAGTGAAATGGTGAGACATTACTTAAGATATGAGGGTTGATCCAAAAGTAATTTTGATGCCAGAAGCTGATGTTTGTGGTATGACAGTTGAACTTTCTTCTAATTTTTTTCCTTGTTACAGATAACATCTGAGTGGCATTCTGACAGAACAGTATATGACATAAAATCATGCAGAAATCTGATGGGGTGGGGGGGGATTGCACCCATTGACATTTATTGATGCTTTTTGAATATTTATGGAGACCAAACAGTTGATGTGAGCACAGTTAGGTAGTGCGTAACGTTTCACTAGTGATGATTGTGTGTGCGACAAGCCATGTTCTGAGCATGAATTCTTTTTCAAAATGCATCGTAATATGCATTTTAAATCATTGCCAAGCGTGACTCCTAGCTTATTTGTCCCTCATTTGCTATGACCCCGAAACCAACGCCATATGCACAAGTCAAATAAAAGAAATATAACAATACATGCATTCAGACATATGGTTTAATAGCAAATAAACCTGTACGGAACTGCACAACAACGAAAACATGAAAATTATCATTTTACCAACACTTGCATATATGCATAAGGTGTAAAAAAAAAAAAGGCACCTCCACTGGATTTTCGATACCTAAGTTTTAAAATTAAATCTTAAAAATGAAAAAGCAGTCTTGGAGATTTCATTTATTTTTAAATGAAAGCTAAATGATTAAGTTTATTATTTCCAGTAAGTAAAATATTCAGGTGTATTTCAGATAGAAATTATTATATAGATTGTGATGTCAAATAATTGCTTGATTTTTTTTTTTTTTTTTTTTTTTTTTTAAGCAGCCATTTCCTTAACTTTAAGAAATTTGTAAACAAATTTATCATTTTTAAAATTCTCTCAAAATTATAGATTTTTGACAGATAATTTGAGTAAAATCAGAATATTTTAAGCTAAATTAATCTGATTTGAAATAAATATTACTTATAGCATAAAACAAAACAATATACATGCATTTCTTAATGATGGGTACCCTCTCTTTGTTCTTTATTGATTTATCGAGAAACTCCAGGTGATGACAGCTCTTATGAGCAGAAATGACATAAATTTATGAAATCTAAGTAAACACATTTTTTTTTTTTAGTTTTTAACTACCTAGTAATTTTTATAAATTAACATATTTTCAGTAATTATTTAATATTTTATTGACTTTTAGTTAGGGTTCAAGAAGCTTTATGAAATTTGCATTGTGTCTCTAGGGTCTTAAGTTTATTACCTTTTAAACAAAAAAATTAATTAATTGAAGTATGATCCAAACATAAATACATAAAATAAAAATATTTAGTGAAATAGCAATTAGGAAAAGTAAAACTTTTTTATTTTATTTTATTTTTTTTTATTTTCCTATATATTTTGAAGGGATGATTTGCAAAGATGTTAATGATGAAACAGAACTGAATTAAAAGTGAAATAATTGCAGTGCATCAGATGACACTTAAATCACATGACCTTTTTAAGAATTATATCATTTATAGATTCCCATAGGTAGAAATTATCAACTTTTTATATTTTTTTTTTCTCTAAAAATTATTTGTAGAATATTTGGGTACAAACGACTGTTATGAGTTTTCAACTTTTGATTTGTAAATTTACTTATATCACCAAACCGCCGCCTTGAAAGCAATGAAGAATTTTAAACAATTTATAAACTATTATATTATTATCTCTCTTTTTTTTTTTTTTTTTTTTTTTTTTTTTTTTTTTTTAAGGAAAAAATGTTTTGTAAAAATTCATTATACCTTGAAAAAATTTTATTTCTTCAGACAATAGTGTTCTTAATATAACTTATTTACAAAAGCAATTAAAAGCTTTTCTAATTAAATAATCTCATAGATGTATTACATTTTTTATTTTACAATTCAGAGCAGATTTTCGATGAAACTGGTAACCGTTTTACAAAAAATAATTAATGATTTACTTTCTCCAAAAAGTCCTGTTTTTAACTAATAACCTCCCTTAAAAATTTAATTTCATGAAATGAAGTGGGTGGTAACGTGTGTGTGTATATATATGAACATAATAAAAATTGATTCAAGGTATGATTAGCTCTTTGTATAATATATACAAAAATCTTTTTACCAAGATTTTCTAAAGAAAAATTTCAAAAATAATTTCATTCATTTCTGGATATGTTCTGAAAGTTTCATTAAAATCTGACAATTATTTGAATTTTGCAAGAATTTCCAAATCAATGTGTTTTTCACTGGAAAAAATGACAAAAACAAAAACCTAACCTTTTATTTTTGGTTTGCTGACGACGAAAAAAAACAGAAAAATCTATTTTTAACCAAAATTTACAATGTGCTACAAAGGAGTAAAAAAAGGAGTAAAAAAAAAGGAGTAAAAAAAATTTCAAAAAAATAATAAAAAACATTGGCCTTTCTTAATAACATAAATATTTTGATGACAAAACTTTGTTTTTATTGAGTTTGAGGCCTTTTTTCATAATTCTATACTGTTTTTTATGCGACCAAGTGGCGGTACCTAGTATAAACACCAACTCTGGATTCTATGGGATTTTTGTATGCTCAGTACCCCACAAAGTCGATTTACCGAGTTGGGTTATATCATGCAACTTATTCTAGTGGTGTGTCATTCTTTATAAAACCTGTTGCAGGAATGCAAAATACAATTGTTCAAAGCTGAGCTTGTGGCTCTTACAGGTTTCCTTTTTTATTTGAAGAGTGGAGTGACAGATGTGACAGCTTGGATTCTAAGAGGTAGCAGGAGGACATGTATCATGGTAACACATGTTGCCCATTAGCTCAGCATTACCCCATGGGTGGTCCTAGTCAGTCTCTCAACCAAGGTGTGGAAAGTATATTGATGATTCAAAATTATTGCATTCCTCTGTTGAATTTATACTGTTTTGGACTTGTATCTGAAACCCAGACAAAGGTAATCCGTCACTGTCAGAATACAATGTCCACAAGACATGTTGGTCAATCGCTGACCATTCTAGCCCTGGCTTTTGCATTCGTGTAGCAAAATATTGCATAGCCAATGATGGTGACCACATCGAAAGTCTTTTTGTAGCTTAAAATATTGATCTGTCCTATGATGTTTTCATTTTGCCTAGGTTATGCTCAAAAGAAAAAGAAATTCTTACAATCCAAAATGTTTTGGTTTTAAATAATCCACAAGGTGTTGATAAGTCATAAAAAACAAATTGGTCAGTATTACTGCTCCATTTGTTATCGTGATTCACCTAATCTTAGATGTCTATATCCACATCTTTGTTTTATCTTCTCAAAGAAATCCTTTTTGTTTTTATTTTACAGCCTCTTACAGGAATGTTAACACAGAATTAATCTTCTGTATTCAACTGCTGCTGTCTTGTGTACATTACATAGCTATGCATACAATTTCAGAATTGCTGAACCCTCCATATGGTAAGTATTTGTTTACTATTTGTTTTTGAGGTGCCTTGTCAGAAACACATACTACAATGACTGCATTTCAGTTGTGCAGACTTCTGACATTAGTTATTACCAATGTAATTAATAGTTCTATGCTTTTTTTTTTTTTTTTTTTTTTTTTTAAAGACATGCTAAACTTTTTATATAGTACATATCTGCCTCTTTGATTAGATAGACAAATACAAGAACATTTGGGTTGGAGTTGAGTATATACAATAATTATTTTTAAAGCAACTGTATGCAACTTTTGATAGCTAAAAATTGCAACAAAACTTTGATTGCTTTTGGTTTTAGTAATCTGTTTATGCCCGAAATGCGATTTGAAGAATCAAGCAGATGCAGAAGTTTAAATATCTGGAAAGCGTCTTGACAGAGGACGGTAAGTGTTACACCGAGATCCGTAGGGGTATTGGGATGGCCAAGGACATATTCCAAAAGCTGGGCAGAGCACTGTGAGACAGGAGGATATCTTTGGTAACAAAGAAAATACTGAACTGTTACGTGACATCTGTCCTTCTTTATGGCACTGAATGTTGGGCGATTTCCTCAAAGTTGAAGACGACTCGAGACGACGGAGATGTGGTTCTACAGAAGGACACTAAGGATATCATGGACCGAGCGTGTGAGCAACAATGACGTCTTAAAGAGGTTGCAAACAAGGAAGAGGCTTATACTTAATATCAGGAAGAGGTAGCTGAAGTTTCTGGGACACATAATGAGGAAGGAGGGCCTGGAGAATCAAATACTTATGGGTTGAATAGATGGAAAGAGAGACAAGGGGAAAAAAACGTGTGACATATTTGGCAGACTTAAGCAAAAAAATATACTCTAGTAAAATGGTAATAGCAAAATATAACACCGATTTAACAAAAAGCTAAACTGGTTTATTGGTCTTCTCACATCAGAAAAGATTGAGGACGAAAATGTACATAGGGACTAAAATATATAAAAACCAAAGACAAATGTTATATGCAAGAAAATGTGACACTTAATTACCTTTAAGGCCACCAACTACTCTGTTTTCAAAGAGATGGTTGGTAGGACTTAATACATACTGATTCCAATGCTTTCAAGTGAAACTTGGAATTAGCCGTACTCAGCACTGAGAATATGTTCCAGCTATACGGCTGGGGACACTGCTGGGTTTTAGTCAAATTTTCAGCTATCATTGAACCTGTTTCACTTAACAGATGTATATAAATTGTCTTCCTTTCCCTTGCGAACATTGGCTGGTATGTATTAATTGATCCATGCTTTCAACTTTTGACCTGTTCTGTATACATAATCAGTATTGGGGAAATTGTATGACAAAGTGGAAAAGGTTTACTGGTGATACATTTCGTTCTTCAGGACTTAATTGGACTAAATTATGTCAAATTTAGTCCAATGAAGTCTTGAAGGACAAAATGTGTCACAAGTAAACTTTATACACTTTGTTATACAATTTCCTTAATACTGTTCTTGATATATAAAAATATATATTGTTATATCATAATCAGTATAGCACTGACAACTAAATTGCTAAACTGATATTTTTACAGTAATAAAAAGTTAATTAATGTAATATCTATTGGTATTATGCAAGTTTCTAAGATAGAGAGAAAAATGTGACACTGTGTCTTCTATATAAAAGATAAATTAACAATTTTGTTTGTAAGAAAAGAAAACTTACAGTCCTTGTCAGAATTTTGTTAGAGTATTTTAATAATTGTATGTAGATTTAATTCTTTTTATTTTCCCTTTCCTCTCGTTTCACATTTTGGCTATGTACCCACCAACCTTGGGTCTCTACTGTGTTTCACAATGGTGTTCTATTTTTCATAGAACTTCTTTCAGATGTTCTATTTTGGGCATATATAAATGCATGTATATCATTTCTGCATTTTGTAGGTTTTTTCGGTCATCTTCTTAATCTTCATACTATGTGAAGAAAATCTGACCAAGAATTGCATGCATAATGTAAAATGTACAAAATGGAAGTGGGCAATCCCAAGAAAAGACTTGAACACCAGAAACCTGTAACTTATGGAGACACTTGAAAACTGGTATGGCTGACCATGCATGAAGAGAATTGGGGATTAATCTCCCTTTATAGAATAGGAGTTAAAATAAGATAGAAGAATAAAAAGACTGAAGGAATCCTCTTACGCGTCAAAGTTGGATGCCTTGACAGTCAAAGTTGGAGCTATTAATTAGGTGGGAGTAGGCAATGAACTTGGAATTACATGCACATGTTGTAGAAAGCTGAAAGAGTAGCCACAAGATCAGTCCAGAGGTTGGTGGAGGACAGCTCAAGGAACATGGATGCAAAATCAGAGTGGGAATGGGAGATGTGCGTGTACCTTCAAAATAGGATCCAACAATTCTGAAATACAACTGAGGAAGGCTAGAGGATACTTGGCTAAAACTTTTGTCGGGGTGGAGTTGCAAACAGTAAAAATGGGTTAATCAGTACACTGACTTTTTATTTTTTTTATTTCGGAAAAAAAAAATTGTCCTGTCAGTGTTTATACCAGAAAATGATATTGTTCTACTTAAGCATTTAAAATGAAATTTGTTTTCAATAGCAAATTCGTTAAGTATTTCAATTTCTATTTTAAGCCCTTCATCTAAGCTATATTAACATGCTGTCTTTGAAAAACATTGGAATAAGAAGCTTTGATAAGATTTAATCAGAATAATTTCTGCCAACCCTGATAATTATATTTTCATTGTTATTTACTAAGCTTAGTCAGAGACACAAGTTTTGGGCACTCAATGGAGATTAAATTCTCTATAGCAGTGGCTCTCAAACTTTTTTCTCTGGGCTGCATTTTTAAAATGAAAATTTACTTGCACCTCACCAAATTTTATGTGATAAAAAGTACATTTAAAAATGAAAAAAAAAACCGTGTTAAAGGGCATAACCACAGATTCGAAGTCAGAGCATTATCATTGATAACTCTCTCTCCTCCCGTTTGCAGACCTTAGTTACTATATTCTTAATACTTGATATAATGCAAAAATATCACTGATAAAATCTGTCAATTATTTATGACTACTTATACTGGGACTCCTGCATGCAATTACATGTAATACATAATATTTAAAATTTGGAAATCATATTTATTTTTGGCATATGAATTTTTTGAAACAATTTCTAAATTTTTGATTGTCTTTCAATCATCCCACCGCATCTGCTATCCTCTTCCACCACACCTACGCGGCATGCTGCAATGTTTGGGAACCACTGCTCTATAGCAATGATCTGTGAGACAAGCTTGCTAAATGTAGCCCTGCTAGTTTCTGTCCAAATTTCTGGGATGAAGAGAAAGATGATTTCTGGAATCATTATTTACACTTGGGTTATTGTCTTGGGTAACCCATCTAGTTGAAGGAAAACACAGATTTTAAACTTCTGTTGCCTTGCTGCCATATGAAAACGCTCTGGAAGAGAATTGGCTGTCAATACTGAGAACTTTCTGGCAACTCCTGCAGCCAAGCTCACCTCAAATGAAATACCCTGTATTTCTTTAAACTTTGTCGGTATGGCCAAGATGAGGGGGAGAGGCATATAGTTTGGACAGTGCAAAGCCTCTATATACCATCGCTCAGGCTTGCACCTTGGAGAGGTCACTCCAGTCTCACTACCAAAGTTTGAGTTGTGAGATAAACTGATGCCTACTATTGTCCTCAATGTTTTGGTCATTGTGCCCACCTGCCTGCTTGTCAATCCAGGTAACCTTCAGATAATTTCAAACTGAACCCTTAATCTAAGGGAGAAGATTGTTTTCATTCCACTATCCATGTCTATGGATACTTCATGTTTTTCTTTAGTATTGCTCAGTTAATACTCATATGTCTACTGAGTCTAAATTTGACCCAGAGATTGAACTCGCAATTACTATATCCTCAAATTCACAAAGTGCTTTAATCCACTAGTCTATTTTCAATCCTGAGTTTAGAACTGGGAGTCTTAAAACTACTCTACCTGCTGCTGACATTGCTGTTACTGCTAGTCATATTTTATTGCATTCATTTAGTCTTCTCTTACTGCTGCTGTTCTTGAAGCCTTGCTGTCATTTCTTTCATATATTTTATTTGTTTCTAAGCTATACTTACTAAGGAGGCTTTTGTATTTTTATGCTGTACTTATTCAGGAAGCCTTCATAGCCTAGGATAGGCACTGATTCTTTCAAACATCTGATTTTCCAGTGCTCTGTCTAGTATTTTAAATAATGGCTATGCCATAGTCAGTCGGTCATCAACTAAGAATACCACAAGGCTACAAGTAGTGACGCACAATGAAGATGAAAATTCATGCAGTCTCTTGCTTCACAGCAAAGAGAGATGTTATAGGTGTCACATCTCCTGAAATCAAAGAAGTCTTCATGTGATTATAGGCAGTATTTCTTTTCAAAGACTGCAGATTTCACAACCTCTTATTCAGCCTTCTTTTGTTCATTGCAGACAATGATAGAGATGCCATCTTGAATAAAAACTTTAAAAATCCTTGTGAGGTAAGTATTTATAATGTTTAAATTTTATTTTGGCAAAAACAAAAATATGCAAGTTCTATCTTGTTTCACTTTTTCCTTTCTCTTTCACTTTTTCCTTTCTCTTTCACTTTTTCCTTTCTCTTTCACTTTTTCCTTTCTCTTTCACTTTTTCCTTTCTCTTTCACTTTTTCCTTTCTCTTTCACTTTTTCCTTTCTCTTTCACTTTTTCCTTTCTCTTTCACTTTTTCCTTTCTCTTTCACTTTTTCCTTTCTCTTTCACTTTTTCCTTTCTCTTTCACTTTTTCCTTTCTCTTTCACTTTTTCCTTTCTCTTTCACTTTTTCCTTTCTCTTTCACTTTTTCCTTTCTCTTTCACTTTTTCCTTTCTCTTTCACTTTTTCCTTTCTCTTTCACTTTTTCCTTTCTCTTTCACTTTTTCCTTTCTCTTTCACTTTTTCCTTTCTCTTTCACTTTTTCCTTTCTCTTTCACTTTTTCCTTTCTCTTTCACTTTTTCCTTTCTCTTTCACTTTTTCCTTTCTCTTTCACTTTTTCCTTTCTCTTTCACTTTTTCCTTTCTCTTTCACTTTTTCCTTTCTCTTTCACTTTTTCCTTTCTCTTTCACTTTTTCCTTTCTCTTTCACTTTTTCCTTTCTCTTTCACTTTTTCCTTTCTCTTTCACTTTTTCCTTTCTCTTTCACTTTTTCCTTTCTCTTTCACTTTTTCCTTTCTCTTTCACTTTTTCCTTTCTCTTTCACTTTTTCCTTTCTCTTTCACTTTTTCCTTTCTCTTTCACTTTTTCCTTTCTCTTTCACTTTTTCCTTTCTCCCTCCACCTCTTTACAAACTGTTGGTCCCGACCCTTCAGTGGGCCATGAGTTAAAGTGGGTCACAACAAAAAAGAAAGATGAAAAAACAAAAATGCACAAGTGAAAGCAAAGTGCAGAATATAAACAACTCTAAATGTTGCACAACACTCATAAATCATCGCTAGTTTTTCACTGAGGTAGACTCATATTTTATTTTTTTAAAAATATATATATCCAGTGTGCAATGGGTAAATTGTTGCCATTTTTATATTTTTAATTTCATGCATTGTTTGTTTTTTTATTTTGTCAACTGCGCAGTATAGTAGGGTCAGTTGGGCACAGTCTGTGAGAAAAATAGCACCATAACGCAATTCACTCAGCCAGAAATTTGAAAACAGCATGCTGTACTGATTAGCATTCATGCCAAAAGCTCCAATATGAACATTTCAGAGTGTTTCGGTATCAATTTGAGGACAGTGCAGAGGATTCAGAAAGAGTTGGATGAGTCTAATGGTGATTACAAAGGTACGACAGCTCAGAAAACTCACTCTGTTTTATACAACAAGCTCTGGTATTAAAAGGACTTTAGGAGAATCTTAAGGAAGTATTGAAAAGTGCAGTTAAGATTGTAAATTTCATCAAAGGAAGCTCACTAATAGTAAAATTTGAAATATTCTGTTCAGAGATTGGAGCCCAATACACTTACTGTATAGCACAGAACTTCATTGGTTGTCACAAGGCAAAGTACTTAGCAGGGTGTATTAACTTAGAACTGAGCTTCATCTGTTTTTGGTAAAAAGAAATAATCCCTTGGAACAACATTTTGAGGATGATATTTGGAAAACTGGCTTACTTAACTGATATTTTTGACATTCTTAATGATTTAAGTAAGGCTATATTCATTTTCCAACATGAAACTTCAAGGAAAATGAATATATTGAAGGGTTTCAGAAAATATTGAGTCTATGGCAAGGAAAACTTAAGTTATCTTCCTACCTATTACATGTTTCCAACATTGTTACAACACATTGCTGAGGACATTGTCAACGATGAAATATTAAGAGTCACATCTCGCTTTCCTATCTCAAAGCTTTAATAACTATTTCCCTGAGGAGAAATTTGAATTGGTGAAGAAAAGCCTTTGGATAAAAAATCCATTTGCTTTTCAAAGTCCTGAATCAATAATGGAGTTAAGTTTGTTGCCTGAAGAGGAAGCTGAATTGCTGCATCTTAGTTGTTTCTTCACACTTAAGAATGATTTTGAGAAATTTGTGCTTATTTGGGGTTAAGAACAAAGGGGAATTTCCACTAATCAGTAAAAAGACTATTTTATTACTATTGCCTTTTACTAGTATTTACTTACATGAACTCACTTCAGGCAAATGACAGAAACAGGCTCAACACTGTACCTGATATGCATGTAGCATTGTCTTCCGAATTGGAATCAGTTGCTTATGAACGAACAAGCACATCCATCTCATTAAGTGACTTATTTTTTTTTATATTATTTACTTTACCTTTGTGTCTGAATTTCCATTAAATTTGTTTTTCTAAAAGTAATAAATTTATATTCATACAAATAGATCCATGCAATTCCAATATGTGCGGATCATAAGAAATATACATATAAATTGTCAATAATAAAATGAACCTAGAAAAGTTTTTTTTTATTTATTACACATAGGTATAATGGGTCATAATGCAAAATGTGGTTCTTGCTGTGGGTTGCAGTAAAAAAAAAAAAAGTTTGAAAAATACACACACACACACACACACACACAAATGTAGAATCTATTTGATCTGTGGCCTTTCGGAGCTAAAATCAGTTACAATTTTTAACAGAAATCTACATAATAATATTAAGTGAAAAGGAAGCCAGGAAGGAAAAAAAGAGGAGGATGAATGAAAGAGGAAAGGTATGAGGTAAGAAAACTAGAGAATAACAAAGAAAACCAGGTGAAAGAAAAAAAATGTCTAAGCATATTGGGATATGCAGGTAGTGTAACCAATTTATCAACATGGAAAGTGAAATTGGTAGGCTGAGTTCAAATTTCTGCCTCCTCTGCTGTGTTAGCACAAAATAATAGGGTTGACTTGGCCTTGGGTGGTAGCCAGTTTAGGAAAAGGAAAACTGAATTCAAAATGAAGGCAATGGGGATAAACCACTTTATTATATTTCCCAGTAAGGCATGACAATTTAGATACTGAAAAGAAAGCTATGGGGGAGAATGATTGTCTATGTTCTGATAGTGATAGCATTTTAAAAAGAGTACATATATTTAGATAGTGGGAACTGAAGAATTAAATAAAGTTGTAGGAATGATAGCTGGAGATATCAATAGACAATGATGGAAGGATGCTATCATATTTTTCTGGTAAGTAGTTGGATTAACAAGGTCTTGTTCAAACAAAATAAGTAATGTTAATGACTCTGTCTATTGGTATCAGAACTACCATTGAACAATTGACTTCATTAAGAGAATACATAAATTGAGGGGGGGGGGTGCTGAATAAACCCCAATAAAACTAATTAGGGTTTTATTTCCATGTTTTATTTTTTATCCAATAAGAAGAATTATCCAATAAGAGTTTTATATCACTATATTTATACAACTAAAATTGTGAATGGTGACCTATACACAAATTCACTAATTACTGTCTGGTTAAACTAATGTTTATAAATAAAAAAAGTAATTACAATAATCAATTCTTACCTTTCATGTTATCCAATAAGATTTTTATTTTTTATTATATAAAAATAAAAATCTTATACAATTAAAATTGTGAATTATGTGCTATATATCTCAGTCCAACACATGGTGGTTATTGAAGTCTTGTATGATATTTGCTATTCTGACTGTTGAGGAAAACTGGCAGCTTGTTTGTAGTGTCTTATTGCCCATCTAATATGTTTTACAGGGTAGTTGAGTTGAGGCACATTCTGATATGGACTGAGCTGTTTGGGTAATGATTTGCTGTGCAATCTCTTGGGTGTTAATAGTGTTCCTTTTTTATTTCCTGCCATACAAACAAGACTTGTGTGTGGCATATGTCTGCAGCATGGGTGTGATCATTTACATGGCCAACTACTTCATTTCCATAGACTTTAATATTGGTTTTACTGTTGCTATGCTGATGTTTCTCGCATTCATAAGATATAACGCTATTTGCCAGTTCTTTCTTCTTCACATAGATGTAGCCATCATAAATAAATTTCCTTTTACCACGTTCACTTTGGATTAAACTCCATGATGGGGTGATATAAAAAATTTTATATACTTGGTGAGTTGTAGATGTGTTTCAGACTGGTCATTGGCTTGTTGCTACTCCCCAAACCTGCTAGTTTGTCAAGTCGGAATAATCCCATAAATTTCAAGATGATGTGTAGAAATTTATCTTTTGTTATTGAAGTAAAAACAAAACTTTACAAAAAATTTGCCCTTTCCATTGTCTGAGGGCCTATTGTCCTATAACCCAGTCTATTACAAATGGACTCTGAAATGTTTGAAATTGGCAGCAAGGTGATTAGATTTCTCTTTTGTATTAATCATTTCACCCCAAGCAAGGAAATAAAGCCAAGGGGTTGCTGAGTGTGAAAGAATGAGAAACATTATTAGGGGATGAGAGAACAATAAAAGAGGAGGAATTAAGAAGACAGGAGATAATGATTGACATTGCATTTAAATTTCTGAAGATCAAATGACTGGAAAGCAAGAATCCAAAAGAGACTTCCACAATCAAGCAGTGTGTTTAGAAGAAACTGTTAGCATAGAAGTTTCAGTTACATCTATCTGTTTCAACTGTAAAATAATGAGACCTAGTTGCCAATCTAGTACTGTGCTTAAATTTGTAAAGTCTAGGGATCAAAGAGAAAAGTTCATTAGAATAATTATCATGAAAATATTTATAGAAAAGGCACAGGGAAGCTACATTACAGTGAGGGGTGTGGGACAATGATTGAAGCAGAGATACCAGGTCAGGACCAGTAAAATTGCAGATTCTTTCTTTGTACTTTATCAAGAATCTATAAATGCATAACCAGCGCACCAGACCAGATGTGACAGGAATATTCAATGTAGGGACGAATGGTAGAGTTAAAATAAGGTGGATTCTGGCAAGAAAAATTGTCCAACATGATACAGTAAACCAACTTTCCTAGGTGGAAAAGTAAGATCAAGAAGGTGCAATGAGTCACTCTTCTGGAGGTTAGCATCAGCCATGCTAATGGAAGCCCAAAAAGATTCAATCAGATGATTAAAAGCAAGCAGTTTCGTTTTGGGGGTGTTAAAATTAGCAAGCCATTTCCTGCCCCAGTTAACAGATTGTATGTAATTTTTTAAGTCAGCTGCCAATTTGATCTTATTGAACCAATCGGACTTACCATTAAGACAGTAAATAGTTTTATCATCAACATAGTGAGCTAAGAACTGACAATATCAGGAAAGTTGATGAAAATTAAAACCCTAGGTTCAAGGATAGAGCTCTGGGGGATACCTGCTTTAATGCAAAAGGATTTAGAAGAATGGCCATTCAAGACAGTCCATTTCGCAATTTGATAAAAATTGAATCGGATCAAAAATGAATCTAGAAAAACCATAACTTTTCAACTTGTGAAGAAATGCCAATTCAGAGTTGATTAGAGCCTCTAGTACTTGGCCTAAAATAGGTTGATAGGTTCAGATGGTTTGCTCTACAGATTGGAACTAACTGTTTGATCTTTCTTTGTTCCTAAAGAAATTTTTCTGTTTCTTAATATTTTGTTTTTCATTTAGAAGGCATTTTTTGCTATTCCAAAATGCCTTCATATCTTGGTCTCGAGGAAATTTACCTTTTTGAAACTTGTTCTTTTCTCAACTGCAAACCTTAAGTCTTGAAAAACTCTTGCAATCCTTTTTTTATTCAAATCCATATTTCTTTCATTGCAGTTAATAAGAACCATTAATCTCTGCAAATCAATATCTCTCTTATCAACAGTGTTACTGTTAAAATTCTAACCAGTTTACACATATTTAGCATCATCATTGCTTCTCATGGTAACATCAAAGTTATCCTGATCTCTCTTGTTGAGCCACACTTGAAATCTTAGAAAATAGATTAAAAAATGCTTCAACAATTAAAAGAAAAAAAACCCTCAAAAACTACAGTTTTATTTCTGTCTTTGGAAAAGGTAGAAATTATAAAACTGGACAAGAGCTTGAAAAAAAAAAATCAAGGATTTCTTATATGTCTATATTTTTGAGATGAGGTATTATATACATTATTTACATTATTTGGACTATTGTCCTCATCTTTGTTGCCATATTTATCACAACGTTTTGGCCGTTGTACGCTCTGGCCGTCTTCAGGTGGTTGGAATGTTGAACTGAACCCTTTATTTTGCTCGCTGGGTTAGACTGTTCTAGTTCCACGTGCCATGTCTAATGGATGTCAGTTATCTCCTGTTAATTCACCTCTCCAAGTTCTCTGCTGCTTTAAGGTCTTGAACTTACAACTCCTTATGTCCTGTCACTGGATCTAACCAACGCCTTTATCCACTGTGCCATGTGTCCTTTGTGATAAATATGGCAACAAAGATGAGAACAATAGTCCGAATAATGTACGAGGGTCATTCAATAAATAAGGTGAATTTTTCGGTATAAGGACTTCTAATACAGATAGAAGCTTACTTTTTTTTTTTTTTTTTTCAACGTAGTCCCCCAGCACTGTCACACACTTTTCCCATCTGTGCACAAGCTTACGTATTCCCTCAGCGTAAAAATCTTTGGACTGATGTCTCAACCAGTCACTCACAACACTTTTGACTTCATCGTCACTTTTAAACTTTGTGCCTCTCGTGAACGCTTTCAAGGGACCAAACAGGTGAAAGTCTGAAGGGACAAGGTCTGGGCTGTAAGGGAGATGAGGGAGCAGTTCCCAGCCCAGCTCGTTGATGGTCTGCACCATTTGGGCTGCTGTGTGAAGCCTTGCTGTGTCATGATGCAAGATAACTCCTTCTGACTGATGACCCCAGCGTTTGTCCCAACAGATAAGCTCAAAGTCCTTGCAATGTCATCCACTGTCACCCTTCTGTCAGGCTGAACGAGGTCATTGACTGATTCAATCACCTCAGGAGACCTCACTTCTGTAGGCCTCCCAGGCCTGTCTTCATCCTCAACATTGCTCCGTCCTTCTTTAAACAATTTAGCCCACTTGTAGACATTTTTTGGCTGAAACATGTGGCACCATACAAAGTTGACATTCTTCTATGAATTTCAACTGGTTTGCACCCTTCAGCAACCAAAAACTTGATAAGTGACCGCTGTTCAATCCTGGAGCATGCTTCTTGGTCGGCCATCTTTGTTAATTGCCAAAACTCTCAAAGTTTTTTTAAAATCTGCAAACGAAATTAAATCCATGTGAAAAAGAAGTAAAACGAAAGAAAATAAAAAAAGAGTAAGCTTCTATCTGTATTAGAAGTCCTTATACCGAAAAATTCAACTTATTTATTGAATGACCCTCGTAAATAGTGGATTTGTTACAGTAATCTATGATAGGAATTGGTGGTTAGGATGTGTGCTTGAAAAATATTCTGATAATGAAGAAGTAAAATAGACATTTTTACAACTGAAGAGCCCTTCTCCATTTTTCTGTTACCCATTACATCCAGATATATTAATTTTAAATTATTCTGATATTCTTAGTTTAGTTGATCCAATAAATGACACTGGAAAAACTTATAAAGTTTTGAAAATTGAGATGGAAAATGCTTTAAATATTTCAGGAAAGAGAATTTCCTGAAATAACTTTAAACAAAGATACAATCAAGGTTGGTCATCATAAAAAATTTGAGTGAAAAAAGTAAGTGGTTTGCATATACAATTTTTTTTTTTTTTTTGTTTCAACATGTATTCCAACAAACAAAATAAGTTTGCTTGTTAATCTGTTTCTAAATATTAGGAATCTTTTTTTTAAATATTCATCTTAATGTATCACTTTTTCAGATGAAGTTTTAATTTTTTAAATATATATATATATATATATATATATATATATATATATATATTGAAAACTTGTTTTGTGAATTTGGTGTACCATGCCAACAAAAATTTGTTAGCCATTAACATCATTTGTTGCATATTTTCATATTTTATATTATCTTAACATTAATTCATGACACTTTTTAAAATTATTATTTTCATTGTCACTTTTTCATATAAAATCTGTTTGTTGTATAATAAAAATGTGAACAAAACCAACAATAATATTGTTTATTTTCTACTGAATTTGTCAACATTTAACCACAAATAACACAAATTCTGTTGAGTTTATGATCATAGTTCTTATGTGAATATTAATCAGCATTCAAAGAGCTTTTTAAAGATATACAAATTGGCCATATTGGGAGATTTGAAAATGTTAGTGTAGAATGACAAATACCAAAATCCACATTTTGAATTTGGCCCAAGTCAGTAAAACCCTTGTAATTCAGGCCACAGTCAAGTTCACCACAAAATTTTGTACATATCTTGCCATAAAGCAAATTTATCATTTAAAAAAAAAGAAAATTAATGGTCAAATTCTTATTTGACCTTTAACCAAAAGAATAAACGGATCACCTTTTAAATCTATCCAAGTACTTTAAAATGATACATAATTTAGCACTGTGGGTGAAAAATCAACTTGGATATTGATGTTTAAAATTTGTGAATATTTTCCAAAATTCACCTTTTTTGCAAAGGTCATATCTCAGGAACTCATTCAATTTCTATCATAAATCTCTATAAGTGTACCAAATTTGAAAAAAAAAAAAAATCTGTGATGGTCAGACCCTTGTTGATTTGACACAGAATGACTTGGGTATCATAGAGGAAAGTTCATCATATCAATTACCACGGAAGTATTTATAGAAAGCTACATTACATCAGTGGGAAAGTAACTGAAGCTGAGATGCCAGGTCATGACCAATAACATTGCAGATTCTTTTCTTTTTTTTTTTTTTCTTTTTTTTTTTTTTTTTTAATCAAGAATCTCTAAATAGAACACCAGAACAGCTGTGGCAGCAATATTCAATGCATGGATGAATAGTAGGCTTATATGTATGATAGATTCTAGCAAGAAAAATTGTCTAGCATGACACCGTAAGCCACCTTTCTTAGCTGCAGACTTAGTAATTGATTCAATGATTCAATATAATCACTTCACTTCATGTTCGTGGAAAATGTTAGTCTGAAAAGGTGCAAATATGTATTATTTACCAAAACTTATTTGCATCTGTAGTACTGTTCTTTACAGGTGCTATTAGTATTAAAGTATATAATTTTTATATTAAGCAGTGTTAACACAATGTGGGGAGGGGATTTGAATTATTTTTTGAAAAGAGCATCCCCCCCCCCCCCATCCGAACTGAATATTTGGAAACTGTCATTTGAATTCAAGTGAATGTAGTGATGTAATTATTTGACTATAAAATTTCACAATATTTTAGTTAAAAACTTTTAGAAAATTTCAGCACTCTGTTATGCAATGAAAAAAAAAAAAAGATATTGTCAGTTAGGAATTAAGGCAAGTGTTACTGACAGCTTCTCAAGGTACATTATTTTCAGAATTTGGTATAGGGCAGTGAACTCTTAAACTATCATATATCTTGATTATGATTGGATTTTTTTTTTTTTAATCATTTTTCTCCAAGTAGAGTGATAAAGCCACTAAGATGCAAGTGATTACTGAAAGTGAAAGAATCTAAGAAAAACAATAAAAGAACAGGATTGAAGGAAACATGATGATTGATGTTACATTTAAATTTTTTATTGATTGTATTTGATGGGAAAACAAGAAGGCAGAATAGTTTCACAAGTAAGACGTGCTAGAGAAGCAACTGTTAGGGTTGCATCTAGAAATTTCAAAAGTAAAATGGTGAGACCTAACTGCTAATCTAGTACTGTGCTGATATTCATGACGTACTAAAGAGAAAAATTCCTCAGAACAATCACCATGAAAATATTTATAGAAAAGGCAGTGGGGAAAAGTGACTCAAGCAAAAATGCCAGGTCAGGACCAATAACATTGCAAATTTTTTGAATTTTATAAAAAAATCTCTAAACATGTAGCAGAAGCACAAGACCAGATGCGGCAACAGTATTCAGTGCATGGATGAATGGTATACTTATAAGGTGTATAATTCTGGTGAGAGAAAAAAACTAACCTTACAGCAGATGTAACACCACTCGTCAGTCTTAATCAATGGTAACCAATAATGTCACCCCACAAGTCGGTCCTCAAATTTCTTCAGACCACCATGGTTACCATTTAGCTGACTTTTCATTCATGAGCACTGGTATTGTGATGGAGTGCGTGTTTCTACTTAACCTAACTGGCATTTGTTTGTTCATCACCATTCACTCCTCTGTCACATGTTTTTTGATCTCAGAGGATGAGAAGATCGCTGATGAAGCAAATTGAAATAAAGTTGGAGCTACACTAAAAACAAGAATTCTTTGGAATAAAGAATTAACTCTGGTTAAAAATGTAACAACGATTTGGTTTATATATGATTTATTGTATACAGTGGTTTTAACTCTTCCCACTTGTTATAATCAAATGACACTGGGATCCCCTTCAGAGTCTGAAGCTTTTTTTTTTTTTTTTTTTTACTAGTAACTTAAATTTCTAAGTTCTTGTTTCATGTCTGGCACTAGGTCTTTGGTCAGGAGGTCTTGTCAAATAATGCAGATTCTAGTGTGTCTCTCCTGTTCTGTCTCTTAACTTTACTGTTTCTGAATCCAAAATCTCCAGCAGGGGTTGGATTGATTAGGGCCTAAGTATCAACCTTTTCCAAATTTCCATATCAAAATACATTTACTCAAGTGGTTTTCCAAATTTGGGGTTGTCGATCCCCCTTTTGAGCATGGTCAGAAGAATTAAGTGATTTCCAGAATTATTATTCCAGAAAAGGTGCTTAAAATGTAAAAACAATGGACCATATGGTTTGAACATATTCACTGTCTTTAGGAAAAGTAGTTTCAGGAAGTATCAGAATTCAATTAAATGGCTAGCTGGTTATGCGCTTTCAGGAACAAAAGAAACTCTTAAGAATTAATTAGTGCATGACTCGTTTTATTGCTGGTATTGTGTGGGTGACATGGTTCCACTTGACTTAGCTGGCATTTGTCTGTTTATGAACATTCCTCTCCCATGTTGTGTTTTTGATCTCAAACGGTGAGAAGATCACTGATGAATCAAACTTGGAGGGAAAACAGTTTAATCCTTTGGGAGCTACACAAAAAAAACAAGAATCCTTTTGAATAAAGAATTAACTCAGGTTAAAAATATAACAATGATTTGGTTTATATATGATTTGTTGTATACAGCAGTTTTAACCCTTCCCCCTTGTTATAATCAAATGACACTGGGATCCCTTTTGGAGTCTGCAGCTTGTTATAGTAGTAACTTAAATTTCTAAGTTCTGGTGTTCATGTCTGGCATAAGGTCTTTGGTCAGGAGGTCTCTGCAAATGATTCGGATTCCACTGTGTCCCTCTCTGTCTCTGAGTCCAAAATCTCCAGCTTATATGGAGTCCTGCATCCAGCAGGGGTGAGGTTGACTAGGGTCTGTGTTCGGTTCTCTTCTACCCTAACCTTCAACCTTTTCTAAATTTCCATATATAAAAATACATTTAGTCAAGTGGTTTTCCAAATTTGGGGTTGTTCAGTCCCCTTTTGAGAATGGTCAGAGGGATCAAATATGTACCCCTGTCATCAGCCCTAGGCAGTGGTAACCAATTAGCTGACTCTTTGTTCATTAGTGCATGACTTGTTTTGTCGCTGGTATCATGTTGGTGGCATGGTTCCACTCGACTTAGCTGGCATTTGTCTGTTCATGACCATTCACTCATATGCCATGTGTTTTTGAACTCAAAGGGTGAGAAGATCATTGATGAAGCAAACTTGGAGTGAAGAAGGATCAATCCTTTGGGAGCTACACAAAACAAGAATCCTTTGGAATAAAGAATTAACTCTGGTTAAAAATGTAACGACGATTTGGTTTATATATTTGTTGTATACAGCAGTTTTAACCCTTCCCACTTATTGTTATAATCAAATGAAGCTTGTTTTAGTAGTAACTTAAATTTTCCAAGTTCTGATCTTCAGAGCTGGCACAAGGTCTTGGTCAGGAGGTCTCAGCAAACGTGTGGGGACTGTGTGTGTGTGTCTCTCTCCCAGCTGTCAAAAATCTCCAGCTTATATGGAGTCCTGTGTCTAGCGGGGGTAGGGTTGACTAAGGTTTGTGTTCATTTGTCTTCAACCCTAAGCATCAACATCAATCTAAAATTCCATATATAAAAATACATTTACTCAAGTGATTTTACAAATTTGTAGTTGTCCAGCCCCCTTTTGAGAGTGGTCAGAGAAATCAAGCTGTCCCTTAACTCCCTTCACATCTCATCTTGCACCATAGCTCCATATAGGCAGTGCTAATCTCTCTTCCTTCTCTCAGCAGCTAACTTCTGCCCACTCCTAGGGCTGGTGTGACAAATTCAACTTTCTGATGGTATAGCGAAAACAAAAGGGATCTTCAGTCATTAATCTTTCTTTATCAGTTTGTCCCATGCTGTGATTTCTCAATCAACCAGACCACTCAAGAATTGGAAAAGGAAATAAAAATTATTACTACTCTCCTTAAAACAAAAGTTTATCTTTTTTCTGTCTATGCATTTTTTATGATCAACAGACCACATAGCCTTTTTATCCAGCATCCTGTGTATGATGATAAACTACATCTGCGTCCTGGGTAAGACGATAAACTATGTCCAACAGCAAGGCTTCTGATAATACGTTTTTGAAAAAATGTTGTCTGCTGTACATTTTTGAAAAAATATTACCAGCTGTACGTTTTTTTATTTTTATTTATTTATTTTTTTTTTTTTTGAAAGAATACTGTTGCCGGCTACACATTTTTGAAAACATAATGTTACCAGCTATATGTTTTGGAAAAATAGTATTACCAGCTATACATTTTTGAGGAAAAATAATATTAACACAAATTAGATTTTTGACAAAGCAAAAATATTACCAAGAAAAAAAAAGTTGTCAGCATTAAATGACCCATTGAGGTCAATGTGCCGTAAAACAAACCAAACCAAACCAAACCTTTTTGTGCATGGTCACTTCTATCTAAAGGAATCTGAATTAATATTTGGATATAAAATTTTTATAAATCATAATGGTGAATGCTCTATCTCTGTGTGGGCACTTCTCTTCTGGGTGGCTGATTCAAAACAGATTGTTTTTCCTGGCCCTTTTGTCCAGAGGAATCATAAATGTTATTTCAGCAACCACCCTGGTATCTTTATCAACATGCGTTTTTATTTTAGCTGACATCTTTGTGGATACCTTAATGCCCTCTTTCTTATCGGCGATAAGTGGGAAAGGGCAGGTAGGCTTGGTTTTGCTCAACCTTACTGAATTGTGTCTAGTTAAATTTAGGTTTGATTCTCCTTGCAATTATTTCAAAACCTGGATTTTCAACACATTTCATTTTTAATTTTCTTAACTTTTCAATTCATCTTCCTGCGAATTTTGATAATTACCATCCAGTTGGTAGACGCTTTCCTTTTCCAATTCTTCCCTCTGTCTGTTTCTTTTTTGTTTGATCAACCTCCAAAGATCTCAGTGTCACACAGACCAATCAATTGATTCAATATAATTGGTCCATTTTGTGTCAGCAGAAAATATGTGACCAAGAAGGCGGAATGAGTTAACTCAGTAACTGCAAAATAAATTTTATAATTTGGAGAAAAATGTTTCATATTTAATAGAGTAAACTTTCTTTGAATTCATTATTGAACTAATGAAGTTTTTACTATGAATTACATTGTAAAAATATATTTAAAATAATTTTGAAGTTGTAAAAGTCTTTTTTTTTTTTTTATATATATGTTCTTTTTAAGTGTTCCTTGTACAATATATTGGGTAATGTATAAAATAATGTATAAATACTAACATTAAAAATGATACTTTTAATATTTTATCTTGTTACACAGGATTGGAGAGTGCTGAAAAGTTATCAGTTTGGATCATTTACCAAAATCTAACTAAACACCCAAATTTTTTTTTAATCCCAACCAGCCTGAAAATTTAGAATTATTCTTTCATATAACTAGAGACTAATGCTTCTTTTTTTTATTTTTTTTTTTTTTAATTTTATTTTATTTTTTTTTTTTTTCCAGCTCAAACCTGCAAATGAAGCAGTGGAACAGGTTGTTGGAAATATTCTTAAGGTTGAAAATGTTCATTTGCATGTAAGTATTACTTCTCTCTCCTACTTTGGACAATTTGTTCACTATTTACATTTGTGGTGAAATAAAAAGAAAACGGCCACCAGCAAGTAAATTCAAGCTCTCCTAACTGGTAATCCAACCTCTAGTCGTTCTTTCTTTGTTCTGTCTCAAAATCGCACAGACTTTTCCAGCCGCCAACCGTGAACGTCACTCCAAGCCTTTTTCGAACTGGGAAAAACTAGTTGCTTTTATATTTGTCCATATACCCATAATCCCTTGCGTCTTCATGCGATCCCATAGTTCATTCCGTCTCTGTCCCATAATGCATTGCATATTCATTGCATAAAAAGGCAATGCAAGCCCCCCCCCTATTCTTTTACGTTATCTGGCCGAGGACGGATTACGGCAGAGCGGTAAATGCTTTTTTTCTCCTTCATTTCAACTGCAGTAGCCGTACATGCTAAGCAAATACGGGATCTATTTTGGCGGGGAAAAGGCAAGTCGCAACCAGTTGTGCTCGTCCCAGGTTCTGCCTCATCATGTCTGCCACAACATTCAGACTAATGTCCTCCTCTTTATTGCTATAATCACAATGTTTTAACCATTGTGCTCTCCAGCTTTCTTCAAGTGTCTGTCAATCAGGAAATTTTGAAACAAACCCTTTATTTAATCTATGTAGGTAATTTTTTTTCATGTCTAGGGATATCTCATCTTTTTCTTTTTTAATATGGCTCACTTGTTGCTTGCCTTGTTTCTACTGAGTCATTGGGATAACGAAAGATGCCTTTCAAAAGTTAAGCAAAGTGTTAAGAAACCAAAAAAAATCTCACTAGAAACAAAGTAAAGAATACTTAATTGTCATGTAATATCGGTCCTCCTATATAGTAGTGAATGCTGGATAATCTCTTCACAGATTAAGTGGTGTCTGTATTATTTGGTCTGACCCAGGGATTGAACTCACTCGTATATCACCAATTTCACTGACCATTGTTTCAATCCTCTAGGCTATTGTCTCAACAATAGAAAACCTGGGAACATTTTTTTTTTTTTTTTTAATTTTAAATTTTGAATTGACATCAGAAGAAAAATAATCTCCCTAACTTGATAATAATGAGTCAACAGTAAACATAATAATAATAATAAAAAATTTTATAGCAAAGATAGAATTATAGTCAGGATATGAAATGTTAGGACTTTTTTACGAAAACTTAGGAAATGTAAAACAGGAAGTGGAATATACAAAAATAGAAAGGATGTGTCTTCTCACCAGATTTATTCAACCTTTACAGTGAGTTAATTCTGATAGAATTAGAATTCCTGCTGGGATTCATTATTGGTGGCCACAGTCTTAACAACATTGGGTTGCTCTCCCATCAGGCAAGAACCTCCTACCAACAGAATATTTTTCCGTTATCAACGCTCTGATTGGGACTCATTCTGTGACTTCCTTCGTGATGTCCCTTGGAAGTAAGTTTTTAATCATCCTGTTCAAAAATATATCTCTGAGGTCTCATCCTTGTTGAAATGCAAGTATCGAAGCTTTCATTCCAGCACTGAAATACTAAGCGAAACCATGATCATCTTGTTACTCACCTGCTGACCCACATGAATCACTTCTTCTGACTGTACCAGAGCGACAGGTCTAATTGTAACAGATATCTCTTTGTCTCTGCTCATAATGAACGCAAGCTTGTCCTCTAAGAAGCAAAGTTACTGTTTACTGGTAGAATGAAACAATGTATAGCCCCTCACAAGTTCTGTTAGAGAGATTCTTGGTGCCTCTGCAAGAGTGTACTGAGCAACAGCAAATCCTTAGTCCCTCTTCTCTTCAATCAGTTTGAAATTTTGACATCTACAGCAGATAAGGTTAAGTGCTTTGCTCGGAAGTTCACTTCCAATTCCACACTCGACTCATCTGGAGTAACCAAGCCTGATTTTCCCCCTAGAACAGAGGCTCTATTGAGCGAGATGTGCATAATCCCGTCACTTGTTTCAGACATCATTTCCTAACTAGACACCTGCGAGGCAAGCAGATGTGACAGAAAAGGAAATATATATATCTTATTACTTATCAAGATTGGTGAAGTGAGTGAGATAATTAATGAACACCTATACCTTCCTGGGTGTGCACTGTCTCTTTGTTTATTCCATTGTGCATGTGTGAATTATTGATAATGCATTTGTCTATGTGAGCTTTTATATCGGTGTGTGTGTGTGTTGTAGTTTTTTCCTGTGTGTGTGTGTTTGTGTGTGTGTATTGTAGTTTTTCCCTCTATGTGTGTGGCTGTGTGTGTGTGTGTATTGTAGATTATTCCTGTGTGTGTGTGTATTGTAGATTATTCCTGTGTGTGTGTGTGTGTGTATTGTAGATTATTCCTGTGTGTGTGTGTGTGTGTATTGTAGATTATTCCTGTGTGTGTGTATTGTAGATTATTCCTGTGTGTGTGTATTGTACATTATTCCTCTGTGTGTGTGTGTGTGTGTGTATTGTAGATTATTCCTCTGTGTGTGTGTGTGTGTGTATTGTAGATTATTCCTGTGTGTGTATTGTAGATTATTCCTCTCTGTGTGTGTGTATTGTAGATTATTCCTCTGTGTGTGCATGTGTGTGAACTGCAGTTCAATCCTCTGTGTGTGTATGTGTGAATTGCAGTTCAATCCTCTGAGTGCACGTGTGTGTGAGAATTGTAGATCATTCCTCTGTGTATGTGTGTAAATTGTTGCTTATTCTTGTGTGTGGGTGATTTGTTTATTCTTGTGTGTGTGTGAATTGTTGCTTATTCCTCTCTCTGTGTGTGTATTGCAGTTTATTCTACTGTGTGTAAATTGTAGTTTATTCCTCTGTGTATGTGTGGATTGTAGTTTATTCCACTGTATGTAAATTATAGTTTATTCCTCTGTGTGTTTGTGTGTGTGAATTGTAGTTTATTCCTCTGTGTGTGTGTGTGTGTGTATTGTAGTTTATTCCTCTGTGTGTGTGTATTGTAGTTTATTCCTCTGTGTGTGTGTATTGTAGTTTATTCCTCTGTGTGTGTGTATTGTAGTTTATTCCTCTGTGTGTGTGTTTGTTGTACTTTATTCCGGTGGTTGTGTGTGTGTGTGTGTGTTGTAGTTTATTTCTCTGTGTGCATGTATGTGTAAATTGCAGTTCATTCCTCTGTGTGGGTATGTAAATTGTAGCTTATTCTTATGTGTGTGTGTAAATTACAGTTTATTCTTGTGTGTGTGTGTGTAAACTACAGTTTATTCTTGTGTGTGTGTGTGTGTAAACTACAGTTTATTCTTGTGTGTGTGTGTGTGTGTAAACTACAGTTTATTCTTGTGTGTGTGTGTGTGTGTGTGTGTAAACTACAGTTTATTCTTGTGTGTGTGTGTGTGTGTGTAAACTACAGTTTATTCTTGTGTGTGTGTGTGTGTGTGTAAACTACAGTTTATTCTTGTGTGTGTGTGTGTGTGTGTGTAAACTACAGTTTATTCTTGTGTGTGTGTGTGTGTGTGTGTGTAAACTACAGTTTATTCTTGTGTGTGTGTGTGTGTAAACTACAGTTTATTCTTGGGTGTGTGTGTGTAAACTACAGTTTATTCTTGGGTGTGTGTGTGTAAACTACAGTTTATTCTTGGGTGTGTGTGTGTAAACTACAGTTTATTCTTGGGTGTGTGTGTGTAAACTACAGTTTATTCTTGGGTGTGTGTGTGTGTGTAAACTACAGTTTATTCTTGTGTGTGTGTGTGTGTGTAAACTACAGTTTATTCTTGTGTGTGTGTGTGTAAACTACAGTTTATTCTTGTGTGTGTGTGTGTAAACTACAGTTTATTCTTGTGTGTGTGTGTAAACTACAGTTTATTCTTGTATGTGTGTGTAAACTACAGTTTATTCTTGTATGTGTGTGTAAACTACAGTTTATTCTTGTATGTATGTATGTGTGTGTATGTGTGTGTAAACTACAGTTTATTCTTGTATGTATGTGTGTGTGTAAACTACAGTTTATTCCTGTGTGTGTGTGTGTGTGTGTAAACTACAGTTTATTCCTGTGTGTGTGTGTGTGTGTGTAAACTACAGTTTATTCCTGTGTGTGTGTGTGTGTGTAAACTACAGTTTATTCCTGTGTGTGTGTGTGTGTGTAAACTACAGTTTATTCTTGTGTGTGTGTGTGTGTGTGTGTGTGTAAACTACAGTTTATTCTTGTGTGTGTGTGTGTGTGTGTAAACTACAGTTTATTCTTGTGTGTGTGTGTGTGTGTAAACTACAGTTTATTCTTGTGTGTGTGTGTGTGTGTGTAAACTACAGTTTATTCTTGTGTGTGTGTGTGTGTGTGTGTAAACTACAGTTTATTCTTGTGTGTGTAAACTACAGTTTATTCTTGTGTGTGTAAACTACAGTTTATTCTTGTGTGTGTAAACTACAGTTTATTCTTGTGTGTGTAAACTACAGTTTATTCTTGTGCATGTGTAAATTGTATTTTATTCCTCTGTGTGTGTGTGTGTGTGTGTGTGTGAATTGTAGTTTATTCCTGTGTGAATTGTAGTTTATTCCTGTGTGAATTGTAGTTTATTCCTGTGTGAATTTTAGTTTATTCCTGTGTGTGTGTGAATTGTAGTTTATTCCTCTGTGTGTGTGTGTGTGTGTGTGTGTGTGTGTGTGTGAATTGTAGTTTATTCCTCTGTGTGTGTGTGTGTGTGTGTGTGTGTGTGTGAATTGTAGTTTATTCTTGTGTGTGTGAGAATTGTAGTTTATTCCTGTGTGTGAGTGTGTTAATTAATTGTAGTTTATTCCTCTAATTTGGAAATATGAAAAAGTTTATAAAAATAAATGAATAGACAGAGAGATGCACATTGTTTTTATTATCTATGTTGTTCGTTTTTATATTTTTGACAATTTCTTATTTTTACTTGTATTTTTTTTTCTTTTTTCAAAACCTCTTAGGTCGAGAAACTTACTGGCATGTATCTTGAAACATACAAGAGAGAAGGAAATATTAATGAGCTCTTCTTTTTGGATCATAACCCCATCTTAATTCCTTTACAGTCAAACGATAAAGAGAAATCATCATATCAGTGAGTGTCTCTCATTTGCATTGACTTTTTTTTTTTATGGAAATTGAGCGAAAATGTTTTTCAAAATTCTTTAAATTTTAATATTAATATACTCCAGTTTATCTCTGAACAAGGATTCACTTTTCATTTTGATGAGGATGAGTTCAAATCTAACTGAAAGTAATTCCTTTAATTAAACCCTAAATAATCTATATTTAATACTAGCTTAAAAGCTGCCCTATTGAACAGCATTTAAACTAGCTTCTGCAGAGGGCTCTTGATCAAGCCTTCATCACAATAGGTAGGGAGGAGTAGATGTGATAGGCAACAACAAACTACAGAAGAACTCAAAATTGATTACTGTATTTAAGTATTGCATTAATATTTAAGCTTACATTTTAAAAGTTCAACAATCATTCTTCTGCTGCAACATAGTTTAAAGACAATTTGATGTATGTAGATCCTAACTTTCTGTACAAACAATTATTTTTATTTCATTAGTGACTTTCACTGGATTTTGCAATTAATTTCAATTATTCCCAAATTTATGTTATAAAAATTATCATACAAAAAAATTTGTCACAAAAAATCACCAAAAACAATTGCAGTAATGAAAACTTGGGAATCCAAAATTTCAGTATTGTGGATCCAGATCCGGTCTGGAATGTTTTTAATTTGCTCATGGAGTTGGCCTGATTCCAAAATGGTATATGTTGGGCTACAACCTCTAGGAATAAAGTTTAGAAAGTGTGGCACACTGACATTCATATTTATTATATAGATTATAGAAAGCAGTTTTTCTTTTTTTTTCTGTTTCTTTCTTTTCTTTTTTTCTCTTCTCTCTTTCTCTCCTCTTCTCTCTTTCTCTTTTCTTTTCTCTTTCTATTAATAAAAGAGAGACACATCAGTATGCCTTTTCTTATGCATTCTACTTCCTGTTACATATCAACTGTCAACAAAAGATCTGGGCTGAGTTGTATCATGGGGATTCTTTTTTTATGGGGTGTGACTTAGTAAACAATGCAAACTTTCTTGGTATTCCCACTTGTTGCAGTAAATTCTTATTTGCGGCATTGTCTTGCAAAATGTTGCTCAGAATTCTTCTGAGACTTTGTAGAATACTTTGAAAGAAGAAGGCCAGAGCATACAACAGGTCTAGTTCCATGTCTAATGGATGTCAGTTATCAGTTATCTCCTGTTAATTTCCCTCTCCAAATTCTCCACCGCCTTAACCAGGTATTGAACTCACTCCTTGGGTCCTGTCACTGGATCTAACCAACGTCTTTATCCATTGTGCCATGTGTCTGTGAGGACATCTGTGCATGACTTTCTGGGTATTTTTTTACCAGTGCTCATATTGCAATTTTTTGCTGTTATCCATCATGTTTTTACCAGAGCTCAATTTGCAATTTTTGTTGTTGTTATTACTTTTCTCTGGCACTCCTTATTACTGGTTCCCATATTGTATTCATTTCTATGCTTAGTTGGCTCAGGTGATTTTTGTGGCCTAGCATAAATAGTGTACATAATACCTCATCTCAGAAATATAAACGGATACTGAGAAATGTTAAAGCAGCTATATTTTGACAATGTAGACCAATGGTATATGCACTGATCAGAATCTGTTCTATATAATGGCACATAATACCCTTTGGGGCTTTGAGTTACATGAATCACCTTGTCCAGATAAGGAGACTTCATCTAGAATTAGTAAACAAGGAAATATGTCAGATGATGGATGCAACTGTTACTGTGGACTGCAGAATAAATCTCAACAAAAGTTTCTTGAACTTGCCTAAAAACTGAGGAAGTTGTGGAACAGGGAGTTAACAGTTGTGCCAGTTATTGTTAGAGCACAAGGAACAGTCTCAGAACTTAGAAAAAAGATTGGAGAAAGTGAAAACTAGAAGAAACGTTAGTACTATCCCGATGATAAAATTACAAAAAAAAAAAAAAAAAAAAAAAACTGCTAGTGGAGTATTGAGGAAACTTGCTGTCACTTAATCTCCAGTGTAAATCATCCGTTATTATTGATACGAACACTTAATGAGTTGAAAGCATTCAGATGAGGGCAATGATGATAAACTACATCCAACAGCAAGGCCTCTGATTGGAGATTTTGAGGAGTGTGAAATTAATTCCTGATAGTGCCCCCCCCCCAAAGAAAAGTAAAATATGTTGAAAGTATAAAAATACATTTTTCTATTAAAAAAAAAAAAAAATTACCAACAATACATTTTACCTGTAATTGAAGGCATACAATTGTATTCAATATATTTAGATTTTGGAATTAATATAACTCATAGAGGTTGATATGCCGCTAAACAAAACCGAACAACCGGAATAAAAGAACTCTTTCATGACATTAGTCCATATAATATCAGATAATTTCTTAAATCAAACTGTATTCCAAAATATAACTTTATAACAAAACTACAACATAAAACACACATATCACCGCCTCTAGTAATTATGTCCACACAAACATGTATATGCACAAAACCAGAGTATCATCTACCATGTATTCAATTGTGAAAGCAGAATGACATATTTTTATTACTTCAAAGCTACCAAGAAAATTAAATTTCTGCATTAAATGACTCATAAGGAGTTGACATGCTGTTAAACAAACAAAATGAAATAAAAATGATGGCATTATCGAAATCAGGTAGAATACTAAGAGTATTGAAGGAGTATTGAAGAGACTTGCTGTCACTTAATCTCTGGTACAAACCATTAAATACAATCAATGTAACACTCCAATAAAGTATTTATAGCTCTAGTAGTAAAATAATAATGTATTATAATGTATAATAAAGTATTTATAGCTCTAGTAGTAAAATAATGTATTATAATGTATTATAAAGTATTTATAGCTCTAGTAGTAAAATAATAATGTATTATAAAATATTTATAGCTCTAGTAGTAAAATAATGTATTATAATGTATTATAAAGTATTTATAGCTCTAGTAGTAAAATAATAATGTATTATAAAGTATTTATAGCTCTAGTAGTAAAATAATAATGTATTATAAAGTATTTATAGCTCTAGTAGTAAAATAATAATGTATTATAAAGTATTTATAGCTCTAGTAGTAAAATAATAATGTATTATAAAGTATTTATAGCTCTAGTAGTAAAATAATAATGTATAATAAAGTATTTATAGCTCTAGTAGTAAAATAATAATGTATTATAATGTATAATAAAGTATTTATAGCTCTAGTAGTAAAATAATAATGTATTATAATGTATAATAAAGTATTTATAGCTCTAGTAGTAAAATAATAATGTATTATAATGTATAATAAAGTATTTATAGCTCTAGTAGTAAAATAATAATGTATTATAATGTATAATAAAGTATTTATAGCTCTAGTAGTAAAATAATAATGTATTATAATGTATAATAAAGTATTTATAGCTCTAGTAGTAAAATAATAATGTATTATAATGTATAATAAAGTATTTATAGCTCTAGTAGTAAAATAATAATGTATTATAATGTATAATAAAGTATTTATAGCTCTAGTAGTAAAATAATAATGTATTATAATGTATAATAAAGTATTTATAGCTCTAGTAGTAAAATAATAATGTATTATAATGTATAATAAAGTATTTATAGCTCTAGTAGTAAAATAATAATGTATTATAATGTATAATAAAGTATTTATAGCTCTAGTAGTAAAATAATAATGTATTATAATGTATAATAAAGTATTTATAGCTCTAGTAGTAAAATAATAATGTATTATAATGTATAATAAAGTATTTATAGCTCTAGTAGTAAAATAATAATGTATTATAATGTATAATAAAGTATTTATAGCTCTAGTAGTAAAATAATAATGTATTATAATGTATAATAAAGTATTTATAGCTCTAGTAGTAAAATAATAATGTATTATAATGTATAATAAAGTATTTATAGCTCTAGTAGTAAAATAATAATGAAAGGAACAATAGAACAACAAATAATGCACTAAGACAAATCACATATACTGGATTCAGTTTATTCACTTTCATTGATACTGTCACACATCTGGAAGGTCTGTAGAAGGTCATGTCAGCCATTTGAAATAGAAAATTATATAATAATGACAATAATTTTGGACCACCCTGGACATAAAATTGCTTTGGAATATTCATTGAATGTATGCTGAAAAGTTCCCCAAATCTGAGCTGTTGACTAAATAACAAAATTTTCTTTTTTTACTTCCTAATTGGTCAGGTCCTAAAGTTTTTTGGCAAACTCTTATACTGTAAATGGTTTGCAATGAAATTGATTAATATTAGGGAATTCATTGTTTTGTTTATTATTATTATTATTTTTAATTATTTTTATTGTCATCATCTTTTCATAATATTTATTTTTCCTATTCAGTCCTAAGGATAACTCAAACAGTTCACCTCACAGACTTGCTCCCCTTACTCCAGTCAGGTGAGTGTGCTTTTCTATAACACAATTTTGGTTTGCCTTGCAGGATTTTTTGTTCTTCTTTATATGAATATTAAATAGGAAGATGAAGAATTGATTCTGATATGGAAGACTGGTTTTGAAATTTATCAGAGTTAGCCAAAATTTAAATGTTTATTAACTCTGTGTTAATCATCTTGGATTTCTGAAAATGGATAGTCATTTGGGGGTGTTCACACAAATGAAACATGCATATCTCTCTCTCTCTCTCTCTCTCTCTATATATATATATATATATATATATATATATAGTGTAACCTGGATATAAGAGAGTTGTCGGGACAGGAGAAGTCGTCTCTTATATTCGGGTTTGGTCTATTATATATACATTAACACAGGCTCTAATTTGGGACCAGAGAAAATCTCTCTTGTATCCGAGTTTCTCTTATATCTGGGTTACACTGTATATATATATATATATACACACACACACACACACATTATATATAAGTGGATATTGAAGTCAACACCTAGCAGCAACAGTCTTTCATGATTATATGCAGCCGTTATGACTATTGCGTATAATCATGGAACAGACTGTTGCCACTGACTGTTGACTTCAATATCCACTTTTATATTTACATACATTCTATCCCTGATAGTCAGCACTTTATCCCATAAATATAGCATACCTGAAAACTATATTTTATCATTTATAATATCATGAAAAATTACCTTCATTAGTCAGGTGTGTGTGTGGGGGGGGGGGTGGTGACAGGACACCCTGAAGAAGTAAAAGTGATATTTGGATCCCATGACAACTGAGCTACAACTGCACCACACCACATGCGGCACACCCTCACTGAGTCAGAAGAGTAGTGGGAGAGAGAGCAAAAGAAATGAGTTGTCAACTAGATATTAGTACTTTAAAATTTTTGGGTAACAAAACACCCCAAATGACTAATGCAGGTTTTATACAATATTCATTAACATAGATCCAAGTCTTATAATTCAAATTAAAGACAAATGTAGAAACATTTTGAGTTATTGCAAATGTTCAAACTGATGGCTGTCCTGGCCCGGACATGCTAAGAATATAGATCAATAAAATTGAAAACATTACAGATCATTTCATTTGTTATTTGGTTCAGGTATTGAACATATAAATCTTTGGGTCAAGTCACATGGCCCAGTGGATAAAATGTTGGTTAAAGTAATCCAGTGACTTGACCCAAAGGGTTGTGGTTTCAATACCTTGCTACAGCAGAGGTGAACAATAACTTGGAGTGTTAAAAATAACTAATACTGAAATATCCAAATGAGGCATGACACATGGAACTAGAACAATCTACCCTGGTGGACAAAATAAAGAGTTTGGTTGAAAATTCCGATCACTTGAAGGCCAGAGCTTACTGTGGCTGAAACATTGTGAATATGGCCACAAAGACAAGGACAACAGTTTGAACAATATAAATAGTGTACATAAAAAGAAACAGCCACATTACACGTCAAAATTTGGAAACTTGCTTAAAATATTCTCATAAACTGTGAGTTGTGTATTTTTCTTTTGCTTGGTTTTCTTTTCATTGTTTCCTAGTTTTATCTCCCTCTTGTCACGTCTTATCTCCCCCTCCTCCTTTTGTGCTGTCTTACCTCCCCCTCCTCCGTTTGTGCTGTCTTACCTCCCCCTCCTCCTTTCCATACTCTGTATTATCTCTCCCTCCTCCCTTTTCTCCCTTATTATCTCTCCCTCCTCCTTTTTCTCCCTTATTATCTCTCTCTTCTTTCCCTTCCTCCTCCGACCTTATTCTTTTCTCCTATTGCTTTACACCCACTTTCACACCCTCTTTTCCCAATTATTTCTCAGTATTATGTAGGTTGAAAGTGTTATTCCAACTCAGAAGAACTGGTGTCGAAACAGATACTACACTCTGATTCTAGGTGGAAAAAGCATAATGGTTGTACATGCAAACAAGCAGAATAACAATATCAATAATATCAATTCCTATCTGATGTCTTGATTGTCTGAAAGTCCAGTTTTTCTTATGGCAGCAGTTGAGCTTGAAGAAAACTTTGGTCACTTTTGCACTGGAAGATACCAACTTCATTTGGTGGATGTATGGGATTTTTTTTAGTAAACACTTTTTGTGTTAATTTTTAAAATCCAATTATTTTATTCTTTTATTTTTTTTTTGCTTATTCCTTTATTTTTTTTTTGCTTATTCCTTTATTTTTCTTTTGCTTATTCCTTTAATTTTTTTTTTTGCTTATTCCTTTAATTTTATTTTTTTGCTTATTCCTTTAATTTTTTTTTTGCGTATTCCTTTATTCTTTTCTTTTTTGCGTATTCCTTTATTCTTTTCTTTTTTGCGTATTCCTTTATTCTTTTCTTTTTTGCGTATTCCTTTATTCTTTTCTTTTTTGCGTATTCCTTTATTCTTTTCTTTTTTGCGTATTCCTTTATTCTTTTCTTTTTTGCGTATTCCTTTATTCTTTTCTTTTTTGCGTATTCCTTTATTCTTTTCTTTTTTGCGTATTCCTTTATTCTTTTCTTTTTTGCGTATTCCTTTATTCTTTTCTTTTTTGCGTATTCCTTTATTCTTTTCTTTTTTGCGTATTCCTTTATTCTTTTCTTTTTTGCGTATTCCTTTATTCTTTTCTTTTTTGCGTATTCCTTTATTCTTTTCTTTTTTGCGTATTCCTTTATTCTTTTCTTTTTTGCTTATTCATTTATTTTCTATTTTCTTTTTTTGCTTATTCATTCTTTTTTTCACTTATTCCTTTATTCCTTCTTTTTTTTTGCTTATTCTTTTATTCCTTCTTTTTTTTTTTGCTTATTCTTTTATTCCTTCTTTTTTTTTTTGCTTATTCTTTTATTCCTTCTTTTTTTTTTGCTTATTCTTTTATTCCTTCTTTTGTTTATTCCTTTATTTTTTATTCTTTTCTTTTTTGCTTATAACTTTATTCTATTCATTTTTCTTTTCTTTTTTCTTTTTTTGCTTATTCCTTCTCCATTCCATGTTATCTCTTTCTTTCTTTTTTGTCCCACCCTTCATTTATTTTTATTTTTTTTCCTCCCCTTTTCTGACTTTTTTTTCTTTTTTCTTTTTCTGGTGCATTTACTCAGAAATTAATTTTCGTTTTCATTATTTTCAGTACCGCAGTAACAAAAGTTGAACAACTCATGAATTTGTTGATGGAACAACCAGATAAACCAGATGATGTTCTTAAAGAATTTTTTCAGGTAAGATTATGAAAGTGGACAGGGGATTTCCAGGTAAACCTCTTTCACAATAATAGAAAAAGTATTGGAAAGTGGTTGTTAATAAAAAAAAAAAAATTCACATTCATTTTGGTCAATATCGTGGAAGTTTGGTGTAATGGATAGTGGCTCAGAATGACTAATCAGAGTTAAGTTCCAATTCCAGTTGGGTTTGGTACATTCACTTCACAGGTTAATCATTAGACCACTTGTTCTTATATTTAAGAGATGCAGAGTAGATAATTACTAATCTGAGTTTAGTACAAGGCCAGTGTATTAGTTCATTCAGCAAAGATCAAATGCAGTGCACCATTGAATTGTTTGGGAGATAATTTTGCTGTCAGTGCTGAAAAATGTCCTTGTGTCAGACTAACCTGGCACAAGTGGGTCTTCTAGTATGAACAACATTGGTTTACAAGCTTGCTACTTATGGTATGACAGATGTCCATGTGAATTAAATGTTTAAATCAATAATATTTAAAGAAATTGAATTTAGTTACTAAATAATGATTTTATATGTTGTGGGTGTTGTTCAACAAAACTCTGTCTTTTATTAAATGATAAAACCAATATAATTATTTTTAATTATTGTATCTTGTTTCAGTTTTTTCTATCTCTCTCTCAGGATTGAATCCTTTGAGATTTAAAATAAAGTTTAGATGTATATATAACCTGAAATGAAAAAGCATTTTGAGCATACTTTCAATAAAAATTAAGTGGAAATCTAGTCATATATAGATGCGATGCAGGGGAGGTAACTATTTTTTTCTCCCTCTTATATTTAGACCAGTGTTTCTTAACATTATTTTTTCCATATCTCACCTAAGCATCTATAAAATCTTGATACTCCCCACTGTGACCTTATTATTCAAAAAGTGAACGCCTATTCACGTGGAGGAAGCCTAAAAGGCTATTCATTAACTTCACTTTTCTTAAGAACTTGAGACTGCATGCATGCATGCAATAGTATTATCATTTAATTTTAGTATTTTACAATATTTATAAAAATTATTGTGTTACTAATAAGTATATGTATATTATATAGAGTACATACATAATTACACATGTACATACACATAAATATATATATATGTATGCATACTGTATATTCACTGTGTATTAACTCACACACAATCGAAAAAATTCACTGTTAATAACTCATTTTTGAATTGCTCCCTGTGTTACATGCTCCCTCCCACACACACACACTTTGGGAGCTATGGGTTTAGCCTATTGTCTTGTATAGAATATCCCTCAATCTTTAAGAAAAAGATAAAATTTAATCAATTTCTCTATGGCCCACTGTTCAACTAAATTATTGAAGTTCATTAATAACTTTTTAAATGAATTTTTATTGGCAGAAATAAAATTTGATTTGTAATTTTTATTTGATCATTCTCCTATTTTTGTTCACTATACTTATAAGATTAAAAATTGCATAATTGGCTTGAATTCATTTTTGTTATTTATGCTTTTTAAAATGTTTTCTTCTGTAAATTTTTAATTTTTTATAGAAATGCAACCCAAACCCATCAGATACAATCTGTGGGCGAATCAGAAACTGTGAGATCGCATTTGTTCAACGTTTCTTGGCCTTTGGTGGAGAACAGCCATTCATACAAAAGTTGGCGCAACAAAGATACCAGCTCATAGTGAAATTATATTTCCGTACACTGAAGTCTTTACTTATATCTGTAAGTATCTTGGTTGTTAACATTAGTAGTACTGAGTTATCAAGGACTTAATCATCGATAATAAAGTTGGTCTTTGGAAATATCTGTAAAAAAAAATACAACCTTCCATCCTTTTGGAAATTTCATGAATATTTTGCATGTGACATTGTTCACTAGAACAAAATGTTTTATTCTGTCAGTGTAGGCAATCATCGAATGATAGTGTTTTAATTGTGATGTTTTGTTGTTCTTCTATGGCAACAAGAACAATCTTGGTTGACAAATTGAGCCACTATTTAAATTAACTGGTCTGCTCATAAAAAAAAAAAACAAAAAAAAACAGGGAAGACCTTTTTGTAGATTTGCATTCGTTAGAGCTTCATCTACACAATATTTGTCAAAATTGAAAAATATTGATTTTTTTTAATTTTAATTTTATTTTTTTAAATTTTTTTTATCATTTTAGAAGGGGATCCTGTTTGATATAAAAACGGTGTCAAATTGATCCATGATTTTGTAAGGAGTTATCTGTACTTTGTTTTTATTTACAAATGTTAAGTTTGAAACTGATTAAGTCCTTGATAACTCAGTACTACTAATGTTATATTTTTTTCCCAAAATCATAATTTGTAATGTTGAGCATATATTGTTGTTGGCGGAACTCATTGCTGAGTATTGGGATGCTCACCAACAATTACTTCTGTGTAAATGAGTTCTAATTTGCTTTCTGGTGTTTTCAAAGGATGCTGTTTTTTTTTTGTGGATTGTTTCCAGTAATTGATTCTTTTTGCAGCTTCTTTCTCCCAATTGACTGGAACAATTTCTGTCCTCAGCAAGGTGTTTTTAAGCTGATCCATGAATTGGCAACATGGGGCTCCACATGGTCTTTTGTCATTTTCTTGTGTGTGTGTGTGTGTACAGTGTAACCCGGATATAAGAGATATTTTCTCTGGTCCCAAATTAGAGCCATACTTACATAAACAAAATAGACCAAACCTGGATATAAGAGACTTCTTCTCCGGTCCCGACAACTCTCTTATATCCGGGTTACACTGTATATATTTTAAAGAAAGACATTCGAATGACCAACACAAAAACAGAGAATGTCTCATATCGAGAATATTTAACATTGAAAAACATAAAGGAAAAAAATTAATTATTTTTAATAATATGTGGAAATCTCCACCCTTTACCTGAAGATGGTCGTGAGACCAGAAACACGTGTTGTAAAACTATGAAAAATAAAGAATAATATTTTTTTAAAAACCCACATTACAATCAAAAAAGTTTGCGGTACCTCTCTTCTTTTTAATATACACACTTTTCTCTCATTGGAACCATTATGACCTCTTCATTTTATATATATATATATATATATATATATATATAATATAGTTTTGTCTTTATGGTTTGTTCACGTACTTAATATTTACAATGGTTTTTGATACTATCTCACTAATCATTATTTCCACCTACACACTGCAAGACACCCAAATAATCTGTATGTATGTTTGTATTTACTAAGTTTAGCTTTGTCTGGCATAAGGTCTCAAATATGAGATATCCTGTGAATAGTAACGCTTTTGCTAGTTTAACTTATTAACCTCCATTTCAAGGTGACCATATTTATTACGCAATTAAATGAATAAAACTAACTATACAAAAATAATTTTTTTTTAACGTTTTAAATCTATTTTCATTATTGGATAAAACTTCATTTGTACATAAAACATATTTGTGCATTAAAGTACATATGCTGATGGGAAGTTTTCAACTCATAAAAAATAAGCATGCTGGTTTGAATAAATATTTCATTGGGAATTTTTACACAAGTTTAACAAATGTGGAACTCAATAGTTGTGCCATAGTGAAACTTAGTTGAGTAAGCACCATGCCAGAGAGGAAAAGTGGAGGGAATAATTTAATCCTGCTGGCACTTGTATTCAGTACAAAAGAATGCTGATGCAGCAGAGAATTATAGACACGTTATTAACAAGTTTTTGTTTTTTTATAGAACACAGATCTGAGTTTACAGTTAAGCTTCTATTATAGGACAAATGTAAAAAGTTATTCAAGCATTTTTTTTTTTTTTTATTGAAGACAGGGAAATTTTACTGACTTAATAGGACTGAATATCTTGTTGGAGGTACAAAATTTAATTACAACAGAATGGGCATAATTAAAAAGAAGATGAAAAAAGGGAAACAACTAATGTTTAATATGAAAGAAAAGATAAAAAGAAAAGAAAAAATGTGAGAACCATTATCGCTTCTATTGCAGTGGAATTTGGCACACTGCCTGGGGAAATGGAAATTGTAATTTGTTCAGCCATTTTACCCAAAATTAATTGTAAGTGTTGTTTGCTGCTGAATCAGTTTTAAAGTCCTCCATTTTTAAAAAAAAATTTTTAAAGCTTGTCATCACTTCTATAATTTCATATTTTGCAATGAAACTATTTTAGTCTCCGATATAGACAGACAGCTGGATATATGCATTACAAGTAATAAAATAAACTTAACAAAACTCGTTAGTATCACAGCTTATAAACAATAGAAGAGTTTATTTTTCTACACAACCAGAAAGAGACAAGTTCATTTCACAATACAACAGTTTTAAATATATTCAGCATTTAAATATTTTTATTTTTGTTTTGGCTTTGCTTGAAGAAAATGCAAGCATGAATGACACTGTTACGTCTTCATTCCATTAAATAAATATGACACAGTCAAGAAGTAGAATATCGCTTGGAGTCAATGTAGTCTTGCTGAAATCAGTAGTAAGCAGATAAGCTAGCTCTCTACGAGATCTCTCTCTCTCTTTCTCTCCTTCTTCTGTAAATTCTCAGTGTCAGTCTATATATATTTGGACAAGTCCAAGTCCTCTTCTGAAGAGGTGTGTTCATTTCCACAACAGACATTTGTCTATTGTGTTTTATTTTTAATTTACCCATTCAGCACTTGTGACTTTGCTGGCGACAGGACGATCAAATTTCAAATCTTAATTGTTTGTCCATTTAAAAATGCATTTATTAGAAAATAGTTTGTTTAAATACAGAAAGAATAAAAAAAAAAAATTTACTTCAAAGGGTTGCATATTTGGCCTTGTACTCTTTTCCTATTAACCAGGGGTTATTGCCAGACAGGGTGATTACAACGCAGATGTCCATTTCAATTTCATTCAAATTGTGGGTGCATGTGCATTTGCATGCGCACATGCATATTTTAATTTTGTGACAGACCTAAAAATGTTTAAAAAATTTAGGAAAAAGAAAATTTCAAAAACTCTTATAATTTTTATTATAATTTTGTGTGTGTGTGTGTGTGTTTTGTCCCCAACTTTGATTTTATTGCTCAGGCCAGAGTATTTGTCCAGACCGAGTGAGAGGGGATTGTATTATTCCCTTGTCTTATTTCAAAGTTTGTCAAATTTTGTGTGTGTATGTGATGTGCGTGTATATATACATTAAATGATACAAGCACATGTAAGTCATTCTGGAACAAGACGCATACAAGATTACATACATGCACACAGTTGCACAGTGTATGATGTATAGAGACTCAATTCTTCTTTTATGATATTGAAAAAAGTTTGCTATTTTGTCTTATTTTACATATATAGTAGCTGGCCACTCGTATTTGCGGATACCAGCCTACTAGAGTGACTAGCCAATCCCTATTGCAGACGCTTGCTCAGGCGCATTGTGTTTGCTCAAGATCCACAGAGCCCACCTGTGGTTTATTCTGTAACTATGCGGAGCAGACCTTTGTTACAGTTTCTGGGAAAGAGTGTGTTATCTGGCGTAATCAACAATTTGAACAAGGCCAGCACGCTCAAGCTCCCGGCCACAATGACTTGTGACTTTGTGCTAGCACAGCTATTGACGGCCCCCAAGAGTTCTGTCTATCCAATTTTACTCACAAGGCTTGGGTCAACCCGTGGTATGATTTTCAGGCACTTTCCAGAGGTGCTGCACACTGGGATCGAACCCCACTAGTTCGATAACATCAGGAAGTCTCCTTCCGGAAAATTTGACCATGGTAAGATTCAAACCAGGGTCTCATGGTCAGAATGCAAACCACTAACCACTAGGTGACATGCCCCTATATATATATATATATATATATATATATATATATATATATATATAGAGAGAGAGAGAGAGAGCATTGTGCATGAGTTGTGCTACTGGTGAGGGATGATATGTATATTTATTAATATATATTTAATAGCTCTGTTATATTACATTGAGCACTATTTTATTAACACCAACACTCTATGTGCTATATATATATATATAAATATAAAAGTGGACATGGAAGTCAGCACTTAGAGGCGACAGTCTGTTTCATGCTAGTGCAATCGGCCTGACGATTGCACTAGCATGAAACAGACTGTCGCCTCTAAGTGCTGACTTCCATGTCCACTTTTATATTTACACACGCTCTATCTCTGATATTGAGCACTTTACCCCATAAATATAGCACACTTTAAGACTATATTTCTGCATATATATATATATATATATATATATATAATTAACAAAATATAAATTTGGTTAATACATTTAAGTGTTATCCTCATATTTTCTGAATATATCCTGTTTGATTATTCAAGCAACTTCGCTTGGTCAAGTACTTTTCTACGCCTTTTTTCTCTCCATATATATAAACTATAAGTATATATATATATATATATAATTAACAAAATATAAATTTGGTTAATACATTTAAGTGTTATCCTCATATTTTCTGAATATATCCTGTTTGATTATTCAAGCAACTTCGCTTGGTCAAGTACTTTTCTACGCCTTTTTTCTCTCCATATATATAAACTATAAGTATATATATATATATATATATATATATATATATATATATATAATAATAATTTATTTGTTTAGTAGTGCATTTTAACACATACTACCTATTTCACGAAATATACATATCTGCTCAGTTTTGTATTTTGTATCCTAATATAAACAAGGACAATTTTGGGAGAAATAGATTAAATCAGACAGATTTTAATATATTTGTTTAAACATTATTTTTTAAATGGCTACTCATATTTGAGTAGATGCTTTGTTTTTATTTATCTATTAAACAGTATATTTATTTACATCTACTGTCCTGAATATTTGACAAATCTTCTTAGAAAAATATGCCCCCTCCAGCAGGATTCGTCTAGTGCAGGTGTGTCAACATGTACATGCATCTTGGTGGCCCTCACACGCGTATCTCCTTCATATTTATCATAAGATCAATGGTTTGTTTCATAATGTCTTTTCACATTATATTCTTTTGACGTCGCAATGCAGTGGTTGCAAATCAAACAGTTTATCTTTCCATTAACAGTGGTGCAAAAGTACTGTAATTCCCACTTTTCTTGAAACACACGTACTTCTTCAGATATTTTCTCTTTTTACAAGATGGAGTAGAGTTCGACATTTTTAAGGCAAAATATTACAAAATTACGAACATTTTCACTTTACATTTGTTCTTATTTAGTTGTCAAGGATCGTCACTTGATTAACCGGAAGTTAAAAATAGTCGCTGACATTCGAAAACAAAAAACCATTGAGATAGAATAAACAATCTAATGATACCAATTGAAAAAAAATCTCACTGTTTTTAATAATTTGCATTACCAACATAGACATAATTCTTGATATACCATGGCTATAGAAATCTTTGTGATGGCCGCCAAGAGGCATGTATATGTTGACACACTTGCCCTAGATGACACAGGTTTGAATCCTGCTGGAGGGTGCATATTTTTCTAAGAAGATTTGTCAAAAATTCATGCCAGTAGATGTAAATAAATAAACATACTAATAAATAAATAAAAACAGAGCATTTACTCAAATATGAGTAGCCATTTAAAAATAATGTTTAAACAAATAAATTAAAACTCTGTCAGATTTAATTCATTTCTTTATATATATAATTTTTGAAAGAAAATTTGACTGAAATATATGGCAAAATTTCAGCTGAAATTATATTTCTGTACACTGAAGTCTTTACTTATATCTGTAAGTATCTAGGCTTAAAATACATCGATAATAAAGTTGGTCTTTGGAAATATCTGTAAAAAGAAAAAACAACCTTCCATCCTTTTGGAAATTTCCTGAATATTTCCCATGTGACATTGTTCACTAGAACAAAATTTTTTATTCTGCCAGCATAGGGAATCATCAAATGATAGTGTTTGAATTGTGGTGTTTTTTTGTCCTTCTATGACAACAATCTTGATTGACAAATTGAGTTACAAAATTAACTGGTCTGCTCATAAAAAAAAACAGGAAAAATTTTTTTGTAGATTAGCATTCATTAGAGCTTGATTGCACAATATTTGTCAAAACTAAAAAAATATTGATTTTTCTTTTCTTTTTCTTTTCTTTTTTTCTTCTTTTTTTTCTTTTTCTTCTTTTTTTTCTTTTTCTTCTTTTTTTTCTTTTTTCTTTTTTTTCTTTTTTCTTTTTTTTCTTTTTCTTTTCTTTTTTTTCTTTTCTTTTCTTTTTTTTCTTTTCTTTTCTTCTTCTTTTCTTCTTTTTTTTCTTTTTTTTTTTAATCATTTTAGAAGGGGATCCTGTTTATGATATAAAAACAGTGTCAAATTGATACCTTACTTTGTAAGGAGTTATCTGTACTGTATCTATAAAAAAAATAAATAAAATAAATAAATAAAATAAAAAAAATAAAAAACTTTAAACAAAATGGTCACAATATACGGAAAAACGAATGTCAGTTTAAACTGACACCAGGAAGATATGATTTTTGTGTTGGAATTATTCAAATTTGAAGAGAATGCAGTTCAGGTTAGAATGGCCTCCATTTATGAAAGTTTGCTCTTTTGTTTTTAGTTGATTCATTTAAGTGTTGTTCTCATATTTTCTTACTGTATCATGTTCTTTGATTGTAGGAACAACGTCGCTTGGGTAAGAACTTTTCTACAGGCTTTTTACATATGGACAATTTCCACCGGTCGTTGCTAGCATGTTCAGCTGAAGTAATTCTAATGACATATGGTGTCTCATGTAAGTACACATCAATTATTTTAATGACTTCATCTTTATTGATAATTTATTTAATTGTATATAAGGCCTTTCCATATAATACATGCACTTTTCAGCAGGGAATATTAACCCAGCATTAGTCACATGGGGTGTTCTGTTACACCCAAATTTTTAATGTATTCATAAATCCGAGTTGGTAACATGTTTCTTTTGCTCCTTCCCACTACTCTCCTGATTCAGTGAGGGTGTGTAGCATATAGTGTGGCACAGTTGTAGCTCAGTTGTTGTGGGAGGTAGACATTGCTTTGTTTCCTTCAAGGCGTCCTCCTACTCCAATTGAATAAAAGTATGTTTTTATGATATATAGGATTAATATAAATATAAAATTTGTCATTTAACTGATTGATGTTACCTTCAGCATCTTGACTTGAGTTTTTGTAGCGAACCTAACAGCCAACGAGTGGCATGCGTAATATGTAAGCAGAATAGTGGACGCTTATGCAAATGTACCAACAGTTCCTGGAAAAATGAAATACTGGACAAACGAGGAAAGAATCAAAATGGCGGCGCCTATGTTTTATGACAGGTGGTCTCGGACGATTAATGTGAAATCTCGTTGTCTAGTGATTTGTATGTAAATTATGGTCGGGCCTCAGCTGTATAAAGCGAGCCGGGTTTTTTTTTGAGTGACAGACGGGTCTTTGCTGGTGAGAAGTGAAGGTTGGACATGTAACCCCATTTTGTCGTTTCTACGTTGGTTGTTGGACTGTTACGTCGGACTATCATTTTAACTGTGATTTGGCTACAAGTGTTGTGGTCGAGAGACGGAAGAAATCTATTGCAGACATTAGTTGCCACTTTAAGTTGACAGTTTTTTTTATTTTACTACTACAGTTTTGTAGACAGATATTACTCTTTCAGTCCTGTAATTTAGCTAATGTAATATTTTTCTATTCATGGAAATATATTGTGGCCATCTTTGATGAATAAAACTTCTCTTTTTTTATTTGTGTTTCACCTACAATTTACGACATATGTTTATGCAACAAATTCATTAGAATTTTCATTTCATCGAATAATTATATCTTCAGTTCAAGTTTTGATTTAATTTACACTACAGTTCAAAAGTTTGAAGTCACCTCCAGAATTAGCATGGGATGAACTTGACAGAAGAATGTAAAAAAAATGTAAAAAAGCTCTTAGAATCATTTAAAAAAAAAACGTGATCAGTTATCAAACTTATACTTTAAGAAACTTTTGCAATGAATGCCAAAAATTTGTGCTGCAGTAATCAAGGCAAAAGGAGGATATTTTGATGAGAGCAAAATTTAATCATAAAATGATAGTTGATAGTTCTTTCGGTAGCTGCTACAAAATGTGGGACACCATTCCTACATCATGAAAATTGACTTTCTCAGACACCATAGCTCGGGACTCAGTGTTGGACATTGGAGCTCTGGGGACAGCAATGCAGGACTGAACAGTGTGGAAAGGGATTGTCAATGGAGTTCCGACCAACCACAGGGAAGTTGAAGAATGATGATGAATCATAAAATGCTTTTTTCTTTTTGTCATAATAAAATTTATAATAAAAATTCATGTCTCACTTTTTTTTAACCATGTATAATTTTCTCTTATTTAAAGTACAAAGCAGCTTCTTTTTGGACCAATTTAAAAAAATTACCAGGGTTCCCTCAAACTTTTGAACTGTAGTCTATATTTTAATAGAGATTGCTTATGTTATTTTATTTTTATTTTTTTAGCAGTACAACAATATTTTACATAATTGTAACAGAATAAGCATTTTTGTATTGGGGTGTGTAAACATCACGGGAATATCTATTTTCTGAAATCTGATCTAACATAATTTAAAAGAAAATTATTAAATGTTACAGGAATTTTAACCATGTTCTCTATTTTAATCAAAACAACTTTCATGCATTTATTTATTTTTTTTCACTGGGCAATGCACAATGAAATTGGACTACAGTCCCCAGGAGTACCAATGCACATAGCATTGAATGAAGAAAAGTAATGACATTTAAAATATGTTTGGAATTGTCATCATCATCATCATGAAACCAAAGATAAAACCTGTTCTTCCATAAAATGAATGCTGTCATATGCTGACAATTCTAAATATATTTTAAATGTTATTACTTTTATTCATTTGATGCTGTACAAGTGTTTTTCATCTGTGTTGTGTGTGTTTATTATGAAATTTTCATATTGTGGAGATGGGCTGAGTGGTTAGAGCATTAATATGCAAACTATGATGCTCAGGTTCAAATCTTGCTCTTGATAATATCAGTCTGAGGAGACAATTCCAGTGTGCTGCACCATTGCGAAGTGTCTGAAAACCTTACCACACATTGACCCAAGCATTGTGATTGAAACTGGTTAGATAAAACTGTTTGAAAACCATCAATAGTTCTTTATTAATGGACAGATAGATTCTTAGCTAAGGCTAAAGAGCTTCTCTCAAAAGATGGTGTCTTGATGAAAACACCCATTCCTGACATTCAAATAAATGTTTCATAGAGGCTAAAATTCTTTTAAAACAAAAGTTATAAATATTAATCTGTCTTTTCTTGATGCTCTCCATTTTCATTTCACTAACATTTCTCTTGTTTTGCTTCAACTATTTTTCTGGACTAAATATTTCTAGTAATAAGAGAAGAAAAAAATTGATAATAAAACATTGAATTTTGGTACAAAATTTGTATAACTTTCAGCATTTAATCTTGATGTTGTACATTGATAATCAGTTAAAAAATAGCTATTTTATTTTATTTTTTTAAAATGAATATGGTTTAGATTGTGATAGTATGAGATAGACATATGTGCTGTACATCTTCAAAGGCATGAAAGCTTTTACTGTTTTCTTTTCATTTTTCAACATATTTGTGGTTGGGAAAGTAGTAATTGTTTTAGGAAAGGTGAAATTGGGGAAAAAAGCTGGGTGTAGACTTATATTTTGCTAATATTCAATGGCAGCACTCTCAAGAATTTCCTTCAAAGTAAATTACTTTTTTCTTTTGATGAGTGTAGTATTTTTTAGATCAAAATTGTAGTTGAATTTTTCTGTGTATGACTAAATTGTTAATGTATGAGGTCCCTTTTGTGTTCATGTATATGTTTGTTTTTAAATTTCTACATGTTTCCCTAATGAATTGTGAGGAACACTTTTGGCAATTTATTTTATATATTCCTGAAAGAATTACTACTTTTCCAAGCTAACATATGTAGACAGAGAGCACTGTTGATTACTGTTGGTGTCTGCTTTTTGATCTTTTTTCTTAATTTGTTTCATTTTCTTGTTTTCGTTTATTTTATTTTATTTTTTTATTTTTTCCTTCCTTTTTATTAAGTTTATGTTTGGTCAATTGGTAGGATTTATTTTCATACTACTAACACTGTTTTTCTGTGGTGTGTATGTGAGCATGTAATTATATATATATATATATATATATATATATATATATATATATATATATATATATAGACAGCTAACCTTATCCTCAAAAATAACAACACACCAGTTAAGTCAAAATTACAAAGAACGAACATTATCTATTTCAAATACCCCTTAAGGAACTGTGTTCCTGATCAAACCGGACTCATAAATAATTACATCAGTTACACAACTACATGCTTATCCAGACGCCTTACGTTACACCTATCTGATCATAGCTCCATTAGAACGCATTTAAACACACACACAAACTTACTAGAATCCATTAGAAACATACTAGTAGAAAACACAAATATAATAACTTCATCCACTTGTAAAAAAAGATTAAAAATAATGGAAGCTTTAATAATAAAAAAGAAAAGCCAACTCTTAACAATATTAACTACGAACAAGGCCACAATGTGCTAACAGTATTTGGAAATGAAAAACATCTCTACAATGCACTAAAACATACACATAATGCACACACTCAATTAAGCTTAAAAATTGAATCATCCTTGATTATGGCTAAAGGTATAGCCGAAAGCGCTTGGAACTATAAAACTTTTGGACAGTTTTTACACACTCTTTGTCCAGAAAAGTAAGCTCTTGTTTGAACACAAGAAAAATTAAATAAAAAACTTAACCGTAGTACCTTGTCTGTTGTTTTTAATGAAACATGCATATATATATATATATATATATATATATATATATATATATATATATATATAAGGAAAAAGACAATAGGAAAACTGTAGTTTTAGCTGACATGTTTCATCCGATGTGGACTTTTTCAAGACAAAAAATCGAAATGAATTTATTGAAACAAAGTATCTATAAACAAAAAACAAAAAGGCCATTAATAACTAGAAGAATTTAAAAATACTTTTATATATTTCAGTTTATCCAATGAATATATAATAGTGTTTTAAATTCTTCTAGTTATGAATGACATTTGGTTTTTGTTTATACTTTGTTTCAATAAATTCATTTTGATTTTTGACTTGGAAAAATCCACATTGGATGAAATGTGTCGACTAACACTACACACAGTATTCCTATTATCTTTTTTCCTTTATTTATATTACATTCTTACTCTGTCCTGGACATTGAGTTCTACCTGGATTCTATCCTCTTGGGAATTTATATATATATATATATATATATATATATATATATATATATATATATATAGTTTTAAGGTATGCTATATTTAAAGGTTAAAATGCTCAATATCAGAGATAGTGTATGTAAATATAAAAGTGGACATTGAAGTCAACACCCAGCAGTGACAGTCTGTTTCATACTTAAAGGCAATATTGAGACCATGGCCTGAAAATTGCAAATCTCAATGTTCATACACACACTTTCTTTTTCTTTTTTCTTTTTTCCTTTAAAAAAATCTATATTTTTTTCTATTATTATTTCAGGGAACATGGCACCACAAAATATGAGAACAGGCAGTTCAGAATTTGACTTTCCTTGGGTATTAGAAGTATTTCATTTAAAGGCTTATGAATTTTTTTTGATTATTGAGAGTTTTCTGCGTTCTGAAATTAAACTCTCTGAAGAGATACAGAAGGTAAGAATTATTTTTATTATCTCCTGAGCTTACATTTAAATACATTGCTTTCTATTTATTTTTATTTTTTCAATTATATTTTTTATGTACTTATTTTTTCAATTGCAGCACATTCAGAAAGTGGGGGATGAAATTTTGGAGCGTTTTGCCTGGAAAGAGGTTTGTTTTCTTTTGTTTTGTTTTTTTCTTTTTATACAACCCTACCTGTTTACATTTAACTCATTAATACCCACCCTCCCAAAAATACGGCAGTGGGCATTAATGGATTATAGGTAGAAACCTATAATAAAAAGCAGATTTTTATTTTAATTTTTATTATTATTGCCTGATTTTACAGTGTGCAATGATGGGATATTTGGCAATGTTTAACAGTATATCATAACGACTTTTTTCTCTCTTGACGCTGCTACTACTGTTTACTCCTTTGGCAATTTTTATTGTTTAAAAAATCTATTTTTACAATTTTAATAAAACCAAAACACCAACTGGACTTTACATTTTCTTCTTGAGAACTGACAACAAAAATGTTAAACACTATTTATTAGATTGTTTATCTATGAACATAATTTTATATTTGCAGGATCTTAAAAATATGTGAACCAACTGGAATATTTATTATTTACAATATTATAAAAAATAACTTTGGAAACAAATTATAAATAATGTTTTACATTTTTGTTATCGGTTCTCAAAAAATATATATATATATATATATATATATATATATATATAAATCCAGTTTCATGTGTTTTTGTTTTATTAAAATTCTAAATATAGCTTTTAAAACAAAAAAAGATTACTGATGGAGTATAGAACAACAATAATGCCAAGAGAAAAACGGTCCTTTTGACACACTTTTTTTGGTGGGTGGTATGTTTGGTAAGCTTTTTGCTTTATTAATGTTTACCCATTACAAGGTTCAAGAGCCACTTACAGTAGAGTGTTACTGAATGAGTTAAATGGTATCAATGTAAGAGTAGAAAGTGAATATGTTTTGCTTCCAGAGTACATGTCCATCTCATATGTGCATGTTACAAGACAGCCAAATAAACGCCTTATGGCAATTAAGACTCTGAAGACAGTCTTGTTCATCAGCAGGTTTATGAAAATCCAAAAGAATAAAACTAGAAAAAGAAATAAATATGCATATAAGACTAATTTAGTCTGAATAACAAACAATCAAAAGAATAACAAGAAATATAACAAAAGCAGCTGGAGACTTGAACATGGAAGACCATTTGTCTAAATGGGTAAAAGAAGGTAGCAAATACTTCGCTTACATGAATATGTATAAAGTTGTTTCGCTAACTTCCCAGAAAGGAAGCAGGTTATATGAAAGTTACATTTAGGAAAAGGCTTCTGCATAGAAAGATACAAATAAAAAATAAGTGTATAAAAGATGGCTAAAGAAATGTTCAAGTAATAACATGATAATAAGGTACAGAGAAAAGGTTTTAAAAGCTAAATACCTGCGATGCTTACATTGGTGTTAAGATTAGGAAGGTGAGAAAATTAAGAACCACATACTTGGGATCATGCTTTTACAGTGAGGGTTATGGTGAAAACTAAGGGCTAACAGGAAGTGATCAATCTAAAAGGTACCTCAACTGAAAAAAAGGGACAAAGGGGGGAATAAACAATACGATTTTGTACTGTTGTAACAGAACAGAAGATTTTAGGGATATGTGGAGATATGTAATATCACAGTATTATTGAGTTAAGCTTGGTACACAAATTAGTAATCTGGGTGTTCCCAGTATTTTGATAAAATTAGCCAACAAGAAACCTCAATTTTTGTGCATAAAAACGGGATTTTTTTTTTTGGTGGTGGTTCATAGGATGGGTTTATATTCCATCAAATAGAACTGTAGTAGGATTAGGTAGTAATAACACCATATGAAAATATATACTTTCCTCTTTACTAAGTGAGTGACAATGAAAGTTTTCTCTCCCTCTTTTCTATATATTTCCTTTCCTTCCTTCTATTGTTCCTATCCTCGGTAATGGACATGAACCCGAACTTAGTTTATGTGGGTCAGTGAACATCATAAGAAATCAAACAATGACAACACATCCTGCCAAAAATCAAACGGGGGAAACATAGATGTGTCAGCCCCAATAAAAAGAAGAAAACCATGTACGAGAAGAGAGATGCCACAGTGGAGAGGAACTTGATCCGAGGTAGCAGTTGGTGATTCATCGGCTGTGAGTTTGACCTGATGTACAACTCCAGAAGAGAAAGAAGAAAAGATGAATGCAACAAATTAATTTCCGTCAACCAGAAGGAACACAACAATCCTGTATGAACTCTCAAATCACAAAAAAGAACTATGACGATAGTCAACCATTTTAAACACTGTAACCAAATGGAGTCAACAATAATTGGTACTAAAATTTGGCATTTACTTCATCTCTATATACCATAGAATAATATGAAATATTAGTTAACTTTTTAAATTTACTAGATATAATTTTATATATATATATATATATATATATATATATATATATATATATAAAAGATATAATAAAGAATTGTGACAATTTTGAATTAACCTCCACAGTTATGAAAGTGATATGATGACTAATTATAATCTCTTTTGTCAATGGAAAGTAGTGTAGATTGAAAATGTAGACTTTTTACATCTCTTTAAGTATTTGATAACATTGTAAGTATTGGTTGAACATTCCGGCTAATAATTTTCTCTTTTTGAAATTTAAACTTTTTTATTCTTGCTATATCTAAAACTTCTTAATGGTGGCTATATCTAAATTTATGCATTTAAAATACAGAAGATAAATTGTATATAAATTTTTAAGAGAATCTTCCAATGTAAAAATTCTATTGAAGATCAGATACATTTAATCAGTCAGTAATGTCCCATGAAATACATAGGTGAAACATCTAAGAATTTAAATAAAAGAATATATGAACACAAAAGTTATCTTTTACAAAACAACGAATTAGTCATTCATTGTAATAAATCTGATTATAATTTTGACTTAAAGCATGCAGTTTTAATTAAGAGAGTAATTTATTAAGGCAAAAATATATAGAAAGTACACTAATTTCTGAGTTTTCTTTTGTAAATTTACATTCAGGATCATGAAACATTTCTTTTTCTAGTAAAACTATTTCTATTACAATGTGAGATATTTAATAGCACATTCTGTGTCCACTTTGTAAAATGTGCTCCTTGTTTTACTGTCGTGTTGTTACTTTAGTTTTAATTTATAAAGTCTATCAAAAATCAGGCAGATGTATATTCTGTCTAGACTTTTTTTTTTGTTTTGCTTTGCAGTTTCAAAAGGACTGATTTTTAATTTCTTGTTTCAGGATTCTCCTGTGTTTGATATTAAAAGTGACTGTCTAGAAGAAATTCTTGAACCTCCAACTAGTGAAAATGGAAATGATTCCATGTAAGTAATCTTAACATGTTTAACTTATTCTCAAGTACTTTATAAGGGGTGGTGGGATTATTTTTATTTATTTAGTTTTAAGCAAATCTTCTGATCACCTCCCACTCTCCAAGCTTATTAAGACACCTTCCATCTATTAATTTTGCATTTTCACCCCAGAGCCCAAATGGGAAACAGTAATTATGATAGTTCAAATTTTTTTTTACACTTTTTTTTTTTTTTGCATTGTTTAAAAAATAATGATCAATTTTTTTAATTATTTTTTCTTTCCTTTCTATTCTATTTTTTCCCCACCTGTTTAATGCATATTGAGAAAAATTCCAACTGCTCCAATTATTAAGAACCCCTAATTTGTTTAATGTACTGATGCATACAAAGTAGTATATGAAACTTCCCAGAATATGCATGTTGTGAGTATACTATTCAATCTAAATACATGATCAGTTAATTCTCAATGGTATCCAGCCTCCTGAGTGAGATTTCATCTACAGTGTAACCCGGATATAAGAGAGTTGTTGGGACCGGAGAAGAAGTCTCTTATATCCGGGTTTATCTTATAACCGGGTTTGGTCTATTATATATATACATTAACACAGGCTCTAATTTGGGACCAGAGAAAATCTCTCTTATATCCGGGTTACACTGTACTTGTGTTTAATTTGTATACAAGATTTTGTCATGTGTTGGAATGGCTCGTTGACCTTTGTCATTGGCTGACAAATTTAAGTAAATTTTACATATAGCCTAACAAATCTATTACCAATACTTTGTCAGCTTTTTTGTAAGCATTCTTTAGTTGAACACTTATTTTTGAGGAGCCTACACATTGCAAAGTTGGTTGAGTGTTTGCGATGATGGTCATTCCGAGTGACCAATGACCAGCCAAACACCAAAAAATGTAGAAAAAATTTGAACTCATCCATGACATTAGTTACCAAACAATCTGGCAGTTCTCACATGATATGAACCAATCATGGATTCTTCCAGATTTTATTATTCCTGAAACCTGCCTCATATTACATCTGCTAATCCAGGAGTTAGCAGACTACAGCTTGTGGGCAAATTCAAGCCCACTACCATGCCATCATTTAACTCATAGACCATATGGAAAATGCTATTATTCTGATATAATTTTTAGATTTATTTTTCCTTTTCTTGTCTAAAGGGCAGTAGATGATACACCCATGGGCTAATGGTCTGAAATCTGAGGGGTCCACTGCGCCATACCATGTCCTGGGCTTGTTTGTTCAAACCATTGTACTAAACCCAAGGAGTGCATTATTATCTGTCATGGCTTGAAGTGGGTGGGGGCAGTTCATCTTTTTGAGATGACATGCAAGGTGGATTTGTTTTTGTGCCCAAAGAGACAGGACCTACAAGCCAGCAGGTGGTTTGAATTCAGTTTTCCTTCTCCTAGGCTATAGGGACCAATCTGTTCTGCCATTTATCTATAGATTATGGTTGTCAGATACTTGGCTTTTACATGCACAAAAAATTTTGGCTTATTTCTACAAAAGCCATTTTAAAGTGATTTCTTTTTTTATAAATACATAATGAAACAAAATGGTCTTTTTTCTTTTTTTCACTAAATATCCTGCTAAAGTTGGTGTGTCTCTTAGGCTGACAAATATGGTATAAACCATAAGACAGAGAGCTAAAAAAATTCTTGATCTGATTGACTGACCAAAATCTGACCAAATATCAGAATTTTTGTTTACCTTTTCAGCATCCTTTTGTTTTTACTGCCATATAACATCTAGCAAGGAATATTTATGAAAAAATATTTTTATTTAATTCATCATCCTTTTTTTCTATTTAGATACTTCAAATTTTTATTTGAATACTCTGATTTTTAAGCATAATTTATTAATTTAAAATCATATACATTTAATTCCATGATTATTAAGTGAGCAAAGATGTCAAACAGGGTGTTTTGGTGTTAACCATAATACAGCTCTCAGGGTGTCAGTTGCAGGGTTATTTTTTTCTTTCCTTTACTGTGCTGTAAAGACAGGAAATGAAGTATTTCCTGCAGGAGCTGAAAGTTTAAGGGAGCAATTTTTTTTTTTTTAATATTACCTCACACAAATTTTGCGTATTCTTATTTACAAATTCATCTATTTAATTTTATTTGCTAAAATGAAAAATAAGTAATTGTATATATAAATTTTTAATGTTAACTTTAAAAAAAAAGTAAAGATGGTATTCTGTAAAGGTCTGTATTGAGCAAGATGCAAAAGCTGAAGTTGACACTTCTGTGGCTAGAATACAAGTGAGAAATATTTTCTCTGCAGGAAGATCACATATCTTCCAATTAGAAAATAATAATAAACAAAAGAATGAAAATATTTTGACCAATAAGAAAGCTTTGTACCAATAACAAAATCTGGTCTCTGTGAGCCACTCTATATCCATAAAAGAAGCTGAACCTTTTAATTCACTGAGAGAAAATAATTCCACTGCCAAACCTGTTGCTTGTGTGTCCTCTCCAAATTCTGATACCATGTGCATCCATGTTTTACCAGCTCCACTTTTATGGTAACTGTATGGATTGTTACTTTTCAGTGAACTCTAAAAATAAGAACATGATTTTTTTTAGTGTATTCTTAAAAAGACTTGCTATTTCTAGTGAACTCTAAACAAAGAGTATTTATTCACCTGAGTGAAATGCATTAATACATTTTATCACATCAAATATATTTTATTCTACAACTTATTTTGTATCTGCTTGTATCTATGACTGTTTAAGCAATATATAAATGAAAAACTATTATCCTGTGCCTTTTAAAATTTTATTTGTGTCTTGATTAGAATAAGCAAAACCTTTGTAGTAAAAGCAGTCTTCTGGCAAAGAATTTATAGCTGGTTGTCTCTCAGTACTGACCAATCCCTATCAGGCAGCAACTATAGGTTCAAATTTTCCATGGTATCAGTGAATGGATTATATTGTGTTATTTTGACAATATATAAATATGCAGGGTATCCAAAAAAAATTGATATCATTTTGTAGTTTAATAACATAGCTAATTCTCACTAAGTTGACTGTGGAGACTTATCTCAATGAGAATCTACCAGGGAGATGTATTGGGCGTGCCAGTGATAATGACAACATGCTGTTGAACTGGTCACTGCATTCATCTGACTTGACACCGTGTGATTTTTTTTAATGGGGATATGTGAAGAATTTAAGCAAAGAATCACTGAGGCACTGAAGAATGTTATGCAAGACATGCTACAGCGTGTTTGGCAGGAGCTGGACTACTGACTTGACATGTATCATGTCACAGTTGTTGTGCATATTGGACATTTGTGAAGCTTTGTGAAATTGGTTATTTGAAATCTACATCCCTTTGAATATCTTGTTCAAATTTTGATAAACAAATCTTTTACTGCTCAACATGAAGCCTATTTAATTTTGTTTGCCTGGGATATGTAGTTACTCAGATATTTACATTTTAAAATTGTCAATTCTTTGGTGGGGATATCTTGTATATTATCTGTCCACTTGTTGTTAGCAGCTGTTTAAACCTTATTATTGGCTCCTTGCCAAAATTGATAATAAGAAAAACTATTTTATTTTACAGGAGCACTCCAACAAAGAACAATAATAATAATAATGGTACTTCACTTCCTGGAACACCTGGCAGTGGTAATAGCAGCTATAGTAATATTACCAATGTCCCAACCACCTCATACACCACGTACACTTGCATCAACAACAATATTTCTCCCTCCTCCTCTTCCAGTCCAGGTCCTACTGAAAGTACCACATTTTCATCAGATCCAGATACCGCAAAAACAAACCGTTCACTGAAACATTTCTTCAGTAAAGGTAAAACTTGAATATGGCTTTTTCTCCTATCTCATTTTTTTCATGTCATCCTCTTCCTGTTCCTTGTCTCTTCCTGCCTCTGTTCCGTATCTACCTTCTTCCTGCCTCTGGTCAGTCTCTCTCCTCTTTCTGCCTCTGGTCAGTCTCTCTCCTCTTTCTGCCTCTGGTCAGTCTCTCTCCTCTTTCTGCCTCTGGTCAGTCTCTCTCCTCTTCCTGCCTCTGGTCCGTCTCTCTCCTTCTTCCTGCCTCTGGTCCGTCTCTCTCCTTCTTCCTGCCTCTGGCCAGTCTCTCTCCTTCTTCCTGCCTCTGGTCCGTCTCTCTCCTCCTTCCTGCCTCTGGTCCGTCTCTCTCCTCCTTCCTGCCTCTGGTCCGTCTCTCTCCTCCTTCCTGCCTCTGGTCCGTCTCTCTCCTCCTTCCTGCCTCTGGTCCGTCTCTCTCCTCCTTCCTGCCTCTGGTCCGTCTCTCTCCTCCTTCCTGCCTCTGGTCCGTCTCTCTCCTCCTTCCTGCCTCTGGGCTATCTGTTTTTTTCTGTTTGTTTCCTTTTCCATATCTTTCCCCACTCTTATGTTTCCTTCTTTTTCTTTTGCATCAATCAAAATAGTCTAGTTTATAATTTCCATTTTTATCTCCTGTTATTCTAAAATACTTTACATTTAATTTTCTAAGAAATTTACTTTTTAGATGCATGCCACTATCCCAAAATGCATCAGTTGTTTAATAGTACATTATTTACAATTGTTGAGGCAAATTTCTGGTACTCTGTAAGCGTGACATAACAAGAACAAAAAAAAAATCAAATTTTGATTCAATAAGATCTATTTTTGCTAGTGCATCAAATGGACACTGATACTGTCACTGGTATTATGTAAAACAAATGTTCTCTGTGTGATGTTAACATTGTGTCTGTTGGCTTGTTGTCACATGTTTCCTATCAATTCTAAACATTGTGTTGAAACTGAGTACAAACTGGAGACTTAACAACAACTTTCTGTTTTCTGAAATCTATTTTCCATAAGGGAATATTAGGTATGTGGTGAGTTGGAGGTTTACATGTGAGTTAAGTGGGGGTGGTGGAAGTTAACAAATGCAACTTTGTAACTCTGAGCAGACCCTCCCCATATCTGTATGTATTCAGTTTCACATCTTAAACCTAGTCCCAGAAAGTGGGGAGGACACACACACACACACACACTGGTGCCTCCTGTTGCACAACTTTCTGCTGCCTGACTGTGGACGTCCTTTGGGTTCAGCTGCAACTAAACCCCATATACTGCTGCACCATTGTTTATATAAGAACAATTGAGGTATTCAAGTATCATATTTCACACAAATCCCTAAAATCAAATCAAATATCCTTCTTAGAAATCTGATTTGAATGCTTTGTGATCTAGTTACATAAAAAGCAATGCCAAATTTGTTTGATAGTATTTGGAATATGATGTAATTTTTGTTTTGAGAAATTTTCTGTTAACTTTTTTAACTCAGTGGGATGATGAAATGTGATCATTTAACCTGAATGTTCATATATGACTTGGCTTGAATAAGTTTTTCCCTTAGTTCTGAGTTCAAATTCAGTGGTTTCCATCATTTAATAAATAAAGTTAATTTTTACATCTTATCATTTCTATAAAGGCATTGAATAAAACAACCTTTTTTCAAAATCTTTTCTATTTCTATTCTGGGAAAAATGGTAGTCTACCTTCAGCTGAACGAGTTAAAATGGTAGTCTACCCTTGAATTTTGGTGCCTATCAGGATTTGTAAATAATCAGGGTTGTTTCATTTTTCAGTAGTTAATTTTCTTCTATGATTACACTACATTTCTTATTGTTTCACCCCAAGCAAGGCAATAAAGCTATTAAGTCACACAGGGGTTTGCTTCTTCTGCTTACATTCATACCACACGTCTCATTCAGTAACCCTCTACCTTAAAGGGCTCTTGAGCCTTGTATCGGGTATTAGTTTTAAAAAACCCATAAAAACGTTTATGTTTTTAAAAGGCTGATTTTTATGCTCAACAATTCTACATCACATTTGTGGGTAAGAGTAATGAATATCTTCTATCTGAATTTCTGGGATGAGGAATTATTTACATGCAGACTATTTTCCTCATTTTTGTTGTTGTTATCACATTTTTATTTTAGTAATCATGCTAGAATCTATGTATATAAAATCTATAAAGCCCTGAAAGGGTCTGCATATTAAACTCTATTCTATTTTACTAAAATGATATAATTGAATATTTCAGTTTTTTACCTTGCCCACAAACGACTTAGTGACTTGTGCCAAGCTGTTAAAGTAAATCATGAATTGGTAAGTAATCACAATTTCCTTCATTTTTTTTGTTTATCTCTAAACTACTTCTTTGTCACTTATTGGGGATGGTTCTACCTGTCAGTACAGGTGTGTCTCATACACATGCATACGTCAGGCAGCCAGATAAATGTCTTATGTCAATCAAAACACTAAAGAATCTTGTTCATCAGTTTTATGGAAAGCCAAAATGGTGGAACTAGGAAAAGAAATGAATACAAATTTGGGACTTGTTTAGTCAGAATAACAAATAGATTTAGGAATATAAGAAAGTATGAACTGTGGTCTTTGAGCCTGTGCTTTATTGTGCAGGTTTCAGTAATAACATGGCCTGAACAGGAAATGCTAAAAGAATAGTGACTAAACTAAAATGTACCTAAATTAAAATGGGGAAAAACAAAGGGAATATAAAACAATAGAGATGATGTACTCTTGTGGCAGAACAGACTTTGATCATTATTGCTGTTTCTGTTATATTTGTGTCTTGGACCAACAACATATGTTAAAACATATTTGATTTTCTGGCAGTTATGAGTTCAATCTCTGGGCTGGATAGTGCAGAAGAGTCATATATACAGGTTCAGTTGAAGAAATGGACAAGCAACACAAAAGGGAATAGCCTAAAAAGAATAATCTGATATGAGAAGTCCTTATTTACATTTGGACCAATGTTGTCATCTTATCACAAAGTTTCGGCTGTTGTCTCCTTCAGCCTTCTTTAGGTATTCATTGATCTGAGTAACCATAAAAAAAATTTGAATTGGACCCTTCATTTCATCTCTGGGGGTAGATTGTTCTTGTTGTGCTGTCCATGACGAGGAATATCCTGTTTTGTTCGTTATTTTTCTTAGTACTGATCAGTTATTGCTTGCCCTGTTTCTGCTGAGTCTTAATCTATACTACCTGACCCAGGGATTGAACTCACAATTACTGTTACCACATTCAAACAGAAATAGGAAATCTTCAGCATGGAAAACAGAATGTAAAAAAAAAATCAACTCCATAGATTTAATAAAGGTTTCAGTTGAAATTTCCTAAAAAGGTTACTGAGTAGAATGAAGAAGACAGGTGGATACATTGGTCAAGATGTTCTGAGTATAACAATCAAGAGAAGTGTGCTGAGCCAATATAAGTAGGAAGATTTTGCCTGCAAGAAGGGCATTCAAAATTCTTATTCTTTACTCAAGTACTGAGCAGAAAGTTATATCAGCTTGAAGGTACACCTTGCTTTCAATTTGTGCAGTAGCTGATGGGATAAATTTTGAAATTTCAGTCTGGAAAACACCGAAAATCCTGTCTTGCTTTTATATAATCATATTTTATTTCTCCTTGTTTTGCTATTAGTTTAACATATGCCTTATGCCCTGTAATAGCTTTCCTGTCCCCTGCCCACAAATTCATGGTTTAGCAGCAGAAGACAGATTAAATTTCCAAGGCTTTTGTTTACTTTTGGCTAGCCACACTCTGCGTTATGGCCATTAAACCCGGAAAGTCTTGTGGCGAGTACCTACATTTTTCATGCCCTAGCATTACCTCAAATAATGAACCATTTCATTTTCCTTGAAAGAAAAGATGGTAGAAAAATTTATATCAGAAACATTGTTTTTAGTTAAAGAAAAAGAGGTGATAACCCTCTCCCCCCAACACACGCACATTGACATTTTTTTCCATTTGATTTAAATTAAAATTTAATTTTTACAAGGAAATGACTCCTATCCAAAATATAGAAAGAGAAAGCCAGAAGATAGAGGTCACATTGGCAAGATCAAAATGAGACACTATGGACATCAAGTTGAGCAAGGAATAACCAAACAGTGGGTAGTGCCTTACAGTGCATATTTGTTGCAACAATTCAACTGTCATATTAATGTTGAAATCTGCTCATCAGTTCATTCAATCAGGTATTGCATCAAGGCGGTCAGATAAAACTGTTTTTGCAAATCCCCCCACCACCACTGAAATTTTTTTTGTTTGATTTAAATTAAATTTGAACAAGGGAATAACTCCTATCCAAAATATAGAATGAGAAAGCCAGAAGATGAAGGTCACACTAGCAAGTTCATTGAAATGCATCATTTTTCTCCACAAATTATAACAATGATTTAAGATTAATCCTCATTTTCTTGCACAAAAAATGTGTAACATGCAGCAAGGTGTGGGTAATTCAGCAAGTTATTTATAAAATGGTAAATAATGCATTGTAGTTGGTTTACATATTTTGATAATTTTGTAATTTTATAAATTTTTTAAAAGACTTTATTTTTCAAATTTATTTCTTTATAAAAGGTAAATAATAAATATTACATTGTACTTGGTTCACATATTTTTATAATCTTGTAATTAAACATTGCTGAGGGAGACAAAAGTGTATACAGTAATAACAGTCCTTTTGACACGTTTTTTTTTTTGTCACGATGGTTAAACATTGCCAGCTTTGTTTTTATTTGTATATGAAAATTGAAGTTTGCATTATATGTAAGAATCACGTTATACACAAGTATGCTACATTGCTACTAAGAATTAAAGAATCTTTGGCTTTTTCAGATTTTTATTATCAAGTCTGATTCAGATTTTATGATGACATTTTTGTTCTTTACAGAAGCAGAAAGTCTGGACCTGCCTTAGATACTGTATTATTTCCCAGAGAGAACTTTTACGACAACGGCATCTTGATCAGGTTACTTTTTTATTGGTTTATCTGATTTTTTCTTCTTTTTCTCTCTCCTTTCTTTTTTTCTCTCTCCTTTCTTTTTTTCTCTCTCTTTTCTTTTTTTCTCTCTCCTTTCTTTTTTTTCTCTCTCCTTTCTTTTTTTTCTCTCTCCTTTCTTTTTTTTCTCTCTCCTTTCTTTTTTTTCTCTCTCCTTTCTTTTTTTTCTCTCTCCTTTCTTTTTTCTCTCTCTCCTTTCTTTTTTTTCTCTCTCCTTTCTTTTTTTTCTCTCTCCTTTCTTTTTTCTCTCTCCTTTCTTTTTTCTCTCTCCTTTCTTTTTTCTCTCTCCTTTCTTTTTTCTCTCTCCTTTTTCTTCTTTTTTTAAATTTTTTTTCTTGTTTTCTTTTTTTTCTTTCCTTTTTTTCCTTTACTTTTTTATACTACATTGAGAATTTTAGTGAGAGGAATATTTTGTTCCTCCTCCTTCCTTTCATTTCTTTTTCTTTTCCCTATGATTCTAAATTGTTAAGTAATACAATTCAAAACTAAAGCACCAATAATGGTATTCAACTATTCAAAAGTAAATAAGCATCACCAAAGTTAAGCAATGTCAAGTCAGGTCAGTACCTAAATAGGTGACAATTTGGGAATACCAGGTGCTGTAAGCTTGGATGTGTGGATTGTGTAATGGATAATCTCGGGATTGTTCATTGGGGAGCCACATTCCAATTCCTGTTGGGTTTGTTATATTCACATATGTGCAAAGGTATTAATCAACCTCTTTCCCCTTTGCTATGGGTTAAGGAGGCATGGTGGAGTAATGGGTAGCAGCTCAGATTGAGGAATCAGAGAGCTGAGTTCAGATTCCAGTTGAATCCATTACATTCACTTACATGCTAATACCCTTATGAAAGGTATGAATTCTCTTCTTATCCAGCTATGGGTAAATAGCAAGACAAGCCGGGTTCTATCGCTGAGGATGACAACTGGTCTACCGCAGAAAGAAAAGGCAACCTACTGCAGGAAAAAATCTGCCTCGTCAGTCATGTATCAAAAGATACATGATTGCCTAAGTCTGTATCACGCATGGCACATAACTGATGGGTTAAATAGTTAGACTTGTATCAGTAAACCATTATTATTTCAAAAAGGAATTCTTACAATCTAAAAATATTTTCTGGCTTTGAACTTTTTAATTGAATTATTTTTTCCCTTCTTTCAGATAATGATGTGCTGCTTATTTGGTATCTGTCGTGTTGTTCGCCAAGACATTAAATTCAAAGACATCATGACAGTTTATAAAGAGCTTCTTCATTCCCAACCAGAATCAAGTCATGTAAGTTTAATTATATTGTTAATGTCAAAAACCAAACTTGAAGTGAAAGTAGATTAACTTTTGTTTGCTTTAGATGTACAGACGCACTATTGTATAACAATTATATGCATGAAACAGTTATCAAATGATATGATATAAAAACATGCAAGATAAGATATGGTGCATAATATCAATGATAATTGTAGTTAAGCTTAGTATATCTGCAGAGTAATTTTAGGCTTAGGGCAATGTTGTGGCATACCTATGGATGATAATGGGTATGTCCCCATTCACATAAGTAGTAAATACTGTATGTTGGTCTGCAGTTAGATTCATTGTGGAATTCACTTTGACTACTACTTCTATGTGCTGCTGGCGAATCTTATTTGTGTTGTTCTTGTCCTAAGTATTATTGTTCATTACCAACCTTCGTGCGATTATTTTATTCAGTAACCTTCCCTAGGTTACAACAGGCAACATCTATATTTATCCATTTTAATGGGTGAAAAAAGTATTCATACAATGCAAATTTCAAATTTTAAAACTTTTAAATTGCTTTAATACTCTAGATTATTCAAGTGGAATATTCTACAATGTTTCAATAATGTTATCAGTAGTTATTTTTAGCCTAAAACATAGAAAGTGTAATTGATATTCGTGCAAGAAGGTTATCATCATGGCAAGAGGTAAAAAACCTGACAAATTCACAAAAAGAACTGATTATTAAGCTCTGTAAAGAAGGTAAAAGTTACAGAAAAATCTCAGACTACCTGATTGGTTTGTTTTCTTTTATGGCATACCAACTTTAACATGCTTTATTTAATACTGACAAAATTTTTATTGCTGGTAATATTTTTTTCCAAAAATGTATTGCTGGTATTAAAACCTATTTTTACACTTTCATAGTGTTTTGAATTTGGGGGTTAACTATTTGCCCATTGCTGGGGCCCTAACAAGTGCTACCACCCCAAGTCAGGGTGGACCTGGGAACATCAGCAATTAAGAAGTGGTTCCATGCTCCTCAAAACCTGATCAGTGGCCTTGCTCTCGGATGTATTTTATCATCTTACTCAGGACACACATGTAGCTTATCGTCATACCCAGGATACTCAGACAACCTGAATATTCCATTTATTATCATTAGTTCATTCATTGCAAGGTATAAACAACTCAAAACTGTTGAAAATCAAAGAACAGGTGCTCCATGGAAGATTTCTTGATATGATATAAAAAAGGTGCTCACCTGGCATTTTCTTATGTTTTAACAGATAAAGTCTCTGTAGAACAACAGACAGATTTTATCATCACTTGATAAATAATCTATGAGTGACAAATGATGGTGATAAGCATATAATCGCCATTACCGTTTGTTTTAAAAATTTATTTCACTGTTATTTTAAACTTAAAGTAAATAATATTTTTTCAGATCAGATTAATTATACTTTAAATCAGCTAATAATCCTCAAATAAAATTTCAGAAAAGTATATTTTATTTTAGGAAGATTTTTAAAACTGGGAATTAACTTTTGTTTACAGATGTGTCAAAAATGGTTGAGTTTTAATGATTTTACTGAAAGCAACCAAAAAGTTGAGATTCCAATCAATATAATTTTTAGTTGAAATCCACCAACTTATTTTGCTTACTGTAAATAGTAAACTTAAACATTTAGCTTTCAATTAAAGCTAAAATGAAAGCTTCAAGAATACTTTTTCATTTTAAAAAATTCATTTGAAAATTTAGTGGAGGTAGCTACTTTAGTATTTAAAAATATTTTTGTGTAATTTTTGGTAAATATATCTGTTAAAATGAGATGTCAGTAAAAAAAAAATTTTTTTTTTTTTCATAATTTACACGACAATTTATCCATCGCACCCTATATATATATATATATATATATATATATATATATATATATATATATATATATATATATATATATATATTGATCAATTCACCCCAAGCAAAGCGCTAATGTCACTAAGATGCAAGGGCCTACTGAAAGTGAAAGAAAATAAGAGTTTATGAGAAGGAACTAGAAACCCAATCCTCAACAGGAAACAAGGGATAAATATCTACTCCTGTTCAAATGGAGGAAGGATTGTGAAAATATATATTGTATTATTGTTATTGTTATTTGATATTGTATTCTAATACATATATATCTATATATAATTTTAATGGAAATTAACTTCAACTTCTTGTTTCAGGTGTTCAAAGTTATTTTGCTTCAAAATGGGGACACAGATTCTATTGTTGGTTTCTACAACAAAGTCTTTCTGCCAATAATGAAAAATTATTTGCTTCAGTTTAATCCAGCTCGACCATCTGTAAGTATAACTTCTAACAAATCCAAAATTGCTGTCAAAAAATAAAATAAAGAAGAGACTATATCTCAGTAATTTTGCAATTACATCGTATCAATCACTTTGTTGCTCTGTATTTTCTTTGTTCAAAATGTCTTGAATATTGAAGTAAAATTAAAAAATAATTGTTGATCCTCTGCCTTTTCTCTATAATATAATAAGAATAATATAGTTATATATAATGTTTACATATAATTTAAAAAAAAATGCTTAACTTGATCAGCATATACCTATTTATCAATTTGCATTTGACTTTGATATATTTTGTGTGTGCGTGTTTTTTATATATATATATATATATATACTATTTTAAAAACAAGGAATTTATTAATGGTAATAGTCCCTAAGGCTCTTTCGTCCAACATCTCATCAGGAGAAAATTGTTGGAAAAATTGATAAATTAAATGAAAAGAACAGCAACAAAAATGAAGAGAATATAGCCTGTTCCAAGTCGTATACAAAAGAGTGGTTCAAAATTATTCACATAGCTGGTTCCAACAATCATTTGAAGATTTTGGAATCAGTCTGTAGAGGATTATGGAAACCTTCTCTTTGCCGGCAGAAGGATTTTGTGAAGTCCCTTAATTTGTTGGGGGATATTTTATTTTAACTGTCCCTCACTAATTATTTACACGCAATTTCCCCTCCCCTCGTTATAAGTATATATACTTTATTGATTTTAGCTTGTGTCCCCCCCTTTTTTTTTTGCTCTTCATTTTTGTTGCTGTTCTTTTCATTTAATTTATCAATTTTTCCAACGATTTTCTCCTGATGAGATGTTGGACGAAACGGCCTTAGGGACTATTACCATTAATAAATTCCTTTTTTTAAAATAGTATATAGATTTTGTACCTACAAGCATTTGTATATATATATATATATATATATATATATATATACATTCATACATGTTTCATTAAATAATATAGATAAGTGTTGTCTATATATTTTATGTAAGTTCTCTTCATATCGTCTGATAAGCTTAATAACATTATCATTAAACAATGAAAGAAAATCACAATATTGATACATATTTTTAATCCAATCTAAGCTTTCGGCTTACATAAGCCATTATCAAAGATGACAATTACACAATATATTAAGCAATACACGAACAAGAAATTGATGATAGTCTGTTTTTGTTTACATAGATGATTTCCAAGCAACAATAAACACGTGCATATAAGACGCTGAAAGCGAAAATCGCACCACAGCGAGATATATATATATATATATATATATATATATATATATATATATATATATATATATAAATATGGTGCAAGTCAACTCATGACCGAGTAAAACCATCTTTTGCACTCAAACTATTTTAATTTTTTCACATGTTTTAAATATATTCACTTCATCACTGATGACATCTCAAATGGTTTTTAAGACCTGCAAGTGTCTTGAAGTTCTTTCCACATTACTGACATGTCAGCCTTCCTGCTGCAGCTTGCCTTTCTGGATGCTCGCTGTGGAAATGTTGTGCGAGTCCGCTGGCTGATCAACACACTTTATGGCAGATTGTACATATATGATCATCAGGGATGTCATATTGGTAGTTGGCATATATATGTATATGTCAATTAGTAATTAAAGTTTCCTGTTCCACCTTTCAACAAAAAGAACTAGACAAACTAAGAATGAACTTTAGAAGTGTATACCTCTGAGTTTCAAATAGATTTTTTTTATTGCTTAACATTAATGCTTTATCAGTTTACATTTGACTTTGATATATTTTACATGTGCGCACGCGTGCGTGTGTGTGTGTAATATATATGGTGGAAGTCAACTTGTCACCGAGTAATTTTGATGATAAAACTTTGCTTTTGTCAAGTTTGGGCTTTTTTTATGCTATGTTATTTTTTTTTTTTTTTCAGCAAGCAAGTGGAGTTCCCTCCCCTTAATCATTTTAATAATCTATATTAATGAAATGAAGTATCTCTTTTATTTAGACAAATTTAGTTTCTGTGCAATCCATGGTACCTCTGCTAGTCTGTAATAAAAATAGTAAAAATAAATTTAAAAAAAATATGCATAAATTAAAACAAAAGAATTTGGGATAATTCTTTGTATATTGCTTAGAACACATTTTGACTAATCCCAAATCTCAGGTGTATATCATAACATGGTTGAAGTGGTTGAAACACGTTCAAACATACAAGAAATATTTGCTTTGTTAATAGTTCTTCTCAAAGTTGCAGGCAATACGAATAAATTTAGTTTTCTCTTTAAACGGCTGCATATACAACTAAAGTAAAAGATTTCCTGCATATTAAAATAAATCCAACAGGATTTAACTTCAATTGTTGAGTTTAAGTTTCCTTTTTTTCTTTTTTTTTTCTTTAGGCTCCTCCATTGTCACCGATCCCAAAAGGTGTTACTTCATCACCTGTCTGCAGGTAAGTCATGGATTCATTTAACCTGCAACCCCTCATAAAAAACCATGATTTAAAATGCTGATTTTATTTGCAAGAAGGCCTGTCTCCATTAGCAATATTGGCAAATAATAATTTTTCTCTTTATTACTGTTATTAGTTTTATCAAAGTTAAGAATGAAGAAATAGTTTTTAAAGTATTTTGATCCTTGAAGCTAAGTTTCATGGAGGGAGAACCAAATTCAAAATGTTGCAAGTATGACCAAATCATTGTCATTTTCATGTCATCTTGGGTATGACAATAAATTACATCTGGCAGTATGGCTCCTGATCAGTAGATTGGAAGTTTTGAGAAACGTGAAATCACTTCTTAATTGCTGTTGTTTTCATGTTCACTTTGACTCTGGGTGCTAACACCTATTAGGGGGTCCAAGCTACAGTCAAACAGTGAACCTCCAAACAAAAATAAACAGTACATTTTTATAATGAAATGACCAACTACATTTTTATAATAAAATGACCAACAATACATTTTTATAGCAAAATGACAATCAATGCAACATTTAAAAAAATATAAAAATACATTTTTATAATAAAATTACCAACAATACAGTTATGATCTCCAAAATATATATCTGAAAAACATTTATAGAGGTTGATATGCTACCAAACAAAATTAATGAACATGAAAGAAATCTTTCATGGCATTAATCCATATAATATTTATATAACAATTTTTTTAAAAGAAATCAAACTGCATTCCAAAATATAACTTCAACAAAACTATAACATAAAACACACATATCACTGCCTCTAGTAATTATGTTCACATGAATATGTATGTGCACAAAAGCTGAGTATCATCTACCATGTATTCAACTGTGAAAGCAGAATGTATATCATATTTTTATTACTTCAAAGGTCCCAAGAAAATTGAATTTCAGCATTAAATGATCCCTAAGGAGTTGATGTGCCATTAAACAAATCAGTCATTGTCATTTTCATAGATTTTTGTAAGGATTTTCTAAACATTTTCAAAAAATGTTTCAACTGAATAAGATGCTTACATTTTAGCACCAACATTTTCAAGAGGATAGCATAAACTGAACTCTTGATCAAATAATTTATATTAATTTAAAATGTTACATTTATAAGTCTACCATTTGTTGATGCATTGAATATTGCGGTCACATCTGGTCTGGTGCTTCTGCTATGCATTTAGAGATTCTTGATAAAATATAAGGAAGAATCTGCAATGTTATTGGTCCTCACCTGGTATTTTGACGTCAGTCAATTTCCATCTGCCATAATGTATCTTCTTTGTATCTTTTCTACAAATATTGTCATAGTAATTGTTCTGATGAACTTCTTTCTATGGTATCTCGACTTTATGAATTTAAGTGCAGTACTAGATTGGCAGCTAGGTCTCATCATTTTACGATTTTTGGCTAGATGTAACCATAAGGATCTTTAAAGACTGAAACTACAGAAGAGGATCTCCAACAAGCATGAAAGCAAGAAGCAGCAAGACATTTATTGTATAGGTTAGAGAGAACAGGAGCCAGTTCAGGAGCACATTTCTTAAGGACTATTGCAGGGATACTATCAACACCAGATGCTTTCTGGGAATCACATTTAGAGATGATAGAAACCATGGATGGAGTTATATGCATATCAGCCACACACACACACACACACACACACACACACGTGTGTGTGTGTGTGTGGATTAAAATGTGACAAAATGGAAGAATAAGAAACAAATATTAAAAGTATGTAAATTTAATGCTTTCTATTTGTTTCTTATTCTATCATGTATGTGTATGCACGCACACACACACACACACACACACACACATATATATAGGGGAGAAGTTATAGTTGTTCCAATAGAAAGTGTATATTTTAAAAAGAAGAGAAACTGCAAACGTTTTTGGTTGTAATGTGGATTTTTTTTAAAAATATATGTATTTTATTTTCCATAATTTTGCTACACGAGTTTCCAGTCTTGCGACCTTCTTCAGGCAAAGAGTGGATATTTCCACATACTATAAAAATAAATGAATTTTCCTTATGGTTTTTGATGTTAAATATTCTCTTTTTTTGGTGGGGGGAGTAGTGACACAAATGTCTTTCTTGGACTGGTGGTAAGACAGTTCTTCTGCTTAAAGGGTAATAAACAAATTAAGATTGGTCTGAGAAAGTGTATGGAAAGATATCTATATTCTTATCTTTTAATGACCCCTGTATGTTCTTAGATCTATTTCCATTTTTGTGTATTGTGTGTGTGTTTTTGCTAGTATGTATATTCCCTCTCCATACATACATACTGTCTTATAAGGAATTAGTATACACATATATATATACATTTATTTACATGCCCCCACGCACATATATACATACATACATACATACATACATACACACATATATACATACATACATACATACACACTTCCTATGTTATTTAGGGTTCGTGTGTGTGCTTGTGAGTAGTCTATTTGTTTTGGCGAGTGTGTGTGTGTGTGTGTGTGTGTGTGTGTGTGTGTGTGTGTGTGTGTGTATATATATATATATATATATATATATATATATATATATATATATATATATATTCATTCTCCAAAGGTACCTGCGTGTGTATGTGGTGTGTTTTTGTGTGTGGGGTTATGATCTATTTAGTGTTGGTTTAAATTTGTTTATGAAGTTTTTTTCTTGTATTTGTAGGTAAGAATAATTGTTTGTTTGGTATATAGGCATAATTTTAAATTTACCCTGATTACATTTATAGATGTATTGTGATACAAAGAGTTTTCTGTTTTCTGATAATTTGATGTTGCTTTTGGGAAGAGAAACTCTGTTGTTTACTGCTTGGCTGATACCTATATATGACTCCTTGCATTTTGTGCATTTAAGTGCATAAATCGCATTTTTGGAGTTGCAGTTTAAATTTTTATTTATTATGAAAGTCATTTTGGAGTTTCCTTCTATAATGATATCACAAACACCACATCTTTTTTTTTGTTGCATTTTGTTACCCCTGTATTGTGTGTTGGTTAAATTTCGATGATGTTAATATGTGTTTCAAGTTTTTAGATTGGCGTTTGCTTTTAATTATTTTGATTGTGTTTAGTATATTTTTCAGTTTGTCATTCTTGTTAAGTAGGTCTAGATTTTTTGTAATTTCTGTAAATAGTTCTGAATTGTTCTTGTATGTTGAGACATATGCTAGAGTTTGTTCGACGTTATGTTTCTTTGGATTTCGTAGTTGATCCAAAGGAATTTTTTTTGTGAGTTCAAAACCTTTGTCTGTTAGTGTTGTGGAGGTAGCTTTGCTTTTTTAGAGTTCTATGTAGTTCTTCTAGGTGGGTTTTTCAGAGGTGTTTGTCGGTCACTATAGTCCAAACCCTATGTACTAGAAAATAGGGGATGGATTTCAGGCAACTTTTTGGGTGATGGCTCTTGAAATGAAGATATATATATATATATATATATATATATATATATATAGTGTAACCCGAATATAAGAGAGATTTTCTCTGGTCCCAAATTAGAGCCTGCGTTAATGTATATATAATAGACCAAACCCGGATATAAGAGACTTCTTCTCCAGTCCCGACAACTTTCTTATATCCATGTTACACTGTGTGTGTGTGTGTGTGTGTATATATATATATATATATATATATATATATATATATATATAAATAGGACAGATTGGGTTCTATAGCCTTGGACGGCAACTGGTCTAGGAGAAGGGCAACTCTGAATTCAAAACCTGCGGAAGGTCGTTTGGGGACCTTGTGGCATTCGTTGCACCAGGTCCCTGTATTCGTCCCTCCAAAAAGTGTGGATGGCCCTACATAAAGCCTTCACCACTATAATCAAATCTTGTGTGGGTGTCCGGCTTTTCAGTTTCTGGGAACTGATCTGTCTGGCCCTCATACGTCGAGTTCGATGGGAGAGAGTCCATCATATATAGATGCACACACACACACACACACACAATGACACAGTTTTAAAAATTTTGTGTTATAAACTAACCAGTACTTAGTGTTATTTTCAAATCTCTATAGACATATGGTAACATACAGTACAACTTGTTATGTGACCTTGTGTGTTGAGGTGGTGTTCAGCTTAGGTTAGATTGAAACTAAAATGAAGGTGGTCATAAGAAATTGCAGTCAGCATTTTTATAGGCATTTGTTTCCAGTAAATGGCAATTTCCTACTTTTCCTGAGATGGGCAAAGTCATAACAATGCAGCAGTGAAATTGTTAATATTATTATGTATTCATATATTATATATATATATATGTGTGTAATTTGGCAGCAACTTTTCTTTTAAACATGTTGTGTTGAATGTTAAAGACAACATCGTCCTGCATATTTTCTTTTGAATTTTCTCATATTTTCTAATGAGACTTTTTATTTGAAAATGATATCGAAATAAAAATTGTCCGTACGATAACCTAGTACTTTCGAACATCATTGTTCATCTTCAGAGTCAAAATTTTTTAAAAAACATTTGCCAATTGTCTTGTAGCATAATCATGTTGCTACAGTTTTTACAAACTAAATAAACGTTAAAATCCTTTTAATTTCAAAAGACGCGATGATGTTATCACGTGCATGGCGAAGATTTTTATCATGTGACAGCGTGAAAAAGATTTTTATATACAAGCCAAAAGATCGAAGAATACGTTATAAAATTTAAATATATTATAAACATTGTAGGATGTTTCCAGAAATATTGTAATCTATACGATTAATAGGTCTTTTGCTTTTAATATGTAATGCTTCTAAAATTTTAAGGCGTCTAATGTCTGTATGTTTATCTATAATTTTAGTATTATCTATAAGTATTTTACGTATATCAGATTGCATAAGGGAAACAGTATGTGACATAATATGTTGTTTAATGGAGCTAGAATTATTAAGATGCATAGTTAATCTTCTGGAGAGCCCGGTGGTTGTAAATCCAATATATATATATAATTATTTATTTAAATATTATAACATAAATATGTTATAAAATCACTACAAAAATAGCCATTTTGTTTCAACACTTCTGGTGTCTTAATTCAACATCATCACTTGATAAGACACCAGAAGTGTTGAAACAAAATGGCTATTTTTGTAGTGATTTTATAACATATTTATGTTATAATATTTAAATAAATAATTATATCTGCTCTACTTTGTATTGAGCACTCTTTTAAGAATAATAATTGTTGGTTATGTATTCCGTATATACCAATCCTATACTTGGGTATATATATATATATATATATATATATATATATATATATATATATATATATAAATTTATTTTTCAAATATTATTTATAAAAGTATATTTTACTACTTATTCTTTTTTGTATTGATATTACTAAAATTTAAAATGAGCAAAATATTACATGATAGCAGATAAATAAAAGAACACCTTCCTTTTTCATATTTTTTTAAAAAACTGAATTCCTTTTCAGTACAAATTTGCAGTGATGAATTTGTGATTTGTTTGTATTTTCTCTCCAGTGTTGCTGGCAAAAAGAACCTCCATGTTTCTTCAGTAAAAAGTCCCATTTTCAAATCACAAAGTCAGCTTACACCAAGAACCTCTCAATTGTATTGTTTTGGAGAAGGAATTGGGGTAAGTGATTGATATTTGCATATATGTAACAAGATGTGTTTGCTATATAAATTGCTTTCAATTTATAAAGAATTTAATTTATTTTCTTTCATATGTTTATCTTTGCAAAATTACTGTTTTTCAAAGTTGAGGATGGTATCTTTACCCTTCTGCTTTAAAACTTATTAACTTTCAAGATTTGCCAACAACTTCCCGAGCAACAAGCAGTATAGGTTTCATTTCTTTAGATCCACTGCTGATGTTTAACTGTCATTATGCACAAAATCTGTGGAGCAGATGATGGTGGCTCCATCATGAGAGCCACTGCTTTACATATCTCGCAGCCTTTTGACATAGGGAATTGCTATACAAACTCTCCCGTTATTGCATCTCATGCAGATTTTCCAATTATCAAGTCCTTTCTCTCAGATAGGTCCATGAATATCATTGTCAATGACCAGTCTTCTGAAATGCAGGAGATCAAGGAGATAAATGAGTCCTTGAAATGCTTAGAATTGAACCTATTGGTCCTTGATCGCCATCATTGTTGTTGTAGTTATTTTACATATATATTATAGATATAAGTGCATCTCAGAGTATTAGAATATCATGGGAAATGTTTTTTTCCCTTTAATTCAGAAAGGGAAATGTTCATATATTCTGGATTTATTACACATAAAGTGAAATATGTTAAACCTGTATTGTTTTAATTAGAGTGATTATAGCTCCTGAAAATCAAAAGTTCACTATCTCAAAATATTAAATTATTTTACAAGATCAATGAATAAAGGGTTTTATAATAGGGAATGTTGAACTTTCCAAAAGTATGTTTATTTATACCCTTAATCCTTTTGCATAAAATACTACATCAATATGGTATGGCATGCAGACAAGCAGTCTGTGGCACTAATCAGGTGTTATAAAAGCCAATGTTTGTTTATAGCAGCGTTTGGCTTCTCTGTAATGTTGGGTCTGATGTCTCCTTTTCCTCATGACAATACCCAATAAATTGTCTATAGAATTCAGGTCGGGCTAGTTGACTAGTAAACAGACCAGTTACTTACAGCATTAGCAAATGAAATGCAAAATTTACTTTCATTTGAAAAGCGAACTTTGGATGGCTGAGAAACAGTCTTTTTCTTTTTTTTTTTTCTTCTTCTTTACTCAGATAAAATGCTTCTAATGTTGTCTCTGGCTTGACACTAGCAATGTAGCACTTGTAGCTTGTTTCTGGACATGTCTTTGCACAGTTATTGATGCATTGACTCCAGCCTCAGTCTACTTCTTGTGAAGCTCCATCAAATTCTTGAATCGGATTTTCTTGAAAATCGTCTCAAGGCTGCAGTCATCTGTCTTGCCTGTGTACTATTTACTACAATATTTTTCTGCTCCGACCAACTTTCCATAAATAAACTTTGATACGGTACTCTGTAATTTGATTTTTTTTCTTATGATTTACCAACCCTATATAGCTTTTGTAAATGTTTTTTTAGTGAATATTGCATTAAAAATTTCTGAAAATAATCAATGATTTTTACAGATACACATCCTACTATTTAACCTGTAGCTAAGGGGAGGAGATGGATTCATACCTTACGTCAACATTTGATCGTGGTTCTTGTACTGAAAAAGAAACTAAGTTTCGTGATATTTATATTGCATAAACACCGATTTAGTCAAAAACTCAAAATGGAATATTTTAATATATTTGTATTTTTTATTTTTATATGTAGGCCATAATTATCAAAATTAATAAAAAATTGCTTGAAACAGCAAACTGTCACTTACAGAGTGCTAAAGGTTTTAACACTTTCAGTCATGGTCCTTCCCTGTTCCACTAGCTCATAATGAATGACACTTTTCATATTTCATATGGCACTGTTTTCTCATTTTGCAATAACTACATTTTTTGTTGACTTGCAAAACCCATTTTTCATCATTTTTATGAAAGCTTGTTGTAGATTGTGAAATGTTATGTTCAGTTTTTAGGCAAAAGCTCATGAAGGACCCAAATTCCTGCTTTGCAAGCTTTTCCAATTAAACTCTGAAATGCACTGTAAATAACTTTGTCAGATAGAAAAGATGAAAAACTAATTCTAGATGCAGATTTCTACAATTCAACCTTGGTTCTACTTTTGTTAGTTGCGCCCTTAATTCATAGCAGTGAATTGCATAATGACTTTCTGAACTTCCTAATATAATACCAAAATTTCCTAACATTGGTCATTTACATTTTTGAGTATCCTCTGTAATCTGCATTTGTTAAAATTCACCTTTTAACATCCATTAGACACATATTAATAAATACTGAATTAGGGAAGTCTGTGTTTATGCCTACTGCATTTATAGTGAACTGTTACAAAAAAAAGTAAAATTTGGTGTTGGGCAATTGTCAACTATAATGAAATATCCAACTTAAACGTGGAACAGGTCCACCTCTAATGTCAGTTCACTTGTAATATGTTATATTCTGAGCATGATAGATACATGCAGAAAAAATTATCTATAATTAAATGTCTGCCTTGTTATATTTTCATTTGTGTAATTGTAAATTTTTTTTTTTCTAGTCTGCAGAAAAACTTCGCAGTATCAATGACAGTGTTGCTCAATCTTGTGTGCCCAATTGTCAAAAACGTCTTCAATTTGACAGCTTGGATAATTGTGCAAGAAGGAATGCTGCTGTGAAATGCCTCAAATTTGATGGTCCTGATAGTAGCACATCTCAGTGAGTTTTTGTTTCTTATTTGGTTTTTTCTATTTTGTATTTTGTTTTTGTTTCTTGTATTATCTATTTTGTCTCATGATTTTTTTGTGTCTTTCTTGTCTCTTTTTGTCTGGTGTTTTTATTTTTATTTCCTTTGTTGGTTTTGTCTACTTGTTTTTTTGTTTCTCTTGTTTTGTCTCCTTGTTTTTTTTTTTTGTTTCTCTTGTTTTGTCTCCTTGTTTTTTTTTTTTGTTTCTCTTGTTTTGTCTACTTGTTTTTTTTTGTTTCTCTTGTTTTGTCTACTTGTTTTTTTTTGTTTCTCTTGTTTTGTCTCCTTGTTTTTTTGTTTCTCTTGTTTTGTCTCCTTGTTTTTTTGTTTCTCTTGTTTTGTCTTATTTTTTTTGTTTTATCATGTTCTTTTGTTTTTGTTTTTTTTTTGTCTTGGTCAAAAACTCTTCAATACATGCTATCACCTGCATTCAGTACATTTTAAATTAAAATTATAACTTCTCTAAAATAAAAATAAAAAATCCCAGGATGAAATTAAAACTTTACTTTGTTGTAACTGTAATATTAATATTCTTGATAAACACTAATCAGTTATAACAAATTTAGTATAGGATATAAGGAAATTGAACGATGGCTGTTGGCTGCACTAAGGATAGTTTCACCCAACACCACGAGTTGCTACAAAATCAAAACTGCCTAAAAACTCACCAGTTCTTAAATCATCTTGTCAGTTTGAGACTTTCATAGGAATGCTCAGGCCTGGATTAACCATTAGGCAAACTAAGCATGTGCTTAGGGCACCAAGTTGCAAAGGGGCACTACAAAAATTTGAGTAGGGTATTATGGGATAAGTCAATATAGTAGCCAGTGGAAGGTCTGGGGCACCAATGTGGGCCTGTGCTTAGGGCATAAACAGGTCTTAATCAGGCCCTGTGAATGCTGTACATGGTGCCAGACTTATTCAGAAATATCTAAACTGTCAGCTGTATACAATTGCTTTCTCAAATTGATGGTTAAAAGTGACTTTGAGCAATTGAAGTGTGTTTGTCTCATTGAGGACCCTGCTTCTTTGAACCTTGTAGATTGACATTACAGAATGACAAAGAACTATGCCAGATAACAAAAACCACATCACTTGAGGACTACCAACAGCAGCAACAACTAAAATGGATAGCACATGTAACTTGAGAGAATAATATAATCAAGATGTTGGGATTCCACACTACCCTAGACAAAAGGTTAGAAAGAACCCCTCCCCCATCAATACTGGAAAGAGCATCAACAATTAGTAGACTTAAGAAAACTATTTTCTTAAAAAATTGTTTTAATAAAGAGATTTTATAAATTTCAACTGACTGCTTGGTCATTGAATGCCAAATGTTTCCTTATAAGAAAATAGCAATATTACCATTACCAATAAAAGCTGAAAAAATAAACCTCAATTGCAAGAAGGCAGAATGCATGGTTGTTAGCAAAAGGAACAGCCCAACTTGCAAATTACAAATTGGAGATACCAAAATCAAACAAGTACAACTGTTTAACTATCTGGAAAGTTTATTAACAGAAGACGGAAAGTGCAACACTGAAATCCAAAGGCCCATTGGGATAGCGAAAAATGCCTTCCAAAACCTAAGCAAAGTATAAACTGAAAAAATTTGTTAGAAACAAAGAAAAGAGTACTGAACTGTTATGTAATATCAGTCCTCCTCTATGCCAATGAATGCTAGACAATCTCATCACAAGATGCAGAAGAGACTTGAATCAACAGAAATGTGGTTCTACAGAAGGATGCTGAGGATACCATGGATTGAACATCTGAGCAACAACAGTTTTAGGGAAAATGGAAATGAAATGGACACTTAACATCAGGAAGAGAGTTGAAATTTCTAGTGCCCATAATGAGGAAAGTGGGATTGGAAAATTTGATACTCACAGGGCATATTAAAGACAAGAGTGATAGAGGAAAACAATGTGTAGCTTACCTAGTGTATGGAGGCAGAATAAGGTTTAGGAGAGATAACAAAAAGACAATTTATTAAGAGCTACAAAGGACAGGAAATTGTGGAGTGCCATGATCACCTCCATCCCGAAGGGACGCAGCACATAGAAGATACAAAGTTAGAGTATGTACTAGGCTAATTTTTAAGAGACAAGTATTTGTGCATTGCTCGATTCTGTACTAGTGTAATATTAAATGTCGATGATAAAGATATATGACATCAAATATTGTTCTATTGATAAGCACTGAATGATCTTTTATGTCAAACTAATCTATTCAATGCAATAACTGGGAATTTGAGTCTGTTACCTTAAATATAATGGTATAGAATCTTGAATGTCTGATTGGATGGAAAGAGTTTTTTTAAGAGGGTGTGGGAAGTTCTGTATTTTTTCAGAATATGAGACATGCCCATAATTCAAAGACAGTTTTGGAACGTTGAAAGACTTATATTGAGCAAAAGTTTGATCTGATAATTTAAAAATTGATGTATATTGTTCTAAACACAAAAAGAGCTTGAAATATCAAAATACTTTACTTCCTGGGCCTAAGATACAGTATTTAGGCTTTTGATGATGTATCCAACTGAACTGAGTGCATGTCAGACTGCCAAGTATCCACTGAAAATACTTATTAGGTAATTAACAATGGTAATTGCATTAATCACTCTGATTAGTCAAGTGCATTAGACATTTGAACTCCATAGTATTGATATAAAAAATACATTCAAATAAACTAAACTATACATGTATATTTAAATATATTTACACATGACTTGTGCATATCATGTGTGTGTGTATATAAAGTGTGGACTTCAGTGTCCACACTTCTTATATTTAGACAGATTCTATCCAGAATATTGAACACTTTTTACCCAATAAATATAGTATATTTACACTATTTACATTGTTTGGTTTGTTGTCCTCATCTCAGTTGCCTTATTTATGATGCTTTTGTCCTTCTATGCTCCGGCCTTCTTCAAGTGATTGGAATTTCAAACTTAACCCTTTATTTTGTCCACAGGGTTAGATTCTACTAGTTCCACATGCCATGCCTCTTCCAGATGTCTCGGTATTAGTTATTTCCCTTTAACTCAATTCTCCAAGTTTTTATTCACCTCAGCTGTAAAACTCACAACTCTTTGTGTCAAATCACTGGATCCAACCAATGCTTTTATCCACTGGGCCATGTGTTCTTGAGGACATGAGTGTATTAATTTTATGAACTTATAAACCTATTGTTGTCAGTAAATATTTTTTTTTTACCAGAGCTCATGTTACAATTTTGTTATTATTGCTTTTATTTGGCACTCCATATTACTGGTTTCCATATTGTATTCATTTCTATGCTTGGCCAGCTTAGGAGATTTTTGTGGTCTAGCTGATTCCTTAAGTTTTCGCATTTTCCAATGATGGTCTCTATCTATTATTTCAACTGCTTCCCACAGAGGGCGGTGATTTCCCTTTTTTCTTTATATGTGGTCAGCTATGCCTGATTTTTTAATTTCCCCTCATGTTATGGCTTTACTGTATTCCTAAGGGGATGACCTGTTTCTCCTTTATATTTCTTGCCACAACTGCATGGGACGGCATACACACAGTCCTTAATCATGTTCTCCTCTATGGGAGGGTTTAGTGGAATAGGTGTCTGCGAAGTGTTGAACCACTTGTGAAGGTCGTCCTGATATTATATGGACCACAGATCTTTTGTACTTTTTCTGATAATCCCTTCACATAGGGTAGGCAGACCAAAGCTGTTTTCTGAGTGTTGTTATCCTCTTGCATCCTTCTATCTTAGTTTGTGGGAGCTGCTGTCATGTACCCAGGGTAGTTGGTACATTGTAGGGTACTGCTTATACTGACCATTTCTTGTTCATATGTCTTTGGCTCACCACTTATGACTTTTTCTCAAAGTTGTAAGCAGCAGACAATCCTTTTTTTTTTTTTTTTTTACACTATATGGATGATGGGAATTGAAGTTGAGGTATTGTCCAGTGAATGTTGGTTTTGCAGTATACAAATGTCTTGAACCCATGCTCCTTTTGAAATATTAGTACATCCAGGAATGCTAATTTGTTGTTGTTTTCAGAGTATGAAGCTGTCATCTATGTATCTCAGCCATAGAATTAGCTTTAGTGATGTGGATTCTGATGCCATTTCTTCAAAGTATTCCATGTATATGTTAGCCATTGCTGGCGATAATCCTTGGAAATTTTGTTTCTACCATTATTGAATTATTTTAGGTAACACAAAGTAGAGAAACAGCACTGCTCTCTCTAAATATTTCTGGCAATTAAAGAATACTGGTAGTTCCCTGTCTATTAAATGGGATATTATAGCAAGAGCCAAATCTTATAACAAAAAAGGAAATAAATGTAACTTATGTCTTATTCAAAAACTGGTTATCTTAAAACACTTAAATAACCCAAGGTTATTAAACAAGAGAAATGAATTGTTGGTTACATGTAGGCATAAAAATAAATATCTGCTTAAATATGTTGTTCCAGATTAATTTTTAATGTAAATTATGGTTTATTTTTAATGAAAATTTACAGTTTATTTTTAATATAAATTACTGTTTTTTTTTTTTTTAAAATAAGATCAAGTAATCTCCCTTTAATTAATTCACAACTCAAAAATTAATTTTTTTCACATACATATACATATCACGTTTATTTTAATTGCCAAATATAATTCTTAAAATTAAAAAACTATAACCCCAGTATAATATAAAACTGCACCATATATATTTTTTAAATTCAAATTATGTGATGGTCAATCCATACTCGGCACCTGAAGATTGTGTTGTGCATGAAACTCCAAGTCGTCGTCCTAGTGGTGAGGGATAATATATATATATATATATATATATATATATATAAATTAGGTATATATAGGCACCAAGTATTCATTCAGACAAATTTCATTAAATCTAACCAATGAAGTATCTGTCTAATTTTTTTTTAAATATTTTTCCCGATTTTTGAATCATGGATTGAATTATTTTTTTTTTTTTTTTTTTTTACTACTTGTCAACCCTCTGTGGGTTATTTAAAACCAAAACATAATCTGGATTGTAAGAATTTTTTTCTTTTTCCGAGTGTGTATTTCATTAATTTCATTAATAAGCAATGATTTTTTCTACTATTTAACCCATAGTTGGGGAGAAGAGATAAATTCATACCTACCCCACGGATATTTGTGTATAAATGAATGTAACAAAACTGACTGGAATTCGAACTTGGATTTCTCATTCTGAGCTGCTGTACATTATACAATGTTCTTTTCTTTTTTTTTTTATTAGTATGTTGTATATCAGGGTCGAAATTTTGAAAAAAAACTATCTGAAGTTCATGTTTGTTCTTTCATTGTTCAAAAACATTGTCTAAAATTTGCATAAAAAAATTAGATGTTTTTTTATAGGTAATGAAACATGTTTTGATATATTATTCATACATTTTGGTCTATAGGGTGTAATTAGATTCTCATATTAAATTTGAGGGTAAAAAAGAGTGGTTTATACACTGAAGAATACAGTATTTATATTTTTTATTGGTTTATTTATAAATAAGTTGATTATATTTGCAGATCTGAAAGTACATTCAAGTCACCTATGTCTCCCGCCCACAGTGCAGCACGTGGTAGCACCACACCAGGAAAGGAGGTAATTTTGTTGTTCTAACATTGTTTTAAATTGTTCTATGCTTCTGTACAAAAAAATTTTAACTGTCTGGGTAAATGTAACAAATAATGTAAAGTGAAATACAGAAATCTGAAAGTGCATAGGAATAGGGAAAGATGCCTTCCAGAAACTAAGCAAAGTATTAAAAAAGGAAAATATCCTTAGAGACAAAGGTTACAGGGATTTTGATTGGTACATAGGCATTTCAAATCCTATTGAATTTTGACTCAAGAATAATGAAAATTCAGGAAGACCAAAAACTGGCAAACTTTGTACCTTTTTATCTGCAAAAAAATGGAGTGTCAAATGGATGGCTTTTTCATTGACATCACTATTATATCAACTACCTTCACTCCTTGGCAATGTTTGTTGTTTTAAAAAGCGATGATTAGAATTGTAATTAAACTTAAACATATGATGAAAGTGAATTTATACATTTTCTTTGTTTTTAAGAATTTACATAAAAAATAATAAATGCTGTTTATTAGTTTATTTACACTTATATTGTTTACTGGAATGGTTAGCAAAACATCGGCTAATTGCCAATCAATTCAAACTATATAAAATGGTAAATAATGATTTCCTTGTAGTTGGTTCACATATTTTAAGAATTTAGTAAATGCTTAAGTTTGCGAATAAAAAAAAATTTCATATTTATTTCTTTATAAATTAGTAAATAATAAATATTGTATTAGTTTTAATTGTATTAGTTTTTATAACTAATTATAAAATTATTCTGTAAATAAACAATCTGATAAATAGTGCTTAATACTTTTTGTTGTAAATTCTCAAGAACAAAGAAAATGTATAAATTAATTTTCATCATATGTTTAGGTTTTATTACAATTCTAAACATCATTTTTTAAAACAATAAACATTGCTGAGGCGTGATGGTAGTTAAAAATAATAAATTTGTACAACCAACTCCAAAAGCTGGTCTCCATGGAAGAAAGGGGTATTATTCATTTAAAGGTCTTAAAATGCAGTGAAACACTAAATGCACATTTATACAACCAGCAGCTGCCACATGTCCATAAAAATTTGATTGATAAGCATTCTGTGCTTGTCAGTATATGTTCTCCATGACAAGGCAAGGTAACATACAGGAAAACATTTGGGATTCAGGTGGTCTTTTCTACCCCCATCCACCCTATTCACCTGGCCTTGCACCAACTAATTGTTACCTTTTTCGTCTGATGGGAAAAAAACCTTCTCCAATGAAAACTAGATTCAAGATTTTATCAAAAACTTCTCGCATCAGTACGTACGGAATTTTACTTGAAAGGTATTGATGAGTAGCTACAAGTCATCACAAATAATAGTGAAAATATAATTGAATAAAATGTAATTGTATTTTATTTTTTGAAGAAGAAAGTTGATAAACAAAAACGGAAATTATTTATGACTCAACCTAATATTTGAATAATATAGGTAATGATATATTTATTTATTTTTAATCAATTCACCCCTAGCAAAGCAATATCACCATAACATAAAAAAAGGAAGGAAAAGTTGGTACTACGTTGGCTTGTTATCTACAAGGAAAAAATATCTACACTGTACTCTTTGGAATTATATCTATATAGTAAAACATATAACATATATATAACATAAAGAAAATGTAATTAAAATATTAAAAAAATTTTCATTTATTTATATTCTAGTGATAAACAGTATGTACATCAACTAAAATGTTTACACTGTACAAATTTTAATTTTGAATGATAACTACATAGTAAAACATGGTGCTACTTTAGCTTGTTATCTACAAGGAAAAGATACCAACTCAAAATAGCACCATGTTTTACTATGTAGATATCATTCCAAATTAAAATTTGTATGGGCTAGATATTTTTCCTTGTAGATAACTGTCTAAAGTAGCACTGTAAATTGTAACGAATTTGGAATGATATCTACATAGAAAAACATGGTGCTACTTTGGCTTGTTATCTACAAGTAAAAAATAACAAGCTAAAGTAGCACCATGTTTTACTATGTAGATATCATTCCAAATTAAAAGTTGTACAATGTACATATTTTTTCCTTGTAGATAACAAGCCAAAGTAACACCCAATAATAGTATAAATTTCAGAGTTTAGGTGGAAACATTAAAAGTATAGACTTGAAGTAGAATTTAGAAGGAATCAGAAACTCAATCCTAAACAGGAAACAAAGGATAAATCTTATATTCCTGTTCAAAAAACCAAGGAGTGTGAATCAGATGATAGGTGAACCTAATATTTTTGTTGATTTTTCTTGGGTTTTCAAAGATTAAACAAATTTGAGGACTTTTATTGCAGCCTATATTTACATATATTTTTATTTGTTTCAGACTCCACAAAAAAAAGAATCACCTTCTGCTGGGCCACGCCATGTTACTCCAAACACTAAGAGAACACAACGTCATCTCAGGTTTGATGACAATCAAGGAAGCTCAGAGAAGTAAGTCCTTACTTTTTATGTATAGTTGAAAATATTTACTACAGTTTTATTGAATAACTTTTCATTCTTTTTAGAATTTTTAATGCATTTATTTGTTTGTTATAAGTATTTGTTTATTATAAGTATTATAAGTATTTGTTTATTATAAGTATTATAAGTATTTGTTTATTATAAGTATTATAAGTATTTGTTTATTATAAGTATTATAAGTATTTGTTCATTATAAGTATTATAAGTATTTGTTCATTATAAGTATTTGTTCGTTATAAGTATTATAAGTATTTGTTTATTATAAGTATTATAAGTATTTGTTTATTATAAGTAAATCTTTCAACTAGTGTCCACTTTTTATATATTGGCATCATTTAATTTAACGAACACACATTAGTTTAAAAATTGAAATTATTTTGTTAAATATCTTCTCAACCATAAAGATTAAAGAATTTTTTTTCTTTATTTAGTTGATATATATATTTTATTATGAATAATTGTACTATTGGTGATTAAAATCTATTTCAAAATAATTATTGCTCATTTTGATTATCTAACTCTGCCTGTCTGCCTCATTACCTCTATGTCATTTTGTCTGCATGTCTATCTATCCATCCAACATTTAAATTCAACAAACAAGACCTATCTATTTAATTTTTTTTAATATTTTCAAATTCCAAAATATGATGTATATGGGATTGAAATAATGAATAAACTGTCCAAAGTCCCCCCCCCACCTTATTTTGTTACAGATGACATCACTTTGACCCAATTAGCATTCCAGTGATCAAAAATACCAGGATTTAGTTAAAAAAAAATATTGTCTACCATACTGACAACACCCAGTTCTTGTTAATGACTGAGATAGTCAAAAATACTTGAACAAAACAGAAAAGAAATACAAACTTTAGACAATTTATTCATAATTTTAATCCCAATATTTCAGAAATTGGAAAAATATAATACAAAATAGACCTTGTCAATTGAATTTAACAAAATTTGTTTGGATGAATTCTTGATACTTAAGTACAGCTGATATATATATATATATATATATATATATATATATATATATATATATATAATTTTCCACACTTCCAGCAAGTTTAATAAATCTTTAATTGTATCTGCTTACTTTTATTGAAGTGAGGCCAGTGGATCTACTGCTGGTCAGTCATCCACAACAATGGAAAATTCTCCTAATGAAAGAAAAGAGAACAAAATTGACAAATGACTCAAGACATCTCAAATGTGAACCAAACTTGCTCAAACTGTAAGTAGCACCCAAATATAGTTTCATTCATTTTGCTTGTTTTTGGATAAGGTTGGAGAGTTTTTTAATATTCATTTCATAATGATACTGCTTAGTGTAAAAATTTCAGATAGAGTATATCTGTAAAAAGACAATATGAATAAAGACAAAAAGAAAACTTATCTTAGATGACTTGTTTTGTCCTCTGAGGGACGAAGGCAATTCAGAATTGTTACAAGACCACATATATCACTAACCTCCCTATCTTTCAATACTAACTCTTAAGGCTGTTGACTTTATTTAACATTTTTTTTTAATGCCATATCTCTTCAGGATGTAGGCGATCATGGCTCTCCACAGATTCCTTTTCTTTATTATCTGAATTACTATTCATTCTTGGGACCTAGAAGATCATGTCTTTCTATAAAGTCCTTTTATTTGTTAAGTGTGAATTACTATGACTTTTGAAGAAAAGAAATAATGGAGTTTTTTTCCTCATTGCCTTCTCCAAGGTTTGTAATTCAGTTATACTTGTTGCCAGAGAGCCCAGTCTACTCATAACTGGGGAGAGAAGAGATAAGTTCATGCCTTTCTCAAGAGCATTTGAGCAAAAGTGAACACAACAGACTAGCCCAAAAATTGCATTTTTGTGTCGATATCGAATTTACTACCTGCTCATCTGCATTTAACATACTTGTATCATTAAAGAGAAGATATGGGGGGAAAAAATCCAATCTGATACAAAAATCTTTTTGCATTGTCAAAACAGCTACATGCTTTTGAAATAAGGTTTTAATTTTCTTTGTTATCTGTAATATATCATAAGATAACAGTTAAATTTTAACTATGTGAAAAAAAGCATCTTTGAAAAAATGAAATAGCTGTCCCAAGAAATAATGAATAGAAATACTTAATTTAACAAGACTTTACTGGATTTTAGTGGGTGTATGGCTGATTTAGTGAGTGCTTTCCAACCTGGGTTTTGAATCTCACCATAGTTGATATGTCAGGGGAGGTAACTTATTGATGTTATCTAAAAAGTTGGAAAATGTCTGAAAACTATACCATGTGAGTAAATTTGGTTAGACAAAACTTTTTTCTTCAGTCTCTTTTTTTTTGTTTTCTTTTTTTCCTTTGCTTTTTTTTCCCTTTGTGCTCTCTCTTTTCCCTTTCTTCTTTGCTCACTCCCTTTTCTTCTTTATAATTTTTCTAGTCTTTAAGCTCTTTTTTTCCATAGGCTGCAAAACTAAAAAAATCACATTTATTGATGTCAAATTGCTGAATAATGAAATCTGGAAAAGTCAAAGTTCTGTTGTCTGTTGATATGGTAGTTTTTGATTATTCAGAATGGACATTCAAATGCATCCACATTAACAAAGTTTAATATTAATAATAATAATAAAACTAATGATTTTTATGTATAGAACTTGAAAAGAAATTTACATTAAAACCTATTTGGATGGCTACAAAATTCCTATTGACAACTAAAGTTTGTTAGGTTGTAAAACAAACTAATGTTTCAAGTTTAAACCATCTTTATATACTATCTTTTTTTAGTAACATAGAGATTGGATTATTATGTAACATAAGGATTTGTATCATAATAGTAAATATAGTATGTTGATGTATCATTTGTAAGTTTCTCTTGTGTTTAGGATTGATGTAAGAAATCAGACTTAAAACTTAATCCATTATTTCCTCTACTTCTTTAGCACAAAATGGGCTCCGGTCACATATCAAAATAATGTGGATTCATTTAGTTGCAAAGCTGGAAAAGATAGTCCTTGAGTTGAGATACCATTGCTCAATTTGTCAGTGAATTCACAAAAATAATTTCATGTATAGATGTACACACATATATAATTGGCTGCTTAAGTACAGGTTTGTTAGTTGGAATAACTCAGGTTATACAGTCTTTTATATAGAGAATTACAGGAAGTGATGGAATATCATTAGATTTCTTAAGCTTATTGAGAAAATTTATTCCTTCCCTCTTGCCATAAAATTTACTTATCTGACTTCTGACCTTTTCTAAGGTAATGAACAAGATCTATTTGGAAAATATGGAACTAATTGGAATATATCAATAATTAGCTGCAGGAACTTGATGCACTTTGGCAACTGATTAGAGAAAATCTTACTGTACATGCATGAACAAAGAGTCTTCTGAAGAGTTATTCAGTTGGCAATGAGATGTTCATTTAGTGAGATCGTCTACTGTATGATTATTGCCTTCACAATGACAGAATATCAATAAAAGTCTCCTACATTGTATTTTGGTAAAGTATAATATTACCCAGGTATGGCGACCTTGCTACAGTTCAGATTTGGATTTTTTGTGACTTCTGATGACTGCCATTGAAATGGAGACACTTTTACATTGTGGAAAAGATTAAGAAGAGTACAACAAGGTGGCTGATGGGGATCTCATACAAGTCATGTTGGTATACTGGGTAATGAAATAGCAAACAAACTAGTTAAAGGCATATGACAGACAAAATAACATATCAAGAGAGAATGGTAAGCAAAATGGGACTTAAAACCTAACAAACTACAAAATATTCAACCAAGTATAAGAGAATGGCCCCTAGGTTCAAGAAAAATAAGACAAGAGGAAGTAGTTTTATCCAGATTTTAAATAGGACATGCATATCTGATACGCTCAAATCTACTAAAAAATGAAACTCCCCATTGTGACAGATGTCTCACAATCGAACATATACTCATAAGTTCACATTATCTCTGTCAAATGCGAATAAAATATTAAGCAAACAATACAAAAGGAGTTGTTTGAAACACTAAACCAAACAATATTCTTAACTTCAAAGAAATTGAACTATATATAAAAATATAAAAACTCTCAACAAATCTACATAAAACCTCCTTTAATATATTTTGAAAACTGAAAAAAAAGGAAAAAGATCCTTTCAGATTTCATAAAGATTCCCACTAAAAATAACAATGCAAACTCTAACAACCAACTTGTATCAAAAACTGAATACAAAATTACTTTTATTAGAAACCAACATATCTAATTGAAAAAACATGTCTAATAACTGAAAAAAAAACTTTCACCAACTAATTTGTACCCAAAACTATCACTGATCCACATATAACATCAAGCTCTACCCAAAGCAACTATGATTCAAAACCTTTATCTGGCTTTAAATAACCTTATATTGGTAGGGAGAGTGGCATTAAGCAGAAACAAATCAAACCCTGCAGTCATGATAAATGGTTGCACTCTCAATGGGTCTCCTTGCTTTGAATGTTTATTGGGATTCAAGTTCACCCCCAGACCTCAAGTGGAACTTGTATATACCATCCATCACAAAAGATGTTGGAAAAAGAGTTGACTTCTTGTACCACTCCAGAAACTACCTGATTATTTCTGCCATGCTTTATTTTTACAAGAGTCAGATTAGTATGGAGTGTTGCTGTCATCTCAGGATTGGAGCTGCACAATCATTTCTTTCCAGCCCTGATAGTTCAAAAGGGTTTACTCGTGCTTGGGGATGATGAATTAGTCTCCTCCCTACAACCCCTTTCCTATAGATGAAATGTTGCAAGCATCTTGTTGCTTGATTGCTGTTTCCATGGAAAATGTTCAAATGAGCTAAATTCCTTAGTTCCACCAGTTCCTAAATTCCTTAGTTCCACCAGTTCCTAAATTCCTTAGTTCCAACAGTTCCTAAATTACTTAGTTCCACCAGTTCGTAAATTCCACCAGTTCCACCAGTTCGTAAATTCCACCAGTTCCACCAGTTTGTAAATTCCACCAGTTCCACCAGTTCCTAAATTCCACCAGTTCCTAAATTCCACCAGTTCCAGAATTCCACCAGTTCCTAAATTCCACCAGTTCCACCAGTTCCTAAATTCCACCAGTTCCACCAGTTCCTAAATTCCACCAGTTCCTAAATTCCACCAGTTCCTAAATTCCACCAGTTCCACCAGTTCCTAAGTTCCACCAGTTCCTAAATTCCTTAGTTCCACCAGTTCCTAAATTCCTTAGTTCCAACAGTTCCTAAATTACTTAGTTCCACCAGTTCGTAAATTCCACCAGTTCCACCAGTTCGTAAATTCCACCAGTTCCACCAGTTTGTAAATTCCACCAGTTCCACCAGTTCCTAAATTCCACCAGTTCCTAAATTCCACCAGTTCCAGAATTCCACCAGTTCCTAAATTCCACCAGTTCCACCAGTTCCTAAATTCCACCAGTTCCACCAGTTCCTAAATTCCACCAGTTCCTAAATTCCACCAGTTCCTAAATTCCACCAGTTCCTAAATTCCACCAGTTCCGCCAGTTCCTAAATTCCACCAGTTCCACCAGTTCCTAAATTCCGCCAGTTCCACAATTCCTTAGTTCCACCAGTTCCTAAATTCTACCAGTTCCTAAATTCCACCAGTTCCACCAGTTCCTAAATTCCACCAGTTCCACCAGTTCCAAAATTCCACCAGTTCCAAAATTCCACCAGTTCCACCAGTTCCTAAATTCCACCAGTTCCTAAATTCCTTAGTTCCACCAGTTCCTAAATTCCACCAGTTCCTAAATTCCTTAGTTCCACCAGTTCCTAAATTCCTTAGTTCCACCAGTTCAGACGATCATAGCTAGGTACCTGCCATGCTGTATCTTTACATATTAGACCAAACATGAAGTCTCTGGGCCAGAGCTGCTCAGTTGTCATTTTCCAAGTTTTGACAGAGAGTGATGAATTATTTTCCACCCTACAGTCCCTTTCCCACAGATTTAACATTGCAAGCCTATCGTTACATCCAGGACAAATGTTCAGTTGAGCTCCATTCTTAAGTGCCACTAGCTCAGATCTTTGCAGCCTAGACCCACCTTGCTATGTCCACAGGGTTGAATCACCCTCATTCCCTATGTATTCCTTTAGTAAGAAGGATGTTCCACTCCAAAAGATTCTTCTCAAGAACTTCTAGCTATTTTGTAGAACAAATTTCCACATGAATGTTTCCCTTAACACTACAATCTTAACTTAAGTCTAGGGTCAATCGTTAGCTATCCATCATATCCTCATAATTTTAATTTCTAATTCTTCCTCATATGGTCAGATCACACCCCTCATTCACTAACCCTCTATCTTGAGTGCTTCTTGTGCCTTGTATTGTGTGACCTATGGTATTAAAAAAAAAGAAAAGAAAAATGACTGGATACAATGTCACAAACAGCAGTTTGCCATTCAGACTTCTGCTGTGGATGTACTTACAAAACTTACATTGACTGCTGTTGACACACACACAGTGTAATTTCTGAACCATCTTGGACATATAGTAACATACAATATGATCTGTCTTCTGGTGTAATTTTATTGTGTGTTGTGAGTATTGTTTAGCTTAATCTGTTTAAATGTTTGCTGATGCTACATCCATGGAGTTGAATCACTCAAATTTTATCCTTATTCCATTTGTAAGGAGGGAGTTCCATTCAAACAGCTTTACACCAACAACTATTGTGGAACAAACTCGTGTGTAGATGCTTCCCTGAACATTACGATCTTAACCTCATCAAGTCCTGGGTCAATTATCTATTCTCCTTATTCTCAGAAACTTCACTTCCTTCTACCTCCTTAAATTCATATCACACGCCTCATTCAGTAATCCACTACCTTGAGTGACTCTTGAGCCTTGTAGCAGGTGAAATTCAATGTAAGAAACAATCTCTACGGCAGCATATCTGATTGAACCCAAAATATTGGCACTCATAAGAAATTGCCATTGGCATTTTTTATAGTCATTACTTTCCAGTAAATGTTAATTTCTTTTTTTTTTTTTTCAAAATGGGCCAGCACAGCCAGGCAACAATGATATAGCAATGCAGCAGTGAACATGTTAAGTAGAATTCAAATGTCTTCCTCAAAATCTTCTTTTTTTTATGTGTATGTAATAGGAAATGGAAGACAGATGCTGTTAGATCTTTTAACAATTAAAACTAATTAATACTAGAAAGTTTTCATCCTGGTTTCAGAGGAGAAAAAAAATTATTCTTGATGAAATATCTCAATAACTCAAAATGTAATGGTGGTACCTGTTTTATTTTTTTTGTGTTTTTTTTTTTTTTTTTGTTTAGTGTTTTTTTCGTCAGCAAATAAAGATAACATTTGTTGTTACAAGATACCTGTTAATTTCTTTAACTTTTTTTTTTTTTTTTTAGTTCCAGGTGAGATGGACCAGTTTGACCTCTTGACCTGCTGACTACGCCTTTTTTTCTTTTTTTTTCTTTCCTGCCCCCTCCCCCCACTTGTAGACCTACAGCAGCAGCAGCAACAACAACAACAGCCTCAATTATTAGCCTTCATCCAATCCTGTGCATTGTCTGGTTATAAATATTGTTTCCTTTTGAACTGGAGTTTCTACTCTTGCTACTACCCCCCTCCCAGTTTACATTCCAGCCTTGAAGTCTTAATAATTTCCTTTGTTAAACCTGCCAACAGGTTTCTTAACCCTTAATTTTTAAATTTGTTTAAATGTTTTAGACATTCATATGAGAGAAAATGATATAGAAATTTTCATATACCAGAACAATGTTAGGAAAATTAATGACACTGGAAAAAGTTTTTTTGTGTGATGTGTTTCGGCCTGTAGGACTTCAGCAGACTAAAGTGATGTTTGTATTGATGTGACTACACATGCAAAAGAGAAGAAAAAAAACAAGAAATTAAATGAAATTGGCTAGACTATATACTCAAACACATATTTAAAAATAAAATAAAAATTTATAAGTTTAAAATTTCAGCAAATCCTCTTCTTCATGTGCATGTCTAGTTATATGAGTGTAAATATCACTTTAGTCCAGTGAAGTCCTTTCCACTTTTTCCGTAATTTTCCTTGGCATTTTATTTATATATATATATATATATATATATATATATATATATATATGATTAATACAAATATAAAATTTGTCACTTAGCTGATTGATGTTATATTCAGCACCTATGCACACAATTCATTTGGTATTATACATTTTTATATTAAGATATATATATATATATATATATATATTTAGTGTTACATTAGAACATGCACATACCCACTACAAAACTGTACATCTTGTTTCAACTTTAAAAAAAGTTTTCGTTTTTTTTTTAACATTGAAACAAGATGTACAGTTTTGTAGTCGATATGTATATATTCTAATGTAACACTGCATAATAAATAAATATTGCTCTACTTTTGCATTGAGCTCTGTTTTAAATTAATGTTTTGAATGCTGAAATCTTACTCTTTGTTCTTTTACATTTGGATATTCATATATATATATATATATATATATATATATTTGGTTAAAGATCAAGAACAGTCTCGTTTTCTGGTGTAAATATCAATTGCCCAATGTCATTTGCCTTTAGTTTACTATTATCGAATGGTTTTTGTTTTGTGTTGTGTCAGTGTTATCTTTTCTCAAGACAAAGATGTGTGATGATGTGAGATTTGAAAAGATCAAACTAACATAGCACAAAGCAAAAAAAAATGTCTTTGATAATGCCTAAGGAAAGGCAAAAGTAGTCAAACATTGTGTAATTTATATTTAAATTTCCACTGGGAGCCAAGAAAATAATTTGAAATATAGAAAAAAAGACAAAAAAAAAAATATCCTTAAAGAATTTTTACTGGTCTCTAACCAAATATATATATATACACACACACACACACACACACACACACACACACACACACACACACACAACCAATGTGTTTTGTCCTGTTTAGAACTTTATCAAGATAAATGTGGAGATTTCATTTTGTAACTTAACATCTGCACATTTTCTTTGATAAAATTCCTTAGTGGACAAAATGGATTAGTAAGGAAAAGTTTATCTTTGTATCTTATTTATATTTTTGTTACATATATATTTTATTTATATTAGAATTTTTTTACACACACACATTATTAGTATTACTATCAGCATTATATTTAGTTGGTACCTGTGTTTGTGCTGATATGTTTCTTTTTGTTTTTTAACCATGAAATTAATGTCATCTGCCTTAGGGATCGAGAGGTCCTAGTAAAGAAAATGTACCTCTTGACAGCTTCCCATGGTCTAATTGGTAAGGCACACGTAGCTTAAAAGTGGCTTTTCTAATGGAAAAAAGGAATGCCTGTTTGATGACGTTTTGGGTACAAAAATGAAGTTTAACATATAGACTTTGAAATGTTCCACTGAAAGATGCATTACTTAAATAGGATAACTGAGCCTTGTTTTGTTGTGGTGGATTCTTGTAGCCTAATTGGTTATGGTACACTTGGCTTAAAAGCGGTTTTCTTGATGGTAAATGGGAGTACACAGTTTGATTTCTGTTGGGAAGCAGATCTTCTTTAGTAGGACTTCTCAATCTCTAAACTGGTTATTTTTCTACTTAAAAAGAAGCAGGATGTCTACTCAAACATGTGTACCCACTAAAAATAAATCAAATGTTTATAGTAATAACAAATAATCTCCATTAATTGATTAAAATATATACACATACATATAAATTTTTGTAATGACTTAAAAATCTGTTTTTCTTTTGCTTTTTTTGTCATTTTTTTTCTTCTTTTTTATTTTCTTTTTTTTTTCTTTTTCTTTCTCTTCTTACAAAGCAGATTTTAAAAGATTATAAAAATCAGATTTATCAAAAATCTATTCATTCAAAAAAAATAACAAAGACAATATGCTTTTTTATTTATTCAAGCTATTGATTATTATTATTATAGACATGTTTCGGTCAAGTACTCGCTGGGCATCTTCAGGTGTTTGGGGCTGATATGGGGGCATCAGTTGATTGTGTTATTTTTTATCCCTGTGATGACAGTTCTTGTTTGTTCCTACTGAACCATTGTATATTGTTTTACTACCTATTACAAGGGTTGAACTCACAATCAATACATGACAGTCACATGTGTTGTTTACATGTGTTACTCTAATATCCATTACACCACCATCCTGAATTGTGTATTTATAGAGCCTTTATATTCAACCAAAAACAGTGGACACCTGAAAATGACCAGAGAGTATTTAGCCAAAACATTGTGTCAATAAAATAACATCTATAATAAGTATGAGAACAATAGTTTGAATAAATTAAAGTGTATGGGTAATCCTGCCTAACAAAAATGAAATAACAAATATTATTTACATTATTCAGACCGTTATCCTCATCTTCATTGCCATAATCACAACATTTTAGCCGTTGTACGCTCCAGCCTTCTTCAAGTGATTGGAATTTCAAACCGAACCCTTTATTTCGTCCACCGGGGTAGACTGTTCTAGTTCCACATGCCATGCATCTTCCGGATGTTTCAGTTATTTCCCTTTAACTCAACACTCCAAGATTTTTGGTTCACCACTGATGTAGCCTGGTATTGAACTCACAACTCTTTGGGTCTAGTCACTGGATGTAACCAACATCTTTATCCACTGGGCCATGTGTCCTTGAAGACACCTGAAGAAGTCCGGAGCATACAACAGCTAAAATGTTGTGAATATGGCAATGAAGATGAGGATAATAGTCCTAATAATGTAAATAATCATAATACCTCATCTCAGAGATATAGAGAAATAACAAACAGTTAGTAAATATTTAACGAGTTTATTTTGATTTCCTTTTTATTTTAAATATCAAAATTGGTAGATTAAATCTTGATTTGTAATTCATTTAGAAGATTATCTCAAATTATTATTTCAAAATCAAACCCGTTGAAGACTTTTTGTTTTGGATAGTTTTTACCCAACTGAAGGCCAGTTTCTGCTGTAATGTTGCACAAGATAAGTGGGGAAAGTCTACAAACATCACTGAAAGCAGAGGTAGCTGAAAAACTGATTATCTTGACCGTTTTATTTTTAATCTGGGAACTTAATGAAATTAATATTTTAACCTAGATTGTGTTTTCTTGATAAAAAATTCTCATGGGCATAAAATTTTCTTTTCCCCTCATAATGTTGTGTTGGATAACACTGATCTCATACTGTATCCAATAATATTCCTTTAATATTTGATAGTAAATCTTTTAAAATCCACTCTCACAGGCAGCAATTGTTATAGTTAACAATTCATTAAGTAAACTAAACAGAAAACACTTTTTTAAAAAAAATAAGCAGACAACAAGAATACTATCGTTATTCAAATAATATAAAATGATCCCTTAAAATAATTTTGTTCAACTTTTGTTGGTTTCATTGTGAGTATTTATATTTTTTAGTTTGTGTTAATCAAGTTTATCTTGCAGAAATTCTTTTTTTTTTTTCTATTAAGGAAATTTTTTTTTTTTTTTTAAGTTTTTGTGTTATTTCAGGATTTTTTTATCATGAAAAAAAGGGGATCATTTATCATATCTAGGTGTCAAGAATAAAAGAAATTAAATTAATATAGCAAAATTTAAATTTCTATCAAATTATTCATTGAATATTAAGAGAATTTGTATTTTCTTATCTTAAGTTACTTCCCCTGAAAGATCATGCGCTTGCTGATTTCAAAGAAATAATCAAAACAATGAATTTTTCTTCATGAATAATATTCTTTATAATAATTTTCAATTTTGACATAACTAATCAATAAAAGTATTAAACAGCGCCTATTTTTCTTTTTGATATGTTTAATCTCGTATAAAATTATTACAAAACGATACTTGTAAACTTAGTAATGTCTCTATGACATAAAACAAGTACTACCAATTAGTTCCAAATTGGTCTTTCTTTTTTTTTTATATATTTCTTTTATTTTAAAAAAATTAAAATAAATAAGTATTATATCGATAAGTATACTATAATTACATTAGGTACCTCCACTTTTTTGCTAAACAAGAGCACAGCATGGTGAAAAAAAGCCCCAACTTGATGAAAACAGTTTTATCATCCAAATGCTTGCTATTATTAAAAGGAAAAACCAAAGTATTTTTTATTTTATTAAATTTTTCAATCCTTTTTAGCATGTTTGAAATTTTGGTTAAAAATCTGTTGTTTTTTTTTTTATGTTATCAGTGGGCCAAAGATTGCTATGGGAAATTTAACATCCTTTTTGTGGTAAAAAACACATTGTTTTAGAAATTATTGCAAAAATCAAATAATGGTTGGATTTTAATGAGATTTTCTGCACTTATTCACAAATGTATGAAATTATTTTTTGAAATATTATTTTTTAGAAAACTATGGTAAAATTTTTTTTTTTACAGCTGTTACTCTCACTTAATTTTATGAGATTTCAAGAAATTAAATTTTGATCTGAGTATTTTTATATTAGTTGAAAGCAGGACTCCTTGGAGAATGTAAATCAACAATTTTTATTAATTTCTTCCCCCCCCCCCCCCCCCCCAAACAGTTACTCATTTACTGAAAATCTGCTCCAAATCGTAAAATGAAAAATGCAATATAACTATGACATTATTTAATTAGAAAAGCTTTTAATTGCTTTTGTAAGTAAGAAATATTAAGGACACTATTGTCTTAAAAAAATTTTCTTTGATGAATAATGAATTTTTATAAGAAAGTTTTGATTTTTTTTTTTTTTTTAAATTTTAATTATAATTATCAAATTTTAAATCTTTTAAATTTCTGCATTACTTTGTTCCAGTTAGGTGATATTGTTATTAAGTAAAAACTAAATCATTAATAAATTGAAAATCTTAGTATGGATTATCATGCACCGAGATTTTTAAAAGAATTTTTTTTATTATTTTTTCTATTAATTTTAATTTTTTTAAATTATTTATGCTGATTTTGTAAGTACAATAGATCATACACAACATTATCAGAAAATAAGAGTGATAACTATATCAAATTTAAAGCCAAAATTTCAAGAATTCAATAAAATATTAGATTATAAAGAATATTTTCCTAAATTTTTAAGATTATTGAGTACTTAAAAATTATATAAAAATGATCACATCATTTTCTTAAATTATGTTTTACAGATAAAGTCTCCGTAGAACAACAATCTGTTATCACCTTATCAAACACGTAAACACAGCTACTGTTTATTTAAAAAGTACATTTCTGCGTTATTTTAAACTTAAAGTAAATAATATTTGTTTCAAATCAGATTAATTATATTTTCAATCGGCTAATATTCCTCAAATTTTCAGAAAAGCATATTTTATTTTTGCAAGATTTCTAAAACTTGTGTTTACAAATATCTCAAAAATGGATGACTTTGATGATATTACTAGAAAAAAAAAGGAAAATCAATTCCAATCAATATAATTTCTGTTTGAAATACAGAGCATTTTGCTTACTGGAAACAGTAAATTTAATCCTTTAGCTTTCAATTGAAGCTAAAATGAAAGCTTCAAGAAAGCTTTTTCATTTTTAAAAATTAATTTAAACCTTACGTATTGCGAATTTACTGGAGGTACCTAAATTACATAGTTAATTAGAAACTTTGTATACTTTATATGAAAGATTTTTTATATAATTTAATTACTAACAAATGAACTTTATAAAAACTGACTTTCCTCAACCACCGTCCTCTCCCTCTACTCTCTCTTTCACTCCCTCTCTCATTCTCTCACATATTTTGATTTTAAATCAAACAATTGTTCAAAACTATCCTGACCCTCTCTATATTTTAGATAGTCTCTTACCTTCTCTCACAAAATGATTTTTTTTATCTCACAATGATAAAACAATAATAATCTTTTCTTTTATTCCCTTTTTCCAACCTTTGTTTTTTCTTTTCTTTTTTTTCCCAACTCTGTATTATTTCTTTTCTCTTTCCTCCACTCACAAGTTGAATTCTAAAATCACACACACACACACACACACAACCTGGTTATTTTTAACATTTTCTTCATCTGAAACTTTCTGTGATGTTCAGATTGATAAAATAATAATTTTCATAGCTCTCATCTGATGGGTTGTATTTAATAAATTTTAGATAAAAAAGTGTTGAATTATTTTAGATTATTTATTTGTATTTTTTCTTTGGTGATCAAATCATTGAATATAAATTAGTCATAATTTTAGTCAATTTAACTGATTCTTAAAATATGGATGCTGGCATCCTGTATTTTCTTTGTGCATTTTGCACATCACTTTCTCATCATAACCAAGTATCTTAAATCATTTTTTTTTCCTCTCTCAAGTAAATGACATTATTCTTGTAACTGCATCGGCTGTTATCACCTATCAGAGCAACAGTGCTTGATCCTTCCAAATGATAGTTGAACTATTGGTTGATCTTTTATTGTTACTACATTTCAGCTCATCTATAACTAACATTCTTCAGGTGTCAAATATGGTGGCAACAAAATCAGTTGACCAAACAACTCCTTCAATGATAATGACTCATCTCACAATTACAGAATGTATTGGTCAGGCATTTTTTTTTTCTATGTTTAGTATATTTATGCTCTTTTTTTTTTTTCATTTTATGTAATATATATATATAAAGAAATAATAAATGATTAAATTTTTTTTCCCCCCATTTTGTTACACAATTCTTTTCTCTTTTTTTTTTCTTTTTTTTTTTTCTTTTTTTTGTGATCTCTACAGAAATGCACCACCTCAAGAAATAAGCATTTACTCAAAAAATTTAATATTACTATCAATTATACACTCCAGTTCCTGAATATTTAAGAAAATTTTATTTTTGTAAATTTTAAGAGAGGCTTTTTCCTACACTCACACCATCCAAAACCAAAAAAAAAAAAAAAATGCTCATACCATGTGAAATCCTCCTGTTTCAAGTAAGAAAGAGTAAATTCATATTTCATGACTGTTTTAAAATTATTTGAAATTTTATATGTAAACATTTTTTATTTTTTTTTACAACAGAGGAAAAATTGCAAGAAAGAATAATATTAGGTACCTCCACTTTTTTCACTAAAAAAGAGCATATCATGATAAAAATAGGCCCCAAACTTGACAAAAGAAGTTTTATTGTCAAAATGTTTGTTATTATTAAGAGGAAAGGCCAAAGTATTTTTTATTATTATAGCACGTTTGGAATTTTAGTTTAATATCTTGTTTTTTTATATATTTTTTTTGTGGTGGGTGGGGGCATAAATGAGATTTTAGCATCATTTTACAATGAAAAACAATGATTTCAAAATTCTTGCAAAAATCAAATAACTGTCGGATTTTAATGAAACTTTCAGGACTTATTCACAAATTAATGAAATAATTTTTTGAAATATTTTTTTAGAAAACTTTGGTAAAAAAAATTTTTTTTGTTTTACATCTGTTACAACTTGCGCGCACACACACTTTTATGAAATTTCAAGAAATTAAATTCTGATTGCAAAGTTTTTTTTAGCCAAAAGCAGGACTCTTTGGAGAATGTAAATCATCCATTTTTTTTTTTTAACTTATTGTTTTCTCGAAAATCTGCTCTGAATGAAAAAATAAAAAATGCAATAAAACTATTATTATTTAATTAGATAAGCTTTTAATTGCCTTTTGCCTTTATAAATAATTTAAGAACATTATAGTCTTAAGAAAAAAGTTTTTTTCAATGAATGAAGAAATTTTACAAGAATTGTTTTCATTTTAGTTATAATAATTTATAAAGTTTCAAATCTTTTAAATATTCTGTAAAACTTTGATTGTGTTAGGTGATATTGTTAAGTGAAAACTATATTTACTAATGAAAAATTGTAAAACTTGATACAAATCATCACGCACTAAGTATTTTAAAAATAATTAAAATTTTTTTTCTTGTGTATAAATGTGCTCATTTTGAAAGTATGGGTGACTATACACGACATTATCAGAAAACAAAGGCGATGACTATAGTAAACTTAAAGTCAGTATTCCTAAAATTAGATTATGGAGAATTATTTCAGTATTTTTAACATTACTGAGTGCTTAAAAGTTATATAAAAAAGGCATTCACCCATCATTTTCTTAAATTGTCTTTTAACAGATAAAGTCTCCATAGAACAACAATAAACCAGTTGTTCAGGAAAGTATATTTTATTTTTGGAAGATTTTTTACTATAGAATTACATTGTGATGAAAAACAACTAAAAAAATCTGTTATTTTAGCCAAAAAAATTGATACCAATCAATATAATTTCTGTTTGAAATACAGTACAGAGTATTTTACATACTGGAAATAGTAAATTTATTCCTTTAACTTTCAATTAAAACTAAAATGAAAGCTTTTTTATTTTTTTAAATTCATTTTAAACCTTAGGTATTGTGAATTAGTGGAGGTACCTAAATATGCTTTAAATCAGAAATTTTAACTTTTTTAAAATTTTATTTTAACTTGAAATTATTTCAAATTTTGTTGGGTAAATAAAAATATACTTTAAATTTGTATTTCACAGATGTTTTCAAAATGGGATTAAGAGGATATGTGATTTTTTTGATTTTTTTTTTTTTGTATAGTGGAGATCAATTCACAATGAATTTACATAGCAAACTGGACCCCCGCCCCTATTAACCTTTTTATAAAATTTAAAAAAATATTTGTGATCTGAAGGGCTTAATCAATAGTATCATGAAAAAGAATTTTAAAAACATTATATCTTAGAGAAATGCCTTTCTGGAGAAAGACTTCTTCTTCTCAATAAAATCACTGAAGGTTTTATTTATTATTTGTAGAAACCAGTGTTATTTTTAAACTTGTCTTTTATTTTGTGGAAAAAGTTAAAAATTATTTATCAAACTTATTGCTAAATAAAATTTTTGCAAATAATTTTTTTTTAAATTTTAAGCACTTTTTTAGTAGAGATTATCATGCCTGGAACATTTTTTTGTCTTTTAAAACTGTTTATGGGCCATATTCTGACCCATCTATTGGATTTTCATTTTTAATATTAAAATCATTTTATTGCAACATTGAAATTAATTTCACTTTGTCTGTCTTCAAAAAACCAAATCCCTTTGTTTTAACTGCTGAAAATTTTAAATATATATTTAATTATTTCTGGGTAATTTCTGCCTATCTATCCTCAAGTATTTTTTTTTTCAAGGTTACCAATTTCTATTATATTTTGTATTTTGTTAACACACAAGACTAAAGTTTGTGGTACACCTCTATATTATTCAACTTGTTTTGTTTATTCCTGTAGACCCCTTATGGAGGAGGGCTGCAACTACACCAAGGGATGCTGCTGCTGTTGCAGTTTCAGTTAGCAAGTTAATTTTTATAGGGCCAGCATACTAGCCTGACATCCAAGATAGACTGCCCTATATATATATAGCTAATGGGCTCAAACTGACCTACTATTTACCTATAACTGGGAGAAATGGATTCATGCCTTTTGCAAGGTTATTAGTGCAAATTAAGTACAAACTGGAATTTGAACCTGGTTTGCAGATTCCATTCTCTGTGCCATTAACCATTAAGCTATCTGTGCCTCCTGATTCACCTTGCTTTCTGTAAATGTTTAATGCCATTAGACCTGTAAAATCATAATTTGCTTACAGAAATTGTCTGTTAAGCACTGTTTTCCCTTGTCAAAACTAAATACTTGACCTATTACAAAATTCCTGATGTTTTGTTAAATGAATACAGATTGATTTCAAACCACGACTTTTGTTGTTTGTGATTTTCATATAGTAATTTTTAACCTTTTCTTCTCCAGTGCTACTTTTCGGATTGTGTTTTTTTTTTTCTTTCTTTTTCCAGGATGGCAGTCACTCTGTAAAAATTGCACTGGTAAATGTAGTAGTTAATGTAGCAGTTAATGCAGCAGTTAATCCCACATGTTCATGTTTTATTGCAATATGGCAGCACCTGGTTAGCAGAAATTGTGATGGGAAAAACAGAGTTGTGGTCACTTCGCTTGACTATAAAAACTGCCCATGTTTTTGCTCCATACACACAGTGAAATTGCATCAAAATTTAAAAAAAAGTCTAAAAATATTATATATTACACACACAATGGTGGTAGTGGTGGGTGGGGAGGCAAACAAATATTTGTACACATACAAATTTTTAATCTATCGTATTTCTAACTAATGAATAAACATACTTTTCATATAATTAACTGTACAAAAATGCATAACTAAATATGCATAGAAAACAAAAAATTTTGATTTAATAGAAATAAATCCCATTTATCCATTTTAATGGGTGAAAAAGTATTCATACAATGCAAATTTCAGATTTTAAAACTTATAAATTGCTTTAATACTTTAGATTATTCAAATGAAATATTCTAGAATGTTCCAATAATGTTATCAGTAGTTATTTTTAGCCTAAAAACTACAAACAGAACATTTTGTAATTGATATTCGTGCAAGGTTATCATCATGGCAAGAGGTAAAAAATTGACAAATTTGCCAAAATAACTGATTGCTAAGCTCTGTAAAAATTGCAGGAAAATCTCAGACTACCTAAATATTCCATTTAATACTACTAGTTCATTCATTGCAAGGTATAAAAAACTCAAAACTGTTCAAAGAAGAACAAGTGCTTCACAGAAGATTTCTTCAAGATCTTTGAGGAAATTAATGTGTCAAATTAAACAAAGTCCAATGGTTACTTGTCAAGAGCTGCAAGATGATTTGCTTTCATCAGGAATCTGTGTCACTAGACAGACAACAAGCAATGAAAGTCATAGGAAAAATATTGATGCAATACAGAGAAGAATACATAATCTTCATTTAATACTTTGTAGAATAGCCATTATTCACTTCTACAGCAATCAATCTCTTCTTGTAATTCTTATTTGATGATTTGCACATTTAATTGGTATTTTTTCTCATTCTTCTTCACATATGATCTTAAGATCCAGGATGTTGGAGCTCTTGATTGAATCTGAATTTTCAAATAACGCCACCGATTGGGTTTAAATCTGGGGATTGACTTGGCCATTTCAGAATATTTACATTATTTTCAGCAAGCCATTTCTTCATAGATTTTGCAGTGGTTTTAGGATCATTATCTTGGAAGATCCAATCAGGAGGAAGTTCAAGATTTTTAACCAAAATCATTAAATTTGCTTCCAAAATATTTTGATATGTTGCGGCATTCTTTCTACTATCTATTACTGATATGTTGCCAGTATCTTTTGCAGAAAAACATTCCCAAATCATGAAGATGCCATCACCAAATTTCACTGTTGGAACTGTGTTTTTTCATTTGAAGGCATCGCCATTTTTCCTCTATACATGATTTCCAGAACTATATCCAAACAACTCAATTTTGGTTTCGTCTGTCCAGAATACTCTTTCTCAATACGATTTTTCCTTATGCTTATGTTCACAAACAAATTTCAACCTGGCGTCTGTGTCTTTTCAAAAGCAGTGGAGTTTTCCGAGATGAGCGTGACTTTACATTGTTCCTATGACTTTCATTGCTTGTTGTCTGTCTAGTGACACAGATTCCTGATGAAAGCAAATCAACTTGCATCTTTTGACAAGTAACCATTGGACTTTGTTTAATTTGATGCATTAATTTCCTCGGAGATCTTGAAGAAATTTATACTATGCAATGAATGAACTAATGGTAGTAAATGGAACATTTAGGTTTCTGAGATTTTCCTGCAATTTTTACAGAGCTTAGCAATCAGTTATTTTTGCAAATTTGTCAATTTTTTACCTCTTGCCATGATGATAACCTTGCACGAATATCAATTACAAAATGTTCTGTTTGTAGTTTTTAGGCTAAAAATAACTACTGATAACATTATTGGAACATTCTAGAATATTCCACTTGAATAATCTAGAGTATTAAAGCAATTTAAAAGTTTTAAAATCTGAAATTTGCATTGTATGAATACTTTTTTTACTCATTAAAATGGATAAATTCTATAAATTTATATTAAATCAAAAACTTTTCTGTTTTCTATGCATATTTTTGTACAGTTAATTATATGAAAAGTATGTTTATTCATTAGTTAGAAATATGACAGATTAAAAATTTGTATGTGTACGAATATTTGTTTCACCCCAGTGTGTGTGTGTGTGTGTGTGTATATATATATATATATATATATATATATATATATATATATATATATATATACACATATATATAAAAAAAAAATATCTGCACTTATCTTTAGACTGGAGTGTGTAAAATTGTTGATATATTTACAAATTGGAACCGGAATTCAGAAAAATTATTAGAAATCTTTTAAAAAAACAAGGAAAATTTTGTTTTTAATCAAATGTGCATAAATGAAAAATTGCAGGGACACCACGATGTGAGGTAATGGTTAGCAATCTTGTCTCACTAGAACAATTACAATTTGATCCTTACTAGGTACCCCATACTTTCGGCCTTGTGCCACATCTAAGCTATACTTAGAAAATCAACATAATATTAAGCAGATGTGTCAAAAATTTGAAATCTTCAGAATGGCTTTTATAATGCTGTTGATTGCTACTGGTGTTATTTATTGATATAGGTACATCACCATTTTTCTGGCACTCTTGCTTCCAGATGATCTATTTTTGCCAGACTAATAGAGGTCATGTAATGATAATTCAATAATACATCTATGACCTCTAACCCATTAATTATGTATATTTCATCTCCATAATAAGTTGGCTCCCACACATGTTATGGTGGTATGTCTGCAAGGCCCATATGACCCTCTGGTAGGTTATTTTCCAATTTCTTTTCTATGAGGACTATTGGGAGTGGGATGCTATGATTGATTACTTATGAAGTCATCATACACCAGAACCACATTTTTTCAAAAAAGAATTAAATATCTTTGATTTTTTTTTTTTGTTGATTTTTTTTATTTTTTTTTTTAGTCTTTTATTTCATTTGGGAATTTTTGTTGTTTTTTGGGGTCATTTTTAATTTTTACATACACAGAGCTGTACCACGAATTGAGGTAAACTAAAAGATTGAGTCAACAGAAAATTTAATTAGCAAAACATTATGAAATGAAAAAAACAGTATACTTAGAAAACCAAAATAATGCCTACAACTAGTAAAATAAACATAAGAATTCTAATCTAATAAAAATTACATTTCTAATAAACAAAAAAAAACATGTCTGATTTCTTGAAAATATATAAAATAAAAAATTCAAAAGCACATATTGAAAAGGAAAAGTTGAATTGATTCTTATTTTATACATCTCTTATTGAAACACTCAAAGCAAAGGGAAGGATTACCATATTCAGCACAAAAATGGATTTACTTTATTGTTTTTTTTTGTTTTTTTTTTTCATCAGCTTCCTTTGCATTCATTGTTTTCCTCATTTCTCTAGAACAGAATTTAAGATATAGTGTTGGGACAACAAAGGAAATGCAGGTTGTGAGCAAGTATTAAGACTAAAACATTAAATATGAATTAAATATATTTAACATAATACTTTAATGTTAATATCAATGAAACAAGTATTTTAGTTGAACAAATACAGTACTGTACTATACTGACTGAGTACTTCTGTTGTGGACATTTTGCAAAACATACATTGCTTGCTGTTGATTTTTATTTAAATATACATAGTACAGGTAATAGATCCATTGGTATATAATCCAGGTGGATCCTAGTAATAACAAATATTAAAACTGATCCACAGAGAGCTCAATGTGTTTATTATAACAGAGCATATATATTTTTTACGGCAAAAACCAAAATTACCTTAACATGAGTATAGTCTATTTCAAGCTGGTCTGAACCCAGCCGTCTTCAGCTCTTAAGAATTAGTGCAATTTTTCAAACTAGTGTAGACATAATAGCATTCTACAGTACTTGTTTTTTTGACATATTTTTATTATGTGTGTTTGTGTTATTTAACTTTGTCACATTGCAGACTATCCAACTGGAAGTCACTGTCAGTCATCATAACTATTTATTTCCAGTAAATGGTAATTTCCTATTTTTTCCTCAAACAGGCCAGCACAGCCAGGCAACTATGCTATAAAAGTGTAGCAGTGAAAGTGTTACTAATTCTTTAATTACTATCATGTCTAACATGACCAATTATATCTTATAAGCCAGTAGCATATGTGTTGCATGGCTGTGTCAAAACACTGGTCTCAATTTTTCTCAGTGCTTCTATGTTTTTTTATTGCATTGGTATAGAATTGTTTTTGTGCTTTCTACCATCACTGATACCAGCACTTGACTTAAAAGATATCACAAAGTTTAAATGTAAGCAAATTTGACCAAGAATTTTACAAACTCGATGGCATGTTAAACACAACCACAGAATCAACCAAAGATGGCTTCACATACAATGCCATCTGTGGCTACTTGTGTGAAAATATCAAGATTTTAAATCTTTGCTTGTGGTTTTTACCTGGATGAAAAGACATGCTGGAAATTTGGTGACATACCTGTATTTAGTTCTTTGTAGGTCAATAAATCTTTGATAAATCTTTTTACCATCTGATAGTGAAAAACTGCTGAAGTTATATTAAACATTGAAAAATATATCTTTATCTTGTTCAAATCGTTTTTAGTATTCATATTTAAGTGTGGTACAAGGCCAAATGGGTTTCTGAAGATTGTGTTGCATCAGTCTTTCAATTGGGGAAGGCAGGCTTGCTTAGAAGCTTGAAACATCCTGGTTTTTATTTGCATTTAAATACCAACTACTAGTGTGAGTGAAAAATCTACCCAAGGTGAGGAATTTTATTTTCTGTATTGATAATGGGTTTTAAAGGATTGACTTATTTAGCTTCCTAAATCCCATTACTTGTAATTTCTGAATTTGTTTATTCAAGGAATGTTAACTTCTACATTTTATACCAATGACATCAGTTGATAAGAAAAATAATGTAATAAATGTCATGGTCCCTCCATATTCAGTTTAACTTTCTGCAGTTTCAGTCATTAAACAAGTCGTTAGTTTTACTTAATAATGAACCCTAAAATACATGAGTTGTGATGCTGGCAATTTGGAGATGTTAAAGGGAAGACATTAAGGCTGTGTGTGTGTGTGTGTGTGTGTGTGTTTTTGTGAAGAAAATGAAATTCATCTTTCATTACAGTATATTGGTATAATTGCTGCAATTAGTATTAGCTGCTGAGCTCTTATTATAACAAATTTTATAAATTACACTTCATATGTACCCTAGAGTCCCAAACCAGACAGTTTCCAGCCAAGACATTATTATTTATCCCCCTACCACAAATCCCTGCTTGTTGATATTCTCAGAGTTAAATAATTTGAACCAAAGGTTATTGACCAAAAATAATTTTGAATTAATTGAATTGGAAAGGAGTGGGTCCCAAATGGGCTATTTGTACATTTGTTTATAGTATTTATAATATATTTTAATATGGTTGGGGGGGGGGGTTGTTTTTTTGCACACACCCGCACTTATTAGCATTTATTTTATCCCTCCCATTATTCTAACCCTGTAATTATTATATTTCGTTATTTATTTAAACACTCACTACTATTCCACCCCCTCTCTTATACTTGGGACCTGAGTGTTCTTTTTATATATATATATATATTATAAATTTATTAATTTAAAAATATGGTTTAATTTAATTCTAAAATTAAATTTAGAGTTTTTAGTTTCTGTTTTTGAAACATGGTAATTCCTGTGTAGTGATGGGACCATATTTTAAATTAGTAAATTTATAATATTTATGCTCTGCAGAATTGTATTGGGCACTGATTTTTTTTTTTTTTTTCAACAAAAATAATTAATAAGAACACTGGATTATAAATCTTACTGTTCTTTCTCATTATTTTAATATATATATAAGGTTTTTGTGTGATGCGTTTCATCCTTTAGGACTTCATTAGACTAAATTTGTATGTTAGTGTGACTACACATGTGCACGAACAAGAGATACTGGTGATTCTAAATAAAGGAGGAATTTACTCTATCACTTGTAATAATTGTCATAAAAAATACATAGGAGAAACCTCAAGGAATTTAAATAAAAGATTATATAAACACAAAAGGGACATTTTATAGAACAACAAATTAAATGCATTAGTTGCTCACCATAACAAAACTGACCACAATTTTGATATAAATATGCTATTCTGATTAAAAGAGGAAACGATACACTAAGACGAAACTGCTTAGAAAGTGCCTTGATCACTTGATCATCGACAGTAAATTCATGCCAAGTCTCTTACAATATTTCACCATTCCTGGCAGATCATCTATTATCAGTGTGAGATACCTAATAACAAAAGTAATGGAAACTAAAAGAGTAAAGAGTGCAAATGAAATTGGCCAGATTGTATACCTGAGACACATTAAAAAAAAAAAAATTTTTTAATTCAGAATTCTCAGCATCTCTCGTTCATGAGCATGTGTAGTCACACCAACATAAGCAAATTTAGTCTAATGAAGTTCTAAAGGATGAAATGCATTGCACGAGAACTTTTTTCTACTTTGTCATACAGCTTTCCCCTAAAATTGTTCTAGATATATAAAAAAACATATATCATTATCTGATATATATTAGTTTTAAGCTTTGCTATAGTTATGGATAAAAGTGCTCAATATCAGAGGTAGAGCATTCTGTAGTTTCTGACATCCTCCAGGGTCCATGAAACTCACACATACAAATTCTACTGCCAAAATTAGGTTTTCAGTGGCTTCGGATTAAACCAAGAAATAATTGATTTCCAACAATTAATAGAGAAAGCCGAGCAAAATATCTCAAGATTCTAAATATAATCCTCAGTATACTCTCCTTTCTTCTTAATCTTGGTACTCCATATTTGAATGGTCATGATAATAATAGCCATTTCCTTATATGGAAACATTCAGCATTCATTGACCAAGCAGCCAGTGCCACTTTTGGTTGAAACTTAGAAAATCTTTCTCTTAAAAACATTTTTCAGGAAAAATACGTTTCTCTGGTCCAATAGCTCTTATAGCTCTTTCCAATGTTGATGGGAGTTTTCTTTCTAACCTTTTGTTTGAGATAGTGTTGAATGTTAACATCTTGTTAATGTTATTAATTTCTCTTTCACTAACATTAGTCTATATAAGATTAGAGGGCTTAACCTCATCCTCCCCCCCTTTTTTTTTAAAACAAGTTATATTTTAAGGTGCCTGATTGCATAAAACGGTAACAAACTGAGTGAGAACAGTGAATAGTGTACTCAGAGAAGGTGGTGTTTTAGGCACAATAATGTTGAAGAGACTATATGAAAGTAAATTTCTATCTGACAAGTTTCTCATCATAATACTATCAATATTACTAGTATCAGTTATTTCCATTAACTCTGTGACTTTGATATATACCTGAGAGTGGGGCTTTTTAAAAATCTACTATATGGTTAGAGGTGAAAGCTTAGAGAAATAAATGTGTCGCAAAATGGAAAGAATAAATTTAAATCGTTTCTTGGGCAGAGAAGAGGGTATGTCTCCAAACAAAAACATTAATAAAAAATGCTTTATCATGCTTATCCTTCCTTTCTTTATATAAATAAAGGAATGAATTTTTAAATTTCATTAGACGGGCGGAAACCTGCTAATATCTCTCCATGTTCCATTATGTGTTAAAAAAAAGTTAGTTTTGGGGTAAAAAATCAGCAGTATTCCAATTAAAATTTCCAATACTAATCTTTGAGCCCTTGCTGGCACAAGAAAAACAAGATGTTTAACCAAAATTTTGAATATGCTAAAGAGGATTAAACCAATTTAATAAAATAAAACTTTGTTTTTATCAAGTTTAAGGCTTTTATCATCATGATATGCTCTTTTTTCAGTGAATTATTGGAGGTGCATACATACAATCATATATTTTTGAATTGGACATAGTCCGACAATTTATTAAAGACATTTTTGATATGTCCGAGAAATTTTCTATGAAAATTTCTCGGACATTCAGGCCGGTAAATGTTATTTAATACTGTTTATTATAAACAGAGCATTTACTTAAAATACTTGTATCTATAAAAAGAACGTTAAACATATCAAAAATGTCTTTAATACAATCATATATATATATATATATATATTTATAGAAAAATGACAAACTGGAAAGGTTTTTTGTGATGTGTTTCTTCCGTGAGGATTTCATTGGATTGGGCTTTGTTGACATTACCACGTGTGCACGAAATAAGAGACGTGGGTAGTTTCAAAATTTTTTAAAGAATTTTTTTTTCTTTCTCAATCTAGCTGAAATCATTTGTATTCTTTTCCTTTTTCCTTTTCTCTCCATCACCTTATATAGATGTCAGTCTAATACTATGCTTAAATTCATAAAGTCGAGGTACCATAGCAAAAAGCCCATCCGAATAATTACCATGAAATTATGTATAGAAAAGATACAGGCAACCTTACAGTGGTTATATATTTTTTTATTACTTCAAATGTTTTTGGTGGATACTCTTGTTTAAAATAGATGCTCTGTTTTTTTAGTCTTTTTTTATTCAGTATGTATTACAACTACCAGACTGTAACTCAAGAAAATTTAATAAAGAAAATGTGCCAGTAGAGATAATACCATTTTTTAAAGAAACAGCATTTATTTCAAACACTGATTTTTTTTTTTAAGCTTTTCATCCCAAGCAAGGCTGGAAGTCACTAGCACGCAAGGGGTTACAGAAGATTTGGAGTGAGAGCAGATAGGAGTGATAGAGGAAAGGATGTGGAGAAGGATAGTGGATAGATCAAGGCAACTGGAGATGTTGATATCTACTAAAAGTAACATTTGAAGTAATAAAAATAATTCTATTAATTTACTTCTCTTGGACAGGTTGCCACTGAAAAGAGAGAGAGAGAGAGATCAGTTTAGCATGATATTACAAACCTCTAGCTGGGGAACAGATAGTCTCATATCATTCTAAGGATATTTGTGTGAAAGTGAACTACTGGAATTTGAACTCTGTATATCAGTCTCACCTTCTGTGCTGATAACTACTACACAACATATACATCCACTTCCAAAAAATACCCAAATAGTCCTATTTACTTTTTTAATCAGCTTATGATAATATTCAAACACTGATCATATCTTAAAAAAAAAAAATAATGTGCTTTTAGTGATATTTTTGACTTATTAATTTGTCTTTTTTTATGGTTTATAGATTAGTTAAAACTGAAACATTTTTTTTTTTTTTTTTGGATTGTAAGAATTTATTTTATTTTTTTAAGTGAATATTGCATTAACAATTTTGTGGGGAATAAAAACGATTTTTCCAAGGCCTACTATTTATCCAATAGCTAGTGGGAGAGAAGAGATGTATTCGTAACTTTCCCCAAGAGTATTTGTGCATAAGAGTCTGTAACAAGTTCAACTGGAATTCAAAGTCCGTTCTCTGATTTTTTTCATTCCATGCTGCTATCCATTACATCACCTATACATCCACTTTTCGAGAGAACTTTTGTTAATAGTAATAATAATAATGATATATTAACAATAATGATAATAATGATATTTATTTTGCCTCTTCATACCAGATATCTTGATGTAGAAATTGAACAGCGACAAATCTTCTCCAGTTTCCAATACCACCATGACTGAAAGTTTCAATTCTTCCACCAGATTTAGAATTTGTCAGATCTTGACTTAGTGATTTTTAACAGGGTCCCAAATGGTCTATTATAGACGTCTCATGGTTTTTCTAAGTTCTTGTTCTTGGGTTATGTTTTGATATTTTACACATTTTATATATCTTTTATATGGCTCTGAAACTTAGTCACCTTATAGACGACACATTAAATGATGTCTTCCATAATGGTTGTCTCTGTACAATCTGTGATCTAACGTTTGATGATCGAGTGCCAAATGCTGACCTTTTTGAGAAATGCAAGATTGGTACCATCGAGACCTTCATAATGCAATCACAACTACGTTGGGCTGGCCATGTGGCAAGGACGAGTGATGATCGCATACCAAAAGTTCTTTTTTACAGTGAACTCCACAGCAGTCATAAAAATGTTGGTAGATCTTGGCTCATGTATAAAAATAAACTGAAAAGTAACCTTTCTTGCGTCAACATTCCATTCAAGAACTTTGAAGAGATCCGAGTATCATTCTTGCTGCCATTCAGGAATAATACACCATCAAAAAGTAAGCATCACTCGACTACATGGAACACGAAAGCAAAAGAAGACAGCTAACAATGTTCCTGCTGCACTTGGATACAATACATTCTCCTGTACTATTTGTGGTCTGTTATGTAATTCTCGAGTTGGTCTCAAAAGTCATGCCCGTCAGAGGCATGCAGATAATTAGATTGTGGTCGTCGGAACCTCATACATCCAACTCACTGGGAGAGTCCATCATATATGTATATATATATATATTATTGTCATCCACATGTATGTATATATATATATATATATAAAAAGTAAAGTAAAGTTTATAAGCTTTGCTATAATTATGAGTTAAAGTGCTTGAAATAAGAGATAAGACCATATGTAAATACAAAAATTAAAAACAAAAACCAAATCTCAACAAAAATATTATAGAAAATTAGAAAAACATCAGCCTACAACAATAGATCTGTAAACTCTGTCTGGAGGAGAAAATAACTATACCTACATGCAAGCCACGACTCTACCACTGGATGGCATACCACTGACGTTTACCGCTGTTGGACCGCCAGCATATTTGTCTTGGCATTGTTACTACTGGCAGACTGCTAGAGGCCCACCGGTGGCTGCTACCAGAAGATCGCTGGCGTTGCCATCAGCAGCCCATCATATATATCCCTTGACCACTCTCTTGTGCATTTCGTCTGACTGAAACATTGAAATGTATAAATTCTGTATTAATTTTTCAATGTTTTTTTTGTAGCTGTCATAGTTAAATTTCTACCTCATATATATTGCACTTGATAACACTTTGCTACATAACTGGAATTGCCCATCTCTGTATTGGATTCATCTGATGATTTAGTAGAAATACTACTTGTTTCTACTAGAGATACTGTGTTGCACAAACTTTTAGATTGTGATTGGGTCTGGAGATAAGTAAACTTTAACCTTTAGCACTCTTATGTCTTATATTTGTCAAACAATATGTTTGTATAGCCACTGCATGCAACTCTGATCATCAAACAATAGTGTGGTTGAATTTTGTGCTAGTGTTGTCATATCCTACTATGACAATGGGAAAACTGAAGATGATGCTATTTCAGTTTTCTGGCCACTTATACCCAATGGATGAAATACTTATGAATAATGCATTGTACTAAATGTTAAGACATTTCTAAAATTGAAAATCAGTTTCATTTATTATAAGTGCTTTCAGTTTTTACCTGTGCATCATCTCTTATCTTTACTTAGAGTTTAATTTAATATTCAAACAGTATTGACCAAAGATTTCTTTTGATACTAAAGTTCACTCAATATAAGGTTCAAAAGCCACCTCAACATAGAAGGTTACTGTTAATATAGTTATGTTGAATGAGGTGTGTCATCTGAATCAAAGAAGAGGTGGTAGGAATTGATGATTATGACGATAGACAACTCTTGACTTGAAGGTTGTAGTGTTTGGGGAAGCATCCATGCAGGTGTCTACTGTACAAAGTAGCAGTTCTATGGGAAAAAAACTGAGTGGAACTTTCTCCTTATATTTGGAATACAGGGGAAATGAGGGTGATTCGACTCTGTGGAAGTAGTATAACAGGTCCTAGCTGTAATGATCTGAACTGGTGGAACCAAAGAAAATAGTTCATCTGAACATTTCCCATGGAAATAGCAATAGGTTTGCGATGTTGCATTTGTGATGAAAGTTGCAGCAGAGTGGAGAATAAGTCTCCCCCACCCTGCCAACAAGACTGTATAAATGATTTTGATCTCTTATCAAGGCTAGAAAGTGAGGATTGTGCAGCTCCAACCAAGATATGGCAGATATACTTCATTTTTAGTATATTCTGACTCTTATAAAAAAAATAAAACCTGGAAGAAGGAATCTAGTACTTCCTGGATTGACAGAATAGGTCAACTATTTTCCCACCATCTTGAGCAATGGATTGTTTCAGTCTGAATTTCTGGGAAGAGTTATTATTTACACTGGGACTGTTATCCTCATCTTTGCTGTTATATTCACAATGTTTCTGGTGTTGTGCACTCTTGCCTTCTTCAGATTCTTGTCAATCCAGGTAACACAAGGAATTTCAAATTGAACTTTTTATTTAATCTACAGGGTTGATTGTGCCTGTTCTGCTGACCATGTCTGGAGATATCTCATCTAGTTCTTTGGTACTGCTCTCTTATTTGAAATCCCCTGAAGATTACCTGGATTGACAAACACCTGGTGAGGACTGTAAGGCACATTGGCTGAAGTGTGATAGCAGCAAAGATGAGGACTATAGTTAGAGTGCAAATAATGTAAACAATGGAGTAATATCAATTGGTTGAACCTCCTGATGAGTGGACCAAATGGTTACAAAAAAAGCTTCATCTATGAAACTCTGGAGTCAGGGTGCATCAATCAGCTAGATGACAAATTTTATATTTATATTAATCCTCTCTCTGTCTCTGTCTGTCTGTCTGTCTCTCTCTCTCTCTCTCTCTTTCCATATATATATATATATATATATATATAAGTTCCCTTCAAGGTCTGGAGTGAACTTGAGACCCAATAGATGTCTAATGCACACTGCCTCTTTGAGAGTGCAACTATTGATCATGACGAAAAGTCAAGGTCTAATCAGTGACAATAAACAAACTACAGAGTAAGCTAGTTTCTGGTATATAAATAACGCAAATCATCTAATTTCTATAGTCTATATATTAACTCATATCAAAGCTGGAAAGTGAAGATTATGCAGTTCCAGCCCAGATACAACAGCTATACTCTATTTCTGGTCTATTCTGAATCTTATAAAAATTTATCTTATTAAAAAAGTTCATGATGAGTGAACTGAATGGTTACAATAAGGTTCGTCTACAAAACTCTGGAGTCAGGTTGCTGGTTATAAAATCAGCTAAGTGATAAATTATATATATATATATATATATATATATATATATATATCAATAAAAAAGCTAAGACTAATTTTACTTTTCATGATTTAAAAAAATGAAGCGAAAAATAAAACAAGCAGTCGATCGGTTTTGCCCTCACTTAACAGAGCTGGATCGAGTGATTATATATTGCAATATAAAAAAACATAAAAATGATATGTATTATTAATAAAGGCGGAAAACAATTGAAATCCTGTTAAGTCCTAACGGACACTTCTTTTGTTTACAGAGAGAGGGCCGTCTGGACTGAATGTAAATTGTTTCTAACACCTTTATCTACAATATAGAGTAAGCACAATTCAAGATGGTAAATGAGTCAATGCTAAAGTTAGTGGCACAATTTGGGTTTTTAATAAGATACTCTGCAGTGGAGGAACCATATGTGTTGTTCAGAACGTCCTTTAATTGGGATGTTCCATTCTTAATTTTTCTAGGTACATGCTGCCGCTTTGAGAGTGTAACCATTCATCATGACGAAAAGTCATGGTCTGATCATTGACAATAGACAACTGCAGAGTAAGATAGTTTCTGATATTATATAAATACAAGATGGCACAGGTCATCTAGTTTCTATAGTTTCTATAGTTTATATATATTAACTTTATTTCAAAGATCAAGCATAATGGATAATGAGTTTGGTAGTGATAATCCCAAAGGATTATTGGTTTTATCCTCTTTTCTACCACTTCAAATTCTTTTTTATTTGTTATTAACTAATTTCTTGTACAAATCCACTTCTTCCTTTATTCTGTTCCATTACCAAATATTTTGCCAATATGTCTTATTACTTGCATAGTGGATTGTGAAATGAGTGTGTGACTGATCATTTGACCTAGCCCAGTAGATGACTTCGTAGGGTCAAATCCACCAGTTAAAATGTTGCTTAGCTCTCATTGTACCATTGTTTTTCATCAGTTATTTTAAGAAAAATGTTTTTTTAAAAACATTTGTTCTTTTGTTTGCTTGTTCATTCAACTCAAATATTTTTCTTTTATTGCTATTATTTTTTCTTTTTATTATTTTTTTTTCTTCTTTTATTTCCTTTTTGTTTTCATAATTTTAGTTGCAATGTTCTATATTCTCATTGAGCTAAAAAAAGAATGGATATATTTCATCTCAATCCCAGAATGCCTTGTGACACTAGCATTCTTCTATGTATAGCGCTTACCCAGTACTAACACTTCTGTTAGTACTAGAGAAAGATATACCTAAAGAAAAATGAAAAGGGAATGTCAGAATGGTTTTAGATAAAATCCACTCTGAACATAAATCTCTTTGACACAGGGTAGACAAAACTATATTGTTATTTTTTAAATTTTTTATTTTGTCTATTGCAACATGACAGTTAAGGAAAATCTGTTATTAAAATATCTTCATTAAAAACTTAGTTTTACTCAAACCTCTGCAACCCATCCACAGTCAGTCATTACTCAATAAACCTAAACCATTAAACATTTTCTAGTCGACTTTGATCTTCATAAATGTAAATGCAATATCAATCGCCATCTTCTGTCTTCTTAATTCCTGTTTTTTTATTGTTCTCTCTCCATAATAATGTTTTTCCTTTTCTCATATTCTTTCACACTCAGTAACACCCTAGGGACTTTATTGCTTTGCTGGAGTGAAATGATTGAAAAAGAAAAAAGAAAGCACTCATTTGAACAGGTAATAAGCAATACAGAAAGAAGTAGGTACGGAAATTTTTTTTTTCTTTTTAAGGGCTTTCTGATAGGACAGATAATTTTTTGGCACCCCATTGTGTGCATTATATATATATATATATATATATATATATATATATATATATATCCTTCTATATGTAAACTTGATATTAGTTTAAAATGGTTTTAATACAGTAAAGTGAAGACCCACTTTACCCTCCTGACCCCTTAGCTACAGACCTGCATTTTTTAAAATATCTCCTCATTTCGATTGTTTTTATTCTGTTCGTAACATATGTTCATAACATTTCTTTAATTATTATTGGATTTTTATTGTTACTACTTTCCAGTTTGGTAACAGAGGAATGTTTGACTCAAGTAGTTTTTCTTTGCCAAGAATACCACCTATCTTGCTGACATTTTGGTTGGTATGGTTGGAGTGTCTTATGAAGTTAACTTCTTTTTTTTCTCTTTAATGAGCAATTGACTGTTGTTTGTTTCTTTCTTTTTTATTCTTGTAAAATTGAATCTATTTTGTTCACTTCTGTTTTATTAAAATTACATTGCATCATTTTTTCTAATAAAACCACCAAATCTGGCTCCAAACAATATGGAATAGTTAAACCTGTACCGCCATTTTATGAGAATAATGCTAGTGTCAGATCACTGAAAAGCATTACACAGCCTAATATTTAAACTATTTATATTATTTGGACTATTGTCCGAATAATGTAAATAGAGTAGTGAGAGGTTTACCACGTTTTGTCTGTAGGAAAGGGGTTGTAGGGTGGAAAATAATACATCACCCACAAGGACGTGCTTTTGGACTCTTATTGAGACTGAGGACAATAGTCCGAATAATGTAAATAGTGTACATTATACCTCATCTCAGAAATATAGACAGATACCTAATATTTAAGTAAAATAAATTTGTTCATACATCCATGTGGTGTAAGCTTGGACGTGTAGGTGTTGTAATGGGTGTTGGACCCTTACATTCACTTACGCGCAAATACCATTGGGAAATTTATGAAGACGCCTTTTCTCCCCTCAGCTATGGGTTAAATATTAAAACTTGTATCTGAAAATTATTATTTCCAAAAAATGGTTAAAATGTTGTTTTTTTAAAAAAATTTTCACTCAAAAAAAAAAAAATTCTTACAATACAAATATGTTTTGGCATTAAAGCCTACAAAAGGTTAAAAAAATAAATCAAAGTGTTCATATGAGCAACTTTGTACTGGCCATTTGCTGCTCTGCATTACTGATATTTCTGTTCCACAAGCAGTTCTGAAAAAGCAAAATTTATCCAAAATGTCCAAGGATAGTCTATCAGATTAATGTTCTTTTTCTTCTTCTTTTTTTACAATAATGTTTACCCTGTACAAAGCCCAAGAGCCATCCGAGGCAGAGTTTATGGAGATATATGGAAAAGATAATTGTAACACTAGACTTGAACCAGTTAAGATTGTAGAGATTGAGGAAGTTTGCTCCACAAAGTAACAGTTCATGAAAAGCCATTGTTCAAGTAGAATTTACATCTCACCAATGGTATACAAAGAGAATAAAGGTGGTTTGGTACAATGTGTATGGCATACCAAGTCTTTGTTGTGAAGGTTAGAACTGGTGAATTTAAGGAATGTATCCCTCTGAATGCTTTTCATAGAAAATAGTGATAGAGTAGTGAGAGGTTTACCATGTTTTGTCTGTTGAAAAGGGGTTGTAGGGTGGAAAATAATTCATCACCCACAAGGACGTGGAGGTGCTTTTGAACTCTTATTGAGACTGAAAAGTGAAGACTAGGCATAATTTCTTTATAACATCTCAAGTGTGCAGTTTTCTAGACAAATTAAACACTTTAAAAAAATGTCAATGGTTTAAATTGTGAATTTTTTTCTTGCTGTTTCAGATGACCACATATCTTTACCTTTTAGGGAAAAGGTTTTGCATAATAGATATGAATATGTCTTTATTTGATTGATTTTTTATTTTAATTTTTTTATTAAGATTTTTTGTAATCAAAATATCTTTTAAGAACAAAAGGCATTTGGTGTACTGTACATATGTGTATATATTTATTAAAAACAGGATTAATCAAATGGGAACCATCTTTTTTCAATCATCAAAGAATTAATGCATAAAAGGGTGCATCATTCAAACTGTAATCAGAGTTTGGTGTTATATACAGATGCATAGCCAAGTGGTTAGAATGTTCACTTTCCAACCATGAGGCCCGTGTTTGAATCTCACCATAGTCATGGTGATGTTATCAGCCTCGGGACGTGATCCTAGCTTACAGAACCTTTCGTAAAGTGGCTGGAAAGAATACCATGAGCGAAATTGGGTAGACAGAAGTGTTTGAAGACTGTCGATGGTTATGCTAGCATGAAGTAATGAGTCATTGAGACCAAGGGTTCGAGTGTATTGGCCTTGTTCAAACTTTTGATCATGCCAGATGATGCTCTTTCTCCCAGAAACTGTAACAGCATAGTTGCGGTATAAATCGGAGGTTAGCTCTGTAGGAACTATTTTCTTTACTAAAACCGCCAAAGTGTTCTGCACCTCTTATATATAGAATTTATCTCCCTTTTTAATAATTTAGTGAGTGTTTCTATTATTATTTACTAAGCATAGCTTGGTTTTTGGTACAAGAGCAAAAGTATGGGGCACTCAGTGAGGATCAAACTCACTACTAATGACCTTGAAGTCCAGTTTGCTGATTGTTACACCATTTGTAATACTAATTTTTATAGTTTGTGCAGTTAGGACCAACCTCACTACTTATTCATAATAATTTGTAACTCTAGCTTGTTAACCATTACCACCATGATATGGTGCCCTGGTTGTAGTTCTTGTTGCCTGTCATTATCATTTTTTTCATGATAAAAATAGAAAACTGTATAAAATTTCTCATTGTTTCTTCATGATTGAGTCAAAATATTATATTGACCAGAATTATGGACAATATTAGTTTTTATAGCTTTTTTTTTTTTTTTTAAACCTTTTCTGAAGTAAAACAAAACTTGTTTAAATCTATTTTTATGATAATTTTTTAATAGATGCAACATTAATGTTAATAAAGTTCTAAAATTGAAATGGTTGAGATGAATATGCGGTAATGTTGGCTTCAGCTTGGACATCAGTTTTATTCTGCTAGTTTCATTTGATGAAGGTGTTCTTGTATTACCAGATATATGTCGGGCACCCTAGGTAGTATCCAGGCATCAGAAGCAGATAACCAAACATTTCTAATAAACAATTATGAACTAGGGAGAAGATGGAAGCAAGTAAATGAAGCTTTTATTTTCTACAAAGAGAACATGCTAATAAAATGTAGAAATGTGTTACATGCCTGTCTATATTTCTGGGATGAGGTATTATGTACACTATTTACATTATTCGGACTATTGTCCTCATCTTTGTCGCCATATTTATTACAACGTTTCGGCCGTTGTACACTCCGGCCTTCTTCAGGTGGTTGGAATGTCAAACTGAACCCTTTATTTCGCTCACTGGGGTAAGAGGTAACTGATAACTGACATCCATTAAACATGGCACGTGGAACGAGAACAGTCTACCAACCACCTGAAGAAGGCCGGAGCGTACAACGGCTGAAACGTTGTAATAAATATAGCGACAAAGATGAGGACAATAGTAGTCCAAATAATGTAAATAGTGTGTTACGTGACTTCTCTCTGACTCTGAAAAGAAATACTAGTGGATGTTACATAAGGCTCTTTATTTGAAAATCTGTCATATCATGCTGCAATAAGTTGTGTCTAATCACATGTCAGGAAAGCATCTTCTCATCGCAGTGTCTTTCTGAAAAAGGCTCTGCTGATTGGTTGTTAAGGGTCACATGACTGGTCAAATGCTAACTGGGGAAAAGTAAGAAACGTTTTCCTAAGAGTTATGGGCAAGGAGTGAAAAAGTGACCCTTAGTTAAAACCAATTAGGAGAGAATTTGGTATGAATTGGTTTAAAATTCTGATAAATGGCAAAAGGCAATTCTAAAGGTTAATTTAAATTTGTTTTAAAAGTAGCTGCTGTACCTATTAAAACACTATATATACTGCATTGGTATACTAAGAAAAAAACAAATAAGAGAAAGTTGTGACTGATTTTAATTCCTAACATTCTTTTATTAATTTTTATGCCACAAGATATTGTTTTAATGCAATTTTCTTGATCAATTAATGACCATAAATTTTGAGCAATTTTTGTTGTTAGCATATTGTTATAAAGTTCACATGTGAACTTTTGTATGAAAATTGACATTTCAAATACCCACTGGTGACTACTTTAGAAACAAATAAAAAGCAGTGGGTTGCAATTATGTGTGTCTATAGAAAAAGAAAAAACAACTAAAGAAATTTATTATTGAACTATTATTATTATTATTATTATTATTATCATTGGGTCTATAGAAAAAGAAAAAACAAAAGAAATTTATTATTGAGCTATTATTATTATTATTGAGCATATAGAAAAATTATTATTGGGTCTTTAGAAAAAGAAAAAACAAATTTATTATTGAGCTATTATTATTGTTATTATTGTGTATATAGAAAAATTATTATTATTTTTTTAATTGGGTATATAGAAAAATTATTATTATTATTATTGGTATATAGAAAAATTTATTATTGGGTCTATAGTAAAAGAAAAAACAACAAAAGAAATTTATTATTGAGCTATTATTATTATCATTGGGTTTATAGAAAAAGAAAAAAAAAGAAATTTATTATTGAGCTATTATTGTTGAGCATATAGAAAAATTATTATTGAGTCTGTAGAAAAAGAAAAAACAAATTTATTATTGAGCTATTATTATTGAGTATATAGAAAATTATTTTTTTTTTATTGGGTATATAGAAAAATTATTATTTTTATTATTATTATTGGTATATAGAAAAATTATTATTATTGAGTCTATAGAAAAAGAAAAAACAACAAAAGAAATTTATTATTGTGCTATTATTATTATTATTGAGCATATAGAAAAATTATTATTATTCGGTCTTTAGAAAAAGAAAAAACAAATTAATTATTGAGCTATTATTATTGAGTATATAGAATTTTTTTTTTTTTTATTGGGTATATAGAAAAATTATTATTATTATTATTATTGGGTCTATAGAAAAAGAAAAAAACAACAAAAGAAATTTATTATTGAGCTAAATGCCAAGCTACAACTAAAAAGTGAAAAATTCTGGAGGTTAGTTGATAATTTAAGAAACCATTGTGAAGAGCCAATATTTTTTTTTCTGTTTAAAATAACCCCATGGGTATGATTGTTAAATTTCAAATATGGTGCTAGCAATTCAAGTTTGCAAGTGCAAAGGAACATATATCAGCAAATCTCCATTCATTTCTTAGATCCCTTGTTTCCCGATTTGATCCCAACTAATTTATTCCAACCAGTTAAAATATTTTGCATTTAGAATAGTGAATAATGTCTGTTTCTTTTTTTTTCACTTTCCCTTCTTGCCTCTTCAAAGAATTATTGTTAATAATAATAAATATTGTTTATCAACATTAAATTGTATGTCTTCTTTTTTTTTAAGGAATGAAAGTGTTTGGATGATAGTTTGTTTTTAATTAATTTTGAGGCTTGCATCTTTTAAAGTTACAAGAAGAAAAAAAAATTCTCACATTAATACTTTCACTGTTGCATGGCTGTTCTGGCCCCTTTTTGATGAAAAGTAGGAAATTGGCATTTACTTCAAATAAATGACTATGAAGATGCTGAAAGTGATTTCTCATGGACGTCATCATTTTGGTTTTGATAGGATATATCATACGGATGACTCCCAACACATGACAGAAAAAAAATTACCTCAGAAAACAGGTTGTTTAGTAGCTTACTGTATTTTTATTACCCATGTTTAAATAGAAGCCCCGTTTTTGTTTTTTCTTAATTTTTATTACATCTACTGGCCTGTGCACTTGAGAAAATGTAATAAAGAAAATATGCCCTCTGGCTGTATTTAAACCTGCATCCCCGCTTTGCAGGAGAAAGCACCATCTGATCTGGCATAGTTATGGGCATCCACTAAAAATAACATTTGAAGTAATAAAAATGTCAGATTAAAAATAAATTAATTCTTTAGAAATTGCTTTGTTTACATTTGCGTATCTAAAACTAAAATGATATGGCTTCAGAGAAAATCTGGTCAAGTGAACATGCTTTAAGGAAGATAGAACTTTGATTGTGAAGCTCTCTGTAGCCAACCATCAAAACACAGTGGATCAGATGGTGGTTTCTCCTACAAAGGGGGATGCAGGTTCAAATCCTACTGGATGGAACATTTTTTTTATTAAGTTTTCTCAAGTGTGCAGGCCTGGTGATAAACACTGTTTAAAACAAAAAAAAAGAGACTTTACTCAAATACAAGTATCCACTAAAACTGACATTTGAAGTAATAAAAATGTCAGATTAAAAATATAAAATCCGTTCAGAAAATCCTAGTGTATATCCACCCTGGTTTGGACATAGCACAATGTATTGGTTAGTTTACAACACAACGTTAGAGACTGACATTTCAATGTCTTGTACGTCAACAGGAAGGCATTGTAAGTTTCATAAAAGCGTGTAAGTGCGTCAACATCAGTGGAAGTTTTAATATTTCAAATTAGCATGTTTTTTGTTATTTTATTTTTGTTTTTACAACAATCCCACAAAACTAAAACATGATTTAACAATAGCAGAAAGAGCGATAACAGATTATGGACTCAAAACGTTTTTTTAAGAGAAAGATTTTATAAATTTCAACTGACAATAGCACAGGCTGCTGCACAAGAGTTAACTTTTGTGCTGGAAGTGGAGTAAATGTTAACCTTCATTTTAGAGGAGAGAAAGAGCCCAGTCTTGGGGATATCAACCCTGCAGTAGCACCTTCCACATTGCAGTAAGAGGTTGATATAATATCGATGCCAACTTGACAGTGATCACGGAAACTTGGCAAAACTTTTTCATCCTTGGCCCATATACATAAGTATGTGTATGGTGACCCCCATGTTAAAACGAGCTTGTCTCCCATTCTGCCTTAGTTTGCCGACTGGATGAATATACCTAGCTTCTCAGTCAATGAATGCAGTATGTTTCTTTATAAGGAAATAGCTAATATTACCTTAGCAATGAGGAGAACAGATACTAAACTTGATATATACCTGATCAAGCCCCCCACCCCGTGACTAATTAGGATTCAATAAAAGGTGTTTTTATGTGTGGTGCCCATACATATACATATGGGCCAAGTCCCAAAATTGACAAATTTCGACATCCAACATCACACTGGCGTCAATATTCCACGAACCCATCCTGTGGTGTGAAGGGGGAGGTGCTGTCGCAGAGTTGGAATCTCCAGGACAAGGCTTCCCTCATTTATTTGTGTTCTGTCCAAAGACAGAAACACTACTGAGAGATAAAATATAGTTTGTCCACCCGAAGGCATATACCACACTTAATATTTACTTGCCACTCACACTGGCAAGATATGACACAAGGTCAGTTTAATGTGGGGAGTGCGTGCACCCCGGCCTGGTCCAAAAATAGCCTAGCCCCCGCAAGTGTCGGTTGTGCTGGCATCGGTATTAATACCGATCCCCCTCTTTAGTGCAATGAGGGAGGTACTGCCGAAGTCAGCTATTCCCATGGACCGGGCACCTCTCAATATTTTTTCAGTTGCGCTCTGTCTGAAGACAGACACAACTGAGTTGCACTCTGTCCGAGGACAGAAACACAATTGAGAGACAAAATCCCAGCCTGATGGTCAGAGGATGAAGAAAAGCGTAATTCGAGTAGTAATTTGGTCAATGAATGCCGCATGTTTCCACATAAGGAAACTGTTAATATTACCATTATTTTTATTAGCCATTTTATAATTATTAGTTGTATTTTTTAATTTTATTTATTTATTAATTATTTGACAATGATTCAGGACTAAAAATATGTTTCCCCTTCATAATTTAAGCTGAGAAATATTTGCCTTCATTCGGCTTGACAAACACTTGATTAAATCAACAAATCTGTTTACATTTCCTGTTCGGTTATAGAAACAGAATGTCACGTTGACGTGACTAAATAGGAACCAACACTTATATATCCTCATCTGATGTCCTCCAATTTTCGGAGGGCCGACTAAGAACACTCTTGGCGACCAAGCGCCCTTAACTCAATCTTGGGAGCCTATAATGACATTGAAGTTCTTAATATCATTCTACCCCATAACTTTTCTCGACAATAATTTACGGCACAAACGAATAATTTGTAAGGTGTATGTTTTAGAGAAAACGAAATGAATCAGCATGGCGAAAACTATAGAATAATTGTTTTATCGTGATCCAGATCGTGTTTAAAATGTCAAGGGAGATAATTAGATATACCCAGCTAATACGAAACGTTCTTGCAACATTGCAGACGGGTTGTATTTTGGTTGAGCGGATATGGGACATTGTAACGCAGCAACCAACTATTTCCTTGACCTCAAACTGACTTCTAGTAGCTGAAACATTTCGCACTGGTCAATTTAAAAATTTTTTTTTTTTTTTTTTAGAAAAGCAGCAGCCAAAATTATTTCGAATGAATCAAAGTTCTATTTTAATTATACCTCGTTCCAAAATTCAGTCTCTCCATTAACAAGGCACATACGAATTTATTTGTTTGATTCTGATATATTTTCTCCTTCATTGGTTGATCTTGTGTATCGACCAAGGAATTGAGAATAGGAGAAAACACTGTAATGTTTCAAGTTTTCCCAATAGCCCTTGCCCTCCACTATATTTTACAATACCTGCTATGCTTAAGCCTAAGGCTGTTCGTCATTGCTGGCGACGACGCTGTCCTTCCATCTCCGTCCGTCCTCTGTGGGCTGCCAAGTGAGATAGCAGCCCGATCCGCAAGCGACAAGTTCTCGAGCATAGATGACAGGGAAACATACCCGGTGCGGGATTGGCAAGCTGTAAATGACGCTGGCTCCTCCCCAAAGTGCACCTCTCCGGCGACGCAGATAGACCCGACAGCCGGTCCGATCCCTTGCGAGGTTCTCTAATTGTGTGGAGTCAATGTTGCAGGAGACAAGAGCACACTTAAGATAGTCTCTGGATCGTTTCTCTGGGCCGCCACTTGAGCGGCTGCCGGTTTAGAGCTCTCCGAAGAATACAATTTTCGGGAGGCGATGGCCCGACATGCGCACAATATCTCCAACCCAATGTAGAAGTCATTGTCGGATGATGGTCTCGATGCTGACAACCTCCGCACGTTGACGAACCTCGGTGTGGGGGATTTTATCCCTCCAAGTAACGTGCAAGATCTGCTGAAGACAGCGGATGTGGAATATCTCAAGCAGTTTTGTCAGCAATACAGGGTCCAGCATTGAAACAACAACAGCTCGATAGACAACGACTTTGATGGTGAGTCGGAGGTTGCTATTAGAGAGAACCGGAGGTGGAGACGTCCGAAGGAAGCGGAGATGACCGAAGAAGGCGGAGACGACCGAAGGAAGCGGAGACAAGGTTTATCCGCAATACCTGCTATATTTAGTAAAGGAAAGCTAGAAGATGGGACTAGCCATTCATTGTAAGATGACAAAATGTATGGTTGTCAGAAAGAGAAAAAGCCCAAGATGCGAACTACTAATTGGAGATGCTAAAATCAAGCAAGTAAAAAAAAAATTAGATATCTGTGAAGTGTTTTAACAAATGGCGGAAAATGTGGCACCGAAATCCGAAGGCGCATTAGAATAGCAAAAAAATGGTTTCCAAAACCTAAACAAACAGGAAAATTTCGTTACAAACAAAAAAAAAAGTGATGGACTGCTACGTAATATCAGTCCTCCTATATGGCAATGAACGTTGAACAATTTTCGCACAGATGAAGAGGAGCTTGAAACAACAGAAATGTTGTTCTACAGTAGGATGCTGAAAAAAAGCGTGGACGGGGCGTGTAATCAACGAATAAATTTTAAGGAAAATAGAAACGAAAAGGTCACTTACACTAAGAATCAGAAAAAGAAAAACGCCTTCTAAAAGCTGAGCAAAGTATTAAACAAGAAAAATACTGTTAGAAACGAAGAAACGACTACTGAACTGTTATGTAATATCAATCTTTCTATAAAGCTGGACAAACTCATCGCAAATACAGAAGACTACTATGGACCGAACGTGTGAGCAACGACGAAGTTATAGATACAATGGCAACAAAAAGGGCATTTCTATTTAACATCAGGAAGAGACAGTTGAAATTCCTGGAACGCATATTTGAAAATTTGACACTCGCAGAACATATCAAAGGCAAGAAAGATAGGGAGAAATAGCGAGTAACTTACCAAACAATCTTGTGTAAATGGATGTCAGAACAGAGTGTGAGAAAAGGAGAGAGTAAAAAAAAACAAACAACCATTGCTAAGAGCTTACAAGGGATAGGGAATTGTGGAGAGTTATGATCGCGCACATCCTGAAGGGACATGACATATAGAAGATTATCGGAGTCCGAACAATGTAAATAATGTAAATTGTTACAACAACTCATCTCAGAAATATAGACATATGTTGAAAAAAGGTTATCTTTTATAAATTTGTGTTTTGTCTTTATGATTTTTTAATAATCTAATTATGATTGTCAGAAAATTACTCTATAGATATAAAACAAACAAGAACACAACATCAGTTTTGCCGACTCTTCGAAAATGTCTGTTGCCACCGTGACTTGGCTTAAAAACTGATTTGTTTTCTTTTAGCACATTGACCTCCAGATGTCAATTATAAAATATGACTTCAGACATTGCTAATTTAGGCAATATTTTTTTCAAATGCTTCGTTTATGTGTTATATTTTCAATAGATTTTCCCATAAAAAGTTTGTTTGTAGTTGTCAGTACGAGTTTTTCACCGTCCTGGGTATGAGGATAAACTACATCCGCGTCCTGGGTAAGACGATAAACTACATCCGCGTCCTGGGTATGACGATAAACTACATCCGCGTTTCTGGGTAAGACGATAAACTACGTCCGACAGCAAAGCCTCTGTTCAGGAGGTTTTGAGGACCGAGGAATCACCTTTTAATTGCTGGTGTTCCCTGGTCCACCTATGGACAAATAGTTAACCCCTAAACTGGGGTCAAAATACTATGAAAGTGTAAAAATAGCTTTTAATACCAGCAATACTTTTTGGGAAAATATTACCAGCAATAAAAAATCTTGTCGGCATTAAATAATCCATTGAGGTTGATATGCCATAAAACAAAACAAACCAAACAAACGAGTTTTCATCTCTGTATTCGATGCGAAGTACCAGTTATTTGGGTTAAAAACAATGGAAAACGTGTGGTTGTCATCGTGATGCCCCCCCCCCCCCCATAAGGTAATTCGTGGTCGGCATCATAATGAAAACTGTAAGGAGTGAAAGGGACCTAATTTATGTCTTTGATATTACTTTGTTGTCTACTGAAATTACTAACTCATATTTTTAATTTAATTACCATATCTTTAATTCAGAAGGCAAATGGCTTTGTTCAGTTCCAAACTTGCCCAATTTTGTTTTGGAAAAGTACTAAATGGCAATTATACACACCCTAAAAAAGATCGCCTAAAAAATATTATATACATATAATGATTTATGCTAGTAGACACTATGGATAAGTCTGAGAAAAGATAGTCCAAACATAATATTTATTCTTTTGAGAAACAATATACAAATAATAAAAAAATGAATAAATTGAAGTGAAAAATAAACAAAGGCCTTTAATTAAGTCTTTATTCAACCAAAATACTTTGTTAGCTTCTGTTTATCAAACACAGAACCGATTTTTAACAATGTGGAATATATCATTCTACTCCACATTGGTAGAGGTGTAAAGATATATCATCACAACTTTTACTTTTTGTAATTGTTTTTTGTTAGAAAACGATGCAAGTTATACTTTCGAAAAGGTTCGGCATGTTCTGTCAGACGAAGGACAGATGACTTCTTGTCTGTGCACATTCTGGAGACGAAAAGAGACCAAGAGCTTTATATCTCCCGCTGAGGTAGCAGGAAGGCGAGCTGTGATTTTTTGACCAATCCGGAACACCCATATATGTAGGGTTCGGCAGAGCTGGACAGAGCCTTAAATCCTACTTCTGCTATGTGTGTGTTTTTACCAGCGTGTGAGTGTGTGCTAAAGTATATGTATGTGTTAACCCTTCTTCTTCTTCTTCTTCTTCTTCTTCTTCTTCTTCTATGAACCGTGTCCCTTCAGGACATGGGATGATCATGGTTCCACACAACTTCCTGTCCCTTGTAGCTCTTAGCAATGTTTGTCTTTTTTAAATCTCTCTTAATCCCTGTTCTGCCAAACATTTACACAAGTTCATTAGATAGGTTATTTGCTGCTTTCCTCTGTCCCTGTGAGTGTTAAATTTCCCAAGCTTTTGTCCTCCTTATGTACCCTAAAAATTATTCAATGAGGCAATTCTGAGAGAAATCGAACTCTTACCAGGATTCATTATTGACGGCCACAATCTTACCGATATTATCAGATATGCAGATGACACAGTATTGATAGCAGGTACGAAAAGTAAACGGCATACAGTCCTACGTAAGGTAGTAAAGGAAAGCGAGAAGAAAGGACTAAGTATCAATTGTAGAAAGACAGAATGTGTGATTATCAGCAAAAGAACCACCCACAATGCTAACTACGTATTGAAGACACCAAAATCAAACAAGTATAAAAATTTAAAGATCTAGGAAATATTTTAGCAGAGGACAGAAACGCATCAGCGAAATCCGAAGACGCATTGGAATAGCGAAAAATGCCTTCCAAAAGTTAAGCAAAGTATTAAAACACGGGAAATTTTTCTTAGAAACCAAGAAAAGAGTACTGGACTGTTATGTAATATCGATCCACCTACATAGCAGATGAAGAAGAGACTTGATGCAACAGAAATGTGGTTCTACAGAAGGATGATGAAAATACCATACACTGAACATGTGAGCAACGACGAAGATTTTAGAGAAAATAGAAACAACAAGAATACATACTTCACACCGGAAAAAATAGGCGAAATTTCTAGAGCACATAATGAGGAAAGAGGGCATGGAAAATTTAACACTCACAGGATATGTTGAAGACAGGAAAACAGGTACCTAACGAGTTTGTGTAAATGGTTGGCAGAACAGGGATTAGGAGAGATAGCAAAAAGACAAACATTGCTAAGAGCTATAAGAGGAAGGAAGTTGTGGAGAGCCAGGATGGCAAATCTATTGATGTAACACAACACGCAGAAGATGTTTCTATAATGAACAATTTTTTAGAATTGTCTGTTATTCACTTTTAGTTTCTGTTTCACAAGAACGCCGCGCCGCTTCTTCCGACTTTATGAAAAGACAAAAAAGATTTTGTTTAAGCATCAGAGGAGTTGACTGAAACTAAGTCAGTTTGATTGAAAAACAGCTTCAAAACAAGAAAGACGCTGCTCTCAAACGCTACTCTGGTTTGTTAAGTAACCGAAAAAAAGAAGAAAACTTTGCAAACAATGTTGCAATATATTTTGAGCGCTAAATTTCTCACACAGTCATTTCATTAAAACAGGGGAAAAGAGTAATTTAAAAATTGATCATAGGAATTAACATGTAATCAAAACAAAGGCTGGCCAAATACAAAAGGCTATCCCAATCTGTTTCCTTAAAGATGACGCAGAGACAGACGCACGCAAACACGCATCTGTAGAAAAAGGGGGAAATACTGATTTGTGTAGGAAAGTAATTCTGAAAGTCGATACACGAAGCTCTAGAATTGTGTTTGTTTTCCTTTTTTCTTAATTGGTTAGGGAAAGCGGCGATATGGTTAGTTAGAGTAGTTAATTTATTCTCGTGGACTGTCTCACGACTTAGTCGAAATCAGGAACCACTAAAAAAAAAGATATTACACGACGTTTCATATTACGAATGCGCCTCATTTAGTTAATTAACTAATTCTTTTTTTTTTTGCCACACATTCTTTGAAAAACCATTCCAGTAGATATTTAGAATGAGATAATATATTTTTAAAAAATAATCAAGTCCTTCTGTTGAATATTTCTGTCTTTACAAAACTCAGATTAGACCAAAAATTGAACATTACCGCCATGTTTGTAATAGATCTGCTCAACCCGCACTTTCCAGTCTTGATAGCATCTGCGCGGTTTGATGTATGATGATTGATTTTCCACTCAGCCACGTCGAGCCTGGTCAGTACCTAGATGGGTGACCGCTGAGGAATACCGGGTGCTGTAAGTTTGGATGTGCGGGTGGTGTAAAGGATATTGGCTCGGATTTGGTAATCTGAGAACGGAGTTCCAGTTCCAGCTGGGTTCGTTATAATCATTTACGCGCAAATATCCTTGGGAAAGGTATTGGTCCATCGCTTCTCCCCACATTTATAGGTTAACTAGTAAAACTTGTATGACTAAAACCATTATTAACTCACACTTATCTCAAAAAAATAAAATTTCGTACAAAATATTTAAATTTCGGTATTAAATAACTCATGGAGGTTAATATGTCGCTAAACAAAACCAACCGCTAATCACAGACGCAATGTCACAAACCTGATGCTTGTTCTCTTGCTATTTCCATGGTAAATGTCTCAGATGAAATCCATTCTTTAATTCGACTAATTCAGTTGTAATAGCTAGGACACGGCATGACACTTCCATGGAGCTGAATCATCCTCATTTCCTTTGTGCCTCAAATGTAAGGAGAAAGCCTTTTCCCAAAAACAAACATACCAAGGAACATGCTTCTGCGTTGGTGCTTCCCTGAACACTTCAATGTTGATCTCTTTAAGTCAAGAGTCAATCATTATCTATCTTCCTCATCATCCTAATCTTCATTTTTCTATCACCTCTTCTTTCATTCATATCACACATCTCATTCAGCCTTATCATTCTGGCTTTAACCCTCTATCTTGAGTGAATCTCGAAGCTTGTATTGGATGAAAATTAGTATATATATATATATATATATATATATATATATATATATATATATATAATTTACCGCTCTACTTAGCGTATTGAGCACACTACGTTTCAGTCTTTATACTCGCTTGTTTTTTGGGACTAAGGACTTAAGACACTTGACGATTTTTTTTCGCCTTGTTCTGGTGTTTTTAGTTCTTTCTTTTTTTACTTCCTATTTTTTCCTCTGGTACCAATTTGCCCTCAGGTGTCTAAAAGTTGAGTCATCTGAGGTTTTTCAAGCGAGTAAAACTGTTAGTATATATATATATATATATATATATATATATATATATATATACGCAAAATGGTGTCTCCATAAGCGCAAAATCTTTACAATGGGTAACGAAATAAAGTATTCCACTATAATTTTCATTTTCTTCTCCTTTCATCGATTGCAATTTCTGTAAATAAAGTTTTAGTAGGTTATAATATAATTTAGAATAATTGTAAATTTTCAGAATAAGCCATAAAAAATTGTCCTCATTGCTTAGTTCTGTTTATATATTGCTCACTTCTCTTTACTCCAAAGTTCTAATCTAAATGGCAAGGTCGTCACCACTTTCAGATCAGAAAATTGCCGTGTTTGAATAACGAAGCCACAAACAAAAAAATACTTTATTTATAAAGATCACAAAAATATATTTGAAATGAATAACAAAACCTTGAAACCTAAACAAATATTTTATGTATAATACACACTTACTTTTTTTTAAATTTTTAGTAGCTAAATTTAGCCTTTGTTCAACTTGTATGGACTAAAAACGAGGATTTATATTGTTTACATTATGTTTTGAAACATAAATTTATGGACCTGATCTGAGCAACGACGAGGTTTTGGTTTGGTTTGGTTGGGTTTGGTTTGGTTTGGTTTGTTTTACGGCATATCCACCTCAATGGTTTATTTAATGCCGATAAGATTTTTAGAATAGATTCAGATGAATAGAATGTGTATTCTTTGTAAAAAATCAATTTGTAGATCAGGTTTCATTGACGTACTTTTTCTTAAGAGGTTTTTGCCGAGAGTCAAATGTATTACTGGTAATATTTTTTGTTAAAAAATGTATTACTGGTATTTTTACTATAAGAATCTCTCATACTTTCATAGTGTGTTGACCCCGGTTTGTGGGTAACTATTTACCCATAGCTAGGACCCTAATAGATGCTACCACTCTGGGTCAGGATGGACCTGGTAACAACAGCAATTAAGAGGTGGTTCCACGTTCCTCAAAGCCTCCCGGTCAGAGGACTTGCTGCCGGATGCAGTTTATAGTCATACCCAAGACGGACGAGGTTTTGGAGAAAATGGAAACAACTTACATCATAAAGTCTAGGTGCCACAGCTAAATGTTCATCCGAACAATTACCATGAAAGTATACATATATGTATACTGTTCATTGCGTTCACTTTCGCGCAAATACCCTCGTGAAAAAATATGGATCCATTTATTCTCTCCCATACAGTTATGAATAAAAATAGCAGGACTTGGCTTTATAGCCTTGGTTGGCAACATGTCTAGGTGAAGAATACTTCTGAATTCAAAACCGGTTGAGCGTGGGCCTGGTAACTCCAACCCGTGAAAAAAAAAACCTAGTTGCTACGAAAACTGCAGCAGCGACACCTAGCGTAGTGAAGCTATGACTCTAGTCTGGTGAATCTGTGGTCTTATACTCAACGGAGAGTGTGAAAGACTCGTCTCTAGTCTCACTTTAAAACCTTTAATTAAAAAAGGCATAGATAATACACTTTCATCGCGTATTTTCTATCGGTTTCACGTGCCGTGCTCATACACGTACACCCGGATCAGGTGTAAAATTGCCCAGAACCTGCGACCCCTGTCTTGCAGGCATCATAATATCTCGCGCCTCTTGCTTTGTTACAATGGAGAAGATGCTTCCCTCATTGCTTGAATTAAAAAAAAAATGATAATCGTGTCGTACCAAATAAGCACCATACCGGTGATGAAGGAGAATGGCAGAAAATAATTTAATCGTACCGGCACTTGTAATTGGTACACAAGGGTACGTAGTAAGCCGCCGAAATACTATTGAAATATTTTTAGTTCTCGCCGTAGGATGGGGAGGGATAAACCTCATTGGGGACATCGGGCAGTGATTTGTGACACACGATATCTTATCAACATTTATATACGTTGCAAATTAAACTAAGCACGATTGACAATTAAACGATGGAAAAAAATTTGCGGATTTTGACGCCATTCTGTTATATTTGTTTTTTATTTTGTTCAAATCTGTGAATTTGTTTTACTTATGCTAAGTCTCGAAAAGACACTATAAAAATCCACTATTTTCTAAATCCATAATGGTAAAATTTTTCAACTTCTTAACAAGAAAAATGTCAAGTTGATGTTAATTGTTGATTTATTTAAAATGGAATGATATATTATGACATGTCTCTGATTTATATTCATGGAATGATCTATTATGACAGGTCTCTAATTTGTATTCATGGAATAATCTTTTATGACAGGTCTCTAATTTGTATTCATGGAATAATCTATTATGACAGGTCTCTAATTTGTATTCATGGAATAATCTATTATGACATATCTCTAATTTGTATTCATGGAATGAGCTATTATGACAGGTCTCTAACTTGTATTCATGGAATAATCTTTTATGACAGGTCTCTAATTTGTATTCATGGAAACATCTATTATGACAGGTCTAATTTGTATTTAGATACATTCTATTTATTTTCAGTTATCGCTTTATTTGGAATTGTTTGTGTGTGTGTGTGTGTGTGTGAGAGAGAGAGAGAGAGAGGGGGGGGGCTAAATGAGGGATGAGATTTCTTCTTCAAACTGTCTGGCTACCTTTAACTGCAAAGACCTCACATGACCAACCTGTCATTACCCTCTCTAACGACCCTGAACTACCCAAATGAATGAATATTGAATGTCCCCACCACATCTATCCGACAGATTGATCAACATGTCCAAATGTCGTCTTTTATATGCACCCATCGTCAAAACACTTAATCACACGTATAGTTAAATTGACGTGACCTGACGAAGCGCCTTGCTCTCAGGTGGACTACGTTTAACACTGACGTGTTACATTGGCGTAGAAAAACATGAGCTTCGAAATTTAAGCTCCAACGTGGAATACATTTCACTAAAGTTTATAGTACCAAGAGAATGAAACAAAATTTTATATCAACACAATTTTCCAAAGAGTCGTTTACTTTTTTTGATTTCTTACTTCTATTTTCTATTCCTCTTCTTACTCGCGTGTATGTAACATAAAAAGAAACTGCTGCTTCATATTTCATGAGATTTTACAAGTACACTCAAACATATTGAACGTGAATCAAAAAGCAAAAATAAAAGAATAATAATAATCGTGGGAGATATTTTAATCCAATATAAGTTACCCTGACGGATTCAGGTGTGTTTCCCATATCAAATACCGGCATTCATAAAACTTAACTTACCTAATACAGCGCATGTGCAGAAGTACAGGGAACGCAGTGAGGATCGAACTCACTACAGTAGCATTGGTCTGCAAAACTAGTTTTCTAATTATCAATCCATGGAAAAAGTACCTCTATAATTATTTACTAAGCTTAGCCTAGTTTTGGCATATAAGATAAGCGAAAATAGTATAAAGCGCCTCTGTGTAGATTAGATTCGTCTGTCACGAGCAAACAAATTCGGGGCACGCAGTGTGGAACGAACTCACCACAGTAGTAAAGGCCTGGAAAATTAGTTTCGTAATAACGACTCTCAGTTGACATTTCTGTATTCATTAAACCTTGCTCAATCTGGCAGAAGGGTATACGGAATCGAACTTACTATAGCAGTTTGCTAGACTCGTTTGTTGGCCACGGCACAACGCCGAAACACAAACTTCGATCGATTCGTGATAATTACAAATGAACATAGAATCTGACGAGTGGACGGAGTGATTGCTAGAGGGTCCGTCTACGAAACTCTGGAGTCGGGATGCTGAAGGTAACACCAATTAGCTAAGTGATAAACTTTATATTTGTATTAATTCATATAGTCGAAATCGCACGGATATATAGGACATTCTAACAGTTTTTAGACGCTTTATGCCCAGAAAAGAAATCACTTATACGAACAAAAGAAAAATTGAATAAAAAGTTTAATCTTAGTACCTTGTCAGTTGTCTTTAATGAAACTTGTATAAAAGAGGGATTGCTGCCCAAATACTCAATTTATATATATATATATATATATATATATATATATATATATATATATGCAGGGCGTACTAGCCCGAACCTCCCGACTGGAATGGAGCCCAAACCAGATTGGGGGTGCCCAGGTAGTTCTTTGTGACACTTTGCTATCTTATCAGCATTTGCTTTTTTCTAACTACATTTATATACATTACAAATTAAATTAAGCACATCTGACTATTAAAGGATTAAAAATTCTTGGATTTTGACGTCATTCTGGGTTCTTTTTTTTGTCCATATCCGTGAATTTGTTTTGCTCATGCTAACTCTAAAAAAAAGCGCTATTACGAGCGATTTTTATCTATAATGTTGAATGTAGTAAATTTTACACATTTTTAATAAGAAAAAGTTCAAGTTGATGTTAAAAATTGCATTGTTGATTTATTTAAGATGGAATGATTTATTATATGTCGCTAATTCAGCGTTTCTCAACATTTTTGCCCTTGCGTAACCCTTAAAATAAATGACATGTCTCAAGGAACCCCTGCGCAAAAACAAAATTATATTCCATATCTTTCTCATTTTATTTTCACCGTAGTTCACATGATAAATATCATAGTATATATTTTTGAATAATTGGTTTAAGGAAAAATTAATATCAAATTTTATCAAATTTGTCGGTAATGTTAAATAAAATTTATACTGTTCGTTTACAAGACTTCTCACGGAACCCTTGGTGACCTTTTGCGGAACCTTAGGGTTTCGGAGAACTTCAGTTGAGAAACACTGCTCTAATTTGTATTAGACACATGGTATTTATTTTCAATTTTTCTAGTTGATTGTTTACCTATATGATCCATTATTGGATATAATTAGGTTACAATAAGATTTGTATTTTATATCGCTACTACCATTTGAAAATGGATGTAGATGGAGATGGAGATGTAGTAAAGTGCGAGGGCCTGTATCATGGATTCGGGAGATTGGGTAGTGGGTAGAGATCACGAGACCCTCGCACTGCCCCTTAGCGTATTGAGCATTCTACGTTTTAGTCTTACTACTCGCTTGTTTGTTTTTGTTTTTGTTTTTTTATACTATTGTATATTTTTTTACTTTGGATTAAAGACTTAAGGCACTGGACGATTTATTTCGGCCTTTTTGGATGTTTTTAGTTCTTTCTTTTTTAGTTCCAATTTTTTCCTCGGGTGCCGATTTGTTTTGACATGTCTACAAGTTGAGCTATCTGAGGTTTTTTCCAAACGAGTATTATTATTAGTATATATATATATATATATATATATATATATATATATATAATGTTGGCGCAATGTATTAATGAGTGTATTTTATTTAATGTTACTCTGTTAGGTTTAGAATGTCTCAGTAATCTTTCTACGTAAAACAAATAGTCCTTTTTATTCATTTAATTTTAATTTTTTGCACGGTGAAACAGTTACGCTGTAGATACTTTTAGATTTAAGTCTAAGTGTTAGATCAGTCGACATGGCCGTTCAGTAACGATAAACAACCGTTAAAACATTTCGCACAGAGAATATAAAATAATTACAATACCAACAAACATGAGAATGCAGTTTTGAAGGAATTTTAAAAATGTTGTTTTATAATAAGCAAACATTCATGAAATATTTCTCATTCCATTCTCCTTTCTTTTTTATTCATGCGTATGTAATGCATGCGTAATATATAACGACCACCACCACCAAAAATCTGTCTAGAGACATCGACCTATAACCATTACTCTGGGTATTTTTATTAGGTGTTGACAACATTCTTGCTCGGCTTATGTTTGGGAATGTTTTCTAAGGGGGACATAACTGTAACAATTATTTGATGAATATAATGTAAACCCTTTTTTTATATAGTTTTTTTTAACTACCCAGTAATCTTTAAAATTTAAAAAGTATTTCAAGCCAGCTAATATAGTACTTTGGCGTTATAGTCTAACTTACGAAGACGCTTGTTGAAGAAATGTTAAAAAATTATCAATAAATTTTAAATTTATTGTAGTTACCGCTCTGATAATGTCGCGTTTGGACATCCGTATTTACAAAAATTGACACGTTTATACACAAATAAAATAAATTCAAAATCCTTTTTAAAATATTAGAGGTCGTTGAATTGTAGTGAGCTTTTCCATTTTTACAGTAAATATAGTTTTTACTTAATAACAATATCATGTAACCGCTACAAATCAATACAGAATTTTAAAAGATTTAAAACTTTATAAATAATTATAATTAAAATTTAAGAAAACATTAAAACAGTTATTGTAAAAATTCATTACTCATCGAAAAATGTTTTTCTCAAGACAATAGTGTCCATAATATATGTTATTAATAAAAGCAGATAAAAGCTTTTCTAATTAAATAATGTCTTAGTTTTATTGCATTTTTTATTTTATGATTCTGAGGAGATTTTCTGTAACTGGGGAAGTCCTGTTTGACTGAAATAAATTTGATGATTTATTTTTATTTTACGATTAGGAGAAGATGAGGTTTCTGTTTGATCAAAAATAATTTGATGATTTAAATTCTCCGAGGACTTGTCCTTATAACTAATATAAACATTAAGCGCCACACAAAACAATTTCTCGAAATTTTATAACATTAAATAAGTGGGGGTTAATCGATGTGGAAATTTTTTTGCAGAAATTTTCTAAAACAGGAAACATTTCTAACATAATTTCATTTAGTTGTGAATAAGTCCTGAAAATTTCAATAAAATCTAACAATTATCTGATTTTTGCAAGAATTTCCAAACCAGTTTGTTTGGCACTGCAAAAACGACACTAAAATTTCCCATACAAAATTATGGTCACCTACTGACACAAGAAAAACAAAGTTTTTAACCAAAATTTCTAGAGTTCTAAAAAGGATAAAAAATATAATTCAATAATAAAAAATCCTTTGGTCTTTCATCTTAATAATAACATGAAAACTTTAACGATAAAACTTTGTTTTTATTAAGTTTGGAGCATTTTTGCATCATGTATGCTAATTTTTTAGCGCGAATCTTTGGAGTGCCCTATATATATATATATATATATATATATATATATATATATATCATAAAGAGGTAATCATACAAAGATTTAATTAGTAATGTTAATGTAATCAATGGCGAAATCTCTTCGCTAACAAGACTTAAGGCATTAACTTACGCGATCCTTATGTTTAAATTGTTGTCAGATGGATTTGATGTTGCTGGGCAAAGTACTTTCGAAAATTTCACATTTTCATCCTCAGGGGAAAATTTTTCCAGGTAAATTCCAAGACGAAATAAATGGAGTGTAAACCGAAAGATGTTTTATGTAAAAAATTTCCCGAATAGGTCCATTTAGTTGTAAATGTACATGCTTAATTCGAAAATAACAAAGAAATTTTGATTAAATCTACCGTTTTGGAGTTATCGACAATAAAAATTCGGACTCATTCGCATCGCGGCGGGTGAAGTTAAAATTAATGCTGCACCTCATACCAAAAGATATTGAAAAAACAATAACATTTTTTTCTCTTGTATATAAATACATGTCACAAAATAAAATTCTTACATTTACTTTGATAAAGTCCCTCAGAGGACGAAACACGACGGCTAAGATAAGTTTTCCTTTTGTCTTTATCATATTGAGCACTTTTGCCCATAAATATAGCATATCTTAAAAGTATATCAGCTGCCCTGCTAACCATTACTACTGCGTTATGAGATTTATGAAAAAACGGTTAATGCATAAGTATACTGACATTTTTATATTTTGGTTTCGTAAAGGAAGATTTGGTAATGTGTTCCAATTGTGTTGGTGGTTCTCGGTTTGGTCTGTACACGAGAGATATGATTTCCAGTTTCGATTTCAGGATAGTTTTTTCGTAATCTACCTTGCAGGGTGACTACACTTCTCCAAGGTAGAGAAGTGCATAGAGACACGATTCTAGAACCAAACCAACAACTGTCCATTGCATATATTATTGCATTTTTACAAAGTTTTCAAACTAAGCAAAGACCGAAATGCTATTATCTCAGTTCATTATTGTGACTGGTTACATAAATATTTACTAAGCTTAGCATAAAGTTAAATGGGAAGAAATGTTGCAAGAAAGATCGTGTTACGCCAATTTTTCCAAGCAGGGGAGGACCTGCTTCCCTGTCTTAAAAATTCAAAAACCGAAACCCCGGCTCGAACATCAACTATTGTGTTTTACTGAACAAGATCTCTACTGGTTACATTTCTTTGGATTCATGTAGTTTCTGTCCGTTAGAAGAAAAAAAAATAAAGTAAAAAATGTTTAACATATGAAATGGATATTTTGATAATAAAAGTAACAACAACAAAAAAATACCGTATCATTGCTGAATTGGAAATACAGTGTAACCCGGATATAAGAGACCCGGATATAAGAGAAACCCAGATATAAGAGATTTTCTCTGGTCCCAAATTAGAGCCTGTGTTAATAAAACAAAATAGACCAAACCCGGATATAAGAGAAACCCTGATATAAGATACTTCTTCTCCGGTCCCGACAACTCTCTTATATCCGGGTTACACTGTATTTTCATACAATAAAAACATTGATAATTCGAGGAATTTATTGATTATCAAACATTGAGCATATTTCAAAGCGAATAAGAAACAAGATGGAACAATCAAGTAGATTTGAAAGCAAATAGAATTTTCGGTATCTAATAATCTTGGCTTCATACTGTATATGGACGGAATCAGAACAGGAAAATTGTATTATCAAATTCTTCGAGGTGGGAACAGCATGATTGCTGATAATAACAGGCATTTGAATTCTAAGCTTTTACCCGAGTTCAAGTGGCGACCTCTACCCTCGTAAGCAAATACGTTACTACATCAATCACGAAAGAATGAAAGTAGGACATTTATTGGGATTGTTTGTCCGACATTTTTATTTTGGGGAATGTGCCTTGAATGGTATTAATGATATGGTTTCAAGAAATATAATGGGAGTATTGACCCCTTGCTAATTGTAAGGAATTTCACAAAAATAAGTAAAAACTTGTAAAAAATAAAATAAATAAGTATAAAAAATAAATTGTAATGATAATAGCACTTTCCTTATAAGGAAACATTCGGCATTCATTGGCCAACCAGCCGGTGCTATTTCAGTTGAAATTTATAAAATCTTTCTATTAAAAGTTTTTTCAGGAAAATAGGTTTCTCAAGTTAAATAGCTATTATAGCACTATTTACATTATTCAGACTATTGTCCTCATCTTTGTCGCCATATTTATTACAACGTTTCGGCCGTTGTACGCTCCGACCTTCTTCAGGTGGTTGGAATGTCGAACTCTTTATTTCGCTCACTGGGGTAGACTGTTCTAGTTCCACGTGCCATGTTTAATGGATGTCAGTTATCAGTTAACTCCTATTAATTCCCCTCTCCAAGTTCTCCACTGCCTTAACCGAGTATTGAACTCCCACTCTTTGGATCCTGTCACTGGTTCTAACCAACGCCTTTATCCACTGTGCCATGTGTCATTGAGGATAACTGACATCCATTAAACATAGCACGTGGAACTAGAACAGTCTACTCCAGTGAGCGAAAGGGTTCAGTTCGACATTCCAACCACCTGAAGAAGGCCGGAGCGTACAACGGCCGAAACGTTGTAATAAAATATGGCGACAAAGATGAGGACAATAGTCCGAATAATGTAAATAGTGTACATAATACCTCATCTCAGAAATATAGATAGCTATTGTAGTTCTTTCTATTATTGATGGGGGTTTCCTTCTTGACCGCTTTTTTTAGTATGGAACATCAACATCTTGATTCTGTCATTATTTTCTCTTCGAGTTACATGTGCTAACCATTTTGCTAGTTGCTGCTGTTGAAAGTTCTCAAGTGATATGGTTTTTGTTATGATACAGTTCTTTGTTTGTGATTCTGTAGCGTCAGTGAATATTGTTTGAAGAAGGATGGCCCTCTCTAAGACACACGTGGTTCATTTACTACAATGGCAAGCAAAAACCTTTTTGTGAAAAAGAAAAGAAAAAAAGAATTAAACTCTAGAAACAGAAAAGAACAATTTAGAAATAGAAGTTGTAATTTGGAAGTTACGTTATATTCATATCAGCTGCGAGATTATTGTGTCCCAAGGTTCTGGGTAAACGGAAAATGCTGTCAAAACAAACCAGACCAGAGAGACGATATTATGTCTATGACTTAATCAAAATAAAATTAAAGTCTCGACTGCTTGGCTGATATTTTAATAAAACAAAACAACAGATAAGTAACAAAACTCCCAGAGTTTCTCTTGGCAGTATTAAACCGTACCAAAATCATGGTTGCCTACTAAACAGTCGGGTTAATGTGCATAACTTGTATTGCCCACTATTATCCATTGCTTAGTTTTGTACAAATCCACATGTGGATTTTTTTTTATTGATTGATTGATTTGTTTGTTACGGCTTACCAACCCTTTGTGAGCTATTTAAAGCCGAAACATTTTAGATTATAAAAATTGGGAGGGGGAATAAATATTGCATTAACAATTTTTTGGAGATAATGATAATCTTTCGAGATACAAGTCCTAATATTTAACTGAGAGAGAAGCGGTGGATCATATCTTTTCCAAGAGTATTTGTGTGTAATAAATTCGACTGGAATTCGAGCTTGGCAAGCCTCTATCCATTACAACACAAGTAAACCTGACGGACCCTATGCTTCTTCAGGTCAAATCACAGTCGATGTCCTGTAATTTGAAGGTTCGCCTTGGTCACAGTCATTCCATTAGGGGAACCCTTCGCCATTAACTTGTGTCTAGGAAACACTCAGCCCAGCGATGGCGTGTCATCATCGCACTGGTTACGTACATAGCTAACTCAATCTAACCCATTATGCTAACCCGTGGGCTCTAAAATAAGGTTCTTACGTTCTTTGATAGATCTTGTTTTTAATCGTACTGAGTGTCTAGCCAACCTCAAAATCAGAAAAGCTTGGTTGGGGAACCGGTTTAGTTGTCGATGGCCTAACTATGCGGCAAGTAATACTGGGTTACATATTACCAGAAACACTAAAGTGACCTATCATAATTACACATATGCAGTAATATAAACGGTAGATTTACAATATCAAATGATATAAAAATATCTCGATTAAAATCCGGAGTGGATAAACTTTTCTTCGTGGAGGATTGTATTATTGCCAGTGCTGTGTAAACTGGGTCGCATCACATCACAACACGAGTTTCACAACGACAGTGTAAATAACAATCAGGAGTATGTTATTTATACACGTATTTGCTTAGTAGACACATTTTATAAACAGACTGTCTAAATATATAAGAAATTAGTTTCATATTATTTATCACGATTAATGAGCTTTGTACAACTGAGAAAGTTTTTTTCATAATCAGGATTTAATTTACTTTTTGATGTACACAAGACAGATTGCGTATTCAAATCTTTCAGTTGAAACAGATTTAAATTTTTTTTTAATGAAACCTGTATAGTACTAAAACTCTCATCGCGTATGTATGTATACTTGTTCCCGAGATACAGCTTAAACAATACATAATAAGCCAACCAATTTAAGAGCATATTGTACCTTGAACCCCAGCCAAATGCAGTGCCAAATTTCATTAAAATTAGACAAAGGGTTCTTGAGCTAGGGCCGTTTTTTTTTTTTAGGCATATTTAATAAGGAATTAAGTATTTGTCTTCGATACCCATTCTTATATCAATCCGTGTATATAAACGAACACTAGCATATATTCTGTTATGCGTTTGAAAAATTAATAAACATTCATAATATATTATAGAGGAGGTACGGTGGATAGCGACTCGGATTGAGAAATCGGAGAGCCGAGTTCGAATTCCAGTCAAATCCATTACCTTTGGGTAATAGGAATACTCTTGGAAAAGGTATGAATCCTCTCCTTCTCCTTAATAAATAAGCAGGACAGACCGGGTTCTATAGCCCTGGATGGCAACTGGTCTACTATAGTGGCAACCTCCTGCGGGAAAAATCTGCCTCGTCAGTCAATCGAAAGATACATGATCGCCTAAGCGCATAACTAACTGAATATATTATAACAACATTATTAAATAAATTTAAATATGCATAACACAAAACATATTTATACAATTCATTGCACTACATTAGAAGTTTTTGTAACTATTTGATTGGTGAACAGGATGTGTAGTGTATCAGTGTAAAACAAAATCTTTATGATTGGAAAATTGTATCACGTGACTTGATAGTAAATAAATAAATAGATGCATTCTGGTTTACCGCCGTTACGTATTTTGAAATAAGGGCGAAAAAGAAACAAGTATGTATAATAAAAATTATTATTATTTAGGAAAAATGAAACTAAGTGCACAAAAAGGAGGCGTCCATAATTTATGTTATTTCAATATATATGAATCTCCCTAAGTTTGCTGTTTTTTTTTTCTTTAATGACCTTGATCTTTAAAAATTACAATATGGTAAATACTAAAATTGGTATAAATTGTCAACCCGAGGCTACTATTACTTGAATAGAAATGATAAAATATTAATAATTTTGATATGTTGAAAATTTTGTTGTTTTTTTTCTGTTATTCCATGTATCAGGGACTGTATTTTTTCACAAATTCTAAAAACCTTTTCATTTATTAATTTATTATTGCGTTTGATCTAAGTAGTATTGTATAATGTGAGTGATAATTATTATTACAATAACTTGCATTGCAAATACAAATTAAAATATGTGTAATTAATAACAAAATTCATAATATTGTTACCTCATCATTTTGTATCATGAACTGCTTTTAAAAGGAACACAACGGGTTTATGGGTGGTTTAGTAAAAATTAAATGTATACGGTTTCTGTTTTTGTTCTCTTAATTTAATTTATTTTTTTTACTTACGGCAATATCACGTTGAAATACCGGTTCTCGTACGATAACCGAAGTTAAGGAACGTCGAGACTGGTACGTACCTAGACGGGTGACTGAATGGGAATAGCAAGTTCTGTATACTTGTGTGTGCGGGTGGTGTAAAGGATAACAGCTCGGAATAGGGAATTGGAGAGCCGAGTTCGAATCCCAGTCGAGTTCGTTATATTAACTTATGCACAAATCCCCTTGGGGAATATATGCATCCACCTCTTCTCCTCCGCCTCCTCAGCTGTGGGTTAGTTATTAAAACTTGTATCAGTAAATTTTTATCTCCAAAATATTATTACAATCTAAAAATATTTTCTCGCTTTAAATAACCTGTAAAAGGTTGATACGCCGTAAAAGGCAAAACAATCAATGTTATTTTTTTCCTGTTTGAAAAAAGATTATTATTTCGTACAACCCCCCCGCCACCAAAAAAAAAACTGCTAAATTTTTTTAATAAATTAAAAATTTTTTTATTGTGCTTTAGCGGATCGTAGTTTGCTCAGCCCTGATTTAAATTTATGTGGTTGCGTCATATCACCGTACTTTTGATGTAATACAAGTTAATAATTGTTGGAGAAAAAATTAAGTTAATCTTTTACAGATATTTTTAGAGTTGCTATTCATTTAACAGATCTTATTGCTTGGGCGTCACTAATTATTAAAGCATTTATTTAAAAACATCTCACTTCTAATTCTGAAAATATGTTGGTCCGGACTTTCACACGGTTTAGTGTCAAAATTCTTTCTTGCAAATGAGATTCACGAGTTAAGCAGACGACAGACAAATGAAAGACCGGTTGATGAAATCGTTATTTGTTAGCTAAGTAGGAAAAAAAGAAATTGAAGCGCAAAAGTGAACTCCACCCTTTTTATTTTATTTTATTTTATTTTGGCAACACCATTTTACTAATTAAGATGTGGAGACGTTGGTTGTACCAAAAGTAGTTATAGCTATTTCTGCCTTTTGTCCCTCGTACGCACTTATTTATAAAACTGAATTACATAGACACGCTGATAGAGGCATTAACTGTATACGCTTGCTTTTTTTTTTTTTTAACACGCATATACCCAAATAATTCACGCGTATGCACATATATACCTATAGAGACAGATGGAGAAATATATTCTTATATGTAATCACGCAAAATATCCAACCCGCATTTTCGTATCATCATGACAGTCAACATGCCACTTATCAATTCTAATAAGAAAAGCCACACAATTTCTGTTCCCATGCAATATCAACGTGCACTGAATGAACAGATAAGAGTGACTAGGATGATGCCCGAGCTACTGGTCACTTATAATAAAGAATTGAACGAAAATAGAGCGAAATTGTTTATTTATGGCTTCATTTCCGGCTAAACCTCTTCTCACCTCTCAAAGTGCGCATCCGAGAATAAACATTCACAAACTCTGTTTATTTAATGATGTGTGGTACCAGATGTAAAATGTATTTCAGATACGATCAGACACGGAAATGTCACGAAGCACAATTCAGTAAACTCAAACAAAATGTTCACTATTCTGGGTTCTGTAATAATCGTACCGTCCTCGCCTATTAATTCAAAATCCGAAGCCCATTTTAGGTGCCCAAGGAGGGGGTCTTGATAATTGGGTGGGATTGGAACTATTTTCTCAATATGCAATAAAGCGTGCAATTAAAAACTTGAACAAACTACAATAATCAACGTTTCCTGTTTGAGCTCTGCGCAATTTATACGAATTTAATAAGCCGGGACGGGAAATTTCCCCCCAAAATAAATAAAATAAAATACATGTCCCAACTTCTATAATGTACCCCAGAGTATTCCAACATTCCGCTTGATTATTTTCGGGGTAACTACACAGAGAAAAAAAAAACCCTTGAGTTCTAAGAAAATTATCATTTAGAATTGCGAAACTGATTTGATACAGATTCTAAAACCACATTATTTTCTTATATACTACTTTGGCAACGCCATCTAGCGGACGTTAGCAGAAGTTCTTTAGCAATCAAGTGAGGTAATCCCATACTAAACTTTGATCTGTTTGATCGAATGCCTTAAGTGTTGGGTACTCTTAGATCTGGAATAATTATAAAAAATAGACAATACTTATCCGTAACTTTTACTGAAACGTATATCAGTAAAGTTTGGATGATGATCCGACGAAATGATATTATGTGTGTGTGTGTGTGGGGGGGGGGTACCTCCAATGAAATGCGATACCGAAAGTTTAAAATGAAATTTAAAAAATTAAAAGTCTTTTTTGAAGCTTTTATTTTAGGTTCAATTTCAAGATAATAGATTAAATTTAATGTTCACAATGCTGTATTTCAAAACTAATTTAAATTGACTAAAAGGAGTTTTTTAATTTTTTTAATCGATAAAAATCGCTGATTTTAGCGCTATTTTTAACCATCTGTCAGCAAAATGTAATACTCTTGATTAAATTTTTTTAAAGAAATAAAATATATTTTCTGAAACTTTATTTGAGGAATATTAGGTGATTTCGCATTGACTCGATGATCTCCACTATGGTCGACTTCTTTTAAAGTTAAATTATATCTGATTTGAAACAAATATTACTTTTATTTTAAAATGTCGCAGAAATGGATTTTTAACACGGAGGTAGGTGTTTATTTAAGGTATTGATAAGTTGACAGCTTTACTGACAGCCGGAATTTAGTCTAATCTTTTTCTACGGGGGACATATCTGTAAAAATTACCTCAGGAATATAACGTGAGCGCCTTTTTATATAATTTTTAACTACGCCTTTAAAATTTAGGAAAATATTCTTTGTAATCTAATGTTTTATGGGATGTTAGGTACTTTGGCTTTAAATTTACTTTAGTTACCGCTCTTATTTTTTCTGAAATATTTTTATTTATTTATTTATTTATTCATTCACTTTAAGCTTGATGTGCCCACGTTGTTTCAGGACTATTTTACCAAGAACAGACGATGAACTGAAATAGCTGATTGTATATTAATCGCAAGGATTCATAGATCGTGTCACTTTTAATGATGATTTATCTCAATAGGTAATATTTTTTTATCAATTTCTAACTGGAAAACGCCGTCCTGTTATTCAGAAATAATTTTTTTTCAAATTGTCTTATATATTTACCACACACACACACACACACACACACACACACACACACACACATATACATATATATATATATATATATATATATATATATATATATATATATATAATTAAAATGAAAGATGGTCTACGTGTGCTTCTTATAATATGTGCATTTAATAGGCCGGTTAATGAAATTTGAGAAATAAAAAGACAAGAAAATGATCACAATATTGCCAATAGGATGATGATATTTATTATACATTAGTAGGCATTTTGAATAAATTGAAGAGAAAGATTTTAAAGTCGGAATTTTCGTACACGCCTGTGTCCTTTTTCAACAAGACGAGAAAACCTGTGAGATTTGTTGCTTTTAAGATATGAAGGTGTTCATTTGTTGATGCGATGCTGTAATTGTTGGGTTTCTATGGAGAAGTTATGCCATTGAGGGATTTTGATCGCTGGTTTGCATGTGTAGGTATTTGCGATGTGTCAGGTCGGAGAGGAAAACCTGGTTTATGGGTTTTTTACATTACCGTACATATATCCTGTTTGGTAATCCCCGACAATCTTGATTTATAAGCTGCTTCCGATGTCAGCGTTGTTTGCTGTAATTAGTTTGTTTACGTATCTTTTTAATGATGCTGTGAGATTTTTCCTTAATTTTGTGAATTTTGTTGTGTCATCTAGGATAGATTTTTATTGTAAACGCCAAAAACAAAATCCCATTTAAAAAGGCTAAAGAAATTGCCGAAAGAGCTTGAGACAATGAAAATTATGGAAAATTTCTATACTCCCTTACTCCTACAAAACAAAAAAACGTAAGGGTGCTGGAAAAACTAAATAAAAAAATTAATTAAATCTTCCTTGTTTCCCATATTTAATGAAAGTTGTTTAAAAGAAAGGTTGCTTCCCAAATATACATTAATATATATATATATATATATATATATATATATATATATATATATATATATATATATATAGTATTGTAATTTAAAAAATATATAATCATCGCAACAACAAAATTCCCATGTTTCAACAATGAAAGCTCGATTAAAATTCAATCATACAAATTAAACTTAAAATACAAAGTTCCGTTCCATTATCAAGCGATGCTAAGAATAACTTTTTGAAATTGATTCACTTAATTTATAAGTCCAGACAAATTTGATATTTTGAGATGTTGGGGTTACAAAAAATTTCATCCTTTTTATTCTAGGGGTGTTAAGATTTAACTTATTAAAAAAAACACTCATGTGTCTAATGTATTGTAGCTATCAAGTCGGTCAAGTCAAGGTGGAGGCTGGGGTAGCTGTCTATTAATACAAACTTCCCTTTTCTAAGTAAAAAATTGTTGGTAGTGTCTATGTTCCAACACATCGTTTGGGTTTCAATAGTAATACATTTGACATTTTTATGTTTCATTTTTTATTTAATTTTTATTTTTATAAATTTCAATTTACGATTTTTTCAAAAGGGGTATGCACTACAAAAATAGCCATTTTGTTTCAAAATTTCTGGTGTCTTGTCAAGTGATTTTGTTGATTGCAGAAAAAAAAGAGTTTGAAAAACTTCGAAACCAACCAAACTTCTCTCAATAGGGGAAACATTATTACGTAAACACCATCACGTGACAAGACACCGGAAGTGTTGAAACAAAATGGCTATTTTTGTAGTGATGTTGCAACATGCTTATGTTATCATTTTGCAATAAATACTATTTGCTGTACTCTGTATTGAGCACTCTTTTAAGAACAGTGTTTTTGGTTATTGGAACTTTATTCTATCTATACCAATCCTGTACTTATCCTGTACCTATATATATATATATATATATATATATATATATATATATTATATTTACTGCCCTTGCATGGAGGAAAAACTCATGAATTTGAACTTGATATAGAACAATGAAAAACGCAGTAAAACGAACAGTAAAATGTTTTGCAATTACATAAGTACGTCTACACACACAGACGATTTAACCCAATGAAGGTGGTCTCAGATCAGACTGAAAGTACTTGGGAAAAGAAAAATTATTTGAAAGAAAATTTTGGTAATTTTTTTAATCAATTTTTCACAGTCACCAAAAAGTTAATTCGTGGACTCGAAAGGATAAAAACAAAAATAAACAGACATAGTATATCTAAATTAATTAAACAAATCTATTTGAATGAAAATATGCTGACTAAATACACAAATACACACACACACGCATATATATAAGACAAGTTGTAAAAATTTAATTTAACTTGCTACGCCAGTAATGTGCAACAATTCTGTTTGAACAAATTAACATCTTATCGAAACGAAATGTTTTATATTATGCGTCTAAGCGCTTACTTCTTATTTTTTCTAAATTATATATATATATATATATATATATATATATATATATATATATATATATATATATATATATATATATATAAGTACAGGGTTGGTACAGATGGAATAAAATGCAATCAACACCATCAGTACTGTTGAAACAAAAAACAATTTTTGTAGTGATGTGATATTATAACATGCATATGTTATAATTTTGAATATATATATATATATATATATATATATATATATATATATATACACGAGCTTAAATGCCGCCCAATCGGATGGCATTTAAGCTAGCTCCTGTGGAAGGCTCTTGATTGAGCCTTCGGCCCAGCAATGACAATTCATGCATTGTGTACATATTAAATTTTAGTAAACTTGAACAATATTTTTCAAACGGCATTTTTCATCAAAACAATGATATAATTTGTCTATTTGGAGCTTATTTCAAAGCTGCATGATAAACAAGATTTTTGGTTTTCTCATTCGGGGTCAGCACAAGTAGCTTTTTTCAATTCCCAACCGTTGAATAACCAATATAGAGCTGGCCGTGAGAAAAGCAGGATTCCATCAGATGCAGTCTCGTTACTTTCAATGATTGTCCTTGGGACTTATTTATTGACATTGCATAGTTCACTCTCATCCGAAACTGATGTGTTTTGAACTCAAAAGGATGATCTAGAGGAATTAAGAGGATTCTAGGAATTAAAATTCTTTCCTACTTTCCTGACCAGTAAGGACTCCTGCTTTCAAGAGAAAAAGATGAGATATGTAAAAGTTATAGAGTTATGTCCCTTTAATTGAAAAGTGTGAAAAACAGACATTTTCGCATTTCTTATATATATATATATATATATATATATATATATATATATATATATATATATATATATATATATATATATAATGCACACAAAGGGGTGCCAAAAAATTATCTGTCCTCTCTGAAAGCCCTTAAAAAGAAAAGAAAAATGTTCAGTACCTACTTCTTTCTGTATTGCTTATTACCTGTTCAAATGAGTGCTTTCTTTTTTTTTTCTATATATATATATATATATAAGAAAAAAACTGATTGAAATTAGTTAAATCAATTTCTATAATAAGAATGTGCTGATGATCTAGCGGCTCGGAAGGAAAAGCCGAGTTATAATTTCAGTCGAGTTTCTTACATTCACCTACGCGCAAATACTTTGGGGAAAGGCATAAATCCATCTCTTCACCTCTTAGCTATCGGTTAAATAGTAGAACTTATACATGGGAAAATCGTCATTATTCTCAAAAGATTATTAATGCAATATTCTTTCGCAAAAAAAAAAAAAATTTGATTCAAAATACGTTTCGGCTTTAAATAACTCACAAAGGGTTGATAATCCGTAAAAAACAAATCAGTCAATTGTATTACAGTAAAGGTAATGTTCTTCATGTTAAGCGTTCAGACACTTAACATAAACATTTTGTTTCGGTGGTGTATGTGGATTTGGGTTTGCTCAAATAAAACTTTTTTCTGGTAAGGCCGGACTATCGGCGAAACATGTCAAACTAATTTTTTACAAATTGTTTTTTATAATTCCGTTGGATTTCATCTAATTTATTCACACACACACACACACACACACACACACACACACACACACACACACAAATATAAAAGTGAACATTGAAGTCAACACTCAGAGGCGGCAGGCTGTTTTATGCTAGACGCAATCGTCAGGTGGCTCTCTATCTCTGATATTGAGCACTTTATCCCATAAATATAGCACACCTTAAAACCATATTTCTTCATATATATATATATATATATATGTGTGTGTGTGTGTGTGTGTGTGTGTGTGTGTATAAAAGAGAGAGAGAGAGAGAGAGAGAGAGAGGGGGGTGTAAAATCATCCGTACGGTACAATAAATTTCATTTAAAATAATATTCCTTTTTCAAATAAACAGATATTTTTTTCATCCCTAAAAGAATCTGAAAATCTGATCTAAGGCTTTGAGTAAGTACTCATTAACCATTTTAGAAACCTTTTGTTCAATACAACCTAGGAACAACATCGGCAAAATCAAAAGTATACATACGCTTCAGTAAAATTGTGAATGGCATTGACTTTCTGGTCAGTAACTTTTAGTAATCAGTTGGTATAATTAGTAACTAATCTACTACAAATTTCTTTCTGCGCCTTGTTTCGAAAGAAAATCACTCTAACTCTACGAAGTTTTGTAGATTGTCTGCAATGAACCCTAACAATAAATTCTGACCACAAACGTTTTGAGGGATTCAAGTCCGGACCCATTGCAAGTCAAAATCATATGTTGATCTTGTCTTTGAGCCAATTTTTTACCAATGCACTTGCGTGTTTAAGAGCATTATCATGTTGGAAAGCAAAATTTTATTTTTCAAAAAAGTATCTGGCAGAATCTCTCAAGCTTTCCTTTAAAATATAAACACCAATGTAGTAAGTAGGGAGTGAGGGTTGTTCGCTACAATGTGCATGGCATGGCGGGTCTTAGCTGTGAAGATTAGAACTGGTGGAACTAAGGAATGTAGCTTGTCTGGTGGGAAAGGGGTTGTAAAGTGGAAAATAATTAATCACCCACAAGGCCGTGTAGGAAATAAGTATTCATTCAGTCTTTAATATAAAGTTTTCTCTCTTTATTCATAACAATGTGAACCCAAACTATTTATTGTAATGTAGTGAACGTCATGCAATGCACTTTTGAGCTTTTGAACTGACTGTTAATGTGCAAATTGTGCAGTAAACTATTTAAAAATATCAACCAATTAGTATCTGTCTATATTTCTGAGATGAGGTATTATGTACATTATTCGGACCATTGTCCTTATCTTTGTCGCCATATTTATTACAACGTTTCGGCTGTTGTACGCTCCGGCCTTCTTCCGGTGGTTGGAATGTCAAACTGAACCCTTTATTTCGCTCACTGGGATAGACTGTTCTAGTTCCACGTGCCATGTTTAATGGATGTCAGTTATCAGTTATCTCCTGTTAATTTCCCTCTGAACGTTCTCCACTGCCTTAATCGTGTATTGAACTTACACTCTTTGGGTCCTATCACTGGATCTAACCAACGCCTTTATCCACTGTGCCATGTGTCCTTGAGGAACCAATTACTTAAAAGTACGTAAAAAATAAATAAATTATAACATACTGTATTTACATTTGGTATCTGTTTTCCACAAAACATAATTTTACTATTTTTTGTATATATACTTTTTGAAAATGTTATTTATGAAAATGAAATGATAGTAATGTAAGCGTGCCCATTTTTTTCTCCTGGCAATTAATTGTTTTAGATCCAGTCCGCCACTGGAAAAATGTTAATGACGGTAAACTTTCAAAAAATTATCACTCACAGATATAGCCTAGGCTACCTCCTCATAACATGTGATATATATTTTTGAATTTCATAAATTATTAAGCTTACGGCCATATTATGCTGAAACACCGGTTCTCGTACGATTTTTTTAATCGACTTCATCTCAAGCAAGTCAGTAAAGCCACTAGGACAAAAGGGGTTATAGGATGTGGAAGAATTAGAAAACAGAAACTTTTCTAAGGAGCAAGAACGGATGAAGAGTAATCAGGAGGGCAGTAGATAGCGATTGGAATTTTGATTTTTGCAGATTAAAGTTGGCTGGAAAGCATGGAGCCGGAAGAGAGTTCCACAATCGAGAAGTGCGTGAAAAGAAACTATTAGCATAGAACTTACGGTTACATCCAGCCAGCTCAGCTGTATATTGAGGAGGCATCGTCGCCTGTCTAGTACTGCGCTTAAATTCATAAAGTTCACGTACCCTGGCGAACAGTTGCCATGGAAGTATTTATAGAAAAGGCACAGGAGGCAATTTTACTGTGGTGGGAAAGTGACTGAAGCCGAGACGCCAAATCAGGACCAATAATTATTGCTGATTCTTTGATATGATCTCTAGATATATGACGGGAGCACCATACCATATAATGACCGCAGTTAAGCAACTTGGAGCCTGGTCAGTAACTAAATGAGTGACCGCTTGGGAATACCTGGTGCTGTAAGAAGGGATGTGCGGTTAGTTCAACAGATAACGTCTCGGAATTGGAAATCGGAGAGAGCCGTGTTCCAATTCCAGACAGTTTTATTATATTCACTGACGCGCAAATACCATTGGGAAAGGTATGAATTTACCTCTTCTTGTATCTTCTACTCCCTACATAGGATTTCTTCGATAAACCTATTGTTAGTCTGAAAAATTATTTTCAAATTATAAAACACGTAGGAGTTTTTTTCAATTTATATATATATATATATAAATATATATATATATATATATATATATATATATATATATATATATATATATATATATATATATATATATATAATACAGGTTTCATTAAATAATATAGATAAGTGTTGTCTATATATTTTATGTAAGTTTTTTTCATATAGTCTGATAATCTTAATAACATTATCATTAAATAATGAAAGAAAATCACAATATTGATACATACTTTTTTTTTTTTTTATTTAATCCAATCTGAGATTATATATAGACAACAGCTCAGATTGGATTAAATAAAAAAAAAAAAAAATAAAAAAAAAAAAAGTATGTATCAATATTGTGATTTTCTTTCATTATTTAATGATAATGTTATTAAGATTATCAGACTATATGAAAAAAACTTACATAAAATATATAGACAACACTTATCTATATTATTTAATGAAACCTGTATTAATGAAAAAATGCTGCCTAAATACACACAATATATATATATATACATACATACATACATACACATAAATTCCCAAGAGGATAGAATCCAGGTAGAACTCAATGCCCAGGACAGAGTAAGAATATAATATAAAAGGCTCAAACACTAATATTCCATGGTTATAATTTATTACATTATATATATATATATATATATATATATATATATATATATATATATATATATATATATATATGGATTTTTAAATTAATTAATCCGAAACATTTTTATCATTTTAAACGTTCCTTTTAGTGGGTACCCATATTTGAATAGACGTTCCGTTTTTTATTTTTAAACAGAATATTTATTATCGTCTACCGGCCTGAATATTGGAGAAATCTTATTTCTTCTGCCAAAGAGAACGTAGCTTCATATCCTGGCAGAGGGCTCATATTTTTATTTAATAAGATAAGATATGCATATATATATATATATATATATATATATATATACACGGATCACTGTTCTAGTTTCACGCTCCCGTCATAGCCAGGCTACTAGAACTCCTTTTGATTGTCTGACGATCGCAGTAAAGTGAAACTTGAGTAGCGGTCTACATTTTGTCTCTTTGTGAGTCGTGAAGCTGGGAAGCGTATTTGCTCTGTCTTGTTAATTTAGGCATAGACCACTGTTGGTAATTTTTTAGATAGGTGCCTGTCTTTTGGCCCTTTTTGTTAGTTTATGCTCCCTTTACAGCTTTTTTCTATCGGTTTTGTTTTATTGGTTGTTGTTGTTTGATTTTTATTAGCTTTTTTCTTTGGTCATCTAGCTAGCTTTGTGTTGGTTTTGCCAAATTTACTTCGATGAAGTCCTGAAGGACGAAACGCGTCACGAGCAGACTCTATTTTCACTTTGTCATACAATTTCCCCAATACTGTTCTTGATATATAAAAATATTTATCGTTATCTCATTCATATATATATATATATATATATATATATATATATATATATATATATAAGAAAGAAAGAACAGTAAGATATTTAATCCGGATGTTAATTATTAACGGATGTCAGAATTCGTTCAAAAATACACCCCTACCCTCCCTAAACTTAAACTCTTTTTCGAATGTAACTCATAATTGATACAACAATAGTTAATAAAAATGAACAAGCTACCGCCCCTGTTTGAATGATTGGATTTCTCTGTATCCTTGGAAACAAGAATTTATGAATTTATATGAACGTTTAAAACTCAGTAAATTTAAAAATAAGTTATTCCAATATTCGCTTGAAGATGAAACGGAACTAATGATTTTAATTTAATTATGTAATTAAATTTGAAGTTTTTAGCTTCAGTTTTTGAAACATGGTTATTACTGTGTAGCGAAAAAACATTTTAAATCAGTTAATTTATAATATATATATATATATATATATATATATATATATATATATATATATATATATATATATGTATATAAGCATAGACACATATAAATAGGTGCAAATACGAAAATATAGATCTGTGTGGGTGTATATGAGTTGATCGTTAACCTATATATGTCTCTAAGCATTTCCTGGTGTTTTCCAGCGTATATCACATTCACAAGAACTGTTTATTAAATGATATGTCGCAAGAGATTAAAAACAAATTCCGTAAGAAATTCTCACAGGAAATTATAACTAAAATATTTTCTAATTTTCTTAAAAGTAATGTCAAAGAAAGCGTTACTAAAAAAAGAAAAAAAAAAGAAAGAAAGAAAATGTTATGTACTATTTGTGTACTTGTAAAACCTCCATGATGGAAGTGAATATTATTACTCACGCCACCGTCAGCTGATATTTTAGACTTATATTTAGACGCGACTGAACCACAACACGTTTGAATGGACATATTCTGGGAGTATATTTTAAGAGAATATTAATTATACAGTCAGGCGATTGCATTAATCGCAGGCCCATTTAACAGGCACCAAGACAAGCGAATTCTGCTGATGTTAGATTTTTCTTTCTTTGAGAACAGCAAAACTTGTGGGTGTTGCATGATTTGGATTAATTCCGGTTAGTGAAAGTCAAGGATCAACATTTGACGCAACGTCAACCATCCTAACAGAGACATTTACATAAATATCCACGAGATGTGTTTTTATTTGTTTTAATTGTACTCATCCTAATTATAGCCAAGCTCATTAAGCATAATCTTTATTACCATGCTCTATTTAAATTGACAATCATGTGCTTGTTCTCTTCTTATGAGAGCCATAATGACTATAATTAACATTTATATTCTTATTTTTAGATTAGCTTTAATTTAGTTAACACTTTTCATTAGGCATGAAAGGAATTGGATTCTAAACTTACTGATCCAGGTTCAAGCGAATACCTTCTACCCACACTTCGTTCAGTGAGGAATTTATAATATTTCCTGATAGCAATATATTTAAAGCAAAATAATTTTCAACTCATTCTTCATTAGAAGCATTCTTTCTTTCTTTCTTTCTTTCTTTCTTTCTTTCTTCTTCTTTTTTTCTTCTTCTTATTCATTATCTTTTATTCTTCTTCAATCATTGTAATGGATGTGTGGGTGATGTAGTGGATAGTGGCTCGGAATGAGAAATCGGAGAGCCGAGTTCGAATTTCAGTCCAGTTCGTTACATTCGCTTCCGTGTGAATAACCTTGAGAAAGGTATTAATTCATCTCCTCCCCGAGCCATGGGTTAAATAAAAGGACTTGTATCTGGAAAAATCATTATATCCAAAAAAAATCGTTAATGCAATATTCAATCGTCAAGAAAAATTATTCTTACAATCAAAAATATGTTTCAGTTTTAAATAACCCACAAAAGGGTTGATAAGAAGTAAAAATAAAAAAAATCATCAGTCAATTCGCTTCTGCTTCTGTAGCCTTGCTGTCAAGCTTGGGCCCTTTTCCTCCTCTGCTTTTCTTTCTTTTGCCATAGCTGTTTTTTTTGGGGTTTTTTTTTTTGCTATATCCTAGTGGTGTTAGTTTCGGGTATTTCTAGCACATGATGTTCTTTCTTAGCACTCATATGGTATTTAGATCTATGCCGGGCTACTTAGGAGGCCGTCATAACTTAGGTTGCCCTTCAGCTGTTTCATACTCCAGTATTCTCTTATATTTATTTTTTTGTTGCTTCATTCCACAGAAAGAACGTCACATATAGGAAAGGCACACAAAAATAGGGAACGTAAAACACCATTGTTAGTTTCCATTATAAGTCAGGCCATGAAGATTGCCGTCGCTTGGTGTCGTCTACTTTTATATTATACTTACATACTCCTTCCTGATCTTTTGAAGAGGAGTAGAGGGTTATCCCTCGTTCCCTGTTTCGGGTTGGGTGTCCGATTGCTTCAAGCCGGGATCGAAACTCGACCGATTTGGCATCAGTCAAAGATCCTACCCCTAAACCGCCGGCACACGGTAGCGAGAAAGGGAATTTTTAGCGTTTTCTATACGAAATATGTGAGCGTCTAAGAGAACTCAATTCATATTTGCCATATTCAAAACGTTTCGAGCGTTGTACGGTCCGGCATTCTTCAGGTGATATTTGTTGGAATTACGAATTGAACCCCCCCCTCTCTCTCTCTCTCTCTCTCTCTCTCTCTCTCTATATATATATATATATATATATATATATATATATATATATATATATATGTATGAGTCGTTCAGCACACCTCGTACTTACACGTTTACATCGATAAATGATCAAAATACAGGGACATATTTTGACATCCGGTATTATATATATATATATATATATATATATATATATATATATATATATACACACTGTTTATTAGTACTGTAAGAAAAAATGACGGGTGTATGTATCTTTTAAAATTGCATTGGTTATATTTCTACAGGAGTAATCTAGGATTTCTATAAATACAGTAAACCCTCTTTTCCTACGTAAGAAAGAATCCTGATTTTGAATTCATTAAAAGTAAATATTCTAACGAATGTTAACCAGAATCAAAAGAAACAAGGTTACAAGCCTGGTCTCCTCTACTATGTCGGCGTACGATTCGGTTTTTCCTTTAATTGATGGAATTTTATTTGTCAAGCCCATAACTTTTCCTTTGTAGTTTCCACGATTTAGTGGGTTTTTTTTGTTTTGTTTTTTACTAATTACTAAGAGAGTCCTAGTGGTGGGAAGAATATTTTAGCACATATTTAATCATAATTAAAACTGATTCACTCTTACAGCGGAAACATGGCCTTTATTATTGACGTCTTAGCTGTCTTAGAACAAGTTCACCAAAATCATAGCTATACATTCGCATGTATGCCGTACTTCAATTCCAAGACCCCAACATCCTCCCTCCGGCACGGTGCTTATTTGATTCGGCACGCTTATTAATTTTCAAATAATTTTCTCCGCGGCACGATTATTTTGTTCCCCGTTTATTAAGCCGATAAAAATTTCCTGGCACATAGTTTATATGAACCGACATGTTTATTTTTTATGCAAGTTGAAAAATTCCCATCAGCATGATTATTCCAGACGGCATTTGTATTTAGTACAAAGAAGTATGTACACTTCTGTATAATTAAATATGTGCAAAGCGATCAGCCTTGACTCGTGAAACCAGTTCACTAGTGTTGTGATTTCGATCCTCACGCAATTCTGTTTTTATGGTTTGTTATCAGTCCAGGTTACATTTAGTAAATGACAACATATCTAAAAATAAAAACAATTAAAACATTAATTTGCAGCTATTTTTACATATGACGTTACTTTTGATTAATATGATTCCCAGGATCCCCCCCCCCAAAAAGTGCCTGGATGTCACTCCAAAAGTCTTGTATTGAAAATTTGAAAAATACTATAAAACATTTAACAGATAGACATTGTCTGTGAATTTGTTTGGATGAATTCTTGATGTCTTAATAAAACGTATAATTAATTTCAAATTTAGAAGCACTTTGTTAGCGACCACGGTTTCATTACATCGGATCATAAGGCTAATTTTGAGAAACCAGTGTTTCCTTATGGTTAGTTAAATAGCATTATTCAGTTTGCAATATTTCGTTATGTGGTCTTCTACTATTCAATAGTTCATCAGTCGGATTGTATGTGGCAATTTCTAGTTTTGACTCCGTTTTGTGGCGTATGAAAAAAGGTATGTATTAAGCCCTATTTTAAAGTGTGCAGGTGGGTATTAAAACCGTACCAGTTGTGTTGTGTATTGAGGAGAAACTTTCAATTGCCAGATACAATCCAGCTGATGAAGTATTGAATAGCAGATGAGAAATTCTGAAAGAAAAATTGGCTATACTACCATTGAGTGGTACACAAATTAGACAATGTTATTTAACTAACCATATCGAAGCACTGGTTTCCGAAAAAGAACCTGATGCTCCTATCGGCTGAAACGTGGTACTTCTACGAGGTTAAGTCAAAGATTATCCACACTTTCGCCAAACAAAGAATATTTACCGATAGACTTGAATATCAACGACCAATAAAAATATATAGGCTCAAGTATAAACGATCAGTATTTAAGTATGGACTCAAGTATAAACAATCAATATTTACGTATATACTCATGTATAAGATCAACCTCTAATATATACGTATAGATACGAGGATAAAAAAAAATTTCAAGATTAGATAATCCAAGAGTTAACATATTATAAATTCCAACAACCCAAATACAACCATTTGTGCGCATTTATACAATTTCGAACCGAATCCTCTATATCCCATATATATATATATATATATATATATATATATATATATATATATATATATATATATATATATATATATATATATATATATATATATATATCCAAGGATTGGTGTATACAGAATAAATTCCAAACTTCCAACTTGTAAAACCTGGGATGACCCATGCCCATTATTCCTACATGAAAAAATACACATTATTAAGTTTAAAAAATGCGATAACGGTTTTTGCCGACACCACCAAATATCCGCCTCAAATAATTAGCATTTTATTAAAAAAAAAATTAAAAATTAAAAATCTACTAACAAGTTCAATAAAGCAATATATATATATATATATATATATATATATATATATATATATATATATATATATATATATATATATATGAGTGGTTCAGCATACCTCGTACTTACAGGTTTACATCGATAAATGTTCAAAATACAGGGACAGATATTTTGACATCCGGTATATCTATCGGTATATCTATCTATCTATCTATCTATCTATCTATCTATCTATATATATATATATATATATATATATATATATATACACTGTTTATTAGTACTCTAAGAAAAAAGACGGCTGTATGTAAGTATCTTTTAAGATTGCATTGGTTATATTTCTGCAAGAGTAATCTTGGATTTCTATAAATACAGTTACCCCTGCATACAGTTTTCAAGTTACAAAAAAAGTTAATGAAAATTATTTGGCCCGCTCTTCGACACCACTGTGTGTGTATGTGTGTGTGTGTGTGTGTGATATAATTCTTTGATATATGGATAATCTTTCTAAGCAACGACAATTGGGAGACTAAAATCGAGTTGGAAATCATTTAATTGATGCAAATATAGTGGAAAGTGATTAATGATTATATACATGCATGCATACAAATAAATGTTTTAAACGTCTACTCAGAATGATGTCTACGTAAAATGATTGAATAATTTTCAAGCCCCTCCGAAGTCAGCTTTCAAATAGGTTCTGTCTGCAAACACAAGCTGTCGTCTTAATCAAAAAACGAGGTGACATGTGTCACCGGCAATCATCGCAAATTTCCTCCTGTTGCACAAGTGAAAAGAATTTCAAATTGGGGCCAATGTATCCGATTACGAGTCTTAGTGTCTTCATTTTGCTGATTCCCAAACTCCCCAGTTTATCTTTGGCCCCTTTTTTCATCTCGACTGGGTCAGCTTTCTCCTTTCCCCATGGCCGTATTTACCTTATTCTTCCTCTCTCCGATAGCGAGAGCGCCTCTTGATTTTGTCTAAAGGCAGAATACGGCGGTCTCTCTGAATTCTTTTGAGGGTTTGACGGGTCCAACTAACATCAGTTATCTTTATTTCGTGAAGTTGTTTTGATATTTTAGTTTGTTTTTTGGTTCATCCCCTCATTGTGTATCATTTACAGACTTTTATATATAGAATTTTATGCTCAGTAATTTTATGTCACGGGGTGTTTTTTGTAGGTTCCCTGAGCGTATACGGTATTATGGTATATGGAGGATTGAATGATGATGGATGCGTTCTTGTGGTGGATGTGTAAATTGTAGCGAGTGATTGGGTCGTGAATCGGATTAGCTAGGTATAAGATAGTAAGTGACGACCAACTTCATTCCATTCCCCCCATTTTCGGCTTTGTGCCAAAATTGTATTTTATAAAATAAATCTTGCAATGAACATCACGAGGTGCTTAGAGTGTTACCATTGTTATTCATACGTTAACAACACGATGGGGAAGACAAGCTTATCGTTGACTTGAGACAGAGAATTATTAACTTCCATTAGTTGGGAAATAGTTACAGCACTATTTCTAACCGGTTAGCTATCCCTAGATCTACGGTACAGCCCGTTAAAAAGAAGTTTAAACAGTTTGGCACGACAGAAAATTTGCCTGGGCGTGGAAGAAAACCCAAATTGTCACCGAGAACTGCACAAAAACTGTGTCGCGAGGTTAATATAAACCCAAGAGCTGTTTTAAAAGACATCGCCAAAAGTTTGGATACGATGGGTATTAGCGTAAGTACTCGCACAATACAACGTTGTTTAAATAGAAATGGGTTGTATGGAAACCGACCACGATAAACCCCTCTTCACAAACCATGTCACATTGTTTCTCGGTTTAATTTTGCCAAAACGTTCTTGGACAAAGAAAATTGCTTTTGGGAACAAGTACTATGGAGTGATGAAACAAAAATTGAGCTTTTTGGACGTAATGATGTACAGAAGATTTGGCGCAAGAAAGGTGAGGCTCCTCGCTCCTAAAGAACACAGACGAATAGAGGTGTCTGGATTTTCGGCCTCATTCTAGTGCAATGCAGCAATGTTTTCAGGTGAACGGCATAAACGAGCACGAAATGGTGTTTTCACATCTGCCACCGACTCTGTTTGAAATTACGAATAATTTTCCAATTGCACTTTCAGTTCGTCGACTATATTGACCAAAAAAAATCGCGAAGTGCGCGAAATGCATTTCTGTTTGAACCTCCATTTTCGTAATAGGCTTCCATAACTTTAACACGTTGTTTGATTGTTAATCTTTCTATGGTTGAAATTGCCAAAGACTTAAGTTGTTAAATCTGAAAGAAAAAGAAAAAAATCACCAAGCGCTTAAACTTAATTCACATTTAAAATCGGTCCAAGTTATATATATATATATATATATATGGCCTGACGATTGTGTTGAGCATGAAATAGTCTAACGCTTCTGAGTGTTGACTTCAATGTTCACTTTTATATTTACATACGCTCTAACTCCGATATTGAGCACTTTAGCCCATAAACATAGCATACCTTAAAGCTATATTTCTCCACACACACACACACACACACACACACACACACATATATATATATATATATATAGGCACCTGTTATGACGGATGCTGTCACGCTGGTATAACCGGAAATAGTGCTATGGAGGCCGAGTGCTATGAGGCCGAGCATGCTAGTCTGAAACATGGAGATGATTGCGGTTTCACCTGCTATTTCCAAGAAGGGATGGAAGCGTCCATGCCGGCTTCCATCCAGGAAACTTCAGTGGCGCAATTTTCAATTGGGAGGTTGAAGATGTCTGTCCAAGTGGCACCACAAAGAAAATCCAGGAATTAGTCCCAAACAGCGTGGTGGTAACGGAAAAGCGAGTCCTCGAAAGCTCCATCCTTTGTCCTACGCTGTTTTTAATCTTCATTAATGACTTTCCCGATGACATCAACTCTCAACTTGGCATCTACGCTGATGACACTACCATTTACTCTTCCCTTGGTAGTAAGGCTGGCTGATCAATCCGACAAGGTCAACGTGGCTACTGATGTACAAAACGATCTCAAAACCGTTATTAACTAGGGCAAAATATGGCTTGTTAGTTTTAACGCCTCCAAAAATAAATTTCTCTTTATTAATCATTTGAGAGACTCCTCGCTGCCTTCCATCAGCAAGAAAGTGACTCATTGCGCTTTCTAGGGCTCATGTTCTCAGTTAACATGAAATGGAAAAACTATATCGAATCTATTGCTAAGTCAGCTGCAGGGAAACATAATATAGAATAGAAACTAGGGAAGAGAATGTTTAGCCGTGAATGACTAACTGTCTTCAGCAAAGGTCTACTGCTGCTACTGCTCCTCCTGATACTCCTCTTGATGTAGGAGTATGTTTAGGTCTTTCACCCGACGGCGAATTTCAAACTTGAAGGGAAATATTCTCCCTCACAAACATTTATTTACTTTAAAAAATCTAAATTCCCCTCCAAAATAAGATACATTGAGAATTTAGTTTTGAAAAGCGAATCTTGTTTAAATTTCAAGTTATATTTGTATTTGAAAAGAAAAAAAAAACTTCAGTTAAATAAAAATTAGCATAGACAGACATGAGTTACGGTCAACATTATTCGTGTTGAATATTTGTTTTACGAATTTAAAAATTTTCGAAAAAATAAGGCTCGCTATAGTTTGCGCTTTGATAAAACTTAATTGAAAATTATTTACTTTTTTTATGTTAGTTACAAACCAAAAAAAACAAAAAACAATGAAGTTTATTTTTTAAAGTTTGAATAAAAAAGTATTTTCCATTAGATGGCCTAAAATATTAATGAGTCAATAATACACACACACACACACACACACACACACACACACACACACACACACACACACACACACACACACACAACTTCCCTTTTTAGGGTGATACTGAGTCTGTATATTTATTTTGTAGACGGTCATACAAACATACACACGCTCGAATATTTGAATAAATAAATATTAAACTTTTTGTTAAATAATTGTATTTAATATTCTTCTTTTAAATTTACTTTTTTGTTTTAATATTCATTTTTTAAATTACACTTTTATTTACTATAGATGTGAAAACAAATTCAAGAGAATAGAAATTTTTAAAATACATACTTTTATAGCTCTTTAGCAGAATAAAAAGAGTAAAAACGAACGGTAATCCGATTCGAGATTAAGAATTATTATCGTTCGTTTTTACTTTTTAATTCTGAGAATTTCGAATGCATGCTAATGCATTTTAATTTTAAAATATCTTCGTAAATATTAATCATACGATGATATTTTTTTTTACAAAAAGCTGGTTTGGGTGATAATGAGTCTGTATATAAATGTATTTTGTCACGAATTGCTGTAGTTTTTTAGTTTTAGCCGGACACACACACAGTCTGTAAGTCCCATTGCGGATGGTATAAAAGTTGCTGAAGCTACAGTTGTTTTTAATTTCCAAATCATAATAAATATGTAAACCAAAGCACCCTGTCAGCCGTGTTCAGTGTAGCAATAAACGCCCTTTTTCACTGTTGTCTTTTAACTAACATCCTTTATTGACCAACACGAAAATGAACATTCGCTTTTCATCAGTCAACATAAGAATGACTGCCCAACCCAACACCGATTGTATTGATACAATCTCTGACTCCACCCTTGGAATTTTTTGAGAATGAACCATTTTGCTAATAGAGGCAGCGTGGACAGACACCGCTCCCTACCATTTTTTTTGTTTCAGTGGGGGGGTGACTGGATGATTGCTGCGAAATTCGAGCTAAAATTATTTTTTATTATTACAAATGTTTTTTTTTTCAGTATAGTTAGGAAGCGAGAAAACAATCCCTGATCTAGTATCGGTATTGATTAGGTTTAGCTGAATCTGGTAAAAGGTCACAGACGTTGAGATCCCAATGAGGATCGAACTTATTATAGTGATTATATTCTGCGTGACGACTATGTGACTCACCCCAGATGATACCAAAGTAGAATTTAGACTGACGTGTCAGAGAAGCCAGGTACGTAGACGGATCGATCTGAGAGATGACCTCCTAGCCATAAAGTATAGAGCCATGTCTCACTGATGTCAGTGGCTGACATAACCGGCATGTAAACAAGTAGTCGATCCAGCTGAGCTTGTGAAATACACGCGAGGAAAAAACCGTATGACAGTTATATTAACACCCACCCCAAAGAGAACGTCGTCTGATCTAGATCAGCAAGAGAATGTAAAGTTCACGTTTGGAGTGGGCCCCGGCACCACATACACACACACGCACACACTTCAAGACGTGGGAGATCATGGCTCTCCACAACCTCCTATCTTTTCGAACTCCATGTAATATTTGTGTCCTTACTATCTCTCCCAGTGATTCGAACCGTCGACCTCCAGTTTACTAGACTGGCGCTCTAACCAACTGAGCTATGGAGCCATAGGGACTGAGGCCGTGATGCCACGTAAAGACCAATAACATTGCTGATTCTCTGGATTTTATCAAGAATCTCTAAATATATAACAGTAGTACCATCTGACCTTCTTTCTGTGACTGTTAATCTAGGTAACCTTCTGGAAATTTAGAACTGAACCCATTATTTAATCTACAGAGGTAGATTGTTCTTGTTCCGCTGTTCATATCTAAGAATATTTCGAAAAGTTATTTTTAGTACTGCTCAGCTACTGTTAGTAGTATTGCCACTGAGTCTATTGGTCCTTGAAATTGGCGTTATAGTAATTGAACGTTCAATACCTGGTCCGGGTAGTACTAACTCTGGTAAAGTAGAAACACTAAAATGACATGTACAATGAAACGAGAACAATCCATCCCCGTAGATTAAATAAAGGGTTTTTCGAAATTCCCTAAAGATTACCAGGATTGACAGAAACCTGAAGAAGGCCATAGACCATAGTGGTGAAACCGTTATGATAATTGCAACAAAAATAAGTCCAAATGTAAATAATGAGATTAGTATTGCTTTGTAACTTTTAATGTTTCGAGAGAAGTAATAAAGAAAATAGAATAGCATATTTAGTAGCTAACATTTTAGTGGCGAACATAGATCAAAGCTGGAATTTTGAATGCTAATTTCAAAGAAGGCAGATTCTTTTCTCTTTGGAGAATTGGCACAATATAATTCCTTGTCTATTTTACCTTGTACTGTATGAAAAAGCTGAGTGAATACCAACACAAACAAGACATTTGGCTTCGGTTTATAGGTTCAGAGTTACAGTTTCTAAACACTCGTTTAACAAAACGTAGCAAATTACGAAGCACTTATTTCTAAAATACCAATTCTAAACATTTTTCTCATCACGTTTCGGTTTTGTCTATTGGCCTCATATAAAATAATGATATTTTTTTTGTTTTCTTTTACGAATGTTTTTCATCGGCCTACTACAATTACACACACACACACACACACACACACGAATCGGGATCAAATACAGATCGGAATCCGAGAGAATGATAGGATAAGGGACAAATAAGGAACGTTTAAAAACCTAACATGTTTCGCTTTTATTAAAGCTTCATCAGAGAATGAGATAAAGAAAGAAAATCCTGTTTTTTTTTATTTTTGTGTTGTTTGATTTTCATTGTTTAGGCAGACTTCATGCGCATTTGAGTTTTCAAGCAGTGTTCGTGTGCATAATTTTGTGTGTAAGTGTATCATAATTTTAGCAAGTCTATGCGGGATTCGGATGATAATGTATGTATGTGTTTGTGTATGTCTGGTAGGCATTATATATATATATATATATATATATATATATATATATATATATATATATATATATATATATATATATATATTTAGTTTACGAAAAACTAGGTAATCCGTATGGGTAAACCCAAGGAGGATAAAATCCAGAGAGCTCAATGTAAATCAGAGCTAATAAATTAAATAAAAATAAAAACAGATTACTTTAAGGTTCCATTTGGAAGTAAAGTCTGATGATCCGCGGTCCTTTAAAAGGGCTGTGGTGAAATAATTTATTACATGGAACCTTAAAGTGGTCTGTTTTTATTTTTATTTAAATATATATATATATATATATATATATATATATATATATATATATATATATATATATATATATATGAAAATTCAGCCTTAGCGTTCGACTGCACGCTCCAAAAGTTTGTATCCGTTAACAACAACACATTTCAAAAAAACATATTTCGATTCGCATTTAATTTTTTCGTCTCTGATGCTACCTGGATTTTACTAAAAACAAAATAATTTCCATGCCTGAGGATGACTGAATGTATAGTTGAAAGTACTTGCAGATTAAAAAAAGACCTTATACAACTTGCAGTTATTAAAAACAAAGATCATAATATACATCGAGTGATTCGTAGGTTGATGCAACTTTAAAATTTTGTTTGTGAAAGGATTTCGCCATTTTATATCATTAACTTTACTAATCTACTTTTTGTATGAATGATTCATTGTAATATAATAGAGATATGAATAGTCTGATAGATTGATTGTTTAGATGTATGCGTGTGTATCTGTCTATATATGTATGTGTGTGTGAAAGAGAGACATAAACAGAGAGAAAGAGAGAGAGAGAGAGAGAGAGTTTAAAACACTTGGAATTAACTTCCGAGATAGCTAGCTAGAAAATTATTTGTCATGGTGGGGATGGCCTCGACTTCTGGCAGTGAATCAGATACTGACTCAAGATACTTCTTAAATCTTGATTGTAACATGGAAAGTAATAATTGTCCTGGAACGACAGAAAAGATATTTCATTGATAGGACATCACGCAAAAATATTTCGCTCACAAGTGTACCAAGGCGTTTCCTTATATTAAGAGTTGTTCGTAATAAAATCCAAGAGGCGGTGTTAATTTGCTTTCCGCTAGATTGTTTTGTTTATTAAAATTCGAGAAACGAGCACGTTTCAATGGAATAAAAGAACTATGAACCAGTTATTTTTTTTACCAAACATTAATCACGTTTCTATACGAGAAAAATATCACCCATATATATATATATATATATATATATATATATATACATGTGTGTGTGTGTGTGTGAAATTTTCGGTTTGGCATATAATTTTATCTTTCCGACATTAGATAATTAGGAGGGACGTCGAATTTCACCGAAAATTACATTGTATCTATATATAATACCTCACCACTTTCCCTCCTTGCTAAGCAGTCACGATATATGATTTTTCGCCAATCAAAACTTTCTGAGAGGTCAACAGTCTGCATATTAAGATACCGTAAGATAGCTTATATATAGTTTAATTTTGTTGGAATATTTTATATAAGAGTTATCTCCCTGCCAATGCCTGACATCTGGTGAGCGTCTGGAGCCATTATTCATAGCATTCAAGCAAAATGGTCTTTCACCAATACATTCATTTTGATAGGTCAACAGACTGTTTGCATTTTAAGATTCCCTGAAATTGCCTATATATTGATTAACTGTGTTGAAATATTTTATATATTCGTTATCTGTCTGCCATTGTCTCACAACTGGTGAGAGTCTGGAGACACTATGTGATGCACGCCATATGATCTTTCGCCAATCCAATCATTCGGACCGTCTGCATATAATGATTCATTGAAATCACTTATATATTGTTTAACTTTACTGCAATATTTTATATAATGGGTATCAGCATGCCATTATCTCACATTTGGTGGGAGTCTGAAGCCAGTATCTATAGCATTCCCCCATATGATCTTTCGCCAATCCAATTATACTTATAGGTCAAAAAAACGTCTGCATATTAAGATTCTCTGAAATGGCTTATAGATTGTTTAACTTCGTTAGAATATTTTATATATTCGTTATCTGCCTGCCAGTGTCTCACATCTGGTGGGATTCTGGGGCCATTATCTATAGCGTTCATGGCATATGGTCTTTCGACTATCCAATCATTCTGATATGTCAACAGACATTCTACATATTAACATCCGCTGATATCGCCTATATATTATACAAATTAGATGGAATATTTTACATTCGTTTTCGGCCTGCAATTGCCTCACATCTGGTGGGAGTCTGGGACCATGATCTATAGCAATCGTGCAATATGATCATTCACCAATATCATTATTCTAATAGGTCAAAAGACTGTCTGCAGATTAAGATTCCCTGAAATCATCTATAGATAGTTGTTGCTATATTTTATATCATCTGTATCCGCCTGCCATTGTCTCACATATGCTGGGGATTAGGAGCCATTATCTATAGCATTCACGGCATATGGTCTTTCACCAATCCAGTCATTATTATAGGTCAACAGACTGTCTACACATTAAGAATTGTTGATATCGCTTATGTATTGTTAAAATTAAATTGGCCAATGTCTCACATCTGATGGCCATTTGAAGCTATTGACTACAGCATTCACGTCATATTATCTTTTACCAATCCTTATCATTCCGAACTGTCAACAGGCCGTCTGCATATGAAGTTTCCCTGAAATCGACTATATATTGATTAACTTAGGATATTTTATATGACCGTTATCTCTCTGCCAATGTCTGACATGTGGTGGTTGTCTCGAACTGTTGTCTATCGCATTCACGCGATATAGTCTTCGCCAAACCAATCATTCAGGTAGGTAAAAAAACCATCTGCATATTGATATTCCCTAATATCGCATATAGATTGTTTGGCCTTGTTGGAATATTTTATATATTCGTTATCTGCTAGGCAGTCTCTCACATCTGGTGGAAGTCTGGAGCCATTTATCTATAGCAATCATGGCATATGGTCTTTCGCCAATCCAATCATCGTGATAGGTCAACTGACAGTTTGTATTTTAAGATACCGGGAAATCTGCCATTCCCTAACCTCTTGTGGGCGTCTGGAGCCATTATCTATACCATTCAAGATATATGATCTTTCGCCAATCCATTTATTCTAATAGGTCAACAGACCGTCTGCATATTAAAATTCTGTAAAATCGCTTAGACATTGTTTAACTTTGTCGGAATATTTTGTATATTTGTTGCTGTCTGCCATTGTCTCACATCTGGTTGGTATTTTTAGCCATTATCGATTTTATTCACGGCATATGATTTTTCGCCAATTCAATCATTTTGATAGGTCATCAGACCGTGTGCATATTAAGATTCCTTTAAAATGCCTATTTTTTTTTTATCTTATTTGGAATATTTTATATATTCATCTGCCTTTCATTGTATCACATCTGGAGGATGATAGTAGTCCTTATCTATAGTCTTCAATCATTTTCATAGGTCAGCAGACATTGTTTCCTTGAAATAGCTTATAGTTTGTTTAATGTTTTTGGAATATTTTATATATTCGTTATCTGCCTTTCATTGTATCACATCTGAAGGATGATAGTAGTCATTATCTATAGTCTTCAATCATTTTCATAGGTCAGCAGACATTGTTTCCTTGAAATAGCTTATAGTTTGTTTAATGTTTTTGGAATATTTTATATATTCGTTATCTGCCTGCCATTGTCTCGGTTCCGGTGGTCGTATGGCGTCGTTATTTATAGAATTCACGACATATGATCCTTCACCAATCCAATCATTCTGGTAAATCAAGCGAACGCCTTTATATTAAGATTTCCTAAAATCGCCTATAGTTTGTTTAACTTTCTTAATATTTGTCTATATTTCTGAGATGAGGTATTATGTACACTATTTACATTATTCGGACTATTGTCCTCATCTTTGTCACCATGATTATTACAACGTTTCGGCCGTTGTACGCTCTGGTCTTCTTTAGGTGGTTGGAATGTCGAACTGAACCCTCACTGGGGTAGACTGTTCTAGTTCTATGTGCCGTGTCTAATGGATGTCAGTTATCTCCTGTTAATTCCCCTCTCAAAGTTCTCCACCGCCTTAACCAGGTATTGAACTTTTTGGGTCCTGTCACTGGATCTAACTAACGCCTTTATCCACTGTGCCATGTGTTCTTGAGGATATCTGTGTATGAATTTCTGGGTATTATAAACCTAATGTCTTCGGCAACCATTTTTTAGTGCTCATATTGCAATTTTTCCTGTTATCATTACATATTTTTACCAGAGTTCATATTGCAATTTTTGTTGTTATTATCGCTTTTCTCTGACACTCCTTATTACTGGTTCTCATATTGTATTCATTTCTATGCTTGGTCGGCCCAGGAGATTGTTGTGGCCTATCATATGTGCTGATTCCTTAAGTTTACAAATTTTCCAATGATGTTCTTTGTCTATGATCTCAACTTGATCCCATAGAGGGCGGTAATTTCTTAATATTTATTTTTACATTCGTTATCTTCCTGCTATTACACCATATAAACTTACGTCAATCCAATCATTCAGATAGGTCAACAGACCTATGCATATTAATATTCCCTGAAATCGCCTATATATTGTTACTTTTGTTGAAATATTTTATACATTCCTTATCTGCCTGCTATATTCTCACATATGTTGGGCGTGTGGAGTCATTATCTATATCATTCATGCCAAATGATTTTCGCCAATCCAATTATTTTGTTAGATCAACAGACCCATGCATATTAATATTCCCTGAAATCGCCTATAGACTGTTAGATTTAAAAAAAATATTTCATATATTTGTGATCTGCTTGCCATTGTCTCACATCTGGTGGGCATCTGGGGTCATTATCTATAGGATTCACGTCATATGGCCTTTCGTCAATCCAATCATTTTGAGAAGTCAAAGGATTATGCATATTAATATTCTATATAGTCGCTTATATATTGTTACCTTTGTTGAAATATTTTATATATTTGTTATCTGCCTGCCATTGTCTGACATCTGGAGCCATTATCTATAGTATTCACCCCTTATGATCTTACGGCAATCCAATCATTATTATACATCAACTGACCGGATGCATATTAAGATTCCCTGATATCGTCACTATATTGTTATCTTTGTCGAAATATTTTATATATTCGATATGTGCCTGCCATTGTATCACATCTGGTAGGCGTCTGGAGCCATTATCTATAGTATTCAAGCCATATGGTCTTTAGCCAATCCAATCATTTTCATAGGTCAGCAGACCGTGTGTTTAATAAGATTTCCTGAAATCGCCAATATATTGTTAGCCTTGTTGACACATTTTATATATTCGTTATCTGCCTGCTATTGTCTCACATCCGGTGGTTGTTTGGAGCTATTATTTATAGCTTCCATGCCATATGATCTTTCTCCAATGCATTCTGATAGGTCAACAGACCCATGCATGCCACCACAGATTGTGTATCTTTGTTGCTATATTTTATATAATCGTTACCTGCCTGTCATTTTCTCACCTCTGCGGGAATTATCTATAGCATTTCCTCCATATGATGTTTCAACAATCAAATCATTCTTATTGGTCAACAGACGGTATGCGTAGTTTAGCGGAAATCAGTTATAAATTGTTCGCTATGTTGAAATATTTTATACATTCCTTATCTGTCTGCTATTTTCTGACATATAATTGGGATGTGTAGCCATTATCTGTAACAGTCACTCCATATGATCATTTGCTAATGCTATCACGTTGTGAGATCAACAGACCGTATAAACATCAATGTTTCCAGAAAACGCCTATACATTGTTTAACTTTCTTCGAATATTTTATATATTCATTTTCCGCCTGTCATTGTCTCACATCAGGTGGGCGTCTGGAGGCATTGTCTCTAGCATTCACGCCCTATGATCTTTCGCTAATTAAATCATACTGATATCTTAACAGGCCGTTGAATCTTAAGTTTCCCTGAAACCGCCTATATATTGTTAGCTTTGTTGAAATATTTTATATATTCGTAATCTGTATGCAATTGTCACACATCTGGTGGGCGTCCAGAGCCTTTATCTATAGCATTCAGGTCATATGATCTTTAGCCAATCCAATCATTCCATAGGTCAACGAAATATACTTATTAAGATTCCCTGAAATCGCCAATATATTGTTAGCTTTGTTTGTATATTTTATATATTCGTATTCCGCCAGTCATTTTCACAAATCTGGTGGGCGTCTGTAGCTATTATCTATTGCATTTTACGCCATATGATCTTTTGGCTCTTCAATAATTTTAATAGATCAACTGACTGTATACATATTAAGATTCCCTTAAATCACCTTTATATTTTACGCTTTGTTGAAATATTTTATATATATACGTTATGTGTCTGTCATTGTTTCACATCTGGTGGGCATCTGGAGTCATTATCTATAGTATTCAAGACATATAATATTTCGTCATTCCAATCATTCTTATATGTCAAAAGACCCATGCATATTAATATTCCCTGAAATTGACTCTATATTGTGAGCTTTGGTGAAATATTTTATATATTCGTTATCTACATGCCATTTTCTCACATCTGGTAGGCGTCTGGAGGTCATTATTTATAGCTTTCAAGCCATATGATCTTTCGCTAATTCTGACACTTTCGCCCCAGCCCCTCAACCTCCGACGTCTTACTCTTTGGGTTGAGGTGTCTACTCGGTCTTAACCGAACTTAAGGGAGTGACCGTAGGTCCCCTGAGCATCCGTAGATCATTCGACCGGTCCACTGGTTTAATCCTGCTTCCTGCCCACGTTGTGTTTGGTCTGATCCAGAAAGCAGAAGTGATGTTCATCCATTCACGGTCGACTGAAGATGTAGACACGGCTGGAGAGTCTGTGCTAAGAAATTTAGAATGCACTAAAAAAAAATATCCACAGAAAGCCGGACAAACAACTATTCAATGGTTGAATTGTTAATGTCTTTTATATAGCAGAAAAGAATAGTATAGAAAAGAAACGGGTTTCAGAAAAGAAAATAATTGACGTAAAATCTCATACACTGGATTCTAGACACAGAGAGAGTGGGTTGTGATTAGCTTGTTGTGAAATCGTCTCAGAACGATATACGACTCTTGCGATGGAGAGATAAAGATTTCTATGTGCGGCTTAAAGTTTATAGTTGCATTCCTACTCGGCGGTAGTAATAGTAGTAGTAATCTTCGTGGTAGCAGAAGCATCGGTACTTATATTAACAGTACATGTTAACGGGGGTTTTGTTCCAATCCCTGACGTCACTTCCAGTCTCCGATATCTCTCCACCAATCTCGACTGCACTCGACAACAGACGAGCCCCAAAACAACCTTTTGATTAATGTAGCTTGTTTGACGTTTCCTTTTCCAGTGGTAGTAATAATAGTAGCAGTAGCAGTCTTAGACTGTTCGAAGAGTAATTCGCTTCTTCGTACAAAATATGTTAGCGGGCGTTTGGTTTCAATCTCTGACGTCACTTCCAGTCTCCGACCTCTCTCTACCCAGATCGACTACACTCGACGGCAGACGAGCCAACCACTCTGTCAACCGATTTCTGTGCGCGTTTATATAGATAAACCTGGCTGATCATAAATCGACCCTTAGCCCGCACGCAATTATCACGAGTGCTGCCTTCAACCCCAAATCATGTGAATTCCAAAGTTCCTCATAGACTTAGTAAGCTCTATTTCAAATTTTAACCGATAAAATTATCTCGAACATCTTTCATTGTCTTCCTAATGACCCAATTCCAAATGGGCTAGATCAGATTCCCATCAGTAAACAAAATTGTTCTGATCTAATTTCGCTGTTCAAATCTACTCCAATTTCAATTAAAAAAAATATAGGTGTGTGTGTTTGTGTGTGTTTCCCAAACTCTCTCTGTTACATAATAGGCCAACAAACTGTCTGCATATTAAGATTCATTCAACCGCCACAGATTGTCTATCTTTATTGGAATATTTGTCTGCATATTAAAATTCCCTGAAATCACCTTTATAGTGTTCAACTTTGACGCTATATTTTATATAATCGTTATCTGCCTGTCGTGGCTTCATATCTAGTGAGCGTCTGGAGCTCTTGTCAATTTCATTTCACGCCATATGATATTTCTCCAATCTAATCATCCTGATAGGTCAACAGATCGTATGCATATTATGATTCCCTGAAATCGCCTATATATTTTTAGCTTTGTTGAAATATTTCATATAATCGTTATCTGCCTGTCATTGTCTCACACCTGGTGGGTGTCTGGGGGCCATTATCTATAGCATTTCCCCCATATGATCTTTCGCCAATATGATCATTCTGATAGGTCAACAGACGGTATGCATATTAATTTTATCTGAAATAGCTTATAGACTGTTTAACTTTTTTGCAATATTTTACATATTCCTTATCAGCCAGTCATTGTCTCACATCTTGTGGGTGTCTACAACCATTATCTATAGCATTCATGTCATAGGATCTTTCGCGAATCCAATCATTCTTAAAAGGTCAAGAGGCCATCTGTATATTTAGTTTACTTGAAATCGATTAAAGATTTAAGTTTGCTGGAATATTTAATTTATTCATTCAAGTGGGCGTCTGGAGCCATTATCTATGGCATTCACGCTATATTATGATTTCCTGAAATTGCCTATATTTTGTTTAACTTTGTTGGAGCATTTTATATATTCGTTGTCTGCCTGGCGCTGTGTCACATCTGCTTGACGCCTCGATCTGTCATCTGTAGCATTCACACCGTATGACCTTTCACCCCATCCAATCATTCTGATAAGTCAACAGTCCGTCTGCTTATTAAGATTCCCTGAAATTGCCTATAGATTGTTTTACTTTCTTGGAATATTTTATGTATTCGCTATCTGCCTGCTATAGTCTCACATGTGGTGGACGACTGGACCTATTATGTTTACGCAAATGTCTTTTACAACCAGTATTCTATGTTATGCAGTAAATATAGAACAGGGGTTGAAAAAATATGCTCGGACAATTTTTAATTCCGGATAATTGAATACGTATATGAAAGATAAAGAATGAAGAAAATCTTATTTGGTGGCTATGAAAATACCTTCGAGGTCAATCAACGGGGCTGCTGTTTTTTGATTTTCTGTCGTAACACCGAATACAAAACATACTTTGGTATCACTTAGAGCAAACCCAGTACATATTGAGGCCATTAGAGGTAAATTCATTTTAAATTAAAGGTTCTTGATGAGCATCGAATTCGACTCAAACTTCTGGTATTTCATGGCGTTAATCACATACTACATAATCATTAGAATAAAACGAATTGGTTTCACGTTAAATTTTTTTTTTATTGAATTCATATATTCGATCCAGTTTCTTGTTTAATGAACCACGGCGCTAAATCTATACAGTGAGTCTCCAAGTTAGTGGGAAGGCCAAGACCGACTTTGCATTTCCCAACTCCAATCGATAGTGGAAATAATCGATTTTTTCATGCTTCTACAGCAGTTTTCCTGTAGTTTGCGGCCATGTTTTACTGGCCAGAGTGAGAGCCTATAGCTGGCTGCCACGAATAGGCAGGAAGATTCTATTGGCCAGCGTGAGAGCCAACAGCTGACTGACACGAATGTTAACTAGCATGCTAGCATGCAAAAAAAATCGATAGCTGCATTCGTCACAAGTGGGAAAAATTTAAATCTGCATGGCACTTTACTCCAATTGGCTCATTCGCTTGCTTAAACTCAACGTTGATTCTGATTCCGCAGAACTGGGTTGGGTGTGAAAAAGTATTTGTTGTTAACATTCTTTTTTCATTCGGTTTTTCCAGTTACGAGTCATTTTTTTAAAGCTGATCGTTTTGTGTTCATTTTGTTTAGTTCTTTTTTCGTAACAGATTTAATGTTTAGTATAGAGCTTAGAAAAAATTCGCAGTGTGAGATAGGCAAGTAGTAAGGCATGTAGCAACATCAGCACGACAAAGGGCACTCCTTTAAAGGCAAGGAAGGGCAAAAATATTTTAAGTCAAGTGATAGCGATTGCTGTATGAGTTGTACGATTTTTTAATCAAGCACGGGCAATGCCGGGCCATGCTGCTAGTTTGTTATAAACTGTTACATTGAAACACACACACACACACACACACACATATATATATATATATATATATATATATATATATATATATATATATATATATATATATATATTCTCTGTTTGTGTGTATGTGTGTGTGCTTGCGTAATCTTGCAGCGATGACAACCAGGTATGTTGTATGACTGCACAAAATATTATGAAGTTAGTCGGAATACTAAAGAGGAGATTGTATATGTCAGATTTATTGTCCGTTGATCCCCAGCAAGAACTACCAGACTCCCACAAAATGAAGAATACAATATTAACTATCACATTCCCCGTCAAAATACATAAGGACAAGCAAACTTCCCTGGGATTGTACAAGTGGCGCTGCGACCAGAAATAATCATTTTTCCTATATTTTCTTATTACTATAGATTAAACGCTTCAAGTGACAAATATTAAAGAAAACTTCAATTTTATAAAATTTCCGCTTACTTCATAAAATCATTGTAAATTAATACCCCTACATAAACAAAAAAGAAATGTACTCGGACAATACGATTTTTTAAAATGAAAGAAAAAGGTAAAAAAAAACAAACAAAAAAAAAACGAATTTTGTAATCTAGAGTTCTTATATATATATATATATATATATATATATACATATATATATATATATATATATATATATATATATATATATATATATATATATATATATTGTTATTATTATTGATTACCTACACCAGATTATGAATTAAAAAATATATTTTTATATTTTAAGCAAACATGTTTGAGCATATTTTGTTTTGTCTTCCATAAGGAATCTGTTTACAATGAATCTACATAGCAATCTGTAATCCCTATTAACTTAAAATTTAATATTTCTTTTTTAGATATTCGTGATCTGGACTGCTATATATATAAATCATATGAAAAAAAAAATGAAAACAAATATTTGTCAGGTTCCTGTTTATTTGTTTTAAGTCAACGATGTTTTAAGCGCGCATTTATTTTAAGTTTCATAAATAAGAATAGAACAGCTTTCATGAAAGCACTTGACGCAGTCCAAAATAAAAATATTGACTCTTCAAAGATAAAGAAAGAAATTAGCGGCATTTTATTGATTCATTTATTTTTGGCGGGAATTGTCATGGGAGATATCGGCTTTGCCAATAAAATAGCAGAAAAAAAAAATATTTCTGGTTGAAGTGCCTCTGGTAAAACTTCACCGACAATTCTACTTAAAGTCAACGTATCTGTGCTTTTTGCCAGGAATCAAAGTGACTATACATTGTCTGTCTAAGGACAAAGAAGTGGCTGTAGGCTCTTCCTGGGTTCAATTTTGAAAATTAATTTTATCATACTGCACTATTGTTGTGCATGTATGAAGTGCTTGATCGCTTTATTGTGGGTGTGGTTGTATGCGCGCATTCATACTTGATACTACAATTGCTTACTTGTTCCTTCAATAGGACAGCTGATTACAATGAAGAAACTGTAAACTGGCCTTGTTCAAAACCTACATAGCTTCCCAGGAAATGGAACGAGTCAAACTCTAAAAGAAATATGATTTTTATACATGCATGCATACATACATACATACATGTCTCTGTGTGTATGTATCTGTGTGTATAATTAATATTTGTCAGAGTGTAAGTCAGTTAAGTTTCCAACTCCTACACTCATACCCGAGCTGTGATAATATCCGAAATCTCATATTTTACCAGTAACAGAAGCGCAAAGCTGTTAATATTTACAGAGAGACCCTTGAGATTTCCAGAGGAAAAAATCGTTTTCCCTATCCAGCGGTCTGCTGCTTTCAAACGAGACTTTCAAGCGAGAGTTTCAAACGAGACTTTGGACACATTTTTTGAATGTTCCTGTTGGGCGTCACAAAGTTGGGGTTTTTTTTATCAACAGATTTGGATAAGGTTTCTTGTTAAAAACATCTCTTATTTCACAGTTTTTAATATTGTTGTTGTTGTTGTTGTTGTTAATGAGTGGCACGTCCCCCCACCTCTCTTCAAATCTTGAGTCAATATTTACTTCATGTATATATTGCGGATTTTACAAATGTTGTAATAAAGTGAATCACAAACGTCTTCGATTTGAGACTGAATGGTCACGAGACATCTAGACAATGGCACAAATATTTGACTCTGTATTCTGAGTTATCATTATTTACATTATTCGGACCATTTCCCTCATTTTTGTTGTTATTATCACAACGTTTCGGTTGTTGTGTTCTCCGGCCTTCTTCCGATGTCTGTCGATTCGAGTTATCTTCAGGGAATTACGAACTGGACCCTTTATTTAATCTGCAAAGATTGATTGTCCTCGTTCTGCTGTCCATGTTTAGATATAGTTACCCGGATCAACAGACACCTGTAGACGGCCAGAGCGCTCAACGGCCGAAACGTTGTGGTAATAAAAAAAAAAGAAGACTATAGACCGAATATAAATAACGTTGTCTTTTGTCTGTAAATAAACTAATATCAAACATAAATATTTTTACGACGAAATTATATTTGTATTCCAAAAATATTTCCACCGAATAAAAAACAAAAACCTGACATTTTGCCAAATTTCGATGACGGGTTTAATAAAAATAAATATGTAAGATTTGTTATCAAACGGGCATTTACAGCCCTGTCAGATAGGGTCTCAGAATACGCCGACTGCACCTCTGCAGAGGGATCCCGCCCCCCGCCAATGTGGCATCCTGGGTAAGACGATAAACTACATCCAGCAGCAAGGCCGTTGTTCAAGATGTTTTAAGAAGCGTGGAACCACTTCTTAATTACTGGTGTTCCCAGGGTCCCAGCTATGAGCAAATAGTTAACCCCCAAACTGGGGGCAAAACACTATGAAAGTGTAAAAATAGGTTTTAATACCAGCAATACATTTTTGGAAAAAAATATTACCAGCAATACATTTTTTTTATAAAAAGTATAACCAGCAATAAAAATCTTGTTGGTATTAAATAAATAAACCATTATGTTTTACAGCCTATCAACCATCAATAAAATATACCAAACCAAACCAAACCAAACAGACCTTTATAAGGTTTCTTTTTAAAATGACATTTACAAGATTTGTTACCAAATTGACCTTGAGTAAAGATATGCTAATAAGCTGACATTTACAAAATGTATTATCAAATTGTCAAATTTACAAAATTTGATACCAAACAAAACTTCCCACAAGTTACTAAACATAGTTTAGTTTTGACACAAGGTCACAGGTATAGATAATGATTAACGTGCTAATCTGGCTGACAATTACTACTGAGTAGTGAATTTGATCCTCATTCGGCACTCCAAGTGCCAAAAACCAGAGACAACTACTTTATAATGTTTAGTTCCTCATTTCAGCATTTGGAACAATATAATTATCTAAGAAAACATTTTCAAAGACGAAGCATGTTTATATATGGGTTGGTCTTAACTTACCCATACTTGCATTCAATTTGGGCACCTTATTGTGATAATGGTTAAAAAGCTAATCCTACAGGCCAAAAGTAGTGAGCTTGATTCCCACTAGGTGTCCCATACTTGTGCCAAAAGCTAATCTATGCTTAGTAAAGAAGACGGTCATCTCAGAATTAGGTAATGATTTGCTTTTGCGTCTAGTTGACAATTACTACTGAGTAGTGAGTTTTATCCTCATTGGTAATCTCATACTTGTGATTAGTAATTAAGAACATTTCGATGATAGGTAGTACAAATTTTGAATAACAATTTGACTTAAATTTATCTTAGAAAAAAATAATTTCATTATCTCCATTATTTATTCATCTTCAACGCTACCATTAACAATATTAGTGTTTATGATTATTCACAATCGAAACTATTATTGAATATTGTTTAAAATAAATTATTTTTTTTATTTTTTATTTTTTTAAGCTTTTTACCCCAGGCAAGGCTAAAAGCCACTAGCACGCAAGGGGTTACAGAGGATTTGGAGCAAGAGCAGATATGAGTGATAGAGGAAAGGATGTGGAGAAGGATAATAGATAGATCAATGCAACTGGAGATGTCGATTGACGTTACATTTGAATAGTTGGAGATTATACTTGTCAGGGAAACAGGAATAGGAAAGGGAGTTCCACAGGCGTGAGGTGCGAGATATGAAGCTATTGGAGTAAAAGAGACGTCTACATTGAACAGTTTCAACAGGAAAGGGTGGGAACGGGATGCCAGCCTCGTAAGACGCTTGAATTCATGGAGCCTGGGAACCAGCGAAAGCAGCTTATCGGAGCAATTACCATGGAAGTATTTGTAAAAGAGATAAAGAGAGGCGACGGAGCGTCTGTGAGAGAGAGACTGCAGACGAGAAGCCAGATCAGGGCCAATTACATTGCATACCCGTCTCTGGATCTTATCAAGAACCCCGGGGCAAACAGAAGGGGCTCCAGAAAGTATTCGGTAGATAAGTCATATATTTATTTGGCAAAAGACTGAAAATGCAGGATACGTGTATACTTTAGTGTTAAAACAAAGTTAAATGGATAACTCTACCATTAGATATTATATATATAAGTTTATGTCACGGGTTCGTGGCTGAGTGATTAGAATGTTCACTTTCTGACCATGAGACCTGGGTTCGTATCTCGCTATGGTCGATTTGTCAAGAAATCGCTCTGAAGCAATCCCAGAGTGCAGAACCTTTGTAAAGTGTCTGAAAACCATAACATTGGTTGACCCAATTCTTGGAAGAGAAATTGGATAGAAAGAACTGTTCGGCAATGGTTATGCTAGAATGAAGTTTACAAGTCATCGTGACCGAGTGTTTAAGCGTACTGGCCTTGTTCATACTGCTGATCATGCATTCCCTCCCAGAAACTGTAACTAAGTATAATAATATAGTTGCAGTATAAACTACAGGTGGACTGTGTAGGTGTTGAGCAAGCGTAAATGTGCTTTATGGTCTGGTGCCCCCGCTGTTCATCTCGAGGTTCTCGACAAAATCCAAAGACGGTCCTGACTTGGGGTCTCGACTCCAATCACTTTCTCACCAATGTAATGTGGCTTCCCTCTGTCTTTTCTATAAATATTTTCATGGCATCTTCTCTGACGAGCTATTTTCACTGGTACCCCGACTGCATGAATTTAAGCGTGCTACTAGGTTGGCAACTTGTCCCCACTCACTTACTGTCGAGACAGTAAAATGTAATCGCCTCTTCTACTCCAGCAGCTTCTTCTCGCACTTCCAGACAGTGGAACTCCCTTCCTCTTACTTGCTTCCCTGATAATTATAATCTTCAAAAAATTAAATGTTCTTCTTTTTATCCTCATCCGTTCTTTATTTTATCCTTTCTTCAACGCAATACGCAGTCTTCCCTTAGTTACACTCTCTGTAACCCCTTGCGTACTAGAACTACGCCTTGCTTGGGGTGAAATGAATAAAAAATAATCTGCAACAGGGACTGGCCAGCCCACCTTAGCAGCCAGTCATTATATTAGTTTATCCGGTGTGTGTATGGTGTGGGGGGAGGGGATACTGAAAATGTTCTCGGCTCTTCAAAATTTCCCAAAATCAGTATTTTAATAAGCAAACATCAAAATAATGATTTGGATATGTCGATCGGACTGAAAACTTTTCAGAACTTCTTTGAAAATTGATTTGGTTAAAACCCTAGTTGAGTTTCCTGGTTTCGTTTTGTGCTCTGTTTTATAAAATTTAAATTATTTCATTGCAATATATAGTTTTTTTCATGAACACAAGGATTCGTTTTAAAAAAAAGGTTAATCCTAAAAAATCATTTTCTAAATAAATTTTAAAAATTATGAATTTTAAAGTATATTAATTTTAAAAGGTATAAATTTTAGAATGTATGAATTTTAAAAGGTATGTATTTTGAACGATATAAATTTTAAAAATTATGAATTTTAAAAACATTTTTATTAAAATATTTTAAACGGTTTGAATCGTAAAAGTTATACATTTTGAAGATTATGAATTTAAAGAATATTTTAAAAAAGTATGATAAAAGTATGAACTTTAAAGGGTATGAATTTTCAAAGATATGCATTTTAAAGGATATGAATTTTAAAAGATATGTAGTTTAAACGGTATGAATTTTAAAAGTTATACATTTTAAAGGTTATGAATTTTAAAAGGTATGCATGTTAAAGGGTATGATTTTTACAAATGTATGAACTTAAAAGTAGTTCATAATTATGAATTTTAAATGGTACTACTTTTAAAATATAGGAACATTTAATGGTATGAATTTTAAAGCATATGAATTTTCCAGCCACATGTATATTAAAAGATACAGAATTTAAAGGGATTAATTGTAAAGGGTGTGAATATCTGCCAGATTAATTTGTTTCCTTTAACTTATACTCGCGGCTATACCCAGCTGGTCAATCAGAAAAAGCGTTCAATTAGAATGGAGCAAAAACAGCATCATGTTTAGATGTAACATAGTCTATCTTCCTCAATTACTTTAAAGTACTTTCATTAAAAACATTTTGAATTAATGCACTTACTAATATAATAGAAGCCGGCTGCATTTATTCAATCGAAGTTAGCCGAGGAAATGAAGGGGTAAAACAGGCAACATGTAGACCCACTTCAAGCCACAATTATTTTGGAGTTTTTGAAATTTCCATTTGTCAGTGTGTTACCAGGGATGTAAAAGAGGATACATTTATGAAGCAGTTGTTAAGTTTGATGAAAATTGGTGGAAAGATCAACGAAAAATAAGAAAGAAACCAGTAAAAATCGCTATTTACATGGGTTTTCACTATATGGGTGGACTCAATTATCAAGTTAAATGACTGTTTAACAATCGACTTATTGTTGGCTACAATTGAGTGAAGTTTGTATTAGATTGCTTGAAAATTGAGGGAGTTTTTACTTTAAAATTTGTGTTGAAATCGATTTTTCGTTTTTCGCTAAACGCAGTGGCGTAGAAATAAATGAGGTATCATTGAGTTCGTCATGATGTAAGTAACCAACTAAGTTCGAAATTTGAAGAAAAAAGTTGAATTTATCAATTTTTGATAATCTTTATCGATTATTGATTTTTTTAAATTATCGGTTTTTTACGCTAAGAACCTATCTCTTACATTGCACAATGTATGTGCCAAGTTTGATCAAAATTGGTTCGATGAATCTCTAGTAAAACGGTATCACACAGACAGACACAGAAACATCCTCTGTTTTATATATAGAGATTGAAGTTTGTTTCACCATAGAATATCTACTAATTATATATTTCTCTGAAAATTACTCATGACTGTAAAATTCGAAAATGATCAAGTGAAGCGGTGTTAATGATAAAAAATCTTGTAGAGATATAGACGATACTAACGAGGTATTACGATTGTCTCAGAGACTAATAGTTAAGAAACTAATCTCACGATTGTAATTAGTTTGATCCACACTGTATGCCATACTTCGTTAAACTTAGCAAAAATCAAGGCACCTCACTATGGAACAATGCTTAACAAGATAGTCTCACAGTCCCTTACTCATGTTGTGAGTTCACTAAACACATGGCCTTGTGTCGTACTAAATTGAACTTAGAAAATATTAATAACTAGCTAATATATTTAAATTTGTATGAGATAATTTCTTCTCTTATTTTTGGGAAAATAAACTAAATAACATATTTATATTTTGTTATGGTAACACGAAGCTTACCCTCTTCAGGCGCGGCTGAGTATATTCCATATTACCCCAACAACGGACAATTGATTTTATTACCTGGAGTGAGATCAGGTTTACCTGACAATCGGTGAGTTGATTGTTACAGAGAGACAAACAATGTTACACTCTTTATTATTATACGAGGTCTGATCAAAAAGTATCGGGCCTGTTGCTATGGTAACGGAGTTAAAGTACGCAGAGCGAAGCCGCTTGGCACAGATTGACCTTGAACTCTGTCGCGCATACACACTAAATTATAACGTTATCGCTCATTTCCGTTGTTTATAGCAGTGTTTGGAAGGAAAGTGTGTAGAGTGTGGTCGTTTCATCACACCTCGGAGGTTCCATCAGTGACCATAACTTGTGCAGCAGTTTTTGGCCAATGACAGCATTCTCCAGATTCGACAACCACCTTATTCCCCAGATATCGCCCCTTGTATCTTTTTTCTTCTTCAAAAAAAATCCCACTTGAAAGAAACAAGATTTCAAGACATCGAGGAAGAGAATGCGACCATTCAGCTGCTCGCTGTTCCAAAACCAAAGGAGTTCCAGGAATGCTTCCATCAACATAAACGACATTGGATAAAGTTCGTGGCTTTAGAAGGGGACGACTTCGAATGAGATTAAATGCCAATTTGATGTTGTATTTTCCTTTTTTTTATAGTACCAGTCCCGATACTTTTTGATCAGATCTGGTATATGAACTAGAATTGCTGTGCCAAATTCAAAGAATGATGACTAATTGGTTATTTCTTTTTATACGACCGATTAAATAGAAGCAAAACAGGTATCGGATTACAAAGTAATAATCATTATTCTAACATTTAAAGAATTAACATCTCGAATGTCAGCTGATAGAATAACTGATTTCTTTTTTTTCTGAGACGCGCGAATGAACACCGCGGGTGAAACACGTGATTCTCAGACTAGTGAAAGGCGAGTCTCAAAAAGAAAAGATGGGTAAAAAAAAAAATAGGACAACTGCACATAAACAAGTCACAATTTACAAGTCATTCATTGAGTAAAGACGTGAATGATTTCTTTGTGGAGATTATTCGGTGAGAAAGATCAAAATACAAGAAAAGAAAAACAGGGTTAAAGAAACGACATCCCCCAATCGCGGCCGATCACGTAGGCGGAAAGATTGCGTTATTTTTCTTCCCCAGGCAAGAGGCCGGTGTTCGGCTTGAAGTATAATGCAAGGATTTTGAATGCTCATTTTCTAAATAGGCATACGCGCTCTGTTCACTTTGGAAAATAAACATAATGCAGTCGCCCTCTTCCCCTATCTTTCATTTCGATGTGCTCAGTTGAACTTCTTCTTCAAAGCGCCGTGTCCTTCAGGACGTTGGCGATCTTGACTCTCCACAACTTCCTGTCTTTTGTAGCTCTTAGTAAATTTTGTCTTTTTGCTATCTCTCCTAAACCCTGTTTTGCCATCAATTTATACAAGCTCGTTAGGCATGGATTATACGCTGTTTTCCTAAGGCCCCTCAGTATGTTCTGTGAGTGTCAAATTTTCCAAATCCTCTTTCCTCATTATGTACCCAAGAAATTTCAACTCTCTTTTCTTGGTGTTTTGTATAAGTGTCCTTTCTGTTTCCATCTTCTTTAAAACTTCATCGTTGCTCACATGTTCAGTCTATGGTATTCTTAGTATAATATTCAGTAATTAAAAGGTAGTCTTTCACACGAGAAACAACATACCTTTGGAAAGGTATGAAAGGAAGTGATAAAGCTCTCATTTTTTTTAATGTTTGTTTCAGTTAAATAGATGGATGTGCGGGTGGTGTAAATAGGTAGCGACTCGGAATGAGAAATCGGAAAGCCAAGTTCGAATGCTAGTCGGGTTCGTTACATTTATTTACGCGCAAATTCCTTAGTATGGGTTAAATAGTAGGACATGTAACTGGGAAAAAAGCCATTTTTATTCTAAAAAAATTGTTAATACAATGATGTTCACTCTGTATAAGGCCCTAGAGCCAATCGAGGTAGAAGGTTACAAAGTAAGAGGCACCAACCAAAGAAAGGTGATAATGCCACCAAGCCGCAAGGGACCACCGGAAGTGAAAGAGAAGGAAAAGGCTTTAGAAGTAACCGGAAGTAACTCTAACAGGAAACAAGGTATAAACCTCTACTCCTGTTCAAAAACCGGGGAGGAGGGTAGACCTGACGATAGGCAAAACTATCTATTCCTATTAATGCAATATTCACTAGCCCACATAAAAAAGGAATTATTCTTACAACCCAAAATATATTTCGGTTTTAAATAACCCACAAACTATAAACTGTTAAAAACAAACCAATCAATCAATGAAATGGAAAAACTTGTCAATTTCAAATCTTTAAATTTGTACCCTCTTACTTCTTTAAATAATGACCTGCATTCTTACTTATGATTGTTATTGCAATCTTTTATTTAAATTCTTAAGCTCAAATATTTAACAGCGCTATAGGGGAATTTCCACGGGTACTTTATAGTCGTAGAACTCTCCAAGAGATTATACAATGATCAGAAAATTCAAAACGCAAATATTTTCACAGGTACTACTACTACTACTACTACTACTACTACTTATTATTATTATTATCATCATCATCATCATCATCATCATCATCATTATTATTATTATTGCTGCTGCTGCTGTTGTTGTTGTCATAGAAGAAATGGGTAAACAAATATTTTAATTCCCACTTAAGTTTGCTTGGGGTCAAATCCACTTGGGGCAAGCAATTTTTAACACGCATTATTGTGCTATTATTATTGTCTTAATTCTTTTAAACATGTCACATCCACATGTCACATCATGCATACCAGCAAAATAGTTTTGTTTTCCCCCAAGTGACTCTGGCCTCAGGCAATCAGCTGTGGTAATTAAAATAGTTGTACAATTTGTACTTCTATTATTATCGAAAGACTTTCGTATTGAGAAGTGGATGTTCGGGTGGTGTAATCGATAGAAGCTCGCAGAGCCGATTTCCAATTCCACTTGGGTTCGTTATATTCACTTACGTGCAAATACCCTTGAAAAAAGTATGAATCTAATTACTCCCCCATATATGGGTTAAATAGTAGAACATGTATCTGGAAAAAACATTGTTATTTAAAAAAAAATTTATAAAAAGAATTTAGCCCAAATATATTTCAGCTTTAAATAAGCCAGAAAGAGTTGATAAGCCGTAAAAAATCGATCAGTCTTATGGAGAAATGTCCAGTCCTATATTACTTTTTTTCTGCTGGGAGAGTGGGGTACTCCTTTACATGGATTTAAATTAAAACAATATACATGAAACCGAATTGTCTCTTCCTGAGACTTATAAAAACATCTTTTCTCTCGTGAGTATGACAATCCTGTATTCATTCAAATGGATGAGAAAGCCGATGAAATTATTTAAATGATTATTTTTTCCACTTTTTAAAACTATGTTCCTTCAGGAGGCGGGCAATCATGGTTCTACACAATTTCTTTTTCCTCTTTAACATCTGCGAATTGTGAAGCGCCATGACTGTTCTTAAGAAACGAAGTGGAATATCTTCTTGTTCTTCTAGACTGACTGCGCTGCCAAAGCTTGAGAGCTTGGTTTGCCTTAATATTTTGCTCATAGAAGAGAAGAGAAGAGATGGCTTTATACCTTTTCCTACGGATATTAGTGCGAAGTGAAAAGACCCAAATGGAATTTGAAATCGGCTTGCCGGCTCCATTTTCAATGCTGGTAACCATCACACCACTCGCACATCTATTAACCATTCATAACATAATTCATTGGAAAATGTTACATCCTACAATGGGTGATATATATATATATATATATATATATATATATATATATATATATATATATATATATATATATATATATATATATATATATGAAATGAAGGTGTTAAGCTTAATATTACTAGACATATTAAAATACTAAAGAAAAGAATAAAAAGAGAAGCAACCGGTTTCGCTTCCGCTCTTCAGGCTTCTACGGGAGATTTGAATGTAATTAAAAAACAGAATATGCAATGAAAAAGGAAATGAGTGTGAGGGGGAGTAAAAAAAATTGGAGCTAGAGGTAAACGACACATATATATATATATATATATATATATATATATATATATATATATATATATATATATATATATATATATATATATATTAGAGTGGCCCTTAGCAATAGCTAATCTTTCACACTCTTATTTCTTTAATACTGTTCCAATAAACAAAAGAATGGGGTGTGCAAAATTTCAGCTCAATCAGAAAACTGCTATGCTTCCCTCAATCGCCTTGAAGTTGGGACATAATATACGCAACGATTAATTCCGTTCAAAAGCGCTTAACTGTTCCCTATCTCGACCATTTTCTTTTTTTTTTCTTCTTAGAGAAATTTGTAGACACCTCCAGGCAACCTCAGCAAATGTTTAGAACTTTCTGAAGCAAATTTACCAATAGTTCATTTGAAAAATTCGTGAAATAACATGAAAAATGTGATATGTTAGGTTTTCTTAATAAAGCACACACCTTCTATAATAGAAACGCATTTTTATTTACAACAATGATTTCTACAGAATCAAAAACATAATGTGAACATTATTTTTGCATAACAGAGAGTTTAGTGGTAGTTGTGTATGTTTTACGGTTTTTGGTAACGATCTGCAAACACATTCTTTCTCAGTTTCATCTTTTGTGGGAATGTTACTGTAATCCTGAATGAATTTGACACCTCTTTCTGCAACATCATTCGCAACAACTGTCTTCTCAAGTTTTTCAAGTCCACTTTTGTAACCAGGATCACTCTTCCATGTTGCAGGGTCTTTGTCGAGGAAATCGTTGCTGATAGAAAATCTCGTGAAGAAAGTTTTTGTACCAGGAGTTACAAAAGACAAAAAGTCGATGTTTGTAAAGCAAAAAAAAACAAAACATTTTGGTACCTCTACATGTTTTTTTTTCTTCTTCCTTTTCTTCGCCTTTGTCTGCTTCCAGCATAACTTTAGCTATATTTGTCTTAACTTCCGTTGGAACATTGTCATCAAATATGGATAGAACCACAATTTCGGGAGCTAAGTACCAAATATGGTTGGAATTTTTTTTCTCAGCAGTCTTGCTGATTTCTGGATCACTACCCTGATAATTTATCAGTTGACGCATGAATAGGAAATTATAAATTGCTTCTGATGACAGAAACCAGGCTCGAACGTACACTCAAGCAAGAAAAAAACATATCCTTCTCCCTATAAGATAACTGAAATTGATCTTGAAACAAATATATCTTGAATGCCTAAATTGTTTTTTGTCATCCACCTAGCATGAATTACAGCTCTTAGTATACGAAACGATATCCCGTTTTTCGGAATGTCACCAAAAGAAGATCATCATTAACACCAACAATTCTCGGTAATCATCTCGCTGTTGTTTCTGCGTAGAAAGGTGGTATTCAAGAAATCCAAGAATGGTAGACCGGAAATCGTCTAGAACTTCATCGCTACCAGTTATGTAAACCTTCTTGTTGAGTTTCGTCCAGGTTTCTCTAAATATTTTGAAAAACGCCATGTCTGGACCAGAAGTTGCACCCATCAGTGAGTCGTAACAGCTCCTCAAAAGTGACTCAAAAATGTGATGGCGCAAGAGAAGTACAACAGGTCGCGACTGAACAATTTTCCTAGATATGTACAAGCACCATTTACTCGACCTGTGTTACTTGCTGTCGTATCACAGCAAAGTGCCTGAATTTTATCGGTTATGCTCCACTTCTCCACTGCTTGGTAAACAGCCATAGCTTGCTGTTCTCCTGAAGATGTTGTAGTTTCAGGGACTCCCAACAATTATTCCTTACCTTGTAAAGTTATTATTATTGTCAGTCTATCAACCTTGTCAAATCCTGTCAGTACTGTGGGTAGCTTTTCATCCCGGTGAAACAGTAATTCTTGACAGTCGTTTAGGTTAAATTTGTGTTGTGTTTCCGTGTCTGGTTTCTCTAAATTGTTTTCTAAGGCGTTGAAAAGAAGTGCGATTTATTACCAGGTTTTCAGTATCATGCCTGAAAGCTCCTGCAGCAGACATTAATATGTAAACCCCATTTTTTGTCAGTGATTTTGCAACTATCAAAACCTTCAGCGAGATGGGGAGTAGAAAACTGCAATGTAACTCGAGTTACTGGAAGTGTTGTCGCTGGCGCGGTTGTTGCTTTTGCTGTTGTATGCTGAACGATGACAGAGGAATTTTCATTATCGTCACCACCACCACTGCTTTAGCTGCTTGATGTTGAATCATCAGTTTACGATGTAGCAAACTGATGAGTATCAAAATTTTGTTCCATTTCTTCAGAAGTTCTTTTTTTCCTGGCAGTTTCCATTGCAGTGCACTTTGAGGCTCTTTCTTAGTTAGGTACTTTCATGAGATCGGTAAAGGAGGAGTATAGCATGAATAAAAAAAGGCCTTAAACTTGATGAAAATAATTTTTTATTGTCTAAATGTTTATGTTATTATAAAGAGGTAAGATCAAAGTATTTGTTGGTTATTTTTTACAGTTTTTAATCGTCCCTAGCACGTCCAAAATTTTCGTTACAAATCTTGCTTTTTTTTAGTCAGCAAAATTGATAGAAAGTCGATCACGTCAACCATTTTTTTCCATTTTATAAACAAATTGAAAATCTCCGTTTCATATTCTTTTAAAAATCAATTATAATTTTTTCAAAATTTATTTTAAGAAAATTAGAAATTATAAAGTTTATTTAAAATATTTTAAAACAAAAATTACTTACTTTCTGTGCCGAAAAGATGTAGTTTAAAAATATGACAAAGCAAGTCATAACATTTGGTGTCACTTGATGGGTGATGATTGATGATTTCATCACGTATTGACAGCTTAAGTAAGGGAAAGTTACTGTGCGGAAGGACAGAAATGACAAAATTATTTTGTTTTAAGTGAACCAACTTATTTACCTTGTTATTTTTAAGAAAAACTTTCAGCGCTCTAATTTTTTTTTGGTACTTAGCTTTCACCTTTACTTTTACGATGCTTTATGGAAAATATTTAAAAAATTAAAATAAGACTGTTGAGAGTGAGATTAAATTTCATAAGAAAGGTATCTAATTAATTGATAGGTACCTTTCTTATGAAATTTTATCAGAAGTGTACATAAAATACTATAATTTTATGTAGATTTATTACAGTTTGTGTTATTTGTATTTCCATTCATTTAATTATTAATTTTGATATTTCATTTATGGAAAAATGTCACAACTGAGATAATATAAAAATAAGATCATATAAATTTCATAAGATAATACTAATACTTGTAGGTACCCATCTCAGTTGAAATTGAAAAATCATATCTTCTCCACACGTGTTTCGCACAAACAATTCGTAAAAATAAAGGCCCTAACAGCGGAGAACAACGCTTGACTCAAATAACGTGACTTTTTATTGTATTCTCGCTGGTCTTCCGTACATTTGAATTACAGCCGTTTTATGGACCCAAAACCCATCTGGAATTAGTTTTTTTTATACCGTCCGGCTCTTCTGATTGTTTTAAGCTATGCAACTTATAATGCTATAAGATAGATCTACTTAATAACGCCATTGACTAAACTGTCCACTAATTTTTACTAATTTTAGAATATTTAACAACTTTAACGTAAAAATAATTTATGAAATAACAAATAATACTTTAAAAATTCATTTTTCATCGAAGAAGTTTTTTTGCTTTTAGACAATCATAAAAACAACTAAAAGCAACTGAAATTAAATAATATTTTTGTTTTATTGAGTTTTGTATGTTACAATTCAGAGCGTATTTCAGATGGGGGGAGGTCAATTAAAAAATAAAACATGATTTGCTTTCGTCAAAGCCTTGTGCTTTTAACTAATATAATCAATAAAGTGTCCAGTATTGAATTTCTAGTTTTCATAAAATTAGTTAGTGGGGTGGGTAATAAATATAAAAAAATACTTTTGCCATGACTTTAAAATAAGAAAACATATTTACAATAATTTCCATCATTTGTGAATAGTTTCTGAAAGTTTCATTAACATCCGACAATTATTTTTATTTTTGCAAGATTTTCCAAATTAATGCCTGTCATACAAAAAAAAAACGTGTTAAATTTTTGTTATTTAGTAGTTCCGCTGATACAAAGAGAAACAAGGTTTTTTTTAATCAAAAGTTAGAATGTTCTAAAAAGAAGGAAAATTTTTTTTTAAATAATTAAAAAATACTTTGATCTTTCCTCTTAATAATAACATAAACATTTAGACGATAAATGCTTTTTCATCATGCTCTGCTCTTTGTTTAGCGATTTCATGGAGGTGCCTATAATCTTACATGAGTTTTAGTTTTTGATCTACACCAAATATGCAGCCCGTTCAACATTTTTGGCGCTGAAGCATTAACTTCTTATCCTCTTAAATTTCCATCTGCCCCAAAGCATCTAAATGAGCAATGTCAAAGGGATCGTCCATCTTTTCCACAAAAAGTTTTCGTTTTTCTTTTTCCCTGCCTGTAGTTCTAATCAAATCTGTCTGTAAACCTTTACGTTCATCACAAAGTTTAAGTAGTTTATCAACGCAGTGGTCAGTTCTTCTTTCGAGTGAAAAATGGGAACTTCATGAATCACTGATGCTGCACTTTCCTTCGTAGTAATATTTACAACTTTTACATTGTAGAAAAAAAAACGCTTAAAGCTATCCGATTTGAGGCTAGCTTGACTCCCACGATTTGATTGTAAATGTAGCCAACAGTGACATAGAAATCTTTTCTTAACTTGTGTGATAAACTACCTGAAGAAGTTGGTGCCATTTTACAGGTGTATGAAGAACACGTCACAAAAGCCACTTCGCACCTGAACAGACAGTTCTTAAAGAAAAAAGAATTAGTCATCTAACATTATAAAAATGGAGAGGTTATAATCATGGTTTTACAACTTTGTCAGGGATATCAACACAACAGGGGAGGGTCTATATCATAATGCCACAACAAAATGAACGATTGCTTAAAAGTTATTACAAATAAAATAACTTTTATTTGCAAACGCGGATGACAGTGAAAAATAGGTGTTTTAACTGAGCTCTACCCCCAGTTTTGCAAGTTGCTTTTCCCAATATATTTATTGTCACTTGTCCTTCTAATACCAAGAATAAGTCTGAACAATTTTTTAATTTAAGAGAAAATTATATAGGAGATAAAAAAAATTTATCTGAAAAAATGACTTTCCCGGCGAAAATTTCAAATATTCAGGATCGATGAGGGTCACCTTGCACTTGTCCGCTTGAGCTAAAATTTTGCATAAATTGGTTTTCTGTTAATTGGAACAAGATAAGGGGTTATGAGGTCAATTTTTAGAAAGTTGAAAAATAAGGGACACCCTAATATATATATTAAGTAATTCATCGAGTCTAGAAGAATCCTCAACAGAATGCAGAAAGCACAGGATGGCCGTTTCGTCTTATTTTGGGACTCATCAGCAGTGCGCATCCATTACCGAGAATCGAACCTGGACAGTTACACTAGACTAACGGGCCTCAGCGACGAATAGGTAACAAACTAGGCTTGATATAGCGCCTGCTCTTCACAAATTCCGTTGTGTGACTCATCAAAGTCTACTTATACCAACGGACTGTGCCCCCATGAGTCACGTCTTCTATTCCCAAGCCGCTCCATCCAGAGTATTAGAAGCCGGTCCAAGCAAGGATATATATAGAGAGAAATTATTAGGGGGATTTGAATAATATTAGGATTTGAATTACTTATTTATGATTATTCAAATCACTCTAATAATTTATATATATATATATATATATATATATATATATATATATATATATATATATATATATATATATATATATATATATATATAAAGACATTTATATATATTATGTTTAACGTTCTTTTTATAGATACAAGTATTTAAGCAAATGCTCTGTTTTATAATAAACAGTATTAAATAACATTTGCCGGCCTGAATGTCCGAGAAATTTTCATAGAAAATTTTCGCTCTCCGACAGAGAGCAGCGTCTGGTTAGCAAGGTCGATTTTACTATCTTTAAACTTAAATCTTCCATGAATCTCTTCTATTCATATCTGCTCTAGCGTATCAAATGTAAACAAATGACGTCATATATTTAGGATTGGACATAGTCCGACAATTTATTTAAAGACATTTATATATATTATGTTTAACGTTCGGCCACAGAGCAGGCAAATTCAGGCCGGCAAATGTTATTTAATACTGTTTATTATTATAAAATATTAATATTATAACAGAGGCCGAAAGGTTAAGGCACATCACGCGAAATGATGGTTCCGTATAGGATACAGGTTCGATTCCTGTCGGAGAGCGAAAATTTTCTATGAAAATTTCTCGGACATTCAGGCCGGCAAATGTTATTTAATACTGTTTATTATAAAACAGAGCATTTGCTTAAATACTTGTATCTATAAAAAGAATGTTAAACATAATATATATAAATGTCTTTAAATAAATTGTCGGACTATGTCCAATCCTAAATATATATATATATATATATATATATATATATATGTGTGTGTGTGTTTAAGTAATTACTGTGTTTTAATTCGACGTTATTTCTCAGTACTATAAACGTTATATTTCGTGGATAAAAATGTCTGAGTGGTGATTCTGTTTTTAAAACAATGGAACTAATATCTATTGGCCTCTATATTATTGCTTCAAACGTTATTTTTAGTGGATGCCCGTATTTGAGTAGACGATCCGTTTTTTAACAGTCTTGTGAAATTTTGACTCATTCTTTATAGTGAGTTTTGTATAATATTTTGGTATTATCTACTAACATTTGTCTCAAGTTAATAGTAATATTTTGGTTATTTGTAGTGTGGTGATCGATATGTGAAGGAACTAAACAAGTTAACCTTCGAGAGTGTGAGGTGCATGTAGGGCTAATGTAAGAATTTCACATTGTTTAGTAAAGTATGCATTAATGAAATATGTCAGGTTACAAAATAAAATACATGTCCGCAGATATTAAGTTTACTCTACTTTGGCAGTTACATTGAATGAACATGTTATTCCAAATTAGACGGCTTTTGTAAAAAAATATTTTCTAAAGTTGCTTATATTCAATGTTTATTTTTATTTATTCATTTCATATTCTCAGTGTTATATTGGATTTTTAATACCGTTTCGGTCTGTTCATTTTCCAATGGTGTCTAGATGATGTTTTTCTTTATAACATTGATAACTTTGTCATTGATCTTTGTTCTGCCTAACAACGGCATCGTTTTCATTTCTTCACACATTCATTTCCACTTCTCTGGGATCGTTTGAGAAACTGCCTTTTCCATACATTTTACTTTTATTATCATTTCTTTCTTTTCTGCCACACTAATTATAGGCCGAGTGTTTAGAACGTTCACATTCTGACCATGAGACCCGGGTTCGAATCTCACCATTTATCAGGAAGGAGACTTCCTGATGTTATCGGACTGGAGGTGTTGATCCCAGCGTGCGGCACCTTTGGAAAGTGCCTGAAAACCATACCACGGGTTGACCCAAGCCTTGTGAGTGAAATTGGGTAGACCTTTGGTGGCCGTCGATAGCTCTGCTAGCATGAAGTCACAAGTCATCGTGACCGAGAGCTTGAGTGTGCTGGCCTTGATCAAATTATTAATCATGCTAGATAACACGGTCTTTCCCAGAAACTGTAACTAAGGTCTGCTAGTTGCAGTATAAACCACAGGTGGGTTCTGTGGGTGTTAAATAAACACAGATGCGCCTGAGCAAGCATCTGCAATAGGGATTGGCTAACCACCATAGTAGTCGTATATCTTCGAATACGAGTGGTCAGCTATACCACACTAAACTCACTCCGGATATAAAACTTTGAGAAAAACACTAATAATATCGTCAGTTCCACTCAGACAACCTCTTCACTAGAACTGTTACTTGCTCCAAACAACTCCCGAGAGGATGCTTCAATGACAACTACAATCTTGGTCTCTTTAAGTCCAAGGTGAAACGATATGTATCCTACTCGTTTTCATAATACTCTCTTAATTCCCCGTTATTCCTGTACAATCTGACTGAGTAACCCCGTATATCAGGAGTAACCAAATTGCGGCTCGCGAGCCATATGCGGTTCTTTGATCTTTAATATGCGGCTCGTGGAAATATGTTGGCTGAGCTCCTTTTTTTTTTTAATTACAGTTAATATAAAAGGCAAATACGAAAAATGTCAAGTCTTATCTTTTATTTACTGGGTATGAATTGAGACTCCATTAGATTAAAACGTAAGTTTTATGGTCATGGTTAGTTAAAAAATTTAAGAATTGAAATCCTAATTTTAATGCTAGATCTGAGTGAGTCATTGTTCTTTAGTGCTGAGCAAAGTAATGGTGCGAGGCAAAGGGATTAAAGTGATTTCCGGTCAGCAACGGTTACAGAGGGATGTCAGAAGACGTTCAATATAGTTAAAACAATCATCAATCAAGATTTTGAACAACATTTGGTATGTGTACTTTGTGATTACTGAAACCAGTACTACTAACAGTTTAAAAAAAACTGCATAGATAAATATTACTGCATACACGCATTTCTTAATATTTATATAAAATTTTTTGTAACAAAATGTGTATATAACAAAAACGTATGTGTAAATTTTGTTCATGTCTTGCGGCTCGCAAACATCTGAACCATATCGTGTGTGGTTCTTAGATTAAACAAGTTTGGCTCTATATAAAATTTTAAGAAAAGTACTCAGTTTTCCAACCACGTTTCACCATAAATTTGATTTTAATTCTTCTTTCAATTTTGACAGGATTCACGCTACTCTTAAGCGGATTGTTTTCTGTTTTAAATTAGCGAAAAACTTCAATCTGTTACCTCGAAATACTTCCGGTTCACAGACGTTATAAAACATAAGTCCAAATTTGCATTGCTTCAAACCAGTGCTTCTGAATCTTTTGTTACGAATGGACCACTTTTACTCTTAATTTGTTTTTGGTATACCCATTCGAGGAAAAAAAGCTTATTTTAAGTTTAGGAATTGTATTATAGACATAACAAATGTATATGCTTAATTTTGAAGTAAAACTAATTTAATGAAAATAAACTTATATTTAACAACTAAATTTTATGGAACATGTATGTACACTATCAAAATAACTCATAATATAAATCATTTTAAAATATGGGAGTAATTAATAAATTAAAAGAAAAACGTCAAGATTTATTTAATGAGATCCTTGTGGTTGATGCTACTCTGCGAGATTTTTTTATATTCGGCGCCATCGATGTCAATCATAGTCGAAGATCACCCCTTTTCACAATGTCGAGTCTATTAACATATTGATTATTTTATATTAATATTTTATTAATATTTAAAATGAATATTATTATTTATTATTAATATATTAAATTAATTTATATATTAAATTATATTATATAATTTTCCCTTATAATCCTTCCGTTATATATCTTTCTCAGTTTTTATTCAACTTTCCCAAACAAAATATCCGGTAGAGTAAAAAGGACGCTAATTTACATCCTTTTGTCTCGTTGTCTGATAGTTTTAGTGTAGTTTTTTTTTTCTATTTTTAGTATTTTAATATGGCGTAAATTAGTGTAGAAATTCCGATTCTGAAGTGAAATTGCTCTATGGACCACTGATATATTACCGTGGATCTCCAATTTGCTATTTTTCTTTTGTGTGTGTGTGAACCCTCAGTAATGTTACTCGGGTCCATATGGGCCCCGGTTGCGAACCACTGCTTTAAACAAATAGCAAAACTTTAGTTTTCTAATTTCATACTTTTCCTCGAACTTGTTGAATGCCGGACGTATTTTCTGGAGTAAGGATATATATATATATATATATATATATATATATATATATATATATATATATATATATATATATATAATATATTGCATAAATATATTGTGTAATTGTCATCTTTGATAATGGCTTATGTAAGCCGAAAGCTTAGATTGGATTAAAAAAAAAAAAAAAAAAAAAAAGTATGTATCAATATTGTGATTTTCTTTCATTGTTTAATGATAATGTTATTAAGATTATCAGACTATATGAAAAAAACTTACATAAAATATATAGACAACACTTATCTATATTATTTAATGAAACATGTATTAATATATATATATATATATATATATATATTCTTTAAGCTTAATCTCAGAATTTTCTGATACCACTGCGTATATGAACAAATATGTCTGCATTAATCTATGTAATTGTCTGGATGGTAGCTATTTCTGTTGTATGTTGCAGATTTTTTTTTAAAGAAACTGTCCCCTGACTGTTTACTGCATTAAAATCTCCTGTAAGATGTACATGTGTGTGCATTGTGTTTAACTCCAGAGACGAAAATATCCAAGCGGTGACATTATTCTGCAGCTTAGTCACAGCATACTCTCACCCAGTTATGTACGCTTATCAGGCATTTACATGAACTGTCAGCACTTTATGCACCAAATAAAAGTCATATGAAATTTTGGTAGAGGGCACCTGATGAGTCATTCGATGACATCAGCGGATAAACAGTTTCAAACTAACTTATTCCCAACTAATTTTCCAGCAACACGAGCGTTCCGCACGAACAAGGAGAGGATGAACTGTTGACGCTTTTCTCGCGTGCTTTCACTTTTATTTCTGATTGCTAAACAACTTCCCAATTTTATGGAGGCACGGTGGCCTGTTGCTCGGATTGAGGAATCAGAGAGCAGAGTTCGAATTCCAGTCGAGTTCATTACATCCACTTACGTACTATTACCCATTGGGAAATGTATGAATACATCCCCCCTCCTCCAGCTACGAGTAAATATCAGGACAGACTGGTTTCTATAGACTTGGGTAGCAACCGGTCTAGGAGAAGGAAAACTCTGAATTCATAACCAGCCTTTCAAGCGATGTTGTCCAAGACACACCACTTCTACTGCGGCTGCAGTACATGTTGCGCCCCTACGACCTTGACGAGTTTCGGGACTCGTGATCGTTAATCATAAAGCATATTCAAATGCAGAAATTAACTCACTAATTTGTTTTCCAAAAGTGTATAACTCCAAACAGTGCTGACATTTCGTATTCCCTTAAGTAATGCCCGAATAAAAAATCAAATTTCCACGTTTAATTGGAATATATTTATTAAAAATATATTTCATCTTTATCAATAATCTTCATAGTTGTGACAAAGAATATAAATGTGAAACCACCTGTTGAGATGTTGAGTGTTTCCACGTGAGTATATGGTAATAACGAACAAACACAGTCGTAGGGAAAAATACTGGTATATTCAGAGAGGTATTTACATCAGAGAGATTAGTAGTAGAACGAACGTAGGTTAGTAGTAACAATAAGTAATAGTAATAAAGTCCAACGATATCTTCCGGTCGAGAAACGGAAGTGTAACTGATCACTACAGAAGTCTCACTCTGCACTGCACTACACTGCTACACTACTCACAGTCTCTAGAACTACTGTTCTATTTATAATAATAGGATCAGTCTATTGTGGTTGTGAAGGTGGGTGCGCCCCAACACCACCCGATCACTAAAAGTAAGATTGGAGGAATATCGAAAAGCCGTAATAATGGGAGATACAATGAAATCAAGCATGGCTGATCATGTATGGTGGGAAAAGGGTAATCATCAATTTCTGTGGAATTACATAAAAATACTAGACACTAGCGAGCCAGACGTCTGAAAGAATTATCCCATATTCTAGGCAATGAAGACCTCCTTAGCTTAGCATATAAATGAATACAATATGGAAGCCTTTAATAAAGAAAAAGAAATAGCAGCAAGTCTTCAACAGTAGCAACAACAGAAAAGAGAAGCCTCGGTGAGTGCAGTTAAGCGTGACAAGCACCACAGCAGGTAGATTAGGTTTTAGGCTCCAAGTTCTACATTTTTTTTTTCCACCGGAGAAGCGTTGGTTCGTAAATTTCTGAACTCATAATTAAACTCATAATTACTATTAATTATGAGCTCAATCCCTGGGCCAGACAGCGTAGACTTGGAATGAATGCACAAAGGCTGAAACGTAATAATAACAACAAAGAGGATGGAAATATCTGTCTATATTTCCGAGATGAAGTATTGTAATTATTTACATTATTTGCATTGTTCGGGCTGTTGTCCCAATCTTTATTGTCGTATTCACGACATTTTGGACGTCGTACGCTCCGACCTTCTTCAGTTCAAAATTCCAATCACCTGAAGAATCCCGGAGCGCACACGTGAATATGGCAACAAAGATGAGGACAACAGTCCGAACAATGTAAATGATGAAAATAGTCCGCATGTAAATAAGGATAACTCCTCACCCCAAACATTCTCACAGAATTTATCAAATCGGTATGGACTCGATATAATGCACCAATGGAGGCGGCTGGAAAACTCTATCAAAAATTGAAACACTTGTTAAACCACCTGACCTTACTATATAATACAAATGTAGAAACCTGAAGCCGTTTCCACAAAACTTCAGTTCCAGGAGAGCCAAAACAAAAAGCAGGCCAACGCTCTCTTGAGACGAAGGATTCTGCACAACGGCTGGAAGAAACATCAGCTTCAACGCGAACCCTCAGAACTCACTTAACAGAACAACGCATGCCTCAGACAATTACAGAATTCAACAAAACCTAAATAAATCGCACAATGAAGAATTTAAAAGAGTCAATGCTCGCCAAATACGGAATGCCTCTAAGGAATCTGTGTTAAACAAGAGGCTCAACTTCACCACAACCATCAGGCGAGTACGGTATTCTGATACTCCGGGTTGCCATGAAGATCCGAACTAATCAGTAGTAATAGTCAACCCAACTAGCCTCGTTAACCATTACCCCCAATTCTGATTTTAACCGTAGTAAAAAGGCTGAAAATAATTAAATATTTCCTACGATTTCCTGTATCGGTGTTCAAGCTCAGATTTATTTGATATTTTTGTAAATTAAAAAAAAATGCTTTTGGAGGGTTCAATTATGTAAAGCTACCAATGTTGACGAGGTGTTTAACAAAACATATATTGTCAAAATATGATTAAAAAAAGCTCCTAAGTGATAGAAACTCACCCTTTAACTTTCCAACAATACTGGATAGTTTTTAAATATCATTATTGATAAAGACATATTCAACGATAGAACTGCGATTTACTTCGGCTAAAACTGATATAAATGGGACATAATCTGTTCGCCAAAGAAAGAAAAAAATGTTGGAAGGGGAAATATGGATCTTAAACTAGAAAATTCAATTTCCGTATTATATTTGATAGGTACCTTGTCCGTAAATAAGTGAATATTTTCCTGGGAGTCAGTCAGTTATGTGCCATGCGTGATACACGCTTAAGCGATCATGTATCTATTGATACATGACTGAAGAGGCAGATTTTTTCCCGCAGTAGGTTGCCATTTCTTTCTGCGGTAGATCAGTTGCCTATAGAAACCGGTCTGTCTTGCTATTTACCCATAGCTGGGAGGATAAGAAGAGGAGTCATACCTTTCCCAAGGGTATTAGCACGTAAGGGTTCGACTGGAAATCGAACTCGGCTCTCCGATTCCTCACTCCGAGCCGCTATCCATTATTCCACAAATTTTATATTAGTTGACCATCTCCACTGTATACACAAAACACTGGCGTGGCAATCTTCCTCCTTTTTTTTTTCGCCCCAAGCAAGTCAATACTGCCACTGAGACGGAAGGGGTTACTGAGTGTTAGAGAATATGAGAAAGAAAACACTATTAAGGAGAGATGGTAATAAAAGAACAGAAATTAAGAAGACAGAAGATAACGATTGACATTGCACTTAAAGTAAGAAGCCAAAAGAGAGTTCCACAAGCGAGAAGTGCGATAGAATAGAGCTTATGGTTACATATAGCCATTTCAACGGTGAAATGTTGAAACCTTGCTGCCAATCTAGTACTGCGCTTAAATTCATAAAATCTAGGTACCTGTTAATCAGAACAGTTACCATGAAAATATTTATAGAAGAAGCAGAGGGAATCTACATTACAGCAGTGGGGAAAGTGACTGAAGCCGAGATGCCAGGTCAGGACCAATGACATTGTAGATTCTTCCCAACTGACTTTACGCTATATTAAATTAAACTTAACGATAAAGTTAAGATTTATTAAGATCGTTATCAACAGCATCATGGACAAATCTAAAAGTTTGAGTCTATATAGATTTTGCAGTTTAGAACCGGTGTAACAGTACAGAGTATACCCGGAGTTATTCAAAGCTAGACTGTTTTATACCCGGTGTATAAGTTAGGCTACAAAATTGGCTACACTAGAATACCCCTCCATGTCAGAATACACCCCTCATTTTCTCATGTAATAAGATATATATTATTATATATTATTGTATCCACAGATGATAGTAGAGAATACGAAGTATCATCCATATAAAAGTCTCGATCTGACTAGACTATTTAATCTTTATGCTGACAACTGTTTTCAACCAAACACTTAGACAGTACTTCTATTCAAAGCTGGGGAATTGGTACTTCTCAAGCTTAGCTAAGTACGACACCAGACCAAATAATCTAGGATCATAGTAGGAAGATTGTTTTATACTAATGTTGAAACTTGACTAATGCATGGAATAATAATGCAACACAAAATGTACTTAGAACAAAATGTATTGAAACAAGAAAGTGTACACAATATTTACATATAGTCTTTTGTATATTCCTGGGAAGACCGTTCCTGGAGAATGTGTTGACTAAGTCGCAGTCGGGCAGAGTCTCTAGTTGAATCTCTTGATTCGCCTCTCATGTCTTCCCGGTACCAACCATATTTATATAGTCGGTACTCCACTATGCAAATTAGGTGGATCCTACCACAACAACTAATCTGTCAAAGAGCGAGAGCTTTCATGCCTTAAAAATCAGCATTCGAAATCCTTACTTTTTATCTCGGTTTGACCACTAAAATTCTGTTACTGTCACTGGTCCCTTAACGGTCGTGAGGGCGCTGTTTAACGAGTTTGGGACTTGAATAGTCTGGCAGAACCTATCCCTCTTCTGGTATAACCAAAAGCGAATTCCTTTCTCTAGGTGACTCACCTTGATCATGAACACTTTCCAGCTGTATGTAGTTTCAACCCTTTCTGCTCTGACAGATTCCTCCTTCATACACTCAGCGATGCCATGTTAAAAATTTAACTTCTTTTATGTGCCGTGTCCTTTAAGTGCGTAGACGATCAAGGCTCTCCACAATTTCCTGTCCTTTGTACTTCTAAGCAGAGTTTGTTTCTTTACTATCGCCCCCGGTTCATTTTATGCTATCCCAGCTTATTAAATAGGTTACTCTATGCTTCCCTGTGTTATTCGTGCCTTGAATATTCCCTGTGAGTGTCGAATTCTCCAAGCCATCTTTCTTCATTATGTATATCAGAAACTGTCTTTTTTTTCAACCGCCTTTTTTAATACTATAGATCACATAATACAAGGCCCCAAAGCCACTCAAAGTAGAAGGTTATTGAATGAGATTGTTCTAAAAAAGGTGACTATTATGAGGGTATGCAGAATTGATAACGGTTGACTAAGCTTGAAGAGGTTAAGTTTCTAGTGGTCGAGGTAGTATCCTCTCGGTAATAGTTCTAGAGAAGACTGTGGAAAGAAATGAGGATAATTTTACACCATAGACGTGGTATCTTTCTGCTTTTACGTATAAATACACGTTTTTCAATTTTCCCTAAAACTTCCTCTTTGCTCAGATGCCCCGTCCATGGTATTCCCAGCCTTCTTCTTCTGTCGAATCACATCTCTGTTGCCTCAAGTCTACTTGTCATGTATGAGGAAATTATTCATCATTGGCTGTCATCACCATTAAGAAAAGAAATCAGCCCGCGGAAGGCTCCTATTGAGTTATTATCTTCCAACTAGTACAGTAATGAGTACACCATTTGTACCTGAACAAATGAGGGAGGGTAATATAGTCTGTTTCGTATTATGCAGTAACGAGAAACCTCCCGAAATTATAAGATATGAAATGTTTTCTACAGTTTTCACTCGCATAGTTTTTGCTATTTTTTCTCTCACATAATCTATCGCCACTAAGCGGCATTTTTCTGTCAAGCAGGAATGACGAGTTAGCAGAAGATTGCATTCTGTTATTTCATAAACAGTTGTATTTTGTTATGCCATCAGTTATGTGCTATGCGTGATACACGCTTAAGAGATCATGTATCGAAAGATACATGATTGACCAGGCAGATTTTTCCCGTAGGTTGCCATTTCTTTCTGCGGTAGACAAGTTGCCATCCAAGGCTATAGAACCCGGTCTGTTCTGCTATTTACCCATAGATTGGGGTGGGGTAGAGAAGAAGAGGATTCATACCTTTCCCAAGGGTATTAGCACGTAAGTGAATGTAATGGATCTGACTGGAATTCGAACTCGGCTCTCCGATTTCTCACTCCGAGCCGCTATCCATTACTTCATAAACAGTTGTATTCTATTATTCCATAAACAGTTGTATTCTGTTATTCCATAAACAGTTGTATTCTGTTATTCTATAAACAGCACAGAAGACATTTCAAAGGAGAGTAAACAACGAAAACTGCAATAATATCTCTAGTTAACTGCATGTAACTTGCATCACGTAATATCCCCAACTCCTTGAACTGACACCCCGACATCAACTTTTGCTAACTCCCATATGGGTGCAGGAGGAGTAGAAATAGTGACATAGTAGCCCAGCTATTTCCGAATGACGTCAAAGGATATCTTCGGACACACCAAAAGATTTGGCGGTTTTAAGGGATAAACTCAACAAGAATGTATCGTAATTTGAAATTTTTCATTTTAATGAAGAAAACAGCACAAAACAAAAAAGAGTTAAAAAAAAACAATCAAACATCCTCTGATACTGATTACAAAGCCAATTTCAGGAATTTGAAAGTTTACAGGGCGGAAGCATTAAGCTGGCTGCCAATTATTGGGTTATTAGTGAGAAAGCGGACACGTCTGCGGCGGAGATTGAGCTAATTGGTTGGCATGAAGACGGTTTATATGTTGTAGTGTGTGGGAGTGAACGTTGCCCGGATGCAATGCTTGAAAGTTGATAAGGAAGAAGGTGAAAGGAAAGGCATAAATCGGAAAAGTATGCCAACGAATGTTCCACTGACACATAAACACAGAAAAAAATGTAGGACGGAAAGCGAATCTCAGCGCGAAAGAATCTCTTTCTCAATGTAACAATTGATCACGCCTTTGGATGAAATTGTTGTGGTTATTTGGGGTTGGCCGAAAAGTACTATTTTTATTGTTGTTGCTGTTAGATGGCATGTGGAAATTGTATTCCAATTTCATTCAAGAAAATTGCTTTTGATTGTATTGTCCAATCTACGTGCTATTTCTTCTACTTCTTCTTCTTCTTCTTCTTCTTCTTCTTCTTCTTCTTATTATTATTATTATTATTATTATTATTATTTCCTTTGATTTCTGCTGTATACACACGTACTTCCGGGTCCAAACCAGATACATAAAGTGAGAAATGACAATTTCCTTTGAGCATTTTTTGTAAAAAAATCCAAAAAAAAAACCCCCTAAGATCACACACATTTTACATAGATAAAGCTCTTCATAATGTGTGAGCTCTACTTGTGAGTACAATTTTTTTTTGTATTTCTTTAAGGCATGGTCTACCAGGAATCCCTTAAATGAGTCTATCGGAGCCTTTTTCCAATCAATCTGAGGGCTCCAACTACAACTGGAATTATTGATCTCCTCATGTGCCACATTTTTTAGATTTCCACTTTAAGATCCTTGTATCTTGATAGTTTTTTCTTTAGAGATCTTTATTATTATTATTATTATTATTATTATTATTATTATTATTATTATTATTATTATTATTATTATTATTATTTCCTTGATTTCTGTTGTATATACATTTTTTCCGGGTCCCAACCAGAGAGCTTAGGTTAGAAATCTCATTTTCCAATGACCATTTTTGTGAAAAAAAAATCACATGAATTTTACATAGATAAAGCTCTTCGTAATGTGTGAGCTGTACTTGTGAGTACAACCTTTTGTATTACTTTAAGGCATGAGCTACTAGGAATTCCTTCAATGAGTCTGTTGGAACCTTTTCCAATCAATCTGAGGGCTCCAATTACTGGAATTGTTGATGCCCTCATATGCCATAATTTTTAGCATTCCACTTCAAGATTCTTGTATTTTGATAGTCTTTTTTGAAGATATTCACAGATAGATTACAATCTGTCGGGACTGCCATGTCAATAAGAAAGCACATTCTGTTTTTGTGGTCTTTGAGCACGATATCTGGGCCATTAGCTTTGATTGTTCTGTGTATATTCTTAAGTCCCATAAAATTGTAACAGATCCTATCTTTGTAACCGGGTATGAGTGATATTCATACCAGTTTTTTTTACAGTTTCCCTCCCGTAAAAGTTGCATGTTTTCCAGTGCAGATATTGGCCGATTCTATCATGCCGAGTTTTATATTTTTATAGGCTAACAGCGTGCAAACTTGTTATATAAGAATAAAGTGTCGCTGCCGACACTTGAGTTTGAACATAGATCGCCAGTGAGCAAACACAGGCGATCCCATTATTGAATTGAGTAGATCACGTGACCATAGAGGAAACGAATAAGTAGGAAATCACGTGATGTCTAACTGATCGCTATTTCTATTCTATCCTCTATTACTATACGGATCTCCATTTGTAGTATAACGTCTATTATTATTCGGATCGTTATTTCTATTCTATCCTCTATTATTATATGGACCGCTATTCTCTACCATATTCATTATACTATTCTCTATTCGGATCACCATACGGTGGTTACTAATCGAGTGAGTATTGTGACAGAGAAGATAGTCGGGGAAACACATACACGTATATTTGTTTTTTATTGAAATTGGAGTGGATCTGAGTAGCGAAATTAGATCAGAGCATTGTTTACTGATGGAAAATCTGATCTAGGACAGGAGTTGTACCCATTTGGAATTTGGTCATTAGAAAGACAATGAAAAATGGTCGAAATAATTTTTTTCGGTTAAAATTATAAATAGAACTTAGTAAGCTATGATGAACTTTGGAATTCACATGATTTTGGTTGAAAGTAGCCAGAACCTGTGATAATCGCGTGCGAAGTAGTAGGGCCAAGGGTCGATTATGAACAGCCAGGTTTATCTATATAAACGCGTACTTGGGCTGAAAAAAGTGGTAGTTTTTGGCTCGTCTGTCTTCGATTGCAGTCGAGCTGGGTGGAGAGATGTCGGGGATTAAAAGTGAGCAGAGTTGAAGTGAAGGCTCGAAGAAGTACGTAAGTGACGTCAGAGATTGAAACAAAACGCCCGCTAACATGTACTGTTGATATAAGTACCGCTGCTTCTGCTACCACGAAGATTACTACTACCGTTACTACTGCCGAGACGGAACGCAACTATACACTTTAAGCCGCGCACAGAAATCTTTATCTCTCCATCGCAAGAGTCGTATATCGTTCTGAGACGATTTAACAAGTTAACCACAACCCACTCTCTCTCTGTCTAGAATCCAGTGTATGAGTTTTTACGTCAATTACTTTTCTTTTCTGTAACCCGTTTCTTTTCTATACTATTCTTTTCTGCTATATAAAAGACATTAACAATTCAACCATTGAATAGTTGTTTGTCCGGCTTTCTGCAGATATATATATATTTTATGGTGCATTCTAAATTTCTTAGCACAGACTCTCCAGCCATGTCTACATCTTCAGTCGACCGTGAATGGATGAACATCACTTCTGCTTTCTGGATCAAACCAAACACAACGTGGGCAGGAAGCAGTGGACCGGTCGAATGATGTACGGATGCTCAGGGGACCTACGGTCACTCCCTTAAGTTCGGTTAAGACCAAGTAGACACCTCAACCCAGAGGGTAAAACGTCGGAGGTTGAGAGTCTGGTGCGAAAGTGTTAGAGCATTATCGAGCAAGTACTATTAGTGCGAGTGATATTCGACGGCGTCTGACGCCATTATTGTTCAACGGCGTACTATAGTTGGATCTGCGATTACAAAGTCTCTACTACAGTGATCATTACGAATGTGATAACGAGTATTCGTTGGCATCACAAAAGTGACAACGAGTGTTCGTTGACATCACAAAAATCCTGATACAAGAAGGCCAATTGTTTCTGGATATTTATCACAGAATCTGCATTACAGGTTAACACAATTTTTCAGTATGTGTGCATGGTAATTTCTAGTTAGCAACTATTTGTCCTGTTCGGTGTGTGTGTGTGTATTATAAAGTCCCATACAATTATTATTACTATTAATTTTCATTAGACCGAACTTTTTTTCGCGCCATCCCATATATCAAAGAGTAGCATATTCACACGCTCAGAACGGTTCATCCAAAATCACTATTTCGCATTCTCTTCTTATTTACTAATAAAGCTTACAAGTCCGAGCGTCGACACACAATACTGATGAAACCGCTTAGTGGGATCACTTTGGAGTACGGTCCTTTATATGAAATAAGCACTTGATAACATTACCCTTTTACACATAGACACGCGCGTGCGTACATATACTAAATGATAGCACAGCAGTATTGTTATTGCTGAACTTACGTGACACCGGTTTAAAAAAACAACAGTCAATGTGAGGCTACTACTGCGATATTAGTACAAAAGTAATTAATAAGCGCAGCTGTCAGTTTTACATTTAGGCAATCCTGTGAAACTAGAAGTCGTCCTTACTTTTCTTTTTAATTATATATATATATATATATATATATATATATATATATATATATATATATATATATATATATATCCCCAAGAGGATAGAATCCAGGTAGAACTCAATGTCCAAGATAGAGTAAAAATATAATATAAAAGGCTTAAACACTAATATTCCATGGTTATAATTTATTACATTGGAATCGTAATCACGATCTAATTCATCAGACCTACAAATTCACAATTTATTTTTTGATAGGTCTGATGAATTGGATCGTGATTACGATTCCAATGTAATAAATTATAACCATGGAATATTAGTGTTTGAGCCTTTTATATTATATTATATTATATATATATATATATATATATATATATATATATATATATGTATATGTGTGTGTGTGTGTGTGTGTGTGTGTGTGTGTGTGTGTGTGTGTGTGTGTTTATTTGGGTACCAACCTTTCTTTTAAACATATTTTGTTAACTATTTACACTATTGACATTGCTCGGACTGCTGCCCTAATCTTTATTGTCATATTCGCGACATTTCGGCCGTTGTACGCTCCGGCCTCCTTCAGGTGATATACGTTGGAATTTCGAACCGGACCCTTTATTTCGTTCACCGGGGTAGAAGAAGGCCGAAGCGTACAATGGCCGAAACGTGAATATGACAATAAAGATGAAGACATCAGTCCGAACAATGTAAGTAGTTACAGTACCTCATGTCAGAAATATAGACAGATGTCTTTCGTTAAATATAACAAACAAGGATAATTCAATTTTTTTTATTTAGTTTTTCCAGCGTTCTTACATTTTTTTCAGTTTGGTGGCAATAAAATTTTCCATATTGACCATTGTCCAAAGTGCTTTCGGCCACTACTTTAGCCATTTTCAAGAGGCTTGTTTTAGGTATTGTCAATTTCTCTTCATGTTTTGACTTTAAAATGTATTTTATTTTTGTGTTATTTTCAATACTAGTAGAAGCGTTTATTCCGAGTGTTCGCGTGTTGAGCGAGGCTGGAATTCGAAAGAGCGTCTTTCTGTTTTTTAAAAATACTTTTAACTCTCCATTCCCACTGTTAAATAAGGTGATGTTGATTGATAGTGCGATAGAGAGATGTTTAATATACTGTGCCTCTATTATAGCGAGATGTCTCCGGTAATGTAATTTACATATAATTTTAGTGTTTGCGACCTGAATTTCTTCTTAAGGGTTCTTGTAAATTGTGGGAAGATAGATGTTTTTTTATAGCACTTTGATCTGATAAGTGACAAGTGAAGCATCTACTCAAGGAGGTGGTATTATGTCTGATATAAGTAATAGAGTTGTGGTGAGAATCACAGTCTTGTACTGGGCAAGGAAATTGATACACTGTATTGGTAATCGCTAGATGTAGTTAATTTGGTTATTGACAAATTTTGCGGTTTTCCATTTTCTGTAATATATATCTACGTAATTATTTTAGAAGAACAAAATCTACATTGGCGAAACAAAAACGTAACTCAGGTTAGCCGACTGGACGCTTGATGTTTACTTTAACTGTATCGTTTTAGAAATTAGATTTTGACTAATTTCGACTCAGTCATTTATAAAACAGAAGATGTCTGTGTGTGTGTGTGTGTCTGTCTGTGTGTGTATGCTATTTATGCATGTTCACATTTGTCGGCCGATTTCGATGAAATTGTACACACAGTTTACCAAGGTAGGTCATGACCAACTTTTCAATATCCAGGCCCCCGGGGTTTGGCAAACATTGACATTGGTTTCGCACAAAAAATTGCAAAAATACTGTAAAAAAAAAATCAGGTTTTGCGTACTACTTAAATAAAAACTTGAATAACTTCCTTTTTTTTATCTGATTTTCTTCAAACATGTCGCAAAAGATTTGCCATCATGGAAGGAATAAGATAATGTGGTTTTAGTCCTGCTTGCTTCCCCGTGTATAACGAAAAACCGTTCGGAAAGCATATTTTTCGGCCATAAATCCCTGGTTTTTCAACTAATGCTTTCCAAATTATGACATGTAAATTACATATGACATAGAAATTGTTTTGCGTGAATGTTTGGTTAAGATTATTTCAGTTAAGTGGACGAAATCTGCGACAAACTATGTCCAGAATCGCCTTTTGCCATTTAGCCAATAGTTTCTTCATATGATTCCATCCTAAATTGGCATTCGAACAACCTTTGACGTAAAGATCGTTTGAGAAGGATTATTCAAGCGTTAAGAGGGGAAAATTCCCGAAGAACATCTTATTAACCCCCACAGCTTTACAGTAAACGTGCGAAGAAGCAGGGGCGTTCATGTGTTTGCACTTGCAGATGAATCAAGCTCTGACGCTTCATCACTGTTTTTGTTTGATTATTAGATTTGTGAACAACGCCATACTATTTGAAAGCTATTACGGCCATAGGAAATCTACCGAATATCTAAAACATTGAAACAATTTCACCCCGAGCAACGACCACGCAAGGTTTTATCGATGGGATTCCTTTATTAAGAACAATCAAACACTTGCGAAGGACATACGTAAAAAAGATGAGTGGGGGTGACTTATAATACCAACGGATGATGCATGAAAGTGTGGACGTACGCAGACATTTCTAAACAGGGAGTGAGGGTATACAGAGGGTGAGGGGGGTATACAATTGCAGCCATGTACACTGGGCAACGCCGGATACCTCGGCTAGTGCATATATATTATTTCTTTTATCACACAAGTGACAATATATATTGTCACATGTGCGATAAAAGAAATTATATATATATATATATATATATATATATATATATATATATAGTGTAACCCGGATATAAAAGTGTTGTCGGGACCGGATAATAAGTCTCTTATATCCGGGTTTATCTTATATCCGGGTTTGGTCTATTTTGTTTTATTAACACAGGCTCTAATTTGGGACCAGAGAAAATCTCTCTTTTATCCGGGTTTCTCTTATATCCGGGTTACACTGTATATACTAATATTATAGCATCATCCACTTGCAAAAAAGGCTAAAAATAATGGAAGCCTTACTAATAAAAAAAAACAAACCAACACTTAATAATATTAACTTTGAACATGGACATAATATCTTGACCGTGTTTTGAAACAAAAAAAAAATGAATCACTTTATAAAACATACATATAACAAACTATTTCTATTTCTAATTCTAACAGTTGAAATATAATCCTTGAAAATGGCTAAATGTATAGCCGAAAGCGCTCGGATAAAAAGAACATTCGGACAGTTTTTATATAATTTATCCTCTGAAAAGAAAAACTTTATTAGATCGCACGAGAAATTATATAAAAAACTAAATAAAAGCACCTTGTCAGTCGTTTTTAATGAAATGTGCATGAAAGAAGGATTGCTGCCTAAATACACACACACACACACACACACACACACACACACACACATATATATATATATATATATATATATATATATATATATATATATATATATATATATATATATATATCATACAATCGGAATTAAAATACCATTACGACATAATGGTATCTTAATTCCGATTGCATGAAATATATTGCTGTTTATTATAAAAACATTGAGCTTCATGTGTGAATAAGTTTTAATAATTAATATTTTATATTGTGTTAATAGGATTCACTTGGATTATATACCAACGGATTACTACCTATATATATGAAGAAATAATATATATATATATATATATATATATATATATATATATATATATATATATATATATATAGGGTGACCCCCAAAAAACGGGAATGTTTAAAGTAGTATTACCAGACATGAGCAAGTGGCAACACTGTGAGACAGTGACCATGAGCAAGTAAACATTTCGCCATTTTAGTAAAGAGAATGAAATTCACAGTATCCCAGCTGAGATGTTGCAGCAGTCAATGAGGAATCTCAACAGCAGATTTCAAGAATGCATCGGAAAACTGACGAAAGGGGTCTTGTTTCATTAGGACAACGCTTCAGCACACACATGCCCTTGGTTACAATGGCTGCTCTGCGAGACTATGGCTTTGAATTGGCTATATATATATATATATATATATATATATATATATGAATTTATCGGAATATTCTGTGACTGTATATGTTATGATTATTCTGTTCAGCGGGAATGTGCGCCTCTAACGCCCACTGTTGTCAAGTCGACTGAATCAATCTGCCAATAATCTTCGTGCTATCGAAAGGTGTTCAATTATCACGCTAAATTTAGTAACGTTTTATTGAAACGGCTCTTCAATCTTTACGATTGCGGTAAAATTTGAGTAACGTACCTGCACCCAAATCTGCATGAAGTTTATCAAATCTGCCATCAAGATCCTCGAAATGCTAATATTTTCTTAAAGTAGAACCCAAAGTAAAGTATTCCTTATTCCAAAGTATTTCTTAAAGTAGAAGTTTGCTTTTTTCAGGTGGCGTTTCAAGGTCGGTCAAGTTTCGGTCCAAGATGATCAATTTTCACGGTTACCTATCACCAAGAAAAGCTTAAAGATATAGGAGCAAAATTTGTGAATTCCTCGACGTGACCCATTGCCAAAAAATCTATATTATTTAATGGTTTAATAAACTGAACTTACCGACAAAACTGCAGCCTGATACGTAGATATTTGTTGTATTTTGTACTATATTTTAATTGTATTATGAATTTTCAAATCATAAGTATGAAGATTTCTTATTCTCCACCTATATGCTGTGTCCCTTCAGGACATGGACGGTACTGTTCTGCTATCCGGTTACAGAATCTCAGTAGGTAGGTTACTAGCTGTTTCTCACTGTTCCTCTAACCTTTAGTATGCTCTGAGAGTGCTAAATTTACCAAATCTTCTTTCCTCGTTAAAGAAATTTCAAATGTCAGTGTTTCAGCGTAATATGACCGTATTCCTTGAGAATAAGAGAGCCGTAAAACATAAGTTTCAATAGAAATTCATACCATTATTCTCAAAACTTTCCCTGAAACTGATAAGGTACTTAGTGCTCTAAGCCAGTGTTTTCAACCAGCGCCCCCTTTGGGCACAAACTTTTTTGTCAACGCCCCTCCCTATCAAATTAAATTTCGAATATTATACTGAATTCATATTTCATAGCAAGATAACACTTAGGTATTAGTGCAAAATAATTTTAATATTGTTTTCATTTCTATTATAAATGCCAATGATTAAATGCTGAAATAACAATTTTTATTTGATAGCTTACCTCAATGTTTTCAATGCGATGGTTGATTTTGATGTTTATTGGCTAAGGCCCTTACTCTAGGTTCCATGCTGCTTAGAAGTAATCGTAGATCTCGTTGTTTTATAATTTGCAGAAGAAACTGTGTAACTGCATTGACACCACATTAGGTTTTGTTTGGTTTATTTTGTTTTACGGCATATCAACCTCAATGGATTATTTAATGACGACAAGATTTTTAGGATAGGTTCGTATGAATGGAATATGAATTCTTTGTAAGAAATCAGTTTGTAGATCAAGTTCCATTGACGTATTTTTGTAAAGAGAGTTTTGTGAAGAGTTCTGAGAGTATTGCTGGTAATTTTTTTCCAAAATGTATTGCTGGTAATTTTCTTGTCAAAAAAGTAATGCAGGTAATTTTTAAAAATATTGCGGGTAATATATTTTTTTCAAAAACCTATTGCTGGTAATACATTTTTTTCAAAACTGTATTACTTGTATTTTTACTATAAAAAAATCTATTTTTATACTCTCATAATGTTTTGACTCCAGTTTGGGGGTTAACTATTTACCCGTAGCAGGGACTCTAACTGGTGGTACCACCACGGGTCAGGGTGGACCTGGGAACAACAGCAGTTAAGAGGTGCTTCCACGCTCCTCAAAACCTCTCGATCAGAGACCTTGCTACCGGATGTAGTTTATTGTCATACCCAGGAAACAGCCATATAGGAACTTGGAAAAGCAATGAAGAAAAAAGTTTGATAGCTTCCTACAGCTTTAGATATCTTTCAGAAATTTCCTTTTCTAGCCAATATTTAATAATTTTTGAAAATAAAGGGATAAATGCCCACCGTCCCCTGAGTATGCTATCCCCGCCCCCCCTCCCAGTGAAATAAAAACTTCCAGTGTCCTCTTTCAACATAATAGAGCCCACCGGGGGGGGGGCTCTAGAATGCAAACTGAGAAACATTGCTCTAAGCATCCAATAGGTTTTGATAAGGTAATCGTAAAGGTGTGTGAATAGCGTACTGGAATCGGCAAAGCTACAAATTCCAACTGAGTCTGACGTGTTCCCTTTGCACAAAATTCTTGGGAACGTAATGAATAGGTTTCTTCTCTCCGCCCCAAGCAGTGACTGAAATATTAAGGCAAACTCGGTTTAAGAGAAGGACAATTCTGAATTCAAAACAGCGGCGAAGGAAAAGGGAAACGTCTCCACTACATTTCACAAAAAGTCATTGCAATTCACAGGCAAAGGTATGTGGAGTGCCATGATCGCAAACATTCTATCACATTAAAAAATGGTAATAACGTAAGATTAAACGATATTATTTGGAAGAACGCAATATTAATTAGCACATGCAACCACAGGTCCATTTATAGTAGAATCCCTGACAACTGGACTAAGGTCTTCCGGATATGAGGAATTGGTTACAAAGTCCGGATATGAGGGGTTATATTTAGATTAAAATAAAAGAACTGAAATCAGGTTTAACATTTATTTTCATTGTTTTATAGCAACAAAAAAAGCTAATGGTGAGTGAAATATAACGGAATTGATTTTAAAGAAAAATAAATAAATTATGTAATGTTAATGAAAATTAATTAAATTATGCCACGTATGCAAAACAAATAATGTAACGAGGATTTTTTAATCGCTGTTGCATGATGATTCTTTCTCTTCTAATGTCATTCTCAACTTTTCTGCATTTCGTTTTGCTTTTGTTCTTGAAATTTTTTTAAGCGACAGACACTTTTTAACTCTGCGTGCCTTATTGCAATCGTCATAGCTGAATGCTGGCTTTCTTTCCATAAAACCGACAACCTTTTCAATAGCTTTTTCAATTTCAGTCCACGTTTCATCACAATCATGCATCTCGTCGTTATCTTGTTGCAGATGCATCTCGTTGTCATCACTTCCTCTTATTCCCATCTTCTTTTGCACCAATACAAGGGTGAAATAAGCATAAGCAATTATCCAAAGTAAACTTCCTGAAAAACAGAAATTTCAGATCAGTTATATATCACTCAAATAGTTCAAATATACTCGTCAAAATCATGTCCGGATATGCGGGATTCCGGATATGAGGCACTCCGGATATGAGTCATTCCGGATATGAGAGATTCTACTGTATAATGATTTTACTACCTTTAGCGAAGTACACTTTCTTTATCGTTCGCGCTCCTTAATAATGCTTCTTTTTATTTTTTTCTTATTCTTTCACACTAAGTAAGCTCTTGTGTCTTAGTGGCTTTACTACCTTGCTTGGGGTGAAATGATTTAAAAAAAACTAGAATGCAAACATCTATAACGTCAACCCTTGATATTCCACATTGTCGCTTATTCCAATTTCCCCGTGATTTAGTTTTCATTCCAATGCACTGAGTCATGCAACTTTTTTTTTTATACTTTTATTAAGGAACGGTTCCAAAAAGATTGATGTCACGTATACATTGACGTCACGTCCAAGCTCAGGGAAATTGTTAAAAGAAACTGAAATTAGAAATATTCTCATTTAATCAATAAGTAAACTTATTGCAATTACATCGTCACATATCAAAGAAAAAAGCTGACGAGCTGCATATTAATTGCAATAAATTCATTATTTTATGGTTACATAAAATTATTTTTTCTTTCTGCTTAACTTATTTTTACAATCAAAACGACTTCGTTCGTATTTCTAAGAGACCCACAATTAATATTTCGTGTGAGGATAAATAATATGTTAACCTGAAACCCACTGACAGAATTGGGAATAAAGTTTTCAGTTCCCAACAATACTAAAGGTGGATGAGAAAATGAAATTGTCGATACGGCAAATAACAGTGGTAAACTTTTATATAATAAAAATCAAACTATAACGAAGAAACATCTGACTACAAATATGTATGAAAAGGTTTTGGAAAATGTTATTGACAGTGCACAGTATCAAGTTTGGCTTTAGGCCAGTTAAAAAGAGTATGTATGTGTGAATGAGTTAGTATAAGCCGATAAGAAAAAGGGAAATTTGCTCATGTATATACGTTCAGAAGAAGAGGAAGAGTGCCAGTCGAATAGTAGCTGCTGTCTCTGATGTCTGTATCTGGAGATTTGTGAGTAGCGGATCTGAAGTATTTCTTTGAAGTCATTGCAGTACCAAGTGGGTCTTTTGAAGGCGAGTAAATTTACCGTTGACTTCTCCAGTTCCCGTCTCTCTTTTTAGTTGTTTTTTGGAATGACTACTGGCTCACATGCTTGATTAGGGTTTTTGAAAACTAGATTGAACCATTTCGTTAGTCAATTATTCTGTCTAAACGAACACGTGATGTGTTCTCTACTATGTGCACCGGGTTCAGACCGGCTCAAGTTAAACTTTTTATGAAATTTCGAGAAAGTCTTTTTTTAGCGCTTATGTTATATTAATTATAAGGACAAATCCTCATGATATTTCTTCTTTTTCTTTTTTTTTGGTTAAACAAGACCCTCAGTTACAGAAAACATCTCATAAAAACACCCACGTCCGTGTTAAAAAATGCTTTTCTGCGATATTTTAAACAAAAATAAGTAATATTTGTATCAAATCAAATTAATTAAACTTTAAATCAGCTAATCTTCTTTTAATAAAACTTCAGAAAAATATATTTTTTTATCAATATGGACGATTTTAACGTTTTTACTGATAACAAATAAATTATGCCAATCAATTTAAATTCATTTTGTATTTCAAAATATTTTGATTAAATTTATTCATTTTAAACCTTAGGTATCGCTTTTATTTGGAGTTAACCTAAATAAGAGAAATGTTGTGGTGATATAATTGAAGTTGTCCTTCACAATGACAATTCGATTATAGAACGATTTTGTTGTTGTTTCTCTGCCAAAAGACGTTTGCATCGGACCTCAAAAAATAGTCACCGGAGCTAAAGTAGTAAAGACGCCGGATGTTTACCAGACAAAGAGGCACCAACTATTGATGCTCGTGGTCTTGCTACGGTTTCACTGTCGACACATTCATTACCATTAGACACTGCAACATTTCTCAACTCTAAAGTCAGTCCGTGCAAAAGCTCTAACCTTAATTAAAAATATTTAATATGTTCATGACCTAATTATCTTCTTTATCTCTTAACAACCATTTTTAATCTGCTGACTTTTATAACTTTCTTCTTTCTGGCCTTTATGGAGAATAAATAAATAAATAGCCTTAACATCCGGGCAACATCTTTTTTTCGCCATTAAAGAGTATATTTTCTTTCCGAGATTTTAATTAACCCCATTTTTTTTTTTTTTGTTAATAAAAAACGATAGAGTAACATTATGTCCTGCCAAACACCTTCACACCTCTACCCGACTCTATCTAGGACAGTTGATGACGTCTTTAAGTGACATAAATTATCACGATAGACGATAATTAATTTTTATCTTTAGTAATTTTGAATCAATTTTATGTGTGCTTCACGATCTGAGACTCTTGTCTAAATTCTAATTTGATTAGACTTTAAAATTCATAAAAGAACATTGATTCCAAACCACTGAAAAGAACCTTTCTTTGTAATTACCGCGAAATAAATAAATAATAAAAACATAAAAATGGGAGGCACGGTGGAATAATGGATAGCGACTCGAATCCATTACATTCACTTACTTGGGAAAGATATGAATCCTCTTCTTCTCCCCCCAGCTATGGGTAAATATAGGACAGACCGGGTTCTATAGCCTTGGATGGCAACTGGTCTACCGCAAAAAGAAATGGCAACTTACTGCTGGAAAAAAATCTGCCTCGTCAGTCATGTATCGAAAGATACATGATTGCCTAAGCGAGTATTACGCATGGCACATAACTGACTGAATAAAAACTCTTCGTCTTCATTTTATAGTCAGCTTTTAGCTCCTCATTTTAAACGCGCTGTTTGTCTAGCAGTGTTTCGCAAATAGTGGGGCACGCCTCATATGTGCGCGGAAGAGGATAGCAAATGATGTAGAATGATTGAAAAACAGTCAAAGAATTAGAAATAATTTCAAAATATTCCTATGCCAAAAATAAATATGATTTCAAAATTTAAAATATTATTATGTGTTGAGATCAATAAAACATCCTTCATCGCCACTGTTGAGATGTTGAGTGTTTCCACGTGAGTATATGGTAATAACGAACAAACACAGTCGTAGGGAAAAATACTGGTATATTCAGAGAGGTATTTACATCAGAGAGATTAGTAGTAGAACGAACGTAGGTTAGTAGTAACAATAAGTAATAGTAATAAAGTCCAACGGTATCTTCCGGTCGAGTAACTGATCACTACAGAAGTCTCACTCTGCACTGCACTACACTGCTACACTACTCACAGTCTCTAGAACTACTGTTCTATTTATAATCATAGGATCAGTCTATTGTGGTTGTGAAGGTGGGTGCGCCCCAACATTATGGGTTACTTGTAATTGCATGCATGAGTCCCAGTATAAATAGTTATAAATAATTATTGATTTTTTTTATCATTGTGATATTTTTGCATTATATCAAGTATTAATAATATAGTAACTTGGATCAGCAAATTGGAGAAGAGAGTTATTAATGATAATGCTCTGACTTCGAATCTGTAGTTATCTCCCTTTAATCTTCTCACTGGTTTTTTTTTCTTTTTTTTTAATATACTTTTTATCACATAAAATTTGGTGAGGCGCTAGCAAATTTTAATTCCTAAAATGCGACCCATAGAAAAAAAACACATTGTGGAATTACTAGAGCCAGTTAACCGTTATTAAACATAGTAGAGTGTTGACCGTCATATGATAGTGTCCTATGTCTTTTTGCCATTTTAGCTGAGCGGAGTTTAGCGTTCCGACCATGAGAGCCAGTTTTAAAGTTCACCCTGGTTGATTTGTCAAGGAGATGACTTCATAATATCGGCCTAGCGAGACAACGCCATCGTAGGGAAGTTCCTGAAAAACGTAAATGTCAAAGAGGCACCAACTATTGAAGCATAAATAAACAAGCCATGAGAGTGAAATTGAGTAAACAAAATTGTTTGATAGCGGTGGACGATTATGCTAACTAACACGCAGTGTAGTTGCGTGGGCGGGGCCAAAGGGGTGATTACTCCGAGTGCTTAAAACCCACCCTACACCACCGCTAAAATACCAAAGTCCGCGTAGCATTCTTTTTCTTTTTCTTCTAAGTGCCGTGTCTCTTCTAAACGTTAGCTCTCCACAATCCCTTGCCTTTTGTAAGCTCTTAATAAATCTCAACAAATGAACAGTCGTAACAGATCTAGCAAGACAAGCTTGCTAACTATTGAAATGCCCGTCGAAATGCCCAAATAATTTAGATGTCGCACAAGGCCAAATATGTGGAGCACCCATGAAGATCAAACTCACTAGTCACTCGTAATAGATTTAGCGAGAAGTTGAAGTGCCCAACGAATTTAGATGTGGCACAAGACAGAAAGTGTTGATCACCCAGTGGGGATCGGACTCACTACTCAGTCGTAATAGATCAGACTCCCAATAGGATGTTTCTCCGATACAAGCTTGCTAACCATTACACCACGTTGAAATTCCTAAATAAATTAGATGTAGCACAAGGCACCCAGTTAGGATCGAATTCCCTACATAGCCGTAATAGATGTAGCGAGACAAGCTTGCTAACTAACCCGCCACATCGAAGTGCTCACAATGACAATGGTTAAATACGTTTAAAAGTACGAACAAATCTGTAAATTGCTTATCGGAGGATTGCATTCCGTATTTAACTCGAAACTTGACTGAATCACATTTTTTAAGAAGGGTTACGAAAAAAAAAATAAAGAAGTAAGCCTCTTTGTTAAGTTTACTTTGACGTTTCATTGGAAAGAAGTCCGGCGTGTTGATGCCAGCAAAGTTACGAGCGAAGATCATAGGGAACAACGCTGCCAAATGTATTTGTCACATCAACAATTGCAAATTGGGTTGATCGCGGGAGGAGATCTTGTAAAGTCAGTGGGGCATCATTTTGGGCGACTACAGACTTTACATATCACCGTGGCTGGCGTGGAGCAAATTTTGTACGCGACCAGTTACTCATTTGGCTGCTGACAGATGAAGTTACAACGCTAATGGGAAAGGAAAAAGGAAAACACTTTACAGGTCACATGTGAAGATTTTATGAGAGATGAAGCAAGGATGAAGAATTTTTTGTCATTCTGTTTGAGTGATATGTCGCCAGTATTCGTGCCCAACCTAAAAAATATCAAACATCAGAACTCCCCCAAACAAAACAACCCCCCCCCCCAAAAAAAACAGCAAAAGCTTTTACATTGACGGTTACAACTTCTTTGGTTGTAAATGTATGCATCTCCCTCTCTCTCTCTCTCTCTCAATATATATATTTATATATATATATATATATATATATATATATATATATATATATATATATATATATATAGATAGATAGATAGATAGATAGATAAATAGATAATAGCTGGCCACTCGTATTCGAGGATACACGTTTACAAGAGCAGCTAGCCAATCCCTAATTCAGGCGCTCACTCAGGCACATTTGTATTTGTTCAACACCCACAGGGCCAACCTGTGGTTTAAACAGTTAGTTACAGTCTCTGGGAGAGAGCGTGTTATTTAGCGTGATCAACAATCTGAACAAGTCCAGCACACTCAAACCCTCGGTCACGATGACCTGTGACTTCGTGCTAGCACAGCTATCAAGTGTCCCCCAAGTGTTCCGTCTACCCAATTTCACTCTCAAGGCTTGGGTCAACCGGTGGTATGATTTTCAGGCGCTTTCCAAAGGTGCTGCACGCTGAGATCGTCACCCTCCAGACCGATAACATCAGGAAGTCTCCTTCCTGACAAATCAACCGTGGGTCTCATGGTCAGAAAGCGAACGTTCTAACCACTAATAAATAATGTCAGATAAAAATCCATTGATTTCTTACACACACACACACACACACACACAGATAGATAGATAGATAGATAGATAGATAGATAGATAGATAGATAGATAGATATCAAATATGTGGTGCAGTTCAATTTATATTACAATGAATCAGTCATATATATGCGTGTTAAATTTGTACTTGTTTAATTTTAACATATACCCTGGATTTTCCTTTGCTCACTAGCATGCATTCTCTGTTCCTGCAGTTAATTGTTAGTCCTTTCTTTTTTGATTTCCTCGCCTATCTTCTGTAAAAGTTCCTTTAGATTTTTTTTCTAAGTCGACCATTAACATAAAGCCACATGTTGTTAAGTTTATGTTATATTTAACCCACTTTCAGCGGTTTTTATAAAGTATGAACGTTACATGTAGATACTGATAATTTTCAGGAAACTGGAAATTTTCAAGGGAGAACTGAAAGATTGCAGATAGATGATAGCATCAAACAGCTAGGCTTTTCACTGTTTCTCAAAACTTGAATTAAATCAAAACTACATTCCATCGCTGCTGATCAGACCCCGAACTACCGCCAGTCACGACGAACGGATGTCCCCTCGAGGAGGCCCCGTGCCTTGAGAGGATATTGAACCTCAAGCTCACACCTGACCTCAAGTGGAACTCTTATATACGATCCATCGCTAAAGATGCAAGTAAAATGATCAGTTCCCTGTAATACCTGACTCCTCAGGCTATCTTCTACCTTTACTGCTTACTGCTTTATCGCTACTGCCATGGAAAGTCCTCGGATGAACCACATTCCATGGTTCCGCCAGGTCGAACCTTCACGGCTAGGACCCGCCATGCCACTTACATAGTAGCAAACCACTCCCATTCCTGCTGTATTCAATCGGACAGAAGTAAGTCCAACTCAAACAGCTTTTTCCTGTGAGCCACTGCCCTGTGGAACAGACTCCCAAGAGGATGTTTCTCCGATCAATACAATCTTAACCTGTTCAAGTGTAGAGGTAACCGTTATCTTCCTCTCCTATCCACATAAATGACTCCATAACGTAACCCTCTACTTTGAGTGGTCCCCGGGCCTTGTACAAGGTGAACCTTACTGTATAAAAAAAGTTTCAGAATAGAATCAAGAATCTTTAAGATATACCTGATATAGCACCCCCCTCTCAACACGCACACACACACAATACACTCTTTTAATATATTACTTAGTCACCCCCACACTTTTACATCTCAGTCCCCACACCCACACTTTTAACACCTGATTTAGCCCCCCCCCCTCACGCACACACACGCACACAGTAGCGCCAAACATCGGAAGTAAGTTCTGGACAGACGCTGCCGAAATATAGACTGCAGGTTTTTGCTCCATACACCTCGTGCGGGCTTACGTCCATATCGCGTTGAAACGCCGGTTCATGTTCGATCATCGAAGTTAAGCAACGTCATACCTTGTCAGTACCTAGATGAGTGACCGCTTGGGAATATCAAGTGCTGTAAGTTTGGATGTGCGGCTGGTGTAATGAATGGCGAAAATACACTTGGGAAATGTATGAATACATCTTTTTCTACCTCCAGCTATGGGTTAATTAGTAGAAATTGTATCAGTAAAAATCATTATCTCCAAAAAATTCTTACACTCTAAAAATATTTTCTGGCTTTAAATAACCTTCAAAAGATTGAAAAGCCGTAAAAAAAATAAATTGTACACATAGTGCAATTGCACCAAAACTTTGAAATCTATGTAAAAAATATAAACAAAGAAAAGTAGATAAATGCGTATACCAAATGACTAATACAGGTTGAAAGATTTGTTAAAATGATATCGCACTCCCCTCTACGTAATTCCTCCTGAACATTTACTTCCCCCTTGAGAATTCATAGCACCACAAGAGGTTGTTGCCGCCTACATTGAAAATCATTGGTCGAAATGACTTTGTTGCGCTCAAAGCCAGAACACAATAGAAAAAGTATTACCGTTATGTAGGCGTGTCGTGACATCTAATCCCTCTTCTAGTAATTTACTAAACTTAGCTCAGTTTAGCACAATAATGGGCACCCCGTGAGGAGCAAACTCTCTAATTAGTCGTAATGATCGATGAAACCTGTTTCCTAATCATTAAACCACGACCCAGCACCCTTTAATTTCAGATATTTTACCCTGAGAATATGAGCCCCGATTTTGGTCAGTATAAAAATAGTGTTACGAAAATTGTTAAAAACTTAATTCGCTTAAGAGGTAGGCATTTGAAATAAGTGTCTTTTAACGTAACATTTTTTTCTTTTTACTTTAATTTTATTTAAGGTTTTACGTAATTCGTTAGGTTTGCTACATGCCACAGACCGTCGTTCGAATCCAGGTAAAAGACAGGGTTACGAATGCCGATTTTCAAGACAAGTTCTGCCTGCTTGGAAAATTAGCGCAACATAAACTTCCTTCCACCATTTAAAAGCTAAACTGAGTTCATTTCTGGAGTCAGCTTATGAAGTTAAAATAGTTGCCTATTTGAATGCTGATTTTCAAGACGGGCATTCTCTTTTCATTATGAAAGATTGGCGCAACACAATTTTCATTTTACTTCGTTCCTACGGTAAACTAAGCTTACTAGATTTTTATACTCAGTTAAGGAATGGCCTGCTTATTTCCTACCGAAAGGGCCAGAATGTTGAATGATTATTGCATAGGATGTCAGGCCATAATCACGTGGGCGATGGAAATAACATAATACTCTCACCACTCTATTTAGCCTTGTGCCAGACTAAACTAAGCTTGGCAAATACCAGGAACTTGTAAAAGACGAAGAATCACATTTGGAATAGCCAATCATTATCATCAGTTCAATGACCGGGTGTGGTCGTCAGCTTGCTGCACATCTAAGCACCTGGCCTGTTTCCTTCAGATATCTGGGTTGAAAGCCGGTGAGATTTATTTATGTGTAACGTATCTTGGGTAAGTAGAGCTGACGGAGTATATCTCTTTCCAGATCAGGTCTCAACCGATGTCCTCTAATTTTGAAGGCTTGGCTTTGTCACAGACACGTGGCTGGTGATTCTATTGTAGGAACCTTCGTCCGGGTCATTGACTTCAGTCTTAGAAGCATACATTGCTCTAAGGCCCAGTACTACCCCATTGTATTAGATAGTCGTTGATCCTACAAGAAGGTTTATCCACCCTTTGACAGGTCTTATTTTTAATCCTGTTGGGTATCTAACCACTCTCTTCTCATGGTGTGGGAACCATTTTAGTCGCCGATGACCTGGCTATGTCGTATCAGTAAAGTGATTTGACATAAATAGCTAATTCCACGATGTAAATATAAAATGTCTAATTCATTTTTATTTATGTCTTCAATGCAAGTAACCGGTTTGATGGCTGAGATATTTACGGATTTTACGCTGATCTCAGAGGTTGAAGTCAGGCTTTCGAATGTTGATTTGCAATGTTGTGCAAAACTGGTTAAACACAATATTTCACTTTCCTTTTAATTTGTTCGAATTCCTTAATAATAGCTATTTGCCAAATTTAGCTTAGTTTGAATATAAGGCTCTAGTAAGGACCGAATTCACGACTCAAGTAATAAGGCGTGGAACCAGCACAAGTCATTTAATGTGTGCAAAAATTCCCAGGGGACACTTATTTATTTATTATTTGAAAACTAGTGATAGTAACAAAATACAGGGTATCCCCTAAAAAGTGACATCATTTAAAATCTCTATCTATTTGTCTCTCATATGTAGTCAAACGTTATTATAGTGGATACTCGTATTTGAAATAGACGCCTTATTTTAATTTTAAACAGAGTAATATATATATATATATATATATATATATATATATATATATATATATATATATATATATATATGTGTGTGTGTGTGTGTGTGTGTGTGCGTGTGTGTGTGTGTTATGTATACTTACTACAAACGTTATTTTTAGTGAGTACATGTGTTTGAGTTAACGTGTTTTTATTTTCTAAAACAGCGAATTTAACATCAACCGGCCTATATCGAGAAGTTCTACTAAAGAAAAATGTGCCTCTCGACAGGAATCGAACCTATATCCTTTTTAATAATCAGTAAAACCACTCCTATAGCCGAAGCGTGCCGTTACTAATCTAGTTACTGTTGGAGTTTTGGGGTACCCTGGTGTACTATATTTATTTTGTAAAATTACAAAATTTTGGCACAAGGCCGAAGGGGAAGTGGGGAGAGGCTGGTCTTACTCTCGCTTTCCTATTCCTAGTTAACCGCAATCATGACCCATTCATCCATTACAATTACCCATTCACCACAAAAACTCATCCATCACCTCACAATCCTGCACACACCACAATACCACATATTCACAGGGGTCCAACAAAAACACCCCACGGCGTAAAAATTTGTAATATTCATATATATATATATAATTAAAAATCCAATGAAACATGAAGTGATGGGGAGGGGAGATGAACCCAAACAAAAACTCAAAAATTCAACCAAAGATAAAACAAAATCAAAGCAATGTTAGTAGGAACCGTCCACCCCTCAAAATAATAAGAGTGGCCGCTGTAGTCTATCGATAGATAAAATCAAGAAGCACACTCTCTAACGGAATGGGGATGGGAAAAAATGGAATGGGGAAATCAAAGGCTGACTCCGCCCAGATGAAAAAGGGGGACAAAACAAACTGGGGAGATTGGGAGTCTCGACATGAATCATAACAGAAGGAAAGCCGGAAACAGGCCGGAAACAGGCCGGGAACAACACTCATTCACATTAACTAGGAACACAAAATAGTATCTAACCTAACCAAGAGGGGGTCCACAGGAAACCGCCCCGTTGCACTAAGGGGACTTAAAAAAGAAAATAAAGGCTAGCCCCGTCCTCACGAACCAGACTCGCCTCATTTACCCACCTTTCACTGAAATCTGTCGAAATCAAACGCTTTCGATCAGATCTGATTTTCACCTTAAGCTGATGCTTAAAGAAAACAATCAGATCCTGATACGAATAATGGTAATTAAGCAAGATCCCCTCCTTTCGCGACATACACAAGACCATTCTAGCCACGGCTAGCAACGTGAAAAACACCATCCGTTTTACCCCAGAGAACGGGGGCGACACATTGTCACACACGTACACGAGATCGATGAACACGAGCTGATCGGGAGCGAGACGAGCCGTCAACTCGCCGACATAATCCCAGAAAAGGCGCACCTGAGGGCAATGGTAGAAGGCGTGCGAAGCCGTTTCTTCTAAACCAAGGTCACACCGATGACAATCTGGCAAATCTGCCTCGCCCCATCTGAAAAGTACGTCATTGAGAGGTAGCACGTTCCGAATCAATCGCCACTAAGCGAAAACTCCAGGTTACTGAGATAATCCGCCGCTGGCGCCCAAGACCAGAAAGAGCGCAACTCTGATGCCGACAAGCCGAGCCGGCCACATAATTCATGATACAATAGTCTCCGACGCCAAGAGTCACTGGACCGAGGAAGGGCCTTCAAGGCCGCCCGACACTCACTGAAGAAACCCGACAACCATCCACAACCATGACGGCGCTTACCCTAAGATATGGGGGGAGTGATAGTAAGGCTAGGGAAGGCGTCCCTAACACTCGGCGCCAAAATCGAATTCTCCGTCAAAACTCGGCATAGGAATGCCAACCTTGAGGCATGGCGATAACTCGCCAGGTGTGGCAATACCAGCCGCCCATGACACGGACGCTGGTAACAAGCTTCTTCACGGACCCAATGCTTGCGACCACTCCAAAAGAGGGTGATCAACAAGCGCTCGATCGCCTTCATACGTTTCCGGTAAAGAGGAAGTACAGCCAAGCGGTAAAGAATGGGGGGCAAGACATAAGTGGCACACGCCTAAGCCCTACCCTTTAAGGACAACCCCCTTCGAAGCCAAGTCCGGACCGACGCTTCGACCTTTGCCTGTACTTCTGACCAATTCTTCTTCAGCCGGACTCCGGGCCCGAACCACACCCCAAGGATGCGGACGGGCCCATCAGTCCAGCTGAAGGATCCCGGAAGCGCGGCCCCCTTCCAGGCACCTAACCGCAAGCCGGGCGACTTGTCGCGGTTAATCTTGGCCCCTGTCACCTTCTCGTACCGTTCAAGCGCCTTCTGTACCACCTTAATGTCGCTGCGGCACGACACAAAGATGGATATGTCATCGGCGTACGCAGAAACCCTAGCTCGAGCACTACGAGGGAAAACGGCTATTCCGCGTAGGGCCGGACTGCACGCCCTGTCCCTCAGCCGGCGAAGGAAGGGCTCCAACGCCAAAGCGTAAAGTAAGGGCGATATTGGACACCCCTGTCGGACCGACCTAGTCAGCGCAAAGGCGCTCGACCGCCTTCCGTTCCCCTGTACCACAGCACTGGCGGTGCGATACAGGAGGCTAATCCACCTACAGAAGTCGGGTTCGAATCCGGCGGCCTGCAGGACAGCAGCCAGGTACTGATGGTCAACCCTGTCAAATGCCTTGGACTGATCCAAATTGATCAGCGCGGCTAGCTTGTCGTCTTTTACGCCCTCTATGATCGTGCTGATCAGATGCAGGCTGCTTTGAATTGTTCGTCCCCTCACAGCACAAGTCTGCTCAGGTCTCAACAAGCTCGCGACAAGTGACTGCAACCTCTCCGTCAGGATCTTGGCCAAAATCTTTAACTCTGTGTTTAGCAGAGTTATGGGCCTGTAATCATCTAAATCCCGCCCAACACCCTTGCCCTTCTTCAACAACGTGATCACACCCCTGGAAATCCAGTTAGTGATGGACCCCGACCGGAACCAGTTGTTGAACACCACTGCCAAAGTCGAGACAAAGATGTGCGACAGCCTCAAGTACATTTCGTAGGGCAGACCATCAATACCCGTAGACTTTCCTTCTGCCGACCTTCTTCAATGCTAAGTGGGCTTCGCCCTCTGTGATCTCACCCTCGCAGCTAGCTGCTTCAGTCGGCGAGAGCCGAAGAAAGTCAGCCAAATAGCTGCGAAAATCGTCGCCACTGAGATCAGGCTCCTTGGTAAAGCGGCTCTCGAAATGCCGCCGAACCGCCTCGCACATGTCCTTGGTCGACCTCAGAGAGCGCCCCTCCGGGGTAATGACCTCGCGAATGTATCGATCGGAATCTCGACGGATCTCTTCCTTGCGCAATTCAGCAGCCATATTCACCGCTTCGTTAGACATCTTGTTTAACTCTGTCTAACTATCTGACTCTGATAGCGCATGCTAGCCTCACGCTTCAGGGTCTGCCTAGCTACGGCTATCTCAAAGGGAATCCCCCCAGCCACCACCCGAGACAGACTATCCTCTAGAGCCTTCACCTTTTTAGCCTTATCTAGAGCGAGTCGTTGGCTATATTCAGTGGTAAAGGACCTAATCCTATCCTTAAGCCTCTCGCACCACTTATTCCCAATAACCGCCCCCACTAATTCCCGCTGCACTAATCTAATTATCTGTTGCTGAAAGTCCCGTTTTTTAAGCGACAGACACTTTTTAACTCTGGCTTTCTTTCCATAAAACCGACACCCTTTTCAATAGCTTTTTAAACTTCAGTCCAGATTTCATCACAATCATCCAGCTCGTCGCTATCTTGTTGCACATGTGTCCTCTTATTCCCATCATCTTTTGCACCAATACAAGCCATTAGGGTGAAATAAGCATAAGCAATTATCCAAATAAATTTCCTGAAAAACAGCAATTTCAAATCAGTTACATATCACCCAAATAGTTCAAATATACACATCAAAAACATGACCGGATATGCGGGATTCCAGATATCAGGAACTCCGGATATGAGGCACTCCGGTTATGCGGAATTCCGGATATGAGGCACTCCGGATATGAGGGATTCTACTGTACTTTGTTTAGCTTTTGAAATGCATCTTTCACGAGCGCAATGCGCGTTCGGATTTCGGCGTCACATTTTCCATCCTAGGTCTTCACTTGGTGCTTCAGGCTTGTACTAATCTGCTTAGTGAATATTTAGTGTGAGCAAAAGTTTCCAGCGTTTATAAAGGGTGTTCCAATAATTTTGGCCGATTAAGTTTTAGCGTCTAATGATTTTTTTTCTTTTTCTTTCAGATTTGGCGGACATTTGAGCGATATTATTTTTCACACATAATTGCCATGACTTAAATAACATGATCCAATAGAGAAATAAATAACTTTTCCCAATAACATTGAATTATTTACTGCTGACTTTGATCATTCTTTACCTTGAAAAATTTTTTAAAAATAAACATTCGACCTAGTTTTTACACATTTTGTTAAAATTTGAGATCATTTGAGCGAGAATTGGCTATGTTATTGGACTACAAGATGATGTCAGTTTTGGGGGGACACTCTGCATATTGATTTTATAAAGGGTGTTTCGTTAAGACGGATTATTTATAAGAATGTTTCATTAAGACAGATCAAAGTCAGCAGTAAATAAATCTGTGTTATTGGTGAAAATTTATTTATTTCTCTATTGGATCATGTTCTTTAAGTCATGGCAATTATGTGTGAAAAATAATATTGCCCATATGTCCGCCAAATCTGAAAGAAAAAGAATAAAATCATTAGACGCTTAAACTTAATTCACATTTAAAATCGGCCATTTATTGGAACACCCTTTATAAACGCTGGAAACTTTTGCTCACACTAAATATTCACTAAGCAGATTAGTACAAGTCTGAAGCACCAATTGAAGACCTAATTGTTAACTATTAATGGTTTAATCTACATATCAACTAAGTGTCCTTATGCTTAGCCTCGCCGTGATGTGATCATATATAATTCCTTTAGGATCTGTGTGATCATGGTTCTCCATAATTTCCTGTTCTTTGTAGCGCTTAGCAAAGTTTGTCTTTTTGTCAGCTTCCATAATCTCTGTTCTGCCAACCACAAGATCGTTAGCTAGGTTATGCGGTGCTTTCCTCTCTTCCCTCTTGCCTTCACTATGTCCTGCGAGTGTTAAATTTTCCAAGCCCTCTTTCCTCATTATGTGCCCTAGAAATTTCAGTCCATGGTATCCCTCTTGCCTTCACTATGTTCTGCGAGTGTCAAATTTTCCAAGTCCTCTTTCCTCATTATGTACCCTATAAATTTCAGCTGTTTCTTTCTGATGCTATGCATAAGTGTCCATTTTCTCTAAAACTTCGTTACTGCGCACATGTTCAGTCCATGGTATTCCCAACATCCTTCTGTAGGACCACATTTCTGTTGTTTCAAGCCTCGTTTCCATCTGGGATGAGATAGTCCAGTATTTACTGCCAAATAGGAGCACCAATATTACGTAAAAGTTCAATACTTTTTGTTTTCAATGAAATTTTCCTGTTTTCTTAATACTTTGCTTAATTTTCGGAAAACATCTTTCTGTTACAACACTTCCTAGATATTTAAATTTTCTGCATTAGTTTAATTTTGGTATCTACAATTTGTAATTCGCATTTTGGGCTGTTTTATTTGTCGACAATCATACATTCTGTCTTTTTACATTTGATGTTTAGTCCTTTCTTCTCGCTTTCCTTTACTATCTTCTGCAGGACTTCCTGTAGTTTCTTTTCTATGTTCACTATCAACACTAAAAATCTGAGATTTAATCATTTGGTCTGATTTTTACAAGTTGGTTAACCTGGGAATTTTCAGCACCTCTTCGAACTGTGTAGAGTGTTTCATTCTCACAAGCTGCTCCACATTTATGGCCTTATACCAAACTAATCTAGGCATACATCACTAAGATATTTCTGCTTGAATCTGTTGTTTGCTTTTAAAATCCCGTTTGCTGAAAAAAGATTAGGAGTAAAAAAAACCAAAAAAAAAAACCAACCAAAATGAATTTGCAATGCGTGGGAAACTTAAATAAAAATGACTTCGAGGTGAAAAGGTCTGAGAGTGAAACGGATTCTTTGTTGACCCTTGATTCCGGCCCAACATTTATCTGCCTCCTCATCTTTTTCATAATATAAACTTGCAACTATATAAACGAAATAATATATACCGGGTGTAACAGCAAAAATGTCCAAATCGTGTAACAGCAAAATTGTTCAATTGTTAGATTAAGATTTGAAACGTTGTATCTCAGAAACGATTAAAGATATATTACTGGAATTCTCCAAGGTTTTTATAACACTACTGAACTCTACTTGGAACGATAAGAATGTATTTATCTCTAAGTATGGTGATCCCTCTTCCTCTTGTGACCTCCTGATCCAGTTTTCCTCTCTACTCTTTTTAAAACTTATTCACCGTTCTCTTGATGGTTATTGAATGGGCTTTGAAGATGGAAGTATGAATGTTGCTACCATCACTGAAGGCCTGAATGATCTTTTCTTCTTACCATTGCTCAGTTGGGAAGACATACTGGGGTTCACACAAAACGATTTTAACCTGATCCCTTTCTAGCTGAATAAGTCAAAGGGTTTTTCAGTGATTCTTACGACAAATCTGTTTAAGCTTCAGGGTTCTCAAAATGTACGTCCTACACTTTCTATAACACATACCGTGTGTCGCGTCCTACACTTTCTATAATCCATACCGTGTGTCGCGTCCTACACTGTCTATAACCCATACCGTGTGTCGCGTCCTACACTTTCTATAATCCATACCGTGTGTCGCGTCCTACACTTTCTATAACACATACCGTGTGTCGCGTCCTACACTTTCTATAACCCATACCGTGTGTCGCGTCCTACACTTTCTATAACCAATACCGTGTGTCGCGTCCTACACTTTATATAACCCATACCGTGTGTCGCGTCCTACACTTTCTATAACCAATACCGTGTGTCGCGTCCTACACTTTCTATAACCCATACCGTGTGTCGCGTCCTACACTTTCTATAACCCATACCGTGTGTCGCGTCCTACACTTTCTATAACCAATACCGTGTGTCGCGTCCTACACTTTCTATAACCCATACCGTGTGTCGCGTCCTACACTTTCTATAACCCATACCGTGTGTCGCGTCCTACACTTTCTATAACCCATACCGTGTGTCGCGTCCTACACTTTCTATAACCCATACCGTGTGTCGCGTCCTACACTTTCTATAACCCATACCGTGTGTCGCGTCCTACACTTTCTATAACCAATACCGTGTGTCGCGTCCTACACTTTCTATAACCAATACCGTGTGTCGCGTCCTACACTTTCTATAACCCATACCGTGTGTCGCGTCCTACACTTTCTATAACCCATACCGTGTGTCGCGTCCTACACTTTCTATAACCAATACCGTGTGTCGCGTCCTACACTTTCTATAACCCATACCGTGTGTCGCGTCCTACACTTTCTATAACCCATACCGTGTGTCGCGTCCTACACTTTCTATAACCCATACCGTGTGTCGCGTCCTACACTTTCTATAACCAATACCGTGTGTCGCGTCCTACACTTTCTATAACCCATACCGTGTGTCGCGTCCTACACTTTCTATAACCCATACCGTGTGTCGCGTCCTGCACTTTCTATAACCAATACCGTGTGTCGCGTCCTACACTTTCTATAACCCATACCGTGTGTCGCGTCCTACACTTTCTATAACCAATACCGTGTGTCGCGTCCTACACTTTCTATAACCCATACCGTGTGTCGCGTCCTACACTTTCTATAACCCATACCGTGTGTCGCGTCCTACACTTTCTATAACCAATACCGTGTGTCGCGTCCTACACTTTCTATAACCAATACCGTGTGTCGCGTCCTACACTTTCTATAACCCATACCGTGTGTCGCGTCCTACACTTTCTATAACCCATACCGTGTGTCGCATCCTACACTTTCTATAATCCATACCGTGTGTCGCGTCCTACACTTTCTATAACCCATACCGTGTGTCGCGTCCTACACTTTCTATAACCCATACCGTGTGTCGCGTCCTACACTTTCTATAACCCATACCGTGTGTCGCGTCCTACACTTTCTATAACCCATACCGTGTGTCGCGTCCTACACTTTCTATAACCCATACCGTGTGTCGCGTCCTACACTTTCTATAACCAATATCGTGTGTCGCGTCCTACACTTTCTATAACCCATACCGTGTGTCGCGTCCTACACTTTCTATAACCCATACCGTGTGTCGCGTCCTACACTTTCTATAACCAATACCGTGTGTCGCGTCCTACACTTTCTATAACCAATACCGTGTATCGCGTCCTACACTTTCTATAACCCATACCGTGTGTCGCGTCCTACACTTTCTATAACCCATACCGTGTGTCGCGTCCTACACTTTCTATAACCCATACCGTGTGTCGCATCCTACACTTTCTATAATCCATACCGTGTGTCGCGTCCTACACTTTCTATAACCCATACCGTGTGTCGCGTCCTACACTTTCTATAACCCATACCGTGTGTCGCGTCCTACACTTTCTATAACCAATACCGTGTGTCGCGTCCTACACTTTCTATAACCCATACCGTGTGTCGCGTCCTACACTTTCTATAACCCATACCGTGTGTCGCGTCCTACACTTTCTATAACCCATACCGTGTGTCGCGTCCTACACTTTCTATAACCCATACCGTGTGTCGCGTCCTACACTTTCTATAACCCATACCGTGTGTCGCGTCCTACACTTTCTATAACCAATACCGTGTGTCGCGTCCTACACTTTCTATAACCCATACCGTGTGTCGCGTCCTACACTTTCTATAACCAATACCGTGTGTCGCGTCCTACACTTTCTATAACCCATACCGTGTGTCGCGTCCTACACTTTCTATAACACATACCGTGTGTCGCGTCCTACACTTTCTATAACCCAAACCGTGTGTCGCGTCCTACACTTTCTATAACACATACCGTGTGTCGCGTCCTACACTTTCTATAACCCATACCGTGTGTCGCGTCCTACACTTTCTATAACCCATACCGTGTGTCGCGTCCTACACTTTCTATAACCCATACCGTGTGTCGCGTCCTACACTTTCTATAACCCATACCGTGTGTCGCGTCCTACACTTTCTATAACCCATACCGTGTGTCGCGTCCTACACTTTCTATAACACATACCGTGTGTCGCGTCCTACACTTTCTATAACCCATACCGTGTGTCGCGTCCTACACTTTCTATAACACATACCGTGTGTCGCGTCCTACACTTTCTATAACCCATACCGTGTGTCGCGTCCTACACTTTCTATAACCCATACCGTGTGTCGCGTCCTACACTTTCTATAATCCATACCGTGTGTCGCGTCCTACACTTTCTATAACCCATACCGTGTGTCGCATCCTACACTTTCTATAATCCATACCGTGTGTCGCGTCCTACACTTTCTATAACCCATACCGTGTGTCGCGTCCTACACTTTCTATAACCCATACCGTGTGTCGCGTCCTACACTTTCTATAACCCATACCGTGTGTCGCGTCCTACACTTTCTATAACCCATACCGTGTGTCGCGTCCTACACTTTCTATAACCCATACCGTGTGTCGCGTCCTACACTTTCTATAACCAATACCGTGTGTCGCGTCCTACACTTTCTATAACCCATACCGTGTGTCGCGTCCTACACTTTCTATAACCCATACCGTGTGTCGCGTCCTACACTTTCTATAACCAATACCGTGTGTCGCGTCCTACACTTTATATAACCCATACCGTGTGTCGCGTCCTACACTTTCTATAACCAATACCGTGTGTCGCGTCCTACACTTTCTATAACCCATACCGTGTGTCGCGTCCTACACTTTCTATAACCCATACCGTGTGTCGCGTCCTACACTTTCTATAACCAATACCGTGTGTCGCGTCCTACACTTTCTATAACCCATACCGTGTGTCGCGTCCTACACTTTCTATAACCCATACCGTGTGTCGCGTCCTACACTTTCTATAACCAATACCGTGTGTCGCGTCCTACACTTTCTATAACCAATACCGTGTGTCGCGTCCTACACTTTCTATAACCCATACCGTGTGTCGCGTCCTACACTTTCTATAACCCATACCGTGTGTCGCATCCTACACTTTCTATAATCCATACCGTGTGTCGCGTCCTACACTTTCTATAACCCATACCGTGTGTCGCGTCCTACACTTTCTATAACCCATACCGTGTGTCGCGTCCTACACTTTCTATAACCCATACCGTGTGTCGCGTCCTACACTTTCTATAACCCATACCGTGTGTCGCGTCCTACACTTTCTATAACCCATACCGTGTGTCGCGTCCTACACTTTCTATAACCAATATCGTGTGTCGCGTCCTACACTTTCTATAACCCATACCGTGTGTCGCGTCCTACACTTTCTATAACCCATACCGTGTGTCGCGTCCTACACTTTCTATAACCAATACCGTGTGTCGCGTCCTACACTTTCTATAACCAATACCGTGTATCGCGTCCTACACTTTCTATAACCCATACCGTGTGTCGCGTCCTACACTTTCTATAACCCATACCGTGTGTCGCGTCCTACACTTTCTATAACCCATACCGTGTGTCGCATCCTACACTTTCTATAATCCATACCGTGTGTCGCGTCCTACACTTTCTATAACCCATACCGTGTGTCGCGTCCTACACTTTCTATAACCCATACCGTGTGTCGCGTCCTACACTTTCTATAACCAATACCGTGTGTCGCGTCCTACACTTTCTATAACCCATACCGTGTGTCGCGTCCTACACTTTCTATAACCCATACCGTGTGTCGCGTCCTACACTTTCTATAACCCATACCGTGTGTCGCGTCCTACACTTTCTATAACCCATACCGTGTGTCGCGTCCTACACTTTCTATAACCCATACCGTGTGTCGCGTCCTACACTTTCTATAACCAATACCGTGTGTCGCGTCCTACACTTTCTATAACCCATACCGTGTGTCGCGTCCTACACTTTCTATAACCAATACCGTGTGTCGCGTCCTACACTTTCTATAACCCATACCGTGTGTCGCGTCCTACACTTTCTATAACACATACCGTGTGTCGCGTCCTACACTTTCTATAACCCATACCGTGTGTCGCGTCCTACACTTTCTATAACACATACCGTGTGTCGCGTCCTACACTTTCTATAACCCATACCGTGTGTCGCGTCCTACACTTTCTATAACACATACCGTGTGTCGCGTCCTACACTTTCTATAACCCATACCGTGTGTCGCGTCCTACACTTTCTATAACACATACCGTGTGTCGCGTCCTACACTTTCTATAACCCATACCGTGTGTCGCGTCCTACACTTTCTATAACCCATACCGTGTGTCGCGTCCTACACTTTCTATAATCCATACCGTGTGTCGCGTCCTACACTTTCTATAACCCATACCGTGTGTCGCATCCTACACTTTCTATAATCCATACCGTGTGTCGCGTCCTACACTTTCTATAACCCATACCGTGTGTCGCGTCCTACACTTTCTATAACCCATACCGTGTGTCGCGTCCTACACTTTCTATAACCCATACCGTGTGTCGCGTCCTACACTTTCTATAACCCATACCGTGTGTCGCGTCCTACACTTTCTATAACCCATACCGTGTGTCGCGTCCTACACTTTCTATAACCAATACCGTGTGTCGCGTCCTACACTTTCTATAACCCATACCGTGTGTCGCGTCCTACACTTTCTATAACCCATACCGTGTGTCGCGTCCTACACTTTCTATAACCAATACCGTGTGTCGCGTCCTACACTTTCTATAACCAATACCGTGTGTCGCGTCCTACACTTTCTATAACCCATACCGTGTGTCGCGTCCTACACTTTCTATAACCCATACCGTGTGTCGCGTCCTACACTTTCTATAGCCAATACCGTGTGTCGCGTCCTACACTTTCTATAACCCATACCGTGTGTCGCGTCCTACACTTTCTATAACCCATACCGTGTGTCGCGTCCTACACTTTCTATAACCAATACCGTGTGTCGCGTCCTACACTTTCTATAACCAATACCGTGTGTCGCGTCCTACACTTTCTATAACCCATACCGTGTGTCGCGTCCTACACTTTCTATAACCCATACCGTGTGTCGCGTCCTACACTTTCTATAACCAATACCGTGTGTCGCGTCCTACACTTTCTATAACCCATACCGTGTGTCGCGTCCTACACTTTCTATAACCAATACCGTGTGTCGCGTCCTACACTTTCTATAACCCATACCGTGTGTCGCGTCCTACACTTTCTATAACCCATACCGTGTGTCGCGTCCTACACTTTCTATAACCAATACTGTGTCGCGTCCTACACTTTCTATAACCCATACCGTGTGTCGCGTCCTACACTTTCTATAACCCATACCGTGTGTCGCGTCCTACACTTTCTATAACCCATACCGTGTGTCGCGTCCTACACTTTCTATAACCAATACCGTGTGTCGCGTCCTACACTTTCTATAACCCATACCGTGTGTCGCGTCCTACACTTTCTATAACCCATACCGTGTGTCGCGTCCTACACTTTCTATAACCAATACCGTGTGTCGCGTCCTACGCTTTCTATAACCAATACCGTGTGTCGCGTCCTACACTTTCTATAACCCATACCGTGTGTCGCGTCCTACACTTTCTATAACCCATACCGTGTGTCGCATCCTACACTTTCTATAATCCATACCGTGTGTCGCGTCCTACACTTTCTATAACCCATACCGTGTGTCGCGTCCTACACTTTCTATAACCCATACCGTGTGTCGCGTCCTACACTTTCTATAACCCATACCGTGTGTCGCGTCCTACACTTTCTATAATCCATACCGTGTGTCGCGTCCTACACTTTCTATAACCCATACCGTGTGTCGCGTCCTACACTTTCTATAACCCATACCGTGTGTCGCATCCTACACTTTCTATAACCAATACCGTGTGTCGCGTCCTACACTTTCTATAACCCATACCGTGTGTCGCGTCCTACACTTTCTATAACCAATACCGTGTGTCGCGTCCTACACTTTCTATAACCCATACCGTGTGTCGCGTCCTACACTTTCTATAACCAATACCGTGTGTCGCGTCCTACACTTTCTATAACCAATACCGTGTGTCGCGTCCTACACTTTCTATAATCCATACCGTGTGTCGCGTCCTACACTTTCTATAATCCATACCGTGTGTCGCGTCCTACACTTTCTATAATCCATACCGTGTGTCGCGTCCTACACTTTCTATAATCCATACCGTGTGTCGCATCCTACACTTTCTATAATCCATACCGTGTGTCGCATCCTACACTTTCTATAATCCATACCGTGTGTCGCGTCCTACACTTTCTATAACCCATACCGTGTGTCGCGTCCTACACTTTCTATAACCCATACCGTGTGTCGCATCCTACACTTTCTATAACCCATACCGTGTGTCGCGTCCTACACTTTCTATAACCCATACCGTGTGTCGCGTCCTACACTTTCTATAACCCATACCGTGTGTCGCGTCCTACACTTTCTATAACCCATACCGTGTGTCGCGTCCTACACTTTCTATAACCAATACCGTGTGTCGCGTCCTACACTTTCTATAACCCATACCGTGTGTCGCGTCCTACACTTTCTATAACCCATACCGTGTGTCGCGTCCTACACTTTCTATAACCCATACCGTGTGTCGCGTCCTACACTTTCTATAACCAATACCGTGTGTCGCGTCCTACACTTTCTATAACCCATACCGTGTGTCGCGTCCTACACTTTCTATAACCCATACCGTGTGTCGCGTCCTACACTTTCTATAACCAATACCGTGTGTCGCGTCCTACACTTTCTATAACCAATACCGTGTGTCGCGTCCTACACTTTCTATAACCCATACCGTGTGTCGCGTCCTACACTTTCTATAACCCATACCGTGTGTCGCATCCTACACTTTCTATAATCCATACCGTGTGTCGCGTCCTACACTTTCTATAACCCATACCGTGTGTCGCGTCCTACACTTTCTATAACCCATACCGTGTGTCGCGTCCTACACTTTCTATAACCCATACCGTGTGTCGCGTCCTACACTTTCTATAATCCATACCGTGTGTCGCGTCCTACACTTTCTATAACCCATACCGTGTGTCGCGTCCTACACTTTCTATAACCCATACCGTGTGTCGCATCCTACACTTTCTATAACCAATACCGTGTGTCGCGTCCTACACTTTCTATAACCCATACCGTGTGTCGCGTCCTACACTTTCTATAACCAATACCGTGTGTCGCGTCCTACACTTTCTATAACCCATACCGTGTGTCGCGTCCTACACTTTCTATAACCCATACCGTGTGTCGCATCCTACACTTTCTATAATCCATACCGTGTGTCGCATCCTACACTTTCTATAATCCATACCGTGTGTCGCGTCCTACACTTTCTATAACCCATACCGTGTGTCGCGTCCTACACTTTCTATAACCCATACCGTGTGTCGCATCCTACACTTTCTATAACCCATACCGTGTGTCGCGTCCTACACTTTCTATAACCCATACCGTGTGTCGCGTCCTACACTTTCTATAACCCATACCGTGTGTCGCGTCCTACACTTTCTATAACCCATACCGTGTGTCGCGTCCTACACTTTCTATAACCAATACCGTGTGTCGCGTCCTACACTTTCTATAACCCATACCGTGTGTCGCGTCCTACACTTTCTATAACCCATACCGTGTGTCGCGTCCTACACTTTCTATAACCCATACCGTGTGTCGCGTCCTACACTTTCTATAACCAATACCGTGTGTCGCGTCCTACACTTTCTATAACCCATACCGTGTGTCGCGTCCTACACTTTCTATAACCCATACCGTGTGTCGCGTCCTACACTTTCTATAACCAATACCGTGTGTCGCGTCCTACACTTTCTATAACCAATACCGTGTGTCGCGTCCTACACTTTCTATAACCCATACCGTGTGTCGCGTCCTACACTTTCTATAACCCATACCGTGTGTCGCATCCTACACTTTCTATAATCCATACCGTGTGTCGCGTCCTACACTTTCTATAACCCATACCGTGTGTCGCGTCCTACACTTTCTATAACCCATACCGTGTGTCGCGTCCTACACTTTCTATAACCCATACCGTGTGTCGCGTCCTACACTTTCTATAATCCATACCGTGTGTCGCGTCCTACACTTTCTATAACCCATACCGTGTGTCGCGTCCTACACTTTCTATAACCCATACCGTGTGTCGCATCCTACACTTTCTATAACCAATACCGTGTGTCGCGTCCTACACTTTCTATAACCCATACCGTGTGTCGCGTCCTACACTTTCTATAACCAATACCGTGTGTCGCGTCCTACACTTTCTATAACCCATACCGTGTGTCGCGTCCTACACTTTCTATAACCAATACCGTGTGTCGCGTCCTACACTTTCTATAACCAATACCGTGTGTCGCGTCCTACACTTTCTATAACCCATACCGTGTGTCGCATCCTACACTTTCTATAATCCATACCGTGTGTCGCGTCCTACACTTTCTATAATCCATACCGTGTGTCGCGTCCTACACTTTCTATAATCCATACCGTGTGTCGCATCCTACACTTTCTATAATCCATACCGTGTGTCGCATCCTACACTTTCTATAATCCATACCGTGTGTCGCGTCCTACACTTTCTATAACCCATACCGTGTGTCGCGTCCTACACTTTCTATAACCCATACCGTGTGTCGCATCCTACACTTTCTATAATCCATACCGTGTGTCGCATCCTACACTTTCTATAATCCATACCGTGTGTCACATCCTACACTTTCTATAATCCATACCGTGTGTCGCGTCCTACACTTTCTATAACCCATACCGTGTGTCGCGTCCTACACTTTCTATAACCCATACCGTGTGTCGCGTCCTACACTTTCTATAACCCATACCGTGTGTCGCGTCCTACACTTTCTATAACCCATACCGTGTGTCGCGTCCTACACTTTCTATAACCAATACCGTGTGTCGCGTCCTACACTTTCTATAACCCATACCGTGTGTCGCGTCCTACACTTTCTATAACCAATACCGTGTGTCGCGTCCTACACTTTCTATAACCCATACCGTGTGTCGCGTCCTACACTTTCTATAACCAATACCGTGTGTCGCGTCCTACACTTTCTATAACCCATACCGTGTGTCGCGTCCTACACTTTCTATAACCAATACCGTGTGTCGCGTCCTACACTTTCTATAACCAATACCGTGTGTCGCGTCCTACACTTTCTATAATCCATACCGTGTGTCGCGTCCTACACTTTCTATAATCCATACCGTGTGTCGCGTCCTACACTTTCTATAATCCATACCGTGTGTCGCGTCCTACACTTTCTATAATCCATACCGTGTGTCGCATCCTACACTTTCTATAATCCATACCGTGTGTCGCATCCTACACTTTCTATAATCCATACCGTGTGTCGCGTCCTACACTTTCTATAACCCATACCGTGTGTCGCGTCCTACACTTTCTATAACCCATACCGTGTGTCGCATCCTACACTTTCTATAACCCATACCGTGTGTCGCGTCCTACACTTTCTATAACCCATACCGTGTGTCGCGTCCTACACTTTCTATAACCCATACCGTGTGTCGCGTCCTACACTTTCTATAACCCATACCGTGTGTCGCGTCCTACACTTTCTATAACCAATACCGTGTGTCGCGTCCTACACTTTCTATAACCCATACCGTGTGTCGCGTCCTACACTTTCTATAACCCATACCGTGTGTCGCGTCCTACACTTTCTATAACCCATACCGTGTGTCGCGTCCTACACTTTCTATAACCAATACCGTGTGTCGCGTCCTACACTTTCTATAACCCATACCGTGTGTCGCGTCCTACACTTTCTATAACCCATACCGTGTGTCGCGTCCTACACTTTCTATAACCAATACCGTGTGTCGCGTCCTACACTTTCTATAACCAATACCGTGTGTCGCGTCCTACACTTTCTATAACCCATACCGTGTGTCGCGTCCTACACTTTCTATAACCCATACCGTGTGTCGCATCCTACACTTTCTATAATCCATACCGTGTGTCGCGTCCTACACTTTCTATAACCCATACCGTGTGTCGCGTCCTACACTTTCTATAACCCATACCGTGTGTCGCGTCCTACACTTTCTATAACCCATACCGTGTGTCGCGTCCTACACTTTCTATAACCAATACCGTGTGTCGCGTCCTACACTTTCTATAACCCATACCGTGTGTCGCGTCCTACACTTTCTATAATCCATACCGTGTGTCGCGTCCTACACTTTCTATAATCCATACCGTGTGTCGCGTCCTACACTTTCTATAATCCATACCGTGTGTCGCATCCTACACTTTCTATAATCCATACCGTGTGTCGCATCCTACACTTTCTATAATCCATACCGTGTGTCGCGTCCTACACTTTCTATAACCCATACCGTGTGTCGCGTCCTACACTTTCTATAACCCATACCGTGTGTCGCATCCTACACGTTCTATAATCCATACCGTGTGTCGCATCCTACACTTTCTATAATCCATACCGTGTGTCACATCCTACACTTTCTATAATCCATACCGTGTGTCGCGTCCTACACTTTCTATAACCCATACCGTGTGTCGCGTCCTACACTTTCTATAACCCATACCGTGTGTCGCGTCCTACACTTTCTATAACCCATACCGTGTGTCGCGTCCTACACTTTCTATAACCCATACCGTGTGTCGCGTCCTACACTTTCTATAACCAATACCGTGTGTCGCGTCCTACACTTTCTATAACCCATACCGTGTGTCGCGTCCTACACTTTCTATAACCAATACCGTGTGTCGCGTCCTACACTTTCTATAACCCATACCGTGTGTCGCGTCCTACACTTTCTATAACCAATACCGTGTGTCGCGTCCTACACTTTCTATAACCCATACCGTGTGTCGCGTCCTACACTTTCTATAACCCATACCGTGTGTCGCGTCCTACACTTTCTATAACCCATACCGTGTGTCGCGTCCTACACTTTCTATAACCCATACCGTGTGTCGCATCCTACACTTTCTATAACCAATACCGTGTGTCGCATCCTACACTTTCTATAATCCATACCGTGTGTCGCATCCTACACTTTCTATAATCCATACCGTGTGTCGCGTCCTACACTTTCTATAATCCATACCGTGTGTCGCATCCTACACTTTCTATAATCCATACCGTGTCGCATCCTACACTTTCTATAATCCATACCGTGTGTCGCGTCCTACACTTTCTATAACCCATACCGTGTGTCGCGTCCTACACTTTCTATAACCCATACCGTGTGTCGCATCCTACACTTTCTATAATCCATACCGTGTGTCGCATCCTACACTTTCTATAATCCATACCGTGTGTCGCATCCTACACTTTCTATAATCCATACCGTGTGTCACATCCTACACTTTCTATAACCCATACCGTGTGTCGCGTCCTACACTTTCTATAACCAATACCGTGTGTCGCGTCCTACACTTTCTATAACCCATACCGTGTGTCGCGTCCTACACTTTCTATAACCCATACCGTGTGTCGCGTCCTACACTTTCTATAACCCATACCGTGTGTCGCGTCCTACACTTTCTATAACCCATACCGTGTGTCGCGTCCTACACTTTCTATAACCAATACCGTGTGTCGCGTCCTACACTTTCTATAACCCATACCGTGTGTCGCGTCCTACACTTTCTATAACCCATACCGTGTGTCGCGTCCTACACTTTCTATAACCCATACCGTGTGTCGCGTCCTACACTTTCTATAACCAATACCGTGTGTCGCGTCCTACACTTTCTATAACCCATACCGTGTGTCGCGTCCTACACTTTCTATAACCCATACCGTGTCTCGCGTCCTACACTTTCTATAACCAATACCGTGTGTCGCGTCCTACACTTTCTATAACCAATACCGTGTGTCGCGTCCTACACTTTCTATAACCCATACCGTGTGTCGCGTCCTACACTTTCTATAACCCATACCGTGTGTCGCGTCCTACACTTTCTATAACCAATACCGTGTGTCGCGTCCTACACTTTCTATAACCCATACCGTGTGTCGCGTCCTACACTTTCTATAACCCATACCGTGTGTCGCGTCCTACACTTTCTATAACCCATACCGTGTGTCGCGTCCTACCATGATCTCAAATACATGATCACTTTCACTATTAACATTTTACATTTAGTTTTGTCCAATCTTATTATTGTTACTTTTTAGGTGAAGCATTTTCACTATTATTATTTTAGTCCTAGTTTTTGTCTTATTATCGTTACTTTTTAGACAAAAGATTTTCACTAATCTTTTATTACTAGTTTTACTAAATACTATTGTTACTTTTTAGATAGAACGTTTTCACGGTTATTTCCTAGTTTTTAGTAAATATTATTGTTGCTTTTTAGATTAAAGATTTTAACTGTTATTTTATTAGTATTTTTATTACGTCTTAATATTACTTTTTATAAAAATATTTTGAGTCATTTATAAAAATTAATGTTAACAAAAAATACAATCCTCTACAACTTATCGCTCTCTATAAGCGAATATATTATCAATCAATTAGATGTTCGGACAAAAATCCTTGATTCTGAGCCTGTTTATAGCGACGCTGTGTCTGGCTCGGGTTAATAAAAAATGAATATTCCGGGAAAAACAATTATTTCGATAAAATTAACAATAGTAAGATAGAATAAAAATGGTAATGACATAATAGTAAGTGTTATGGTCCAGGTTAGGACCAAGGAAGAACAACACGAACACAAGAGTAGAAATAACGAAGATATATTACACGGAATAATAATACAAGATATGGAAGGTGTTAGCATGACTGTCAGTCTGGTTTGGAGTGAACTACTATCGGCTCGACTCGATTCGTCCCTCTCTCTTGAGAGGCGTGGTATACATAGTGTTAGGAAGAGTTCATTCTGTAGTTATAGGTAAGGACCCATAACAGTAAGAATCCTTTTTATTGCGCGCTTAAAGAGTTAACTAACTGATTTTTCAATCAACCGCTTTTGCCATCACGGAAATTTAAAAATGTAGCTTCTGGTCAGATTTGGATTCGCATCTCCTTTCATTAGCTCGTTTTCTGTGGACATTGTTGTAATCAGTTTAGTTATTAAGTGGGGTACAAGTCTGTAGACATTCTGCTATCTAAGTATAGTTAATTATTATTTGAAATTTCCACATGAAGAATTTTCATTTTTACTATTTGATTACAATCCTTAACTCCACCGTTTTTTATCGTTGATTTATTTTGTTGTGAAACACCCTGGCTAATAAGACGAAGTAAAACTAGTAATGTTATAATAGATCTTATAATTTTATTTCGTTGGTGGTCACGAGAAATGAAATGGAAAAAGAGGAAGAAGCTATTGCTTATAGAAATACTCAAAATGGGCTTTACTGTGTTTGAATGTTCACTGGAAGAAGGTAACTGCTGCTAGCAATATTACTTCTACTAAGACTATATTTGCAACTGGTGATGATACCACATACTGTATTCTTTTTAAATTATCAAAAACAGAAAATATTGTAGAGAATCGTCAGACAAATTTCATTCGACATAGGCGCTTTTTCTTGAAATAATTACATTTATACTAAAGATATATATATATATTTGTATAATTTATCCATACGTGAATAATTCGTCGTTTTTTACGGGTGCTATGCTATTAAAATAATAATCTCTCGTTAAAACATAGTTATTGGTGTTTTATTTAAATAGGTTATCTAAATAAACAAGTCTGACCTTTTTAACTCTCAAAGGGATAAACCCTAAATAAATCTGTTTGCTTCATTGCTGAGAGCGTTACGTTATTCCCACTGCTTGTCAAGGGATCGGGATTTAAAACATAGCAAAAAAAGTAGCGAAATTTTCGAAGTCTTATATTTAAAGGGAGGTGGACTTTTGCAACTTAGAAGATAAGACGAGCAAAATGTTCCCAACTGCTCTTTGATCCTTTTCTCGACGAGTGCAATCTTAGTAAATATCAATAAATCTTACATGACTGTTATAGGAGAGTTAAACTGTAGAAACGTTAGCTGCTGCAATAAAACAAGCTTAACGGACACATAAACATCTTCATCTACTTCCTACTTCCTCATATTTATTCTCAGGGTACTAATGAAATTTAATAAACTGTTTCATCTTCAAACGTCTTTGCAGGCCAATGATCGCCTTGCCTATTTCTTCTCACTAGAATATATATATATATATATATATATATATATATATATATATATATATATATATATATATATATATATATATTACAATGAATCATTCATACAAAAAGTAGATTAATAAAGTTAATGATATAAAATGGCGAAATTCCTTCACAAACAAAACTTTAAAGGTGCATTAACCTACAAATCACTCGATGAATGTTATGATTCTTGTTTTTTTAAATTATAAGCTGTATAAGGTCTTTCTTTAATACGCAAGTACTTTCAACTGTACATTCAGTCATCTTCAGGCATGGAAATTATTTTGTTTTTGGTAAAATTCAGGTAGCATCCGAGACGAAAAAATTAAATTCGAATAGAAATATGTTTTTTTTTAATGTGTTATTGTTAACGGATACAAACTTTTGGAGCGTGCAGTCGCAACGCTGAGGTTGAATTTTTTGAAAATTTAAGAGAGTGCGTTTTTTTTTTATCAATATGGCAATTTCGGAGTTTATCAGTCAATGTGGCATGAACTAAATTGTTCAATAAATAGAGTAATGTCGCAGTTGTTATCCCGAAAATCTGCACGTCAGATCAGTTCTTTTAAATCAAATATGTGGTGCAGTTCAATTTATAAATTGAACTGCACCACATATTTGATATATATATATATATATATATATATATATATATATATATATATATATATATATATATAAGTGAACATTGAAGTCAACACTCAGAGACGACAGTCTGTTTCATGCTGGACGCAATCGTCAGGCCGCCTGACGATTGCGTCCATCATGAAACAGCCTGTTGCCTCTGAGTGTTGACTTCAATGTTCACTTTTATATTTATATTTACATACGCTCTATCTCTGATATTGAGCACTTTATCCCATAAATATAGCACACCATAAAACTATATTTCTATCTTCATATATATATATATATATATATATATATATATATATCCTGCTGACAATATTGCTTCTACTACTACTACTACTAATATATACAAGGTAATCAAAAAAGTTCTGTCCGTTTTTTGATTAGTCATTGAATGAAGTTGAAATATATACAAAATGCGTGTAGCAATTGTTTTCAAATTCGGACAGCCGGAAGTAGGAACATCAGACATTATAAAAAAACACGCGCACCGTTCGCGGCCATCAGTTATAAGCCGAACAGCTGTAAGAAGGATGGAAGTGTCTAGAGAACTCGTTCGGTGCTGTTTGCTTTACGACTTCAAAGTGGGCTTATCAGCAACTGCATCAAGTCGCCGCATATGTCAAGCGTTTGGGGATAATGCTGTGGGTGAACGTACTGCAAGGCGTTGGTTTCGAAAATTCAAGTCGGGAGATTTGTCTCTCCATGATGAGCCTCTCAGTGGACGACCACAGGTCTTGAATGACGGTGTCCTGAAGGCGGTCATTGAATAGGACAGTAGTCTAACGCGTGGTGAACTTGCAAGACAGTTCAACGTTTCCGATGAAACAGTTAGACTTCACCTGCCCCGCCTAGGTAAGACGTACAACCTGAGCAAGTGGGTTCCGCAAACGCTGTTGGAGGTCCACAAGGGACAACGAGTGGCAGCCTGCGTATCGCTGCTTTCTCGCCACCGTACCGCATCCTTATTCAATCCAGTGCTTACCAGTGATGAAAAGTGGGTTCTGTACGAAACTCCCAAGCGTTCCAGACATTGGTTGTCTCCTCATGATGCTGTCCCTCACACCGCAAGACTGCCTATGCCCCCACGCAAGATTATGCTCTGTGTCTGGTGGACAGGTTCATTATGAACTGCTACTAACGGCCACTGGAGACCTATACTCGCAGCAATTGAAACGTGTGCAACAGGCATTGCGCCAGAAGGGTCCAGCACTGGTGAATCGCAAAGGTGTGCTTTTCCTCCATGACAACGCCAGGCAACTTGGGTGGGAGACTTTGTGGCATCCACCTTATTCACCTGACCTTGCGCCATCCGATTACCACCTCTTCCACTCCCTGGATAATCATCTTCGAGGTAAATCCTTAGCCAATGAAGCAGACTTGCGCAAAGCCCTCACGGATTTCTTTGCGTCAACCCCCCCCCCCGAGTTCTAGCGCAAGGGCATTGAACAGATGGAGACACATTGGCAGAAGGTGCTAGATTCCGATGGCGATTACTTCGTAGACTAAATATAAGTTACACATACTGTAAAGCGTTTTCTTTTTTTTCTTTAAAAACGGACAGAACTTTTTTGGTTACCTTGTATATATATATATATATATATATATATATATATATATATATATATATATATATATATATACTGATTAATAAACACACCCAGAAAACTAGATTACCTCGGTGAATAGCATTTTTTATCAAGGCTAAAGAAATTATTTATCACTTTGCGAAACACCAATTTCTTCCTTCTTTCTTTTGAATCATTTCACTCCAAGCAGGATAATAACCACTAAGCTACTGAGGCCACTAAGGTTACTGAGTGTGAGGAAATATCAGGAAAAAGACTATTAAGGAGAGAGAACAATAAAAGAACAGAAATTAAGAGAGAAGACAACGATTGACATTGAAATATAGATTTTTGAAGATCAAACTTGACTGGAAAGCAAAACACCGTGAGGTTCCACAAACGAGAAGTTCGATAGAAGAAACTTTTAGCATAGAACTTACGGTTTTATCTAGCATTTTCAACTGTAAAATGATGAGACCTTGCTGTTCGTGATATACGCTTAGGCGATCATGTATCTTTCGATACATGACTGACGAGACAGATTTTTTCCCGCGATAGATCAGTTGCCATCCAAGTCTAGAGAACTCGACCTGTCCTTCTGTTTACCCATAGCTTGGGTGGGGGGAGGAGAAGAACGTAAGTGAATGTTATTCGACTGGAATTTGAATTCGGTTCTCCGATTCCTCAATCCGAGCCGCTATCCATTACTCCACCGTGCCTCCTCCTCCTTAAAGAATTGAAATGGGAAACCCTCCACTGTATTTGCGTGACTTGGAGCCTTCGGGTATTCATTTGTTCTGGTCTCTACAGAACAATTTAAATGACAAACAAATTTGACTCTGTACAATCAGTTAAAAACTACCTCACAACCTTCTTCCAACAAAAAATATGAAGTTTTTTTTTTTTAACGAAAATGACACCAACAAGCTTGTAGAATGATGGGGGACTGTTGTTAAAATAATGGAAGCTATGTATTTGAAGAATAAATGGGGGGGAGTATGTAAACTTTTGATTTTAACTTTCTGATCGGGTACAAACTTTTGCAATGATTAAAATTAAAAGGCGATAATAAATTAGTATAAACATAAAGTAAAGAAATGAAAGTATGTGGAGAGCTAAGATCGCTTCCGTTCTGAAGGGAAATCACATAAAATATGCTTGAACGAAAAAGTATGTCGGTGTTTCGAAAACTGATAAATTATTTGCTTTAATTACCCCTTCCCTTATTTGGTACAACACGCTTAAATAAATAATTTCCTCTGCGGCACGATTATTTTCTTTCAGGAATTAAAAATTAATGAGTTGAAAATTTCCCACCGGCATGGCTATTCCAGACGGGACTTGTGTTTGGAACAAAAGAGTAGCCGATGATCACTGGTCTACAAAGAAGTAAGAAGATGAAGATGAAGCTATGTATTTAGAGAATCTTGATAAAATACAAAGAAGAATCTGCATTGTTATTGGTCTTAACCTGACATCTCGGCTTCAGTCATTTTCCCGCCGCCGTAACGTAACTTCCCTGTGCCTTTTCTATAAATACTTTCATGGTAATTGTTTTGATGAACTTTCCTCTATAACCTACTGAAAAAAAATCTGCCTCGTCAATCATGTATCGAAAGATAAATGGTCGCCTAAGCGTGTATTACGCATGGCACGTAACTGACTGAAGGAGGAGGTTTATACTTAATATCAGGAAGAGGTAGCTGAAGTTTCTGCGATACATAATAAGGAGGGTCTGGAGAATCTGATACTCACGGGTCGAATAGAGGGAAAAAAAGACAAGGGAAAATAAGGTGTGACATACCTGGAGGACTTAAGCAAGTGGATGACAGAACGTGGCCTGGGGGAGGAAGCAGAGTGAAGGAACTCGTTGAGAACTGCAAGGGATAGAGGGAGGTGGAGAGCAATGATCGGATACGTCCTGAAAGGCCATGGTACATAAAAAGGTCCGTTTTGCAACATACGATCTTGTGTTGTCGTGATGAATATGATACCTTTTCCAAATCGGCCGGTTCTCTTGAATTGAGATTGGGGAGTTGGTCGCAATATTTGCTTGTATTTATGAAGAAGCTGAAAGTGAATTATCCCTCTGCAATCCCACCAAACGGGCAGTAAAACCTTCATTGAATGCAAGCTCGCTTTTGATACAGGTTATGCACATTCACAACCTTGTTTCCAGCTGTTTGCGTCGAACGTTATCACGAACGATCTATTTTTTTCATCGCCTGTGAAAATTCTGTCCAAGAACGACTCCTTTTCGTGGAGTAACAGCAAAGAAATCGCCACAGAAACACAATCGAGCTTGTTGTGTTCTGTCAGAATGTATCACACACGTATCGTATTTGGAAACGAACCCAAGTCTCTCAAATGGCAAGAGGCATTTGTGGTATCGATTTTCAAATTCTTAGCAATCTTTTCCGTTTAAATATTTGGTTTATACTCCAGGATAGCAAGCAGAGCGTCTTCATCGACGGAAGGTCGCCCGGGACGTGGTTGATCGTTCAGGTTAAAAATTACACTGGCGAAATCTGCCAAACAACTTTTTGACCGTCCGAAGAGATGCAGCACGGTCTAAATAAACCTCCTGATTTTTTTGTCGCAGTTCCGACATTTACTCCTTTCCGAAATTCATAGAGTTTAATATGGTTAAAGTGAAATTTTACATCATCTATTTTTAAGGCATTTATGGACAAAACGTCAAAAATCAACAAAGTTTGCAAAAGTATTTTGATACATCCTTTGTGTGTGTGTATATATATATATATATATATATATATATATATATATATATATATATATATATATATCGTCGTCGGCATCCGTCCGTCTCGAGAGACGATGGAGTAGCGCGGTGCGCTACGAGCCTGGGCGGAATGTATGGAGAACTAGTTCCCTCTTTCGGCCTTGCTAGCAGAGTCCAAAGGAGAGGATAAACTAATATAGGAGTTTCCGGAAGGTAGCACAAAGTGCCGTCCATCCGCCTTCGGGGCTCCACTCCGGGTTTGAATTCAGAGTTGTCATTCTCCTAGACCAGTTGCCATCCAAGGCTATAAAACCCTGCTATTTATCCATAGCTGGAGGGAAAAGAAGAGGATTCACACCTTTCCCAAGGGTATTAGCACGTATGTCAATATAATGGATTCGATTGGAATTCGAACTCAATAATCCGAGCTGCTATCCATAACTCCACCGTGCCTCCTCATATATATATATATATATATATATATATATATATATATATATATATATATATAGTCTTAAGGTGTGCTATATTTATGGGATAAAGTGCTCAATATCAGAGGTAGAGCGTGTGTAAATATAAACGTCAGGCCACGATTGTGTCTAGCATGAAACAGACTGTCGCCTCTAAGTATTGACGTCAATGTTCACTTATATATATATATATATATATATATATATATATATATATATATATATATATAATTATTAATAATTAAAATAGTTCACTTATCTTTTCTTTGTTTGTATTAATAATTAAATTTAATAGAAGTGAAGTATTTTATTTTAATTATCAATAATTACTATTGTTTCTTAATTTTGTGATCTAGAATTTTGTGATCTAGAATTTTGTGATCTAGAATTTCTAGAATTACCCTGGTGGGTCGCATTTTTGGCAAATTAAAGTCTTTATTATTGTTTTCACACACACATTCACACATATATATGTATGTGTGTATATGTGTACGTGTGTGTCAGATATTTTCCCAGGGAACACAGATATTACACTGATCCCAGGCAGAATTTTTAACAAACAGCATTTTCATCCAACGTAAAGCACATATGTACTCTACTGCTCGGTAGAATTGCTGATCCATATTTAAATAAACCCATCATTTTTTACGGGTACTCTGCTCGTAATATAATAATGATTAAAAAATTATCATCTAGAGAGTAAATAGGCTGCTTACATTTTTTTTCCTCCTGCCAGAATTTGAACTGATTAGCGTGAATTAAAATTTTGTCGTATTTCTTTCATAAATCCTACCCGTGATACCAAGAGTTACATAAACCGTTTGGAATGTCTAAGCGTTTGCGATTTCTTTTTCACATCACTTGACTGTGAATACAAATTCTTCTTTTTTTCTTTTTTTTTTTTTTTTGCAGCTAGTCGAGTTGCTCATAAAAAACTCTTTATCTCAGTAAATAAATAGTTTCATTGATAAAAGACAGTGAAAAATGAAGAAACCAATTCCTTTGCATCTAGGATTGCCCAAACCTTGAAAGTTACTGAAACATGACCCAACAAAAAGAATAAATAATCACTTTATTTCACACGTTCTCCACCAAAACATTTTTCCTGTTAGCTTTTTTTTCTTTTCCTTCTTTTTCCCTGCTTTTTTCTCTTTACTTTCTTTCGTTTTTCTTTGTTTAATTTTCTTTCATTTTTATTTTATTCCTGCATTCATAAATCTTTTAACTTTCTTTTCTTTTTTACGTTTTCATTTTGTTTATGTTGAAATTTTATACATTTCTTTCTTTCTTGCTTTCTTTATTCTTTCTTTTGTCTTTTCTTTCTTTACTTACTTTTTTATTCTTTCGTTTTTCTTTTCTTACTTTATTTACTTTCTTTGATCTTTCTTGCTTGCTTGCTTTTTTCTTTCTTTTTTCTTTCTTGCTTTCTTTCTTTTTTCTTATTTTCTCTTTTATTTACTTTCTTTTTGTTTCTTTTTTCCTTTCTTTCTATCTTTTCCCTTCTTTTTTCCTTTCTTTCTTTCTTTTTACTTTCTTTCTATCTTTTTCTATTGGTCGTCGCACGTTTTCAATTAAGTTTTCTTTTTAAAAGATTTTTGACCTTCAACCCGTTTCTCTTTCCTTCAATTTCTTCTCATTTTTTTCCTCTTCGTTTAGTTTTCACTGTTACGTGACGTTTCTGAAATGTTCTTAACCCACTCCCCAAAATCTGACCAAACATCAGAATTTTTTGAATGGCTTCTTGGCCGGCCTGAGAATTTTTCAGCACCCCTCGTACTTGTGTTTTTTGTTGTTTTTTTTTCTTAGTTTGTTTCCTTCCTATCTTTCTGTTATTTTATCTCTCCTCTCTCTCTCTATCACTCTCTCTAAGTTTCTTTCACTGTCTTGCTTTCTGTTTCTTTTCACTCGCTTTCTCTTTTTGCTATGTTATCAGTTTCTATTATTTTTCTGATTGTTTCTTTTACTTTCTACTCAAATTCGCAATTGTTTTTTTCGTTGTATGTGTCTTTCTTTTTCTCTTCGCTTTTCCCCACTTGGCTACATTTCTCTCTCTCTCTCTTTCTCTCTCTCTCTCTCTTTCTCTCTCTTTCTCTCTCTCTCTTTCCCTCTCTCTCTTTCCCCCTCTCTCTCTTTCTCTCTCTCTCTCTCTCTCTCTCTCTCACACACACACACACACACGCATACGCACACAAACGTTTGTTATCTATCGCTCTCTTTATTTTTTCCATTTTCTTCTGAAAAAATGCTCTTTCCCTTTTTGTCAACCCTTTTTCGTTTCATGTTACTCTTCTATACAGTGCCGGTCTGTACTACTCATGACCTTGGAGGTCTCGGGCAGTGCTTTATGACCCTCGCTATCTTAATACACTACCTAATGAAAATTGAGATGTAGTAGAGTGGGGGGGGGGGCTGAGGTATCTGATTAAAGATTTTTTTGCACTTCTCAATCAATCGATCACATCCCATCCTATCCCAAATCTCGCTGGCCATTCCTAGATCCTCATGTTGCTAGTTCTTATTTTCATCCACTTTTGCAATCCTTCAACAAGGCGAGGTTGGGCCTCTCATTTCATCACGACATTCACTTTCGGCCAATCAACAATGAATCCTATCGTTCAGCATTTGCAAAGGAATATATAAAATCTTTTTCTGCGTCGGCGAAATTTAAAACGACTAATTGATGTACTTTAAACAAAGACATCATTATTTGAAACAAAGAGTTTCAATATTTGAATATTTTAATTCAATGTTTAATATTCGAAACAAATAGATATTTATCTCCAGGGTAAAAAAAAACAGGGGATTTCAAAGAATTTTGAAACCTGGATAAAGATTTTAAAATGAATTAAAAAATGTTTATCCCTTAAGCGATTTCGAAGTACTTTTAATTTTCCAACAAAAAGCTTTCCTTAAAAAATTCAGGCCATATTTTTCGAATGGAGAATAGATAGATAATGATAAATCAATTATTGAAATTATTTTCCTTCTACCGTTCTTGTTCAGCTAGATTCAGAAGTTCTTTTATAAAAAAAAAAATGGCTTTGCTTGCACTTCCAACATCACGAATTTTATTACTTACCCTCTGCATTTCCTCCCTTTCTTCCTCATACCTTGATTCTGCTCCTTTCACTCGCTTTTCTTTTTGTTTTTTCTTGCTTTTTTTCTCACCTTCTACCTTCCCTCACTTTCGACCTCATACCTTGCCTCTTTTCCTTTCACTCGCTTTTCTTTTTTTTCTAGCTTTTTTCCCACCTTCTACGTTCCCTCACTTTCGTCCTCATACCTTGCCTCTGCTCCTTTCACTCGCTTTTCTTTTTGTTTTTTCTACCTTTTTTCTCACATTCTATCTTTCCTCACTCTCGTCCTCATACCTTGCCTCTTTTCCTTTCACTCGTTTTTCTTTTTTTTATTTTTCAAACTTTTTTCTCACCTACCTTCCGTCACTTTCATCCTCACACCTTCCCTCTGCTCCTTTCACTCGCTATTCTTTTTGTTTCTTTCCTGCTTTTTTCTCACCTTCTTCACCTTTCCTCACTTTCGTCCTCATACCTTGCCTCTTTTCCTTTCACTCGATTTTCTTTTGTTTTTTGTTTTTTTGCTTTTTTTCACCTTTTACCTTTCCTCACTTTCGTCCCTATAAATTGCCTCTTTCCTTTCACTCGATTTTCTTTTTGTTTTTTCAAGCTTTTTTCTTATATTCTACCTTCCCTCACTTTCGTCCTCATACCTTGCCACTTTTCTTCTCACACGCTTTTCTCTTTGTTTTTTCTCGCTTTTTCTCACCTCATACCTTTCCTCACTTTCGTCCTCAAACTTTGCTTTTTTTCCTTTAACTAGCTTTTCTTTTTGTTTATTACTACCATTTTTCTTACCTTCTACCTTTCCCCGCTTTCGTCTCCATAAATTGCCTCTTTTCCTTTCACTCGATTTTCTTTTTGTTTTTTCAAGCTTTTTTCTACCTTCCCTCACTCTAGTCTTCATACCTAGCCTCTATTTATTTCACTCGCTTTTCTTTTTGTATTTTACTACCATTTTTCTTACCTTCTACCTTTCCTCAATTTCGTCTCCATACTTTGCATATTTTCCTTTCACACGCTTTCCTCTTTGTTGTTTTCTAGCTTTTTTCTTTTTGTTTTTTTGTTTTTTTCACCTTCTACCTTTCCTCATTTTCGTCTCCATAAATTGTCTATTTTCCTTTCACACGCATTTCCTTATGTTTTTTTCAGCTTTTTCTCATCTGCTACTTTCCCTCAATTTCGTCCTCATACCTTGCATATACCTTTCACTCGCTTTTCTTTTTGTTTTTTACTACCATTTTTCTTACCTTCTACTTTTCCTCATTTTCGTACTTATACATTGGGTCTTTTCCTCTCACTCGCTTTTCTTTCTTTTTTTACTACCATTATTCTTACCTCTCCTCACTTTCGTCTCCATACCTTGACTCTTTTCCATTCACTCGCTTTTGTTTTTTTTAAAGCTTTTTTCTCACCTCCTACCTTCTATCACTGTCGTCCTCATAACTTGCCTATTTTCCTTTCACTTGCTTTTCTTTTTGTTTATTACTACCATTTTTCTCACCTTCTACCTTTCCTCACTTCGTCTCCATACCTTGCCTCTTTTCCTTTCATTCGCTTTTCTTTCTTTTTTTCCAGCTTTTTTCACACCTTCTACCTTCCCTCACTTTCGCCCTCATACCTTGCCTCTTTTCCTTTCACTCGATTTTCTTTCTTTTTTTATTTTTCAAGCTTTTTTCTCAGCTTCTACATTCCCTCATTTTCGTCCTCATACCTTGCCTCTTTTCTTCTCACACGCTTTTCTCATTGTTTTTTTCTAATTTTTTCTCAACTTATACCTTTCCTCACTTTCGTCCTCAACCCTTGCCTCTTTATCTTTCACTTGATTTTCATTTTGTTTTTTCAAGTTTTTTTCTCACCTTCTACCTTCCCTCACTTTCGCCCTCATACCTTGCCTCTTTTCCTTTCACTCGATTTTCTTTCTTTTTTTATTTTTCAAGCTTTTTTCTCAGCTTCTACATTCCCTCATTTTCGTCCTCATACCTTGCCTCTTTTCTTCTCACACGCTTTTCTCATTGTTTTTTTCTAATTTTTTCTCAACTTATACCTTTCCTCACTTTCGTCCTCAACCCTTGCCTCTTTATCTTTCACTTGATTTTCATTTTGTTTTTTCAAGTTTTTTTCTCACCTTCTACCTTCCCTCACTTTCGCCCTCATACCTTGCCTCTTTTCCTTTCACTCGATTTTCTTTCTTTTTTTATTTTTCAAGCTTTTTTCTCAGCTTCTACATTCCCTCATTTTCGTCCTCATACCTTGCCTCTTTTCTTCTCACACGCTTTTCTCATTGTTTTTTTCTAATTTTTTCTCAACTTATACCTTTCCTCACTTTCGTCCTCAACCCTTGCCTCTTTATCTTTCACTTGATTTTCATTTTGTTTTTTCAAGTTTTTTTCTCACCTTCTACCTTCCCTCACTTTCGCCCTCATACCTTGCCTCTTTTCCTTTCACTCGATTTTCTTTCTTTTTTTATTTTTCAAGCTTTTTTCTCAGCTTCTACATTCCCTCATTTTCGTCCTCATACCTTGCCTCTTTTCTTCTCACACGCTTTTCTCATTGTTTTTTTCTAATTTTTTCTCAACTTATACCTTTCCTCACTTTCGTCCTCAACCCTTGCCTCTTTATCTTTCACTTGATTTTCATTTTGTTTTTTCAAGTTTTTTTCTCACCTTCTACCTTCCCTCACTTTCGCCCTCATACCTTGCCTCTTTTCCTTTCACTCGATTTTCTTTCTTTTTTTATTTTTCAAGCTTTTTTCTCAGCTTCTACATTCCCTCATTTTCGTCCTCATACCTTGCCTCTTTTCTTCTCACACGCTTTTCTCATTGTTTTTTTCTAATTTTTTCTCAACTTATACCTTTCCTCACTTTCGTCCTCAACCCTTGCCTCTTTATCTTTCACTTGATTTTCATTTTGTTTTTTCAAGTTTTTTTCTCACCTTCTACCTTCCCTCACTTTCGCCCTCATACCTTGCCTCTTTTCCTTTCACTCGATTTTCTTTCTTTTTTTATTTTTCAAGCTTTTTTCTCAGCTTCTACATTCCCTCATTTTCGTCCTCATACCTTGCCTCTTTTCTTCTCACACGCTTTTCTCATTGTTTTTTTCTAATTTTTTCTCAACTTATACCTTTCCTCACTTTCGTCCTCAACCCTTGCCTCTTTATCTTTCACTTGATTTTCATTTTGTTTTTTCAAGTTTTTTTCTCACCTTCTACCTTCCCTCACTTTCGCCCTCATACCTTGCCTCTTTTCCTTTCACTCGATTTTCTTTCTTTTTTTATTTTTCAAGCTTTTTTCTCAGCTTCTACATTCCCTCATTTTCGTCCTCATACCTTGCCTCTTTTCTTCTCACACGCTTTTCTCATTGTTTTTTTCTAATTTTTTCTCAACTTATACCTTTCCTCACTTTCGTCCTCAACCCTTGCCTCTTTATCTTTCACTTGATTTTCATTTTGTTTTTTCAAGTTTTTTTCTCACCTTCTACCTTCCCTCACTTTCGCCCTCATACCTTGCCTCTTTTCCTTTCACTCGATTTTCTTTCTTTTTTTATTTTTCAAGCTTTTTTCTCAGCTTCTACATTCCCTCATTTTCGTCCTCATACCTTGCCTCTTTTCTTCTCACACGCTTTTCTCATTGTTTTTTTCTAATTTTTTCTCAACTTATACCTTTCCTCACTTTCGTCCTCAACCCTTGCCTCTTTATCTTTCACTTGATTTTCATTTTGTTTTTTCAAGTTTTTTTCTCACCTTCTACCTTCCCTCACTTTCGCCCTCATACCTTGCCTCTTTTCCTTTCACTCGATTTTCTTTCTTTTTTTATTTTTCAAGCTTTTTTCTCAGCTTCTACATTCCCTCATTTTCGTCCTCATACCTTGCCTCTTTTCTTCTCACACGCTTTTCTCATTGTTTTTTTCTAATTTTTTCTCAACTTATACCTTTCCTCACTTTCGTCCTCAACCCTTGCCTCTTTATCTTTCACTTGATTTTCATTTTGTTTTTTCAAGTTTTTTTCTCACCTTCTACCTTCCCTCACTTTCGCCCTCATACCTTGCCTCTTTTCCTTTCACTCGATTTTCTTTCTTTTTTTATTTTTCAAGCTTTTTTCTCAGCTTCTACATTCCCTCATTTTCGTCCTCATACCTTGCCTCTTTTCTTCTCACACGCTTTTCTCATTGTTTTTTTCTAATTTTTTCTCAACTTATACCTTTCCTCACTTTCGTCCTCAACCCTTGCCTCTTTATCTTTCACTTGATTTTCATTTTGTTTTTTCAAGTTTTTTTCTCACCTTCTACCTTCCCTCACTTTCGCCCTCATACCTTGCCTCTTTTCCTTTCACTCGATTTTCTTTCTTTTTTTATTTTTCAAGCTTTTTTCTCAGCTTCTACATTCCCTCATTTTCGTCCTCATACCTTGCCTCTTTTCTTCTCACACGCTTTTCTCATTGTTTTTTTCTAATTTTTTCTCAACTTATACCTTTCCTCACTTTCGTCCTCAACCCTTGCCTCTTTATCTTTCACTTGATTTTCATTTTGTTTTTTCAAGTTTTTTTCTCACCTTCTACCTTCCCTCACTTTCGCCCTCATACCTTGCCTCTTTTCCTTTCACTCGATTTTCTTTCTTTTTTTATTTTTCAAGCTTTTTTCTCAGCTTCTACATTCCCTCATTTTCGTCCTCATACCTTGCCTCTTTTCTTCTCACACGCTTTTCTCATTGTTTTTTTCTAATTTTTTCTCAACTTATACCTTTCCTCACTTTCGTCCTCAACCCTTGCCTCTTTATCTTTCACTTGATTTTCATTTTGTTTTTTCAAGTTTTTTTCTCACCTTCTACCTTCCCTCACTTTCGACCTCATACCTTGCCTCTTTTCTTCTCACACGCATTACTTTTTGTTTTTTTCTAGCTTTTTCTCGCCTTCTTCACCTTTCCTCACTTTCGATCTCATACCTTGCCTCTTTTCCTTTCACTCGATTTTCTTTTGTTTTTTGTTTTTTTGCTTTTTTTCACCTTTTACCTTTCCTCACTTTCGTCTCTATAAATTGCCTCTTTCCTTTCACTCGATTTTCTATTTGTTTTTTCAAGCTTTCTTCTTATATTCTACCTTCCCTCACTTTCGTCCTCATACCTTGCCTATTTTCCTCTCACACGCTTTTCTTTTTTTTTCCTCACTTTTTCTCACCTTCTAACTTTCGTCTCTTACGTCTCCATACCTTACATCATTTCCTTTCACTCGCTTTTCTTTTTGTTTTTTCAGCTTTTTCTCACCTTCTACCTTCACTCAATTTCGTCCTCATACCTTATCTATTTTCCTTTTACTCGCTTTTCTTTTGTTTTCAACTTTTTTCTCACATTCTACCTTTCCTCACTCTCGTCGTTATACCTTGCCTCTTTTTCTTTCATTCCGTTTTCTCTTTGTTTTTTCTAGTTTTTTTCACCTTCTACCTTTCCTCAGTTTCGTTCCATACTTTGCCTCTTTTCCTTTCACTCGCTTTTCTTTTTGTTTTTTCAGCTTTTTCTCACCTTCTACCTTTCCTCACTTTCGTCCTCATACCTTGCCTATTTTCCTCTCACTCGCTTTTCTTTCTTTTTTTTCAGCTTTTTCTCACCTTCCACCTTACCTCACTTTCGTCCTCATAACTTGCCTCTTTTCCTTTCACTCGCTTTTCTCTTTATTTTTCTAGCTTTTTCACACCTCCTACTTTTCTCACTTTGTCTTCATACCTTGCCTCTTTTCCTTTCACTCGATTTTCTTTTTGTTTTTTCAGCTTTTTCTCGCCTTCTACCTTTCCTCACTTTCGTACTCATACTTTGCCTATTTTCCTTTTACTCGACTTTCGTTTTGTGTTTTTCTACTTTATTTCTCACCTTTTACCTTCCATCACTTTCTTCCTTATACCTTGCATCTTTTTTTTTACTTGCGTTTCTTTTTCTTTTTTTTTCAACTTTTTCTCACCTTCTACTTTCCCTCACTTTTGTCCTCATATCTTGCCTCTTTTACTTTCACTCGTTTTTCTTCTGTTTTTTTCAAGCTTTTTTCTCACCTTTCGTCCCTTTTCTCCTCATACCTTGCCTCTTTTCCTTTCACTCGTTTGTTTTTTTTTCTACCTTTTTTCTCACCTTCTACCTTCCCTCACTTTTGTCCTATCACCTTGTCTCTTTTCTTTTCACTCGCTTTTCTCTTTGTTTTTTCTAGCTTTTTTCTCACCTTCTACCTTTCGTCCTCATACCCTGCCTCTTTTCCTTTGACTCGCTTTTCTTTTTGTTTTGTTTTTTTCAAATTTTTCTCACCTTCTACCTTCCATCCATTTCGTCCTCATACCTTGCCTATTTTCCTTTCACTCGCTTATCTTTTTTTTCCTACCGTTTTTTTACCTTCTACCTTTCCTCACTTTTGTCCTCATACCTTGCCTCTTTTCCTCTCATTCGCTGTTCTCATATTTTTTTCTAGCTTTTTTCTCACCTTCTACCTTTCCTCACTTTCGTCTCCATACCTTGCCTATTTTTCTTGTATTTGCTTTTCGTTTTTTTTTGTTCGATGGATAGAAGAATAGATATATTAATATAAATCAGTTTTCGAAATTATTTTCCTTCTTCTTCCGTTCTTTCGTAGCTAAATTCAAAATGTCATTTATAAAAACGGGTCTTGTTTGTTCTTCTAACTCTGCGTTTTTCTTTGGCGAATACGGATAGGAGCCAAAGTAATCACGTGTCATATTGGCAGCCAAGTTTCTTTTGGTGGGGTATATTTTTAATAAAATTATTTTCGACTTTTCACTCCAAGCAGCTCCAACGTATTTTTAAAATCCAAATTACATACTAAGTATGAAGTAATCTTTATTCGGTCAGCTTCTCCGCAAGACCCACTGCCTCGTGAAGCAGGCTCCCGCGTGGATGCTTCCCTGATCACTACCACCTTATATCTTTCTATATATCCTCACAATCTTCACTTCTTGCCACTTCTCATAAAACAACCTCACTCATTAACACTCTACCCTGAGTGGCTTTTGGGTCTTGTGTCAGGTGAAGAATTTGTCTATAAATTAAAAAAAGGAAATTTGCTTTCTAGGCTTTTCAAATTAAACTTATAGGGTTGACTCTGTTATGAATGGCCGTTCATTGTAAATTTTACTTGTAAAATCCACTCTAGTGATTTTGTCAGATACAAATGTTAGGATTCTTACAGTAATGAATCATTATTTTTAATTGGGTCTCAAAGCCTCTGAAGCAGTTCATAGAACTCGGAAAGTGAAAGTAAATGAAACAATATCTGACTGCACTCCCTCAAAACGGTTTAAACGTTTTAAGGGTGGGGATTTTTTTAAAATGAAGGCTAGAAATAGATTACTGTCATTTGTCAATGATGATGCATTCAAACGCTGTGTAGAGGGGAACCCGACCACTTGCATTCGAAAACTTTCAAAGGAGCTGCTATATTCGAAATGTGAAATATATATTCTTTTATAACTAAGATATAGAATACGTTACATGACGTTACTTATTTTATAATTAAAACAGAATATGTTATATGGCGTTACTTCATTTATAACTAGAATATATTACATGGGGTTAATGCTTTTTAATTGAAGTATACAATATGTTATGTGGCATTGCTTCTTTTATAACTCAACTATAATTATATACTATGATTTTGGAAAGTGAAAATTTCACTGAAATATATTGTAAATTTTCCAAGTTTTAATCTGAAATCAAGAAAATACGAACATGCAAAATGGTCAAAATGTATGATAAAAAGGCTTCAGGGGGCTATGAGTTAAGCTCTCTTATAGACACACATGTTAATCTGAGCACGTGTGTATTTGGGTGTGTACAAGAGTAGACCGATAAGTCATAGTTATTAACTCGTGGGCTAAATTTCATTCAAATTCTTGAAGTGTTGTTATATCTGGGATGGGTCATTTTCAATATCATCTTTTTTTATCTTCATATATTGAGAAGCGCAGAGGTTTCTCTCCTCTCATTTTTAGCTTGTATCTAAGCTGATTAACAAATACCTCCCCCCCCAAAATGTACCTGAAAGAATTAACAGAATTTTGATCTGAGGTTTTCACTGTATAATGTACTATTTCTGGGATTCACATTCCCTACTAATTTAAGAGCATACACAAAACAGAAATGGCGATTATGTGGAAAAGTAAATATTTGTTATGTAAAAAAAAATACTTTTTTTTTATAATTAAGCTACGAACTTATTGATATACCAGCGTATACTATAAAGAGAGAGTTTAAATTTTTAGGGCACGGGATGAAGAAAGAAGACTTCAAAAATTTAACACTCTCAGGACATACTGAAGAAAGAAGAAGCAGAGGAAAACATCGAGTGATCAACCTAATGTGTTTAATTGAATGGATGCTTCGAGATAGGAAGTTGTGGGGAGCTATGAGTACCCACGTCGTAAACAGACACGGCCCACAAAAGAAGATAGAAACTATGAAACAGGCTTTATGAAACCAGTTCTTCGAACGATCTGCTACTTTGTGGAACTGACTTCCGATAAGATGCTTTCCCGACCACTACAATCTTAACCTCTTCAAATCTATGGTTAACCCTTATCTCCCCCACCTATCCTCATACTCTTAATCACTCATACAACACAGTCCTTTAGTATCCTCTACCTTGAGTGGCTCTTAGGCTTTGTATAAGATGGACATTAGAAAAAAAGCAAATAGAGGGGAAAATGAAACAATAGTCGTGGTTAAAGTTAGTGCTAATTACATTTGAATTCAGCAGTGAAGTTTTCGGCTTTTCTTGCCATTGCCCACTAACTTTACTGCTTCTCCATCATTCTTTATTACGGGTTCTCGATGACGTTGACGTTCGGCAATTAAACTGGCAAACAAAGCACGCATTTCAGTGCTACTATCGTCAATGTAAACCTGGTTAAGTATTTAATCTTTACGCCCTCGATCCAACGATCTGTAACGGGGCCGAATGTTGCGTTGTTAATGTAAGTTACCACGTGTTACATGTATTAGTAATCTTTTTTTTATACTGAAAATGAAATGAATAAAACCTACAATAACATACAACAATAAGACTTTTAGAAATGTGCTGAAATTAATGACAACAATATGTATTTTTCTTTTCAATATTGGTTTTGTGTGTGTTAAATGTTTTCAGGGCTATTGTATCTTTTTGTTTCTTTAAAATTTGGGCTTACTTGTTTATAATTATTCTGAGAATTTCTTCGTTAAGGGAATCCTTTGAAACCGTCAACTCTGGATTTTCACGGAGCGAAGAAGATTCATCTTGTCTGTTTTGTTCTTTTTACTACTGCTACTTTGCTTGTGGTGGAAAGGTTGTTTTTAGAATGATGAAGTTTCAGATCTTTATTTCTAGAATGATGAAATATCATCATTATCATAAATCATAAAAGATCCCAAACCATTCCCGGAGATGCAGCCCATGACAATCGCTGCTCCATGTTTAACTCTTACTCTTCACCTACCCTTCCAATGTACCTCTGAAACATCAAACCCAAATCTGTTTAAAGCTGATTCATCAGTCTATATCACTTTTTCAAGCTCAAATCTTCATTGCAGGATTGTTATGGCGGTCGAACCAATTTTCAAACTATATTTTTTACTTACGTCATTACTTCTTTCACCTGTAGTCGTTCTCTTAAAGCTAATCGAAAGTCAATGAATGTACCTACCGATTAGTATGATGTTCTTTCTTTCTTTCATTTGGTCTAAAATTGTCTTTGTTTACGTTAGGATACGAAACTGAGCAGATATATGCAGGGTGACTGAAAAGTAACTCCCTATTTTAATATATGATGGACTCTCCCGTCTTGTAAAAATTATAGTTAGACGGGAGAGTCTATCCTACATAAAATAGAGAATTACTTTTCAGTCACTCTGTATATTTCGAGAAAATGGAAAGGTCTAAGGGACGCAGGTTCGAATCCCACCGGAGAGCGCATATTTTTCCAATAAGATTTCTCGAAAGTCAGTAAATGGAAATAAATAAATATACTGTTTAATAAATAAATAAAAACAGAACATCTACTCAAATATATATATATATATATATATATATATATAATCGACTCTCCCGTCAAATTCGACGTATGAGGGTCAAGCAGATCAGTTCCTAGGAACCAACAGCCCGACACCAGTACATGAGATTTAATTATAGTGGTGAAGGTTTTGTGCAGAACCATCCACACTTTTTGAAGGGCCAAATACAGAGGCCTGGTGCACTACGTACCACAGGGTCCCTAAATGACCCTCCGAAGGTTTTGAATTCAGAGTTGTCCTTCTCTTATACCAGTTGCCATCCAAGGCTATATAACCCAGTCTGTCTTGCTATTTACCCATAGCTGGAGGGAGAAGAAGAAGATTCATACCTTTCCCAAGGGTATTAGCACGTAAGTGAATGAAATGGATTCGGCTGGAATTCGAATGCTCTCTGATTCCTCAATCCAAACCGCTATCCATTACACCATCGTGCAGATTCTTCTTGGATATTTTATGAAGAATTTGCAATGTTATTGGTCCTGACCTGTCATCTCAATTACAGTCACTTTCTCGCGACCGTAACATAGCTTTCCTGTGCCCTTTCTATAAATACTTTCATGGTAATTGTTCTGATGAGCTTTTCTCTTTGGTACCTAGACTTTATGAATTTAAACGCAGTACTGGATTATTGGCAGCAAGGTCTCATCATTTTACAATTGAAACGGCTTATTTTTCTATGTTCTATGCTAACAGTTTCATATCTCGCACTTCTCTCTTCCGACTCCTTGCTTTCCAGACATCTTTAATCGTTAAAAATGTAATTGCAACGTCGATCGTTATCGTCAGTCTTGATTCATGTTCTTTTATTGTTCTCTCTACTTAATGTTTTCTTTTTCGCATATTATCTCACACTCAGTAACCCCCCCCCCCTGCATCTTAATGGCTTTATTGCCTTGCTTAGAGTGAAATGGTTGAAAGAAAATCTGGCGTTAGTGTTTGTTTTAAGGTGATATCTGAAAAAAGTTTCTATGTTACCAATGGTGCAAGACCGATTACCAAAATTATTCTTCCACAATATTTCTATCCATTTTTGCGTTTCAACATGAGACGTTTATTTCCGCTTATATTGAACTCCGATCTAATGAACATAATTGTATCAAGTCTTACATTGTTTGTAATGCCGGGTCCTGTCAAGACGTAGGCGATCATGCCTCTCAACAGATTCCTTTTCTTTATTATGACTTTTCAGGAGAGATTCTGGAGTGTTTTCCCATTAGCTTCTTCAAGGTTTGGAATTCAGAGTATTCTCTCCTTTAAACTGATCACCTCTCAAGACTAGAGAGTCTAGGCTACCCTTCTATTTAACCTATAAGTGTTGGGGGCGGGGAGAAGAAGAGACTGATTTATTTCTTTACCCAAGGCATTTATATTTATGCGAAGGTGAACGGAGAATACGAGACTGGAATTTCAACTCGTCGGGCCAATTCCCTTATCCGTAGGACAGAAAGGGCAATAAATGCCATATTTGACGGTATATCCAGCACGGAGCCAGAAAATGAAAAGTGGGAGGGGCTAAATGTAATATAAACTTCCCATATTATGATGTGTGGAATTTTTTATTTTTTTGAGGTATACCATTTTTGGCGATATTGGTGTTTTTTTAAATTATAGTTTGAGCTAAAAACTTAACAATATATTATTAAATGAAATCTTCAAATATTTGTGGACAGTACGTGAGCTTTACAAACACAAGGAAAACAGGATTGGTTGCAGATGTAACAATCTTCCCGGAAAAAAAAAACACTTAATTTTAAAACGTCCAGAGTTTATTTTTCAATTGTTCATCTTTCGTTTATTTACGTTTTAATTAAAGAAAAATGAGTAATTGTTTTGCGTTTAGATATTTGGGATAAGGAATATTAATGCTTTTAAATATTGATTTACCTGCGTAAACATTTTTTTTCTAACAATCGACAGCAAAAAATTCAAAATAAACAATATTTTAATTTTCGGAAACAAGTCACTTTTCTACGGCCTGCTTTTCCGAAATATTGATGGGAGTGTGACAAAAGGTAATTTTAATGTAGGGATGCCCCACAGAAAGAAATTCTCTCGTCGGGACATTTTTATTTAGTCGATTATTGTTTGTTTGGTTTTTTTTTTTAATCTTCTCATTTTCTGCTTGTCGATTATGTCGCATTAAAAAAAAAAATAACATGAGGGAATCTATGTCGGAAAACAACTGCATATTTTTTATAAAATTTAATACATTTATATTTTTAGAAAAATCTGTGATACAGTTGAAAAAAATATTCGTGTGACGTCGTTTAGGATTTCATTGGACTAAAGTGATGTTTACATTGATGTGATTACATATGCGCATGAAGGAGAGGGGACACTGAAATTTAAAATTTAAATTTAAACATTTTTTTTATATAGCCTTTAGCTTGTTTCATTCAGTTTCTTTTTGTTTGCTTTTATCACTTTTGTTATTAAATATTGTGATAATAGAATATCTGCCAAGAAAGGTGAAATGGGTGGAACATATGAGCAATGACGAAGTTTTTAGGAAAACAAGAGCAAAAAGACACTTGTACTTGATTGGAGAATTTAATACTCACAGGGCATAATGAAGGTAAAAGTGGCAGAAGGCAACTTCGAGTAAACAACGAGTAAATGGATTGCAGAACAGGGTAAGAGGAATAGTAGAAAAAGACAAATAATGTTTAAGAGTAGGTATCACCAAAATAAATGCGTTTTTCTCGAAATGAAAGAAAAAATATACTACCTCCTGTTTTTAAAAAATGGCTGAAAATCAGAGAATTATCCGATTCAAACAAAATTTTCGGTACTTACTCATTAATGAACGCCTTGTATACCGAACAGATATTATTACAATTAGAAAACTGTGTGAAAAGTTTCACTGTCTTCTATTTTCGATATCTCGCGTGTACTTTTTAATCTGGGGGTGTATTCGCGATTTTAAAAAAAATTTTTTTTTTACGTTTTTTAAGAAAAATCCCTGAAGCTGTTATTTCAGTAATAAAGAAAAATACATTAATCAAATGTGACTATACCCAAAATTCTCCCTTAACCTTATAAAAATAATTCGGTAAAACTAAAATATATTTTTTATTTTTTGTATAATAATCACATTATTTTATTTTAGATTTTACAGAAAATATCTACATTGAATATTTATTTTTTAAAAGTTTACTTGTAATGTTGTGGAGCGACTTTGAAATTCATTTTGTTGCTGTTTGTCAGTTTTTTATTATTAAATAAAACCTCATTTGAAGAATCTAAAAATGTAAAGATTAATGCCATTTTCGAGTGCGAACATTTTTTAAAATATTTTTTTTTATTTTAGGACAGATTATTTTTTGTACGGTAGCTTAAAAAGGAAATAATTCTATGGCTGCTATCTATTAACAGTATCAATTCAATAAGAATTTATCAGTTATTTCCCTTTTTTGCACTTCTTTTAGTTTAATAAATTTTAAAATCAGAATATCTGAAAAACCTCATTGGTTCTAATTAAATATTTTATGACATCAAACAGACAGAAAAATGATCATTAAATAAAAGCAATAAATTAAACACTAAAGTATCATTTAACTAGTTTTTAATTAATTTCTTTTTCATACTTCTAATATATAAAAATAAAATTTATTCCTCTAAGTTTCATAAAATCGTGTAGAAGAAAAAAAATTATATTCTTTTTTTTAACTATTAGTTAAATGAGATTAAAGATTATCTATTTTTAAACATAAACAATACCAATTTCTAAATTGTAGTCCTTTTGATCCTTCGTACTTTTTAATTTTTACGTGCGCTTTGGGGTTATAAAGAAGACTACGCGCGCTTTGGTGGTGGCAGAAGACTATTGCTGTTTTTTTTTACCTATGGCCTTGATAACTGCTAATGAGCTAATTTCAAAGAAGACATTTAAATTATTTGTCATGATTTTTTCGGGGGTGGGGTTAGGAAATTGATGGTAGTACGTAAGAGATACAAAGGATAGAAAGTTGTACAAAGTCATGATTATCCACGTCCTAAAAGGTCATGGTACATAAAAGAAGAATATAGATTAACTGACTCCCACCATCCCCCAAAAGTCGTACTTTAAGTAAATGCTACAGAACCGTAGAAAAGCCATAGAAAACACCTTCAACACAGTTTGTATTATGACACCGACTACAAGTTATGTCGTGCCGACGACGAGTTATCTCGTGCTTGGCATTTTCTTATACATTTTCATTGCAACGAGTTTAGTGTAAAAATAATGCTAAGACTTCAGCTGAAGCTCATAATTGTTTTATTGACTTTGTTGGCTATTTTAAGTTGGGGTTTGAAGTCAGAATTCGTCATTGACATATGGCAGTCAACGAGTTAAGATATTATTAGTATTAATTAGTATTAATAATGTTTTCTTTTAAAAATGTGCGTCTTATCCACCGCAAAAAAAGATACATAATTTAATTTTTTTAAATTACCAGTTTAAAATTAAAAGATTACCTATTTTCTTTTATAACTTTCTTCTCTCTCATTGATTTAAGTTATTACTTTAAAAAAAAAATCCATTAATTTTTTCCTAGATAAATTTAGTTGTTAGTAGACTCGAAGAAAGAAAGAAAGAAAGAAAGAAAGCAATTGACTGCAAGAGCGTTTTAAAATATTTTAAAGCCATATTGAAATGCTTAGAATTATTTTTCTTTTTTTTTATAGATTAGCTTTAAGTTATTATCTTTCAAATAGAACCAAAATTTTATTACCGGCCTGGGTATGAGGGTAAACTACATCTGCGTCCTGGGTAAGACGATAAACTACATCCAACAGCAAGGCCTCTGATCAGGAGGTTTTGAGGAGCGTGAAACCACCTCTTAATTGCTGATGTTCCCAGGTCCACCCTGACCCGGGGTGGTAGCACCTGTTAGGGTCCCAGCTATGGGCAAATAGTTGACACCCAAACTGGCGTCAAAACTCTATGAAAGTGTAAAAAGTATGTTTTAATACATACCAGAAATACTTTGTAAAAAAAAAAAAATTATTACCAGCAATACATTTTTAGAAAAAAAAAAAAGATATTACCAACTATAGTTTATTTTGAAAGAAAATATTAGCTGCAATAAAAAATGTGTCGGCATTAAATAACCCATTGAGGTTGATATGCCGTAAAACAAACCAAACCAAACAAAAATTTTAAAATTTTACTAAAAAAGATACATTTAATAAATTACTTTAAATGCGTTTTTAAGGTTGTTTAATTGCAGTTTTGGTGAACCTAGTCCTTAACAAACCTGCATAAACCTGAAGCTAGATTACTAAACGAGATAGATAGATAGATAGATAGATAGATAGATAGATAGATAGATAGATAGATAGATATGAAGAGATTGAGATCGATATATAGATAGATATGAAGAGATTGAGATCGATATATAGATAGATATGAAGAGATTTAGATAGATAGATAGATAGATATGAAGAGATTGAGATCGATAGATAGATAGATATGAAGAGATTGAGATCGATATATAGATAGATAGATATGAAGAGATTTAGATAGATAAATAGATAGATAGATATGAAAAAAGTAAATAGATATGAAAAAGCGTAGATAGAAATGAAATAAAAACATATATATATATATATATATATATATATATATATATATATATATATATATATATGTAAAAAATATAGATATAAAAAAGCGTAGATAGATTTGAAATAAAAAACGTAGATAGATTTGAACTGTGTAAACACAAAATAATAAATAAAAAGTCATTTTTTATTTGCACAATTTCATGAAATTAAAAACATTTACGCTAAGAAATGACAATGATTTGACAGAGATAAACAAATAGATAGATAAAGAAGGTAGATAGATGGATAGAAATGAATAAGGTAACCTTGCTACATATATTGACGAATATACCCATGACAATGTATTTTGTTTACTCTTTATGATTAGAATCTTGAAATAGAAATAGTGATTTTCCAAGCGTAGCTTAGATGTGACACAAGGCCGAAAGTATGGGCACCCTGTGAGGATCGAACTCACTACTCACGATTACGACTGAGTAGTGAGTTCGATCCTCAGCTACGCTTGGAAAATCTCTAGAATCTTTAAATAACCAATAAAGGGAGTTAACTTTCAGAAAACAGTTATAGACATTGCGGAAAAAAATCCACTTGTATTTATAGTAAGATAATGAACAAACTTTGGGTGTGTGGTAGCATAATGGTTATCGACGCGGTAAATGGAATCGGCGGGCTGAGTTCAAATTTGGGCCTATTCTGTTGCATTCACTTTCGCACTAATGACCTTAGGAAAGGCGTGAATCTAACTTTTATTCTAACTTACAACTACGGGTTAAAAATAGCAGTCAATACAGGATTCTTTAGCCTTGGATGGCAGCCATTCGTGAAGGTCTACTCTGAATTCTAGACCGTTGAAAAATAAGCAACAGGAAACCACTCAACTATTTTTCACAAGAAGTCATGTTAATTCACAAAGAATAAAAAATAAACCATGGTCGCTTACGTTCTAAAGGGGAATGACATTTTAAGAAAAGGAACAACCTGAGGTCAAGAGTAGTTAGAGAGAGAGAGAGAGAGAGCGAGAGAGAGAGAGAGAGCGAGAGAGAGAGAGAGAGAGAGAGCGAGAGAGAGAGAGAGATGAGCAAGTTGACTTTGATATCTAGACTGTCCTGTCACCAAGTGTAGGGAGACTGCCCCCATGAAAATAATGCCTCCCTCCCCGTGAAAATGATGTGAACTAATTTTAGTGAGCAAATTCTTACTTGCCCATCTCCCAACTCAAAACACTCCGGCAACGAACCTGAGGCTAGATTACTAAACGAGATAGATAGATAGATAGATAGATAGATAGATAGATAGATAGATATGAAGAGATTGAGATCGATAGCTAGATATGAAGAGATTGAGATCGATATATAGATATGAATAGATTTAGATAGATAGATAGATAGATAGATAGATAGATAGATAGATAGATAGATAGATAGATATGAAAAAAGTAAAAATAGATATGAAAACGCGTAGATAGAAATGAAATAAAAACATATATATATATATATATATATATATATATAAATATATGTAAAAAAAATATAGATATAAAAAACGTAGATAGATATGAAAACAAGCGTAGATAGATTTGAAAAATCAAATGTAGATTTGAAAAAAAAACATAGATAGATAGATAGATAGATAGATAGATAGATAGATAGATAGATAGATAGATAGATATTTTTTAACATATCAGAAAATGATTTTGAAACCTTTTTATTCTGGCGTCCCGTTCGGCTGCTTTAATCTTCCGAATGCCCTTGTCTGTAATTATTATTTTTTAAGGATATAGATTAGATGATCATCGCTCTCCACATATTTCTTTTTTTAAATTTTTTTATTCATCTTAAAAATGATTACCTATCTTTAAAAAAAAAAATCTATGTAGATTTTATTTTAGGCGTAATGGTGTATGTTATTTATTTGAAAAAGCCTATCAGAATGAGCACAACCTTTAAAAATTCCAGTAAAACTTGTTGAATGGGAATTCTTTTACAACTACTACTAACTTTGTTTTTTTTTCTTTCTCCCCGCTAACTTACTCTACCTTCCACTCCTCCTATTCGCCTCTGCCATTGATGAAGGGGCGGCTCTGAGAGTGGGGGTGGTTATTTATTCGGAGTGTACAGTGCCGAGAAAATCTCCTCTAACCACAACCGCTACTGCTGCTTTTATTGTGTTTATTTAAAGTTTGTTCTATTCTACTTCCAGAATGAAGGTCTGTTTTGGCACTCACACATGTTGGACTTAATGTCCACAGAGTTATAAAAAAAAACAAAAAACTCTCGACAAATTCAAGCCAAAAACACTAATTTTCTTTTTTAAATTTATCTGGAGACGAAAAAGAAGTAACGCTTTATATTTTAATTAAAAGAAGAAGAAAAAAGCAAAAAGAAAACACGGAAGTTGGTTACTACGAAATCTAAAAGAAAGGAAATTTCCGACGAGTTTTGATTTGGGAAGCGATTTCTGATATTTTTAAAAAGATATTTTTCTTTATCTTTAACTAAATGACAAATTGAAACATTTTCTGTATTTAACCTGGACATGGCTGGATATTTATTACGGACTTTGATTCTAATCAGGTACGTTTCTTTATCAGTTATCATCCATTCATTCAAGACATTTCTTTCAGCTATCACATCGTAAAAATAATTTGTTTTCAACTCCTCAAACATTGTAACTTAAAAATCTATTCTCGTTCATTTTTTCTCAGTTTAAATATTTATTCAAACATTAATAATAAAATTAAGCTTTCTTGGAATAAATTGGTAGCTGACAATTGAAGTCGAAGAAAAAAAAAAAAGAAATCAATAATAATAAATTCTTGTGTCTCTGAGAATGTTAAAAATGTAACATAAAATCTCCCGAGAACTTTTTTTCCCAAAAAATATTCTTTGTGCTTATTGTTTTACAATTTATTTAATATTTCTTTTTCAATCTTTAAAACATATTCTGATTGATTCTCATTTGTTCTTTCTCTGTTCTATTGAATGGGACTTTTATAAGTTTTAAATGAGTACTATACGCTGAAATTGTTATGTGTATTTATCCTCGACCATGTATGTTAGTCGGAAGTCTTTTACAAATTTACACAAGTTACTGGCGGAAAATTTAAATTTTGTTACTCCAAACAGATTTCTGTGCCTTCAGAATTGATATCTTTATAGATTACTTAGAATATTTTTCCTTTATTTTTTTATTTATTTATTTATTTTTTGATCAATCCTTTTTTGGCACTTGTGCGGTTGGCCTAATAAATGAATAGACTAATTACTAGGGAATCAAGTTCAAATTTCGATCAAGGTAGTTATGGTTGTACTCATTTGACACTCCTGTCCTTGTCAGAGGCATGAACACCCTCTCCCAACAGATCAAACTAGGGATTACTCCTTGCTGCTAATAAATTCGGCATACAACCGGTCACGTGTTAATTGGAGATAAGGTCATCGCCATTTACCAGCCCCAACCACGATATTATCCTGAGAAATGACCCAGCGTACAAGCCGATCTGACCAATTGCTTCTCGCACCAGAGTATTTTTACTTTCGGTTCTTATTCGATTCGATTCTCTGGGAACCGTCCAAAGTTGTTCAAAATTGGGCCCACATCCCCTCCACACCCACCTGGAAACCTACCAGTCTGGTATTCTAACAATGTTGTCAGGGTACCTGGCCGTGCTGGGCTCTTTGTCTGTTTTTTTTTTTTTTGTCGGGTAGGTGGGTCGATACTTATCTCCCCTACATTAAAATCTGAAACATGTCCCCTTGAAAGAATCATTAGACCTTAAATAAAAAATATAAATAAAAATTAATAATTAGCTTAAAATTTAATCTTCAACTATTCTAAAGAGAAAATGGCTTGACTACTGTTTACCGGGCACACATTTCTGGAGGTAGGCAACGGCTTGTAAAATAATTGATTACAAATGGAATAAGCTCTTTTATTTTCTAGGGATGCTATCTCATCACAATATTTCGACACGTCTACCTCAGGCCTCATTGAACAATCGGATCACCATAATTGAACTTTTGTTACTACTTTATCTGCCATTAATTAAACTGAATATAATTGCGTATTGAAGTTGAATCTGCACAGTAATAGGTGAGATTGTTATTTACTGTAAATAAGATATAAAAAAAATAATCTTAGAATAACTAATAATGTAAATAATTTACATTATTAGTTCTTATTCTAAGATATTTTTTTTTACCTTCTGTACGTGTGTTAAATCAATACCATTTTTAATAAACTGTTTTATTCAAATTATCGTCTATCCATGACCGTGGGTTCCGTAAACTGTAGTCAAACCAAAATATTATTGGATTGGATATGGGAGAGTATTATTTAAAACTGCCTTTCCAAACCAAAAATAAAACCGCTTACCATGAACACACACAGCATGTACAGATCTTACAGTAAACTGCATTTTATTCGGAAAAAGCAGACAAAACATTAACAGTTAACTGAATCAAATTTCAAACTTTCTCTTCAGTGAAAAGTTTAAAGCCCCTAATTCATAAACTTAACCTACTCTATAGATTTCAATTGTTTGTGTTTTTTCATTTTTTTCACTTCGTTTTTTTCTTTTAACGCAGAGTAATCTAAATATTATTTTCTCTGATGAAAAATAAGGCAATAGCACAATGGAATTGGTAAAGAAAGGGTTCGAACTTCAGCTGAGGGTGCTTAAGTTAATTAGCATTAATGTCCATAGGAAAGGCATGAATCTATATCCCCTTGTGTCTTAACATATTGTGGCAAGACATGACCTAACTGAGTTAGTGAACACTTTGGTAAACCATTCTCTCATAATTATCCTGCCGGCCAGGTGTAATAGTATAAAGTTGTTACGTTCATTGATAACCTTGACAATACTTAGTTTTTATTTTATATGTATGTATGTATGTATGTATGTATGTATGTATATATATATATATATATATATATATATATATATATATATATATATATATAATGTAGGATGTGTGAATAATATAACGGGTATCAGTATGTCGGCAAGCAGAGTTCAAATTCTAGGCTAGTTTGTTGCGTTCACTTTCGCATAAATATCCTTGGGGACGGTACGAATCCGTCACTATCTCTGTCCCCCAGATATGGGTTAAATAGCAGATTAGACTGGGCTCCCTAGTCTTGGATGGCAACCAGTGTAAAAGAAGGAAAATTCCGAATTCTAAACCGTGGAGTAGGCAACGAGAAACCACTCCAATATATTTTCCCCAAGTATGTAAGCAATTCACAGGTAATAAAAAAGAAAGGAAGATGTAGAGATCCGTGATCGCCTACATCTTGGAGCGATATGGCATTAAAGAAAATATGTGTGATTATATCAATAAGTCTGTAGTTTAATGATAGTGTGGGAAATATTTTTATAAAACTGTCAGTGACCTTAATCCAACGTTTCTTCGTAGATCATACAAATTGGCCTGTGTAATCTTGGAATTAAGCTGTGTCAAGCTTCTTTCTATGTGCTATATCTCTTCAGGACTTTGACGATCGTGGCTCTCCACAATTTCCTGTCCTTTGTAGCTCTTAATAAATTGTCTTTTTATCCCTTCTAAATTTTTCTCCGTCATCAATTTACTCAAGGTTATGTGCTGTTTTCCTGTGTCTTGTGGATATCAAATTAAAAACTAATTTTATTTATCAGCCCTCGTGTGTGTTTGTGTGAAGATATAAGCTGTCACGCCTTTTGTCATCCTTGACTGGAGCGCGTCTAACTGGCTCAGACATGACTAGGCTAATGTTGAAGTATGAGAATTTTTTTTTTTTTTAACAAGAACCTCTTCATGTATTTGTAGAATATTCGAAAACTATTCGGGTTCTGTTATACTAGTTAGCATTCTCAGAGACCATCTAATTGATTAACGATATGATAATAAAAAAAGCATCTGTTGTGGCGTGATTCCTATAGGTTGGTCAGTAGTTGCCTGATTAGTTGGGAATTCTCTGCACTGTGGGAATATGCGGATATCATTGATGTCAGCGGCTCTGGAATAGATACGTTGTCTTTTAACCTCCACTGTTCTCGTTCGTCATCACGATGGAAAATGACCTCAAACACAGCAAAGGAAACTGGGATTATAACCAATTTCCTTTACTCTTACCAAGAATGGTTATTACGTTAGATTAAATCAGATTATCACCACTGTACTTGTGTTAATCAATTCCATTTAATCAACTGTTTCATTCAAGTCGTTGTCTTCCTCCAGGACCGTGTGGGGCTTACTCTGAGACTTTGGCAATGTATTAATTATCGTAAATATTATTGTAATTTGGAACCTGTTTTCGTTCTACGTTTGTAAGGCTTACAACCATATTACGTTGAAACACCGGTTCTCCTACGATCACCGAAGTTAAGCAACGTTGCGCCTGGTCAGTACTCAGATAGGTGACCGCTTGGGAATACCAAGTGCTGTAAGCTTGGATGTGCGGGCGATGTAATGGATAAGGGGTCGAAATTGGAGATCGTAGAGCAGAGTTCAAATTCCAGTAGTGTTCGTTATATTTACTTGCGCGCGAATACCATTGGGGAAAGGTATGAATCCACCTCTTCTCCCCAATCTATGGGTTACTTAGTATCAGTAAATCATCATTATCTTCAAAACATTCTTACAATCTAAAAATATTTTCTGGCTTTAAATAACCTGCAAAAGGTTGATAAGTCATAAAAAACCATCAGTCATGGACCGTGGACTTGGTGTAAGACAAGCCGAGAAGATAACTAAACATGAATTTAATCCTTTATTATTTTTTATAGCTTCTTGATCTGTATGTGTCTTTTCTTGGCCTTTCTATCAAAATATTATTGAGTATGGAAGACTCTTATTAAAAAAACAACCTAAAAACTTACTTTGAACAGGTATAGTATGTACATTGTATTATCTCCAGACCTGGAAACGTGGATGTAATCATTCTTGGCAAGAGCCAAGAATGATTATTACGTTAGATTAAATCTATTTTTTGTAAATTTATCAAAAGGAACTTTTTACATCCAAATGATATTAAATTAGCACTCTGTTCTTCCACTGCTAATAATAGGAGAGTGGTTGTGTGGGTGGGTGGTTGGTGTAATAGCGACTCGGTAAAAGAAATCAGTGATTTGAGTTCGAATTCCGTTCGAGTTCGTTACGTTCATTTCATCACAAAAAAATCCGTCTTTTCTCCCTTCCATGCTATGGGTTAAATAACAGGACTGTCCAAACTCTCTTGCAGTGAGGTGGCGGCAAGTCTATGAGAAAGAAGTGATTAAAAAAAAAAACAAAAAAAAAACAAAAACAGTCAGAACAGGGATAGGCTCCGTCAGGTTATCTATACACACCACTACTGGTATGACGGCAGTAGACACGGTGCCCCTACGACCCTCGTGAGTTTCGGCACGAAGAATAAGAGGTTCTTAATGAAATAATAGCAAATAGATTTGTATGTTAGAATTATAGCACAAAACTAAACCCGCTCAAGGTAACTTTAGTCTGGACAATCTTCATTTATACTTGTTTATATAAATATACTAATATGTTCACAGCATAATCATGAAAAAATCATTTGTTTTTACACGACAAATATTGATTTCTCAATATAATTTTCTTCTTTTATAAATGCTCTTAATTCAGTAGCAAATATTAATTACAAAACTCAAATAATGAGCATTATACACTGAACATAAACACAGAAAATTTCTAATAAGTCACCTAATAACTGCTTGTCACACCGCGAACTTGTTTGTTCACTTTTGTATTTTGTTTCTCTTAGTAAATATAGGTAAAATATTTTACGCTTGTTAATGTGACAATATCTATAGAGAGATTTAAAAAGTAATCAATCTGTCAATTGAAGAAAAATACGTTTGCAAGTCGTGAGTAAATTACATTTTGAGGCAAAGTCTCTCACTAGATTTAATTGTATCAACAAATCATTTTTCTTGTCGCAAACATACACAGGGTATTATCAACATACACAGAGTATTATTAATAAATCTTCATCAAATTATAAATTTGCGTAAACAGAAATATTACTTCATCTTTTAACTAAACTGGAAACTTTATATTTCCTGACGAATCTGGTTGCAACTATTGATTCTTTAAACAAAACCCATCATTGGTTGACGGTCATTCCCAAAGAATGACACCGGACATGACAGTTCAAGAAATGAGTGGATCAAATAGGGAGTTCTGTTTAATGCCTCTGAAGGCTTGCCAAATACAACAGACTGCTGACGAAGTCTAGAGGGTACAACGGCTAAAACGTCTTAATTACCGCATAGCAGTCCTTGACATTACTAGATAACTCTTACAAATTCTCAGAGTTTCTCTTTTGTCAAATGATTTGTCAGGTGGTTAAGTAAAATTATTAAAGTTTTAAACCCGGGGCGTTAAGACTATCGGGCGGCAGTAAGGTATATATTAGGCTTGTACTGTTTTTTAAAATGATCGAAGTGTGCTTTACAAAGCGTAGCTTATATATGGCACAAGGCCAAAAGTATGAAGCACTCGGCGAGGATCGAACACACTGGTGGGGTGGTAGCACCTGTTAGTCCTACCTATGGACAAATAGGGAAACAAAACATTATGAATGCATAAAAATACATTTTTATTTGTAAAATGACAAACAATACATTTTATCTGTAGCTGAAGGCATGCAATTACGTTTAAAATATATTTAGTTGAAGCCATGAAATTGTGCTCAAAATATTTAGATTTCGGCATTGAATAACCTCTAGAGGTTGATATGCCACTAAGCAAAATCAACTAACAAATACACTAGTCAGTCGTAATTGACCGAGAGAAAAAAAAAAGTTTGTTAACCATTACACGACGTTGAAGTGGCCATACTTATCGAAGAATGATAATATCGACCAGGTTCATGTTGCTTAAAAATGGTGATAATTAGGCACTCTGAGACTTTGGCTATTATTAACGTAAATGTTACGGTGATTTTGAAACTGTTCTATTTCTACGTCTGTGTGGCTTACGGCCATATCACATAGAAACAACGGTTCTCGTACGATCACCAAAGTTAAGCAACGCTGAGCCTGGTCAGTACCTAGATGTGGGACAGCTTGGGAATACTGGGAGCTGTAAGCTTAGATGTGCGCGCAGTGTGATGGATAATGACTCACGGGAGAGTCGAGTTCCAATTCCAGTCTGGTTCGTTATACCTTTGGAAAAATAATTACCCCCCGCTTTTCTCTCCTTCACAGATATGGGTTAATTAGTAGGAACTATATCAATAAATCATTATCTCCAAAAAATTCTTGCAATCTAAAAATATTTTCTGGCTTTATGGTTGATAAACCGTTAAAGACGAATCGATTAATCTACGTCTGTATTCAGTTCGGTCAATAATCCTCGTTGACACAGAATCTCGATTTACTAAGCGTAGCTTAGATGTGGTGCAAGGCCGAATTTATGAAGCACCTATCGAGGATCGAACTCGCTACTCAGCCGCAATTGATCACATGAGATAAGCTTGTTAGACATTATGCCATATCGAAGTGCTCGGTTGACACAATCTTACTTTATATCTCGTAGTCCAGTTCAATTCTCACAATTATTACGGAGCTGGAAGCAACAAAATTTGTTTTTCTTTACTTTCACGAAAATTCCATTTGAAGCTATTTTTATTTATTTAGAACGCCTTTCTCTTTTAATGTTTCTGCTATTGGTAAGGAATGACTAACTGGTAAAAGAATAAGGAATGACTAATAGATAAAACCGATTTCCTCGTTCTACAATGAGCGCGATGTCGTTGGTAAATTAAAGGTCACCATTTGACCTCATTTCAATGGCCACCGCCTATTTTAGTAATTAGACTATGCTGTCTAAAGAACAGAAACGAATATCATTGCTTGTTGTTTCCCTGGAATGGGATTAAATTCCTCTTAATGTTTCAGGCATTTTTTATTCGTAGCGATGGAGTGGGGTGGCAAGAATCTCAGAATATCACAAAACTATTTAGTTTACTTTTTTTGTCAGAAACCAGCCGACGGACCTCCATTCAATTTTAGCAATTTCATTACATTCTTACATATTTCATGTCCCTCCAAGCCATGTTGCTTAGTTACAGCTTGCAATGGTAGTAGTCCCAATATTAGTTTTACTCTATATTGTTCGACAGGAATCGCGTTTAAATCTTGTCGAGGAGTCAATTCTTTATTTGTAGATCAATCCATGTTTAAGGAAAATGTAAAAAATACTTCTTCTTCTTCTATATTGTTTGTTTGTAATACCATGTCGTGGCGTAGGCAATGATTGCTCTCCCCAAATTCCTTCACGTTATTATCTTTGAATGCCATCAGTTCTTGAGAAAGATAGTTGAGTGGTTTCCCGTTGCCTTCTCTACAATTTTGTAATTCGATTTTCCTTCGATGGTTTCCACCCAAGACTGGAGATTCCAGTTTATTATTTAACTACTAACTGGGGGAATAAAAAACGGATTCATGTCTTTCCCAAGGGATTAATTTTCGAAAAAATTAATGACAAAAAATTTATATAAGAAATTCGAGCAAACGTACAAAATGTTGATTTTTTTACATTATTCGGACTATTGTTCTCATCTTTGTTGACATATTTATCACAACGTTTCGGCCGTTGTACGCTCCGGCCTTCTTCGGGTGGTTGGAATATCGAACTGAACCCTTTATTTCTCTCACTGGGGTAGACTGTTCTAGTTCCACGTGCCATGTCTAATGGATGTCCGTTATCAGTTATCTCCTGTTAATTCACCTCTCCAAATTCTCCACTGCTTTAATTAGGTATTGATCCTGTCACAGGATCTAACCAACGCCTTTATCCACTGTGCCATATGAGGACATCTGTGTATGAATTTCTGGGACTTATAAACTTAATGTCTTCAGCAACCATTTTTACCAGTACTCATATTGCAATTTTTGCTGTAATCAATAGTCCGAATAATGTAAATAGTGTACATAATACCTCATCTCAGAAATATAGACAGATACCAAAATGTTGATATTTTTAAAGACAAGGATATTATAGATGACAGTAAGTTGCCTAAAAAGAATATAAAAACAGATGTAACAGTAGAACTACTACTATCACAAGGAATTACTTTTACGAACAACTTAAGATCGAGTAAATGAATAAATTGGTATCAGAACAAAGAAACTACTTGAACCTTAACCGGGAATTAATAAAAGGGTAATAGAAACCCTGCTAGGCCGTGACATTCTCTGTTGCTGAGCGGTCTAAAGCACACTGGATCCTACAAAGAGAGACGGAGGTTCGAACCCTGCCGGAGAGTACATATTTTATAAGTCTCTCAATGCGCAGGCAGTTCCACGTGAATCATACAGTTCATAAAAACAGGATGCCTACTCAAATATGGATATCCACAAAATAACGTTTGTTGTGTGTGTGTGTGTGTGTGTATATATATATATATATATATATATATATATATATATATATATATGTGTCATTAACTAATAGTATCTTAATTACAATTGTACGAAAAAGTTTGGTCTGTTTAATGAAAATAAACATCGAGCGGACTTTGTGAGTCAGTTTTAACATTTAATATTTTAAATTCTACATTATGGTTAATAGGACTCGCTTGGGTTATACCAACGGATTACTACATGTGTGTGTGTATATATATATATATATATATAATATTCTAGCAAACTGGACTTAGGTGGACTGGTCATGTTGTGAGAATGGATTAGCATAGGCTTACAAAAAAGGCGCTGTATGGACAACTACCAAACTCCAAGCTTTCAGTTGGACGTCCACTCTTACGCTACAGAGAGACAAATTGAAAGACAACTTGAAACGTCTCAACATTGATCTGAAAAACTGGAAATCCCAAGCATTAAACCGAAAGGAGTGGCGTAAGACATGTTTCATTAAGTTAAAGGGTTTTGAAGACAGTAGACTGAAGCACCGTGATCAGCTTTGTCAAGCTCTGAAGCAGAGACACCATCAAAATCCTGCTTTAACAAATTTTATGTCATTGTGGCTTTGTCGCCCGCAGCAAGGCTGGGCTAGTATCGCATTTAAGAAAGCACAAATGAAATATGCCTTTCTCTTACCGGATTTTCTCCACAATAGCCCCTGCTAGCATGCATAAGTGTAAAATGAAAGGCACCATCCAATGCTGACCCTCATTTTTGCTCACGATAGGAGAGTTTATTATTGCTATTGTTATTATTGTAGAAAATATGTGTCCTGACAGGAATCGAACATCTGTCCTACAAGGGCCACATATTTTCTACGAAATTCCTCGGACATTCAGGCCAGTCAATCTAATTATGACTTTATTTACATTATTCGGAATATTGCCCTCATCTTTGTCGCCATATTTATTACAACGTTTCGGCCGTTGTACGCTCCGGCCTTCTTCAGGCGACAAAGATGAGGACAATCGTCCGAATAATGTAAATAGTGTACATAATGCCTCATCTCAGAAATATAGACAGATACTAATTATAACTGTATCTTAAATACAGGGCATTTACTTAAATATTTGTATTTATAAAAAATACCGTATGAACGTAAAATATATTAAAATAAATGTCGGACTTAATCCATTTTATATATATATATATATATATATATATATATATATAAAATACAACTGAAAAGTTGCAAATTAAAAAAAATTGAATGTTTTTTTGTGAAAGTATTTATATATATATATATATATATATATATGATATTTCAGATCGGCCCCGATCTTTCATCAGAAATGACTGTTTGCAGAAGTTTGTTTACATTAAGTAGCGTCCGTCGCGAGACGCGGACGCCACGTGATATGGAATTTAACTGTATTTGAATATTTCTAACGTAAATCTAGCTGTAGTAATATTTTAGATGTTGTTTAAAAAAATTTTAAGTATATCTAAAAAAAATTTTTGTATAACTATTGAAATATTTATAAAGATTTAAAATACCCAAGTCTTTATTGAACCCTAGTTTATATGTATCTAATTTTAAAATCCTGTATTTTTTCTTTTTTTTTCTGCGTGTGTATGTAGAACTGAAATCAGAATCTATCAATACACATTTACAGTTTTCTAATGAGTGTCCTGGTTGAATTTAAAATGTTCAGCTATGGGGGAATAAGGATTGTTTTGGCGTATGGTTAGTTTATTAAGAAAGTATACGTGGCTTCTCATTATGCTATATATATATATATATATATATATATAACGAACTATTGAGGTTGATGCTACTCAGCAAACGATAAAAAGTTTCTTTTTTCCCGCAGACTTGCGTTCACCGAGTTTAGAACAGCCTAAAACATTTCCTGTGTAAACTCTCTTTCCTCCACAAAAAAAAAAACCTACACATGATAATCACTATATGTAGGCCTGTTATTAATTCGAACATAGGCAGTTACTTATACATTACGTATAATGATGTTGGCATCAGGGAAAACTGCGTACTGTTACGTTTCGAAGTTACTTGTAAGTTTCTTTGCAGGGCCAAATAACAGGCCTCGTATACTGAGGACTTACTTCATGCATGTATTCTATCGACATAAATGAATCTGGTTAGAGTTTTTTTTTTATCATTTCACCCAAGCAAGGCAATGAAGCCACTAAGACGCAAGGGCGGCCTACTGAGTGTGAGAGAATACAAGAACAAAAACATTAAGTAGAGAACAATAAAAGAACAGGAATTAAGACAGAAGATAACGATTGACATTGCATTTAAATCTTTGAAGATCAAAGTCGACTGGAAAGAAAGAAGCCGGAAGAAAGTTCGACAAGCGGGAAGAAACTGTTAGCATAGAACTTATGGTTACATTTAGCCATTTCAACTGCAAAATGGTGAGACCTTTCCGCCAATCTAGGACTGTGCTTGAATTCATAAATTCCAGGTACCAAAGAGGAAATCTCATCAGAACAATTAAAATATTTATAAAAAAAAGACACAGAAAAGCTACATTACAACGGTCGGAAAGTGAGTGAAGCTGAGATGCTGCGTTAATACCGATAACATTGCAGATTCTTTTTTATTTCATCTAGAATTTACATAGCAGAAGATATGGCAGCAATGTGCAATGGATGTACGAATGGTAGACTTATAAATGCGTAAGAAATGGATTCAGTCGATAAAAATTTCTAGTCCAACACAGCGAATCAACTTTCTGAGCAGCAGATCTCAAATGTTCAAATCCTCGGTCACGGTGACTTATGACCTCGTGCAAGATCGTTTATTAATAGGTGTATCTCAACGGTTCCAAACACTGGGACCATCATCTCCTTGATAAATCCGTCATGGTGCGGGTCTCATGGTCGGAATATTAACATTCTAACCATTCAGTCACATACCTATATAACGAGAAAAATATATTTAATAACTCACATGTGTTGTTGTCGTTTCGTTTTTTTTTTCCTTTAAATTTAATATTAATAATAATGACTTAACAAAATATGCCGTCGATTTTAACAGAACGAGAAACAAGTTAATTCAAAAGTTCCTCATGAGTTACATTCTCGGGAAAGCGAGCGACAGGAATCCGCGATTTATTAGAAATATTTATTATAAATCTATTTATTTATTTAAATTTATTATTTATTTATTTAAATTTATTTAAATGTATTATTTATTTATTTATTTGAATTTATTATTTATTTATTTAGTTATTTATTTAAATTTATTATTTATTTAGTTATTTATTTAAATTTATTATTTATTTAGTTATTTATTTAAATTTATTATTTATTTAGTTATTTATTTAAATTTATTATTTATTTAGTTATTTATTTAAATTTATTATTTATTTACTTATTTATTTGAATTTATTATTTATTTATTTAGTTATTTATTTAAATTTATTATTTATTTAAATTTATTATTTAGTTATTTAGTTATTTATTTAAATTTATTATTTATTTATTTAGTTTAAATTTATTATTTATTTAGTTATTTATTTAAATTTATTATTTATTTATTTAGTTATTTATTTAAATTTATTATTTAGTTATTTAGTTATTTATTTAAATTTATTATTTAGTTATTTAGTTATTTATTTAAATTTATTATTTAGTTATTTAGTTATTTATTTAAATTTATTATTTAGTTATTTAGTTATTTATTTAAATTTATTATTTAGTTATTTAGTTATTTATTTAAATTTATTATTTATTTAGTTATTTATTTAAATTTATTATTTATTTAGTTATTTATTTAAATTTATTATTTATTTAGTTATTTATTTAAATTTATTATTTATTTAGTTATTTATTTAAATTTATTATTTAGTTATTTATTTAAATTTATTATTTATTTAGTTATTTATTCAAATTTATTATTTATTTAGTTATTTATTTAAATTTATTATTTATTTAGTTATTTATTTAAATTTATTATTTATTTAGTTATTTATTTAAATTTATTATTTATTTAGTTATTTATTTAAATTTATTATTTATTTAGTTATTTATTTAAATTTATTATTTATTTAGTTATTTATTTAAATTTATTATTTATTTAGTTATTTATTTAAATTTATTATTTATTTAGTTATTTATTTAAATTTATTATTTATTTAGTTATTTATTTAAATTTATTATTTATTTAGTTATTTATTTAAATTTATTATTTATTTAGTTATTTATTTAAATTTATTATTTATTTAGTTATTTATTTAAATTTATTATTTATTTAGTTATTTATTTAAATTTATTATTTATTTAGTTATTTATTTAAATTTATTATTTATTTAGTTATTTATTTAAATTTATTATTTATTTAGTTATTTATTTAAATTTATTATTTATTTAGTTATTTATTTAAATTTATTATTTATTTAGTTATTTATTTAAATTTATTATTTATTTAGTTATTTATTTAAATTTATTATTTATTTAGTTATTTATTTAAATTTATTATTTATTTAGTTATTTATTTAAATTTATTATTTATTTAGTTATTTATTTAAATTTATTATTTATTTAGTTATTTATTTAAATTTATTATTTATTTAGTTATTTATTTAAATTTATTATTTATTTAGTTATTTATTTAAATTTATTATTTATTTAGTTATTTATTTAAATTTATTATTTATTTAGTTATTTATTTAAATTTATTATTTATTTAGTTATGTATTTAATTATTTATTTATCTATAATTATTATTATTATATTATTTTATTTTTAATTATTTATTTTATTATTTTATATTATTTTTTATTTTTTGTCATTTTTATTATTGTATTATTTTTTGCTATTTTTATTATCTTTTTATTCTTATTATTCTTCTTATTATTATTTTTCTTCTTATTATTATTATAATTATAATTATAATAATAATAATAATAAATTTAACCCGCTATTTATTTATTATATTTTATTAGAGAGGACATCCGGTTAAATAATAATTATTGCTCCGGGAATAACCCGGTGTCTTTTTTATTAGAGTTTCTGTTGGTATATTCAAGACCGTTTGTCATTTGGCGGTTTTTTTTTTAATGATTATTGTCGACCAATAATAGACTTAGAGAACTGGTTTAATGGCAATAATTGTTAGTAATTTAGATGAGAACTTAATTTATTTCAAATTTTCTCATACTTACGAATTTTTAAAATAACTTTATTTTTTTCATTTCCCTGTCATGCAAATATTTGACTTCTCGCCTCCAGGATTGGGCCTCTTGTAGCTTTTATTCTAGCCTCCTACTCGCTAAGATATATTTTCAAGCTGTCTTGGGCACTTAGCTGTGCAGTAATTATCAGCGAACAATTTGGGCTGGACCATTAATACTTGGTAGTGAGTTCAATCACCGCTGGGTGTCCCACGTGATAGACTAAACGAAACTTAGTAAATAACAATGTACGCACTGTTACTTTACGTTTTATTCTCTATTGCACTAGTCCAGCAATCACTATTTTTTTTCTTTACAAGGGCCACGTCATTTATTGACTTGTTAACCACTACTCTACGGTAAGTAACCCTCCTTTTGTCTAGGATTATTGACTAAACATAGCTAAGCTTGGCACCGAAAGATAATTGAATTCGTCATCAGAATTGTTTCGACTTGAAGGCGAGACGCAAATCAGATTGATTTTTCATCTTCAGCAACTTTTTAAAAAATAATTCTCTTCAGTCTTCTCCAAACTTCCAGGTGTTCCAATCTCTCCAAATTTTATTGATACATCTTTTAATGTCGTTGTTCAATGTATATACTATGATTATACGAGACATTCATTTCACTTAATATTGATTTTCTTCAATGAATTTTAAGATTTACACTTCTAATATGAATGCATTTTTTTTTATATACAAGGGTCTCTTCATGTCTATCTATTGTTTAAAATTTGCTATCTTTACGGGGAAAGAGTGCTCAATATCGGAGATATAGTCCTAGTCTGAATACGGCATGAATAAGATGGGGTAGTCTGACAGTCACCATACAGTTCGCACTCTATCTCCCAGGCAAATTTTAAAGAATGTGTATGTATGCGGCCGAGTGGTTAGAACGTTCGCTTTCTTTCGAATCTCACCATGGTCTTTGGAAAGTGCCCGAAAACCATACCACAGGTTGACATAAGCCTTGGGTAGACAGAACTGTTGATGGCCGTCGATAGCTGTGCCGAGGGCTTGAGTATGCTGGCCCTGTTCAAATTGTTGATCACGGTAGATAGCACGCTCTCTCCCAGAAACTGTAATTGATGTCTGCTCAGCATAGTTGCAGTATAAACCAAAATGTGCCTGAGCGAGCGTCTGCAATAGAGATTGGCTTTGGGACGTGTATCTTCGAATACGAGTGGCCAGCTATTATATATATATATCCTCATTCAGTTTTTATCTTTGTCTCGTATGTGACACTTCAATCGCGCTACTGACCTGCATGCAAGTCCATATATTGTTCAACAGCAAGGATCTACAGGAATGATTGCTGACGCTTTTCGCCGTTGTCTTTCGTCTTTTAACTTTTCAATACGACTGATTTCAAAATTCCTGATACCACTCTGGCACAAATATCTCCAGTTATTTCTATCCAGGGCATGATTTAACCCCCATTTATTTTTTTATTTTGTGGTGAACCGCTTACACGAGAGCAGTATTGTATATTTTACAAATTTCTGCTAGTCAAAGAAAAAGAAATCAGTAAATAAATGAATGAGTCGTATTTGGATCGATTCTCTAATCGGCATTGATCTGATTTCGAATGAAAGAAATGTGAAGAAAAAGTAACATGAAAATCTGATCATGAGATCTCTGCACTAGTCAAAAACTATGTATGTTGTAAAATATGCAATTCCTTGTATCTATAAGATAAATAAACGCACCAGTACACTGTATTAGTACTCAAACTTTATTATACTTAGTTTAGGGCATCACAAAGCCAAGGAGAGGCAAATGTTGACGGCTGTGCAACGTCAATCTAAGTAAGTAGGGCTTGTCTGCTCGGTTAGTATTCGTCCGGGTTCGAACACTGACCTCTAACATGTAACTAAGTACACGCAATGGTTTTGTCTACGAGGCAGCCGTTACGTACACGCAATGGTTTTGTCTACGAGGCAGCCGTTACGTACACGCAATGGTTTTGTCTACGAGGCAGCCGTTACGTACACGCAATGGTTTTGTCTACGAGGCAGCCGTTACGTACACGCAATGGTTTTGTCTACGAGGCAGCCGTTACGTACACGCAATGGTTTTGTCTACGAGGCAGCCGTTACGTACACGCAATGGTTTTGTCTACGAGGCAGCCGTTACGTACACGCAATGGTTTTGTCTACGAGGCAGCCGTTACGTACACGCAATGGTTTTGTCTACGAGGCAGCCGTTACGTACACGCAATGGTTTTGTCTACGAGGCAGCCGTTACGTACACGCAATGGTTTTGTCTACGAGGCAGCCGTTACGTACACGCAATGGTTTTGTCTACGAGGCAGCCGTTACGTACACGCAATGGTTTTGTCTACGAGGCAGCCGTTACGTACACTCAAGTTTTCTGTCAACTCACATCTGTAAAAAATGAATCAATTATGTCAAGATGATACGAATAATGACTGTCTTTACAGCTACTTTGACTGCAAGCTACTTATGGGAGAGTGATTTACCCAAATGCTCCTTCATCCCCTCTTATCCATAAACCATCGCAGTATGTCAGTGGCTAAACGTAATCTGTAATGAATAATATCAGTCGATATGACAATGCATGCAATGTAGATTCATGCCTTCCCGAAGGCTATTAGTGAACGTGGTCAAAAATCGACTTTTGCTGGTTTCGTAATGTCAAATAAAACGCCAACATCGATTATTGGTTTGAGCAGTTGGTTTTATGACCTATCAATGCTTCTTGGGTTATTTAATATCAAATTATTGTGTCTGTGAGGCCAGTGAGGATTGAACTCACAATTCAATACTAATAGTCAACCAGATTATCCTCGCTAACCATTATACCACGGCGATTGTTGGATGGTTAGTTTTAAAATATCTCAACACTTGTTTGGTTAATTATTGTCGAAACCAGTTTGTTTGGGGGTTTTGTTATTAGTAATACTAGCATATTTACTAGTAGTAGCATAAATATGCTACTACTACTAAATATGATATAGTAGCGATAGTAGCAGCATATTTAGTAGTAGTAGTTGTCAATAAACAGTTTTGTCCACAAAATTAACCCCTTTTCAGTTGATGTTTTACCCCACTAAAAAGCATACAATCGGCGTATTCTCCATCCCACCGACAGGTCATTATGAACACATTCATACTCAACTGTAATATCCCGTAAGCAGTAGGTGCAAGACATTGTTAAATATAGTTTCATTACATAATAGATAATAATGTTAACACTGGCAAAGTTTGAATTCTACGTTTGAGATTTGTCCTAGAATATCTAGTCATTTAATGTTAAGAGTGGGAGTGGAAATAGCCTATCAAGAGAAATGGCATCTCACTATTCTTCAAAATATTCCTCTTGTAACCTCACCTTTATTCCTTGCACTTTTCCAAACCTTCTGTAGATTCCTTCTTTCGGGATAACCATCATTTTTCGTGTTGTGTTTTTACTTACTGTTGTTCGTGGTATTTATTAACTTTGGGAAAAGCCAGAAGCCGCGAAGAGGCAACAATAGATTGTAGCGGGGCCGGCAAACTGGATGGATGTGGTTTTGCAAAAAAAAAAAAAAAAAAAAAATAGCTGGTTGCTACGCAACTGCTTCTCTTGAGATTCAGAATGGCTTGATGTACACCGGATAGACCTTATGTCTTTCAGAGAGTGTGGCAAATGATCAAAATGAATGTCGTTAATAACGACTTATTAAACTTGAGCATGTTAAATTAAGACAAGGCGGTTTAGCATTTTATTGTTCGCTTAGTATGGTTCAATACTAGATACACTGCACAAAGAAAGGTTTCTTCTCTTATGTGCAGTTTCTCTTCAGGATGGGGGACGATCATGGCTCTCCATAACTTCTTAACCCTTGTAGCTCTAAGCAATATTTGTCCTTTTTACTATTTTTCCAACTTCTTGTTTTGTCATCCATTTACACAAGTTCGTTAGATAGATTACTCGATGTTTCCCCCTCTACTTCCTTTTTACTTTCAGTATACCGTATGAAGGAGGCACGGTGGAGTAATGGATAGCGGCTCGGATTGAGCAATCGGAGAGCCGAGTTCGGATTCCAGTCAAATCCATTACATTCACTTACGTGCTAATACCCTTGGGAAAGGTATGAATCCTCTTTTTCTCCCCCCAGCTATGGGCAAATAGCAAGACAGATCGTGTTCTATAGTCTTGGATGGCAACTGGTCTACCGCAGAAAGAAATGGCAACCTACTGCGGGAAAAATCTGTCTCGTCAGTCATGTATTGAAAGATACATGATCGCCTAAACGTGTATCACTCATGGCACATAACTGATACCCTATAAGTATAAAAATTTCCAAGACTTTCTTCACTATGTGTCTTTAAAAGTCAGTATTTTAAATCTTTACTTTTCTTGAGGAGCGATGTCGAATACGAGACTATCTCAGTGACATTAGCGCTCTGTTTTTAATTCTAAAGTAGTTACAGAATATTATCAAAGTTAAGAGGGATAGAGGAAAGCAGCGAATAACCTACGTAACGAGCTTGTGTACTTGGATGACAGAACAGGGATTAGGAGAAACAGCAAAAAGACAAACCTTACTAAGAGCCAAAAAGGATAGGAAATTGTGAAGAGCCATGATAGCTCACATAGAAGAAATTACTTTTTTCAGTTTCTTCGATTTTCATCAACGAATTTTCGCCAAACATGGACAAACGTGCCCGCAATAAGACGTAGTGTCAAAAGGACGATTTTTCCCATGACACCACTTTTTTTTAACTGACTTCATTCTTAGCGATGTTTCTGAATTTTAAAGTGATTATTAGAATTGAATAAAACCTATGATGAAAGTGAATTGATACATTTTCTTTGTTCTTGAGAATTGACAACAAAAATAATAAACACTATTCATTTATTAGATTGTTTATTATCCTATTTATTTATATTATTTATTAGAATGGTTGGTAAAATAACATCGACTAATTTCCAATTGATTCAAACTTTATAAAATGGTAAGTAATAATGTAAATTTATGAATAAAAAATTATTTTCATATTTATTTCCTTACAAATTGGTAAATGATAAATATTGCGTTAGTTCTAATTGCATTAGTTCTTAGAATGTCGTAAATATAAAATTATTCTTGTAAATAAACAATCTAATAAATAGTATGTAATATTTTTGTTGTAAATTTTCAAGAACAAAAAAATATATAAAATTTTTTCCATCATATGTTGAGGTTTTATTCCAATTTTAATCGTCGCTTTTTAAAACAATAAACATTGCCGAAGAATGAAAGTAGTTTTTTTCTAAAAAAAAGAAGAAAAAAAAAGCTATGTCATGGTCGGTGGAAACCATCTCCAATCAGTCAGTTATGTGCAATGCGTGATACACGCTTAGGCGATCATGTATCTTTCGATACATGACTGACGAAGCAGATTTTTTCCCGCAGTAAGTTGCTATTTCTTTCTCCAGTAGACCAGCTGCCATCCAAGGCTATAGAACCCAGTCTGTTCTGCTAGTTACCCATGGTTGGGGGGGGGAGATGAAGAGGATTCATACCTTTCCCAAGGGTGTTAGCACTTAAGTGAATGGAATGGATTCGACTGGAATTCGGACTCGGCTCCCCATTCCTCAATTCGAGCCGCTGCAAATATTTCTGCACCTTTTATCTCTTTCCTCTCTGTTTTCTTTGCTTTTTATTCTAACATTCTCCCTCCCTCCCTCACACACACTCCCCCTCTCCCGACCTTTTTCCTCTCTCTTTCTCCCTCTCCCGACGTTTTTTTTCTCTCTCTGTCACCCGACCTTTCTACCCTGTCATTCGTCGAACGCTGTTGACTCAAGATGGTTTTTAATTGGGTATTCCAATCGTAATTTTTCGCTTGTTTTCGGTTAGGCGGTTGAACCTCCGGAATATAGGAGCACAGCCTCACTACGCTGCTGTGGTCTCTGTAGCAATTCTGTCTTAAGGGGTGGACTTGCTATCCACATGACTAACCTGTTTCGAAATGTCATCTTTCTCCTTAACTGACTGCCACCCAATGCTCGAGAGCTAAGATTTTTTTCTTTCTGCCATACACCCCAGCTAAAAGTACCTTTCGTGGGGGGGGGGGGGGGGCGAAAGTAAATGCAACGGCCTTGGCTGGAATACGAATTCGACGGTTCCACTTTATGCGCCGATAGCCACTAAGACGCTACGCGCACATCCAATCGTAATTTTTTTTTTTTACTTGTTTAGGGAAGCGAGAATTGCAGCTGTTTAAATACAATATCGTTAAGTAAAATTTAAAAGCATTATCCAGTGAACTGATAATCTTGTGATATTTTTTACGCAGATTTTGCTATTCAGTAAGCGTAAAAAGCATTGCACTGGTGAATTATCCTTGAAACGAAAATGATACATAAGCCAGTTTGTAACGTAGAAAGCGCATCACCTTATCATTTTACCTTCCTTTTTCCATGCGTGATGGAGGCCCATTTGAAACTTACCAGACGAAGTATGGATGATCAAAAGTGACGAAACCTGATATATTTGTGACAGTGGCGAAAGTATATCTACGTAAAAACGCTGTTATTTGATAAGCAATACTCTCTAGAATTATATATAATTTCACCTTGCAATTTATGAAGCATTCAATTTTAACAACCGATAAAAAAGAAAATCACCCTACGCATGTCATTTACAACTCTTTAACACGCAAAACTAATAAATTTACAAGAAAAGACAGGAATATTGCTCTTAGTTTGTGCATTCTTTTTACTTGCTGTTTATGTAACTCTGTGATATCACGGGTAGGAATATAATCTTAGTCTGTAATGGATAACTTTATTTTCATACCCGAAATCAAAATAATTTTAAAGCAATTAATGGATTATAATAATATATAAGAGTAATAATAATGTTGGATTTTTAATACATTAATGCTTTAAAATATAGGTTATGGCTATTTTCTAATCTGGCAAGAGTTTTCTAATGAATGCCGGGAGTACTGCAGTAAGGTAGCTTGCCTTTTCTATAAATATTTTATTGGTAGTAGTTAATTGAAATTCTATGGTGGGATTGATTTTTCATTCACTATAATCATTATATTTATATAGTGACACCATAAATTTTGACAATTGAAGAGGAAAAAAATGACGCATAAGACGACAATTTTCCACACACTGAATATTGCTGCCATATCTAGTATAGTGCTTCTATGTATTTAGAGATTCTTGATAAAATCCAAAGAATCTGTAATGTTGTTGGTCCTGACCTGGAATCTCTGCTTCACTCACTTTTCCCGCTGCAGTAAGGTAGCTTGCCTTTCCTATAAATATTTTCATGGTAATTGTTCTGATAAGCTTTCTTTTTTCGAACCTAAACTTTATAAATTTAAACGCAGTACCAGATTGGTGGCACGGTCTCATCGTTTTGCAGTTGAAATATATTGAAATGTAACCGTAGGTTTTATGCTAACAGTTTCGTCTCTCGCACTTCTTGTTCGTGGAATTCACTTCCGGTTTTTCTTGGTTTCCAGTCAAATTTAATCTTTAAAAATTTAAATGCAATGTCAATCGTTATCTTCTGTCTTAATTACTGTTCTTTTATTGTTCTCTCGCCTTAATAACGTGCTCCTTTTCTCATATTCTTTCACACTCAGTAACCCCCCTTGCGTCAGTGTGGCTTTATTGCCTTGCTTAAGGTGAAAGAATTTAAAAAAAGAAAAAAAAAAAAAAGAAAAAAGCAATAAGTTGTAATGGTGTCGAGGTTAAAATTGTTCGGCTGCATTTTCCCTTTATATCCGTAGGTAAGGGTTTTGCTTTTAGCATGACCTACTGACTATACAGTTACTGTACCTTTTTCTCGTTTATCTTTGATCCTTGGTTCAATTACCGTTTAACGGACACGCTTAGGAAAAGCAGTAGCGATTTAATGTCTGCTTACTAAGTAATATTGTTTTTCCTTAAATAATTTAATTGAAATTCTATGGTGGGGTTAATTTTTTTTTTAATTATTTTAGATTCGAGCATCATATTAATTTGTCATTGTTATTTAGGAAATTAATTCGGTTATTATAGCAAGGGAAATTAATTTGTTTCGTAGCAAAAATTAATAAGCTAATTCAATTTATATTAGTTTTTTTTTTTTTTTAATAGAGAAAAACGCTTGGCTATCGTTTGCTAACTAAACGGCAGATAAATCGCTACCCACTGCTTTCCTAACCGCCTCTAGTAAATAGTAGTGGCCGTTTTTTTTTTCTAATCACTAGGTATCAAATGTGTGTGAAAAAAAATTTTTTTTTTTTTTTTTTCAAAAATTTTTAAAATGGTTAAAAATTGTTTTTGGTATATCGTTCCCTAAATTGATGAAAAAATGTGGGAGGATTGTTAGTGGTCATAAATTAAGTCTAGATTCACGGAGGTCAAATTTGGGTGATTATATTTAGAATAGAGGAGTTTTATGGAGAAAAAAATGTTTTCTGCTAATTTTCAAAATTTCTTCCGTGATTTGAAATAGAAATTAAATACTCATAGTCACAGATCAACTGCTCTGATTCAAAACTGCAATCTGAAAGGATAGCTTTACGTATATTCAAACATAAAAAAAAAACAATTTTACAGTCAAATGTGCAAAATATCAAATGTGATCATGCAGAATTTATCAAACGTGTGACCGCTGCACGTAAACTTGATTTAAAAATATTCCATATATCAATTTCCTTTGTATTTAAGAAGGCTGGCTACTGCAGTAGAAAACCACATCAGGTACTACGCCTATTAGATAAGAACAAGAAACTGAGGTTACAATTTGCTAAAGATCAGAAAAATTGCGCAATCGTACAGAGTGTTACAAAAATCGCACGACCATTGATTACATTGTAAATTTTATATTTATTTAACAAATGGAATCGCGTTTCTGTATGTGACAATGTTATTAAGAAATTTTATTGGTCGAATTACGGAAGATGATGTCATGCAAATTTTCCCTGGTTGCTATTTCACAAGTGTAAGTTTTCTGCTAATTGCTGCGTGACTTTTGTTCGTTGCATTGTTCTGATGAGTCTCGATTTCTGCTGCGACATTTGGATGGTTGTGATAGAATCGGGCGAAAGCAAAATGAAAATATAGATCAATCCAGCCTTTCTGTCAAGGACTTATACTGGTGGTGATGATGTGTTGACATGAAGCATAGTTTCTTGGCATACATTGGAACCTTTGGTACCAAAAAAAGGATTGTTTAAATGTCGCAGCTTACTTGGGCATTGTTGCTAACTACGTGTCTCAATTTATGATTACGGTGCACCTGTCCTCTGGTGACCACTTTCAGCAGGACGACGCACAGTGACACCTATCGACAATAGTGATAGATTGATTCATGAAACACAGCACTGATTTTTCTGTGTTAAACTGGAATCCACGGTCTCCGGATCTCAAGCGAACACCTTTGGGATGTGATGGAATGGGTGATTAGTATCCTGGATGTGCAGCCAACAAATCTAGAAAAAATTCAGGATGCCATAGTAACAATATGGATGTAAATACCAAAACATCGCCAAACCCATGCAAAGAAATGAGGCCTTTTTAAAGGTAAAAGGGGTTCCAATCCGATACTAGAATAGAACAGCTAATAAAGATGTGTGTGTGTGATATACAGGGTGACCAAAAAAAAACGGGAATTTTTTAAGTGCGTATTGCCAGACTTGAGCAAATGACAACACTACGAGACAGTGACCTTGAGCAAGTAAACATTTCGCCATTTTAGTAACGAGAATGAAATTCGCAGTATCCCAGCTGAGATGTTGCAGCAGTCAATGAGGAATCTCAACAGCAGATTTCAAGAATGCATTCGTACAGGAGGACGCCATCTACAGGACGTAATTTTTTTAAAATGAAAATTCCATCATTGTTTCTTAAATGGCATGTTTTAAGGTTTCAATTACTATGAATTAAATATTTTTCTTCCATCACCCTTGATTTTATTGGATTGTTAAAAAGTTCCGTTTTTTTGGGGTCACCCTATATATAATCTCAAAGACGTCACACACCGAGTAGAGTCCTTTATTATACGTGAGGTAGTATTTATGTAACAACTATTGCGAGGACTCCCCCCCCCCAAAAAAAAACCCCGCAACTTTGCCACACCTGCACAAAACAATTTAAGACCCCAGCAGGACTAAAAAGATATATCCACACTGATCATATTTGAAGATGGATCAAGTGCTGACATATATTGCTCATTGTGGGGATTATGAGTAGCGCCTAGTGAACATTTTCACCAGTGCTTCTACGTATCTTGAACTGACTACAAGTCTCTAGAAAACTGATTTATCAGCTTGCACCAGGAAATCCTAACACAGAGCCAAATATCGTTGTATACAATAAGTGTATGGGCGTTGTCAAAGACTTTATTTAGCTTAATAGTCCCCTATCGAAAACATGCTCACTGAACAGTGAAGTTGCGAAGAGAAATCAAAAAGTCATTAACGCAGTTGTAATTTGGAACTGCGGCTATGGAAATATTGTGGAATTTCGAAAGTAACTAAGACCAAAGCGTACCATGCTTGTGTCTTAACATCGTTACTGTATGCATACGAAACGTGAGTTGTCTATCGCGATCACTTGAACTAGTTTGAGCGCTTTGATCAATGATGCTTGCGTACTATATTTCGAATCAACTGGGTTGAGCGAAGTTGGTACGATAGACTTGAAGCAACAATTCTGAAATATAGGTTGCGTTGGAGTGGTCATGTTGCTTGCATGATCAACAAGATATAAAAGCAATTTTTGTATGGAGAGCTTGCTAGCGGAAAGCAACCGATCCATAAGTCGAAGAAGCGTTATAAGGATGGCCAGAATGAATCGCTGAACCTTCCAAATATCTGTACATATGACAGGAAATTCCATGCAAATAATTGTACCATCTAATGGAAGAAGGTTCATGATGGAAAATTTGGTTTTGAGAATCCGAGGATTGGAAAAGAAAAGCTGAAAAATTTATGTGGCATTTCCAGATCATATCAGTATGACCTCATTTGCGATGTTTGTAGGCTTTGCTTGAATGAAGCAGAAAAGTTAAGTTACATGCGAAGTCATCATACATTAGCTCCGACTATATACAAAATGGCATTAAGCACTGAAATTGCATATCACATTTGTTTAAAAGATTGCAAGTCAACTGGTGGGCTGAAAATATGTAAACAACCACAAAAATAAGCCTAATGACAAGAACATGTATGCGTGTCCTGTCTGTCAACTTTATGCCATATTTTAAAAAAAATTTCCCTGTTTAATGAGCCATGTCCGTTCAAAGCACAACTAAATCTTACAATATCTTTTGATGGTCATACTCTATAACGTCGGTGGCAGCCATTTTATATAGTGTGTGTTATATTTAGTGGGTGTTTGAGTAGGCATTTTGTTTTATCTTTTAACAGTGTAATTAATATCAACCGGCCTAGGTCATGCTAAAGAAATTGTCTCCCAACAAGAATCGAACTTATATTCTCGTTTTTCACCGTGGAAACCAATTTTATTCAAAGTGAGACTTAGTTTCTCGTATGTCAAATGATTATCATGACAAAGCAAGTCTCAGTTATCATGTCGTTTTCTCTCTCCATTGTGAACTGTACCGATGATTTTACTAAGTTCACATAGTCCAGTCGAAACTTGACCTCTTCCTGGTGTGGCCAGAGTATGAAGGTGTCATCTACGTATCTCAACCACAGGGTTGTCTTTAGTGATGTGGATTCTAATGCCATTTTTTAAGTATTTTATGTATATGTTTAACATTGCTGGTGCTAACATCCTGTCGATATATATCTGATCCCATTCTGAAGTGTGTTGTTCGTGTACAGAAAGTCAGCATCTCCGTTAGGTTATCTATTGGTATACTGATGCGTTCTCTTGGGGATGAGTTCGATGCCTGTCTGTTCACCACGTTCAACAATGAAAACAGAACGAAAACTGCCGCCGATCTAATCAAAGATACTCTCATCCAAACCAACAAGACGGTGAGCCGGGACGTGGTGAGTTTACACCAAGGTACCCACTGAGGAAGTACTATCGGTAGTTAGGGACAGACTGGCTTCGCTCATCCCTAGGAGAATGGACCAGATAGATAACCTGATGGAAATGCTGACTTTCTGTACACAAACAACACACTTCGGAATGGGATCAGTCGTATATCGACAGGATGAAATCTTAGCAATGGGCTCGCCATTATCACCAGCAATGACAAACACATACATGGAATACTTCGAAGAAATGGCATTAGAATCCACATCACTAAAGACAACCCTATGGTTGAAATACGTAGACGACATCTTTATACTCTGACCACGCCAGGAAGAGATCCAGCTACGACTGGACTATGTGAACTCAATAAGATCATCGGTACAGTTCACAACGGAGAGAGAAAACGACAACAAACTCACATTCCTGGATGTACTAATATCTCGATTAGAGCATGTGTTCAAGACATCCGTATACCGCTAGCCAACATTCACCGGATTATACCTCAACTTCAACTCTCACTACCCATACAGTGTAAAGAAAGGGATCGTCAGCTGCTTACAAAATCGAGCAAAAGTCATAAGTGGCGACCCAGAGACATATGAACAAGAAATGGTCAGTATAAGCAGTACCCTACAACGTAACAACTAAAATGGGTACATGGTAGCAGCTCCGACAAATTAGAATAGAAGTGTACAAGAGGATAACAATACTCAGGGTAGACAGACCGAAGGTGTTTTCTATGTGAAGGGATTATCGGAGAAAATACGAAAGATCTGTGGACCATATGACATCAGGACGACCTTCAAAAGTGTTTCGACACTTCGCAGACATCTCTTCCGAGTAAGACGCTCCCCCATAGATGTGTAGATGACTAAGGATTGTGTGTACACCATATCGTGCAGCTGTGGTAAGAAATCTAAAGGCGAAACAGGCCGCCCCTTTAAGTTAAAACGGCAAGAACATCGTAAAGCTGTAACACGAGGGGAAATAGAAAGATTCAGGTGTAGCTGACCACATATGGAGGGGAAAAGTCGATCCCCCCCAACTGCCGGGTGAGGTTGAAATAATAGACAGAGACCATCACTCGAAAATACGTCCATTTAAGGAATTGGGAACCAGTAATAAGGAGTGCTAGAGAAAAGCAATAATAACAATGAAAATTGTAATATGAGCGCTGGTGAAATTTTTTTATTGTGACATTAAGTTAATAAGTCCCAAAATTTCATACACTGATGTCCTCAAGGACACATTGCCCAGTGGATAAAAGCGTTAGTTGGATCCAATGACTTGACTCAAAGAGTTGTGAGTTCAATACCTAGCTACTCCAACTGACGATGGCCGGAGTGTACAACGGCCAAAACGTCGTGAATATGGCAATAAAGATGAGGATAATAATGTAAAGAATTATAATACCTCATATATATATATATATATATATATATATATATATGAGAGAGAGTTGTCCGGAAAGTTCATTCCGATTTGTAAGAGAAATTAAAACACGGAGCAAAATTATTCCATTAAATATTTATTCAACTAAATATGAACTATTTCGTTGCACAACCTTTCTCCATTTTTCCTTCAACTTAAATATTCCATCTTCCCAGAATTTCAGTGGTTTCTCGACAAAGAACTCATTAAGGTGGCTTTTTATGTCATCCAAAGAATTAAAAATTTTACCATGAAGATTATTTTGCAAAGACATGAATAAATGAAAATCCGAAGGAGCAATGTTTGGGGAATATGGCGGGTGGGATAACACATCCCAGCCAAGCTGCAAAATTTTTTGCCGGGTCGCTAAAGAAATGCTAGCTCTGGAACTATCCTGATGGAAAGCAACACCTTTCCTATTCGCCAATTCTGGGCGTTTTTCTTGAATTGCTGCCTTTTAATTCGTCCAGTTGCGAGCAGTACTTTTCAGAATCAATTGACTGATTATTATTACATAGTACACGATTTCTTTCCAATCGCACCAAAAGCATAGCATGACTTTTTTTAGTATGAAGACCTGCTTTTGAGGTGGCTGAAGTTGGCTCTTTTTTTTGCTGAATATTGTTGTAAATGATCCATCTATCATTACCCGTCCGTCACAATTTGCTTCAAAAAAGGTGCATTTTCATTGCATTTATACAGCAAATCACAGATGAAATGCAATCCAAAAGATTCTTTTCGCTCAGATCATGGGGTACCCAGACATCGTAGCCATTTGAGTACCCAAGCTTCACTAAGTGCTCATGGTTGGTGGATTTTGATAAATTTAGTGTTTCTGTCAATTCCCACGTTGTGTAATGAGGATTATTCTCACTCAATGTTTTGATTTGGGTGGTTACTGCCTGAGTGTTTACCAACTCTAAACTTAGCTAACCACTTCCGTACAGTTCTGTCAGCTAAAGCACCTTCATCATACACAGCCCATATCTTTTTCGTTGCTTGCGAGGCATTTTTTGTCTGTACGGTAAAAAAAAAAGCATCAAGTGTCTAAAATACATCTTTTATAATCTTCCATTTTCATAGGGATGCAAGATGTGCTCTAATCGGAAATGTAAACATATTATATCAGTCAATAAATTTGACGTGTCCTAACGTGAACGACTAAAAATTGGCATGAACTTTGCGGACAACCCAATATCGCTCTCTCATATATATATATATATATATATATATATATATATATATATATATATATATATGCAATAGATTATTTTTCTGTGTATCGCGCGCCCGCGCAAAGATGTGTTTTGTGTCGGTTGTCATATGCATTGGTCTTTGCAGTTTCACACGGACTCCTCGTCCCAGTTATATATACGACTGTATCTAATTAAGAAAACAACGTATTTCTTCCAGATGTTCTCATTTGGTCAGGTCGCGTCGTAGAAACTTTATGAGCAGACCACCGGGTTTCTCAGTGGAATGATAGCTACGTTTACGATGTTGGGTTGGCACCAGTCCAAGAAATAGAAGAAACTGCCTGGTTTCTGAACTGTGTAACTATCATATATTATTTACCGGTCTAGTGGATGCGGATTTAAAAACGGAACAAAAAAAAATCACAAAAAAATTACCCTTCGTCCAATACAGAAGTATATATATATATATATATATATATATATATATATATATATATGAGGAGGAACACGAACCAGAAATCGGTGCACGCATAGTGCTTATCTCTGAAACTCGGTCTCCTGGAAGTGAACAAATTTGATATCAATAAAAATTCACCCAGGAAAAGTTTTTAAAAATTGATGGAATTGCACAATATTTTGCTGCTTGTTTTGTAGAAATACCATATTTTACAGAAATATTTGCTTTGATTGATATATTTCTGCTTGCTTTGTGTGTTTTTGCTGATATACAGGTATTGGAATTTGTTTGATATGGGACTTCGTTTACCAAGAAGTGCCATATTTCTGGGGTTTTTTCTTTGTTTTTGTTTGATTTTTTGTTTACATATTATCATATGTACCAGTGTTCACTGATACCAGTTGATTTCTTTTTCGCTATTAAGAATTTCATATGTTACTCCTTGAAAAACACCGAAAACAATTTTCATGGATAGTAAGAGTATCACATAAGAGTACGGTTATATTTTTTTGGGGTGTGGTGGTGGTGAGTGTGCAATTTTTTTCCCTAAATATTCCATACCAAAACTTCTATGCGTCCAATAAGCCGGCAAATACTGTGTGTGTGTATGTGTGTATATATATATATATATATATATATATATTTTAGAATTGGACATAGTCCGACAATTTATTTAAAGACATTTATATTATGTTTAACGTTCTTTTTATAGATACAAGTATTTAAGCAAATGCTCTGTTTTATAATAAACAGTATTAAATAACATTTACCGGCCTGAATGTCCGAGAAATTTTCATAGAAAATTTTCGCTCTCCGACAGGAATCGAACCTGTATCCTATACGGAACCATCATTTCGCGTGATGTGCCTTAACCTTTCTGCTCAGGCCGGTAAATGTTATTTAATACTGTTTATTATAAAACAGAGCATTTGCTTAAATACTTGTATCTATAAAAAGAACGTTAAACATAATATAAATGTCTTTAAATAAATTGTCGGACTTTGTTTACGCTAGAGCAGATATGAATAGAAGAGATTCATGGAAGATTTAAGTTTAAAGATATTAAAATCGACCTTGCTAACCAGACGCTCATCTGTGGCCGAAAATTTCTCGGACATTCAGGCCGGTAAATGTTATTTAATACTGTTTATTATAAAACAGAGCATTTGCTTAAATACTTGTATCTATAAAAAGAACGTTAAACATAATATAAATGTCTTTATATATATATATATATATATATATATATATATATATATACAAAAAATGAATGAACTCCGTATAGATCTTTTATTGAGCAGTTTTATCTCAAATAAAAAATTCTTCAATTAAAGTTGAGGCAGAAATCACTATTTTTTCATGGATGCCCATTGTGATTGAACCAATACAAGCAACCGAAATATCCGAAAATCGGTGAACCGAGTTCAAACTCTCGCTGTCGGCGTGCGTTTATTTGCACTGATGCCCTGAAGAAAAAGCATGAATCCACCTCGTGTCAGCTACGAGTAATTAGAGTAGATGGAAACATTTACCACTGCAACGGAGTCTATCTTGGTCGGTAGTCTAACCCTGCCGGCCCGTAATAATTTACTTCAACAATAATTGGAACATCTTGGATCGTTCGAGGTATGGGCAAAAACCATGTGTCATTAGAAATAGGAAGCGATTTTGTTTTGCTGTACAGGTATGAGGTATCCAGATGAAGAATTTACTTAACAGGCTACAGAACTAGCTTGTTAACCATTACAACAAGGTACATCAGCCATTTCGAATATCCTGACTGTCTGCGGACCTTGCACAAGATTGAATCGACCAATTAGAACCTCTGATCTAAATATAGCCCCTTTTTTCATGGGAATAACGTTTTCGTAGCTCAGTCAGTTACAGCAATGTCGGATCTAACGACGGTTCCTTCGGCCTAGAGAGAGGGCATATTTTTCTTTAAAAAGATTTCTCGAATATTCAGGCCGGTGGATAAAAATAAATATACTGTTTAATAAATAAACTGAGCGTCTACTCAAATATGAGTATCCACTAAAAATAATGTTTAATGTGATAATATATATCTTAATTTTACTCAAGAACAAACATGTAGGCTAATGTCTTCGTCTTTGCTGTTATAGCTCACAACGCTTTGGTTGTTGCACTCTTCGGCCTTCTTCGGTTGCATTTGGTAACTTTCTAGAATTATTCAAACTGGTGTTGAGGAGATGAAACAGCCGTATATCAGTAAAAAAAATGTATCATCATACTTTTAAAATCTTCCCTTGCATCTGCTGTGACAGGAAGTGTTGGCCTCGCATTGGCTTCATGAGTGAACCTGTATTAAAAAAAATTATTTATTTGCCTTAGATAAAAACGTACAAAAATGGCTGAATCTTACAATCAGAAATGTAAGATGTATATATCGGGGTTTGTCGCACACATAACTCATTGTAGTTAATGATTTGGAATTATTTTTCAAATTACGTTACAATATATTAATGTTGTTAAGAGAGGCGTGACTCTACCGTGGGGAGGGTCTTAACGGGTTTTGTTCCGTTAGTCAGGATGCTTGTTTTCAGGGAGCAAGGCGTGGGGACTGTTTACACAAAAGAGTAGCCCGATCAAGGATTTTTGTCTGCTGTTGATGCGATCTCTGTATTACATTATTTCATATTACTCACAAGATACGTACAATGCTAACTAAATGTGCTTGTTCTAGACGCCATGAAACATATCAACATAAAAAGAGGAAAAGTAATTTAAATATTTCTAATTTCTGCATAAAATGATATATTTATTTTGTTTAATTTTAAAATTATTTAATATATTACGTTTATCAGTATTTCAGGGATATTTCGTATCATCTTATGCAAAAATTGTTTTCATTTCCATTTCATGAATATTTTCACACTTCATTACTATGGCAAACGTCGGAACAGACGCAAAAGAGGCCATGGACCGCGTGCAGACATGTTTGTCAACACCAGTTATATTCGGGTTTTCCCCGTTAGCAGCGGGACAGCTTGGCATGTCTAGATACGCGCCTCTTTGCAACTGGTCAAGATCCGGGTCTTCGTGTTAAAAGCAACGGGAAAACCAGCAGTTAGCAAGACTATGGTGTCTTGTGAAGTCGGTCCCGAGTGCATTTTGTTCCTAAATTTGCTGTCGTTTCCGAGGTAGTGTTATTTCTTTGTTACCTCCCGTTTCTGTCCCCTTTCTGTCTATTACCCCCAGAGTTGCTGGGGAAGCAATCGGTTAGGTGTTTCCTACAATCTCAACAAATTTTTGCCGTATATTACAACAATTGCAATTGTTTTTTGTTATTTTTTTTTTTTTTTTTTAAAACAATTGAAAATAGATTACTACCGATTAGGGATTAGTAGATATACCGATGAAGCTAACTTTATATTTTAAATGTAATTAGGCTTTACTTAAATACAAAATATAATCGTCCGCTACAAAGATAAAATTCTGAAATAAATCAATATCTTCCGAAATTGAGTACTGCTCACAAGTTCTCTTATGCCGATGTATTTTTAGCTTTATTATTATTATTATTATTATTGAGAGTACTACGTCAACAAAGTGACGCTGGTGAATACGAAGTCCAATATACTCTTTATGACACCCAGTCTAATAAGGATATACCGGGTGCGTGCATCATGGCCAAATATCCGCGTTATGGTGACAATTTGATAAAAGCATCGCATAACTTTGCAGTTAGAAATTGCGCTCCCAGTCGGCTCAGCTGGTCTCCGATTGAAGGTATTTGTAAGTATCTAGATGTAACTTACGTGACACCTTGGCGGAATCTTCTTTCAAACTTAATAAAAATTATCCTTACTCTCCATTACTCTCGCCCTTGAACAGAAATGTACAGTTTTCCAGTCCCTAAGCGACATACGAAAACTAGTTAAGATCAAACAAATCTGTGGTAATGAATTGAATATTTACTATAGCCCATCTTAATTCAATTATGATCACTCAAGATCAGAAGCCATGAGAGCCATATTTGTTGTTGTATCAGGCTATTCATTATTACTTTTCAAAAATCCAAATAGTATGTTCGGATTATTAAATAAAAATAAAACCTCTTTATTTTCGACCGTAACTATATTGAGTAATATAAGTCTTACTTCACTTAACGACTAGGTTCCGTTCTAACGAACTGGTCGCTAAGTGAGGAGTTGTACTTAACTGCTAATTTAGGCATAATTCGTGTGTAATGGTTTTGTGTTAACGAGCATCAGATAGCTTTGTCACTTTTGCATCATTTGTCACCTATTTAAATGTTTATATAGTACAGTAGTGTACTGAACAGTAAACGTAATAAACAAATTTGAAAATCAGTTCTATATTCTGTACATTTACTTCAGTTTGCATGCTGTAAATGCAGTACAAGTAAATTATTTATTTTCGATTTATTTCGTTAAAATGATTCAAAATAAATAAAGTGAATATTTCCCAGATTAAAATTTTCGTACAACGTACATTACCGAATGAATGAATTTTTATTTATTTATTCTTTTATTTATATTTATATTTTGAGATTTTATCGCTGTTTCGGTTGTCGATAAACCGTTAAGTGTTGAGTACCAGTATTTACTGTTTTGCTCCATCTGTCTCCCAGAAATCTCCAACACAAAACTTTGTAGACAGTCGCAATACAATGAGAAACAATCTTTTGAATGAAATTAAGACGAAGACCTTACTAATGTCATCTAACGACAAACAAAATCTACCAAACTTTTTGTTAGACCAATAGAAATTTAGGTTGATGAAACAATTGTCGCAATACAATTAAAACCAATATTTTGAATGAATTAAAGATTCGTATTCCTATGACTAACGACAAAAGCAGAATGAATTTTTGTCGGTAACCTAATTCTTAATTGAGACTTACTTTATATTAACCGCATAACTCAAGTATCTGGATTTATTTTCATGATTACGTTTTGTAAATTACAACTGAAAGATTGAACAGCCATAAAATAAATCCAATTGCATAATGTACAATGCAAATGAAAAGTCTTAAATTTAAATCGGTTTGTTTTTTTGTTTTGTTTTTTTACTTGTTTTGCATCACGTGACTATTGTGCTTTCATTAAGACTTCAATTTGGCAGTTTTGTTCATGAAGCAAATAAAACATGGTTCCGATTTTTATGCTAGCTTTTAATTCAAATTTAATTTTAATAAGCCAAGGATAGTTGATATTTCTTCCCGCCTTTTTTTTTCTTTCTATCTTTCGCGCTCGTTGTCTCGCCCTTGCTTTTGAGATACGCAAAAAGTTGCTGTCTCGCCCTCGTCTCTATCAGCATAGTTGTTTGTGAATGAAAAATATTCCATTCTCCCGTGTGTAATTTATTAACACGCTTTGGTAGACCTCGACACAAGAATAATAATAATAAAATTCATTTTTTTTAAATCAACGCCTACTAATTTCATTCTCAGAATCCAACTTGGTACCACCAAAAATTGTTTACTTGAAAGACAGTTTTATTTTATTTTATTTTTTTTGTGGAATATTATAAACGGTCTTCATATTAGTTTACTGAAATATGAGTGGAAGTCTCCTGAGAGTCGAAGTAATCTTTGGTATCAGTGAGTAGAATTGGTGTTATTTTATAACATCATTTCTGCATACCAGCCAAGCCCTAGAGATTTTCCGCCTCTTGAAAGTGTTTACGAAAATTTCAGCTAACATTTAACCATTATATTAACAAGCTATATTAATAACATAGTTAAGTTTTCAAAACCTGTCTTGATATGTGTCATTCTGGAATTTTATTGCTACGTTAGTCAGTTGTTAGGGCTAATAATTGCATTAAGTATTAATCTGATGGAAAAGTATCCGGCTATTATTATTCTTTAATACTTTTCTCATGACATTCAATAAGCGAATTTCTTTCTTCCTATAATTTAACCATATTGTGTATTTAATTATGAAAGGACGAATCAGTTTTCATCTTCCGATGAGGAATTGCCATTATGCACTAGTTTACTAAAACTAGTGTTGTCGTTTTTGTTTCGACCGTTGTACCCTCCAGGCTTCTTCATGTGTATGTCGTAGTTGGTATTCCCCCACCCGGAAATATCCAACTGAATACTTTATTTAATCCATGGGAGTAGATTGTTCTCCTTGCGAGAGAATATCCAGTATCAGTTAAGTCGTCTTTGAGGTGCCGCTTGCCTAAAACGTTTCGTAAAGCCCGGCTCAGTGATTGAACTATCAGCTTCGTTTAAACAATGCCTTTATACACTAGGTCATGTATCCCTAAGAACTTGATAGTTGGAACCTATTGTCATTGTTTGCCGTTTAACTGAACTCAAACGTATGCCTCTTATAATTAATCTGTAACGTAATTAGGTGATGGATATTTTAGGTCTTTGCCATGATGAGCTTTGATTCTGAATTCGACTATGATTCTTCTAGCAATTTCTTGATATCTTGAAAGTGCTGGAATAATAGTCCTAAAGTGATAGGCTTACAGAATCGGTCACATGTAGAAGAATTTCCCATCGCAGCTCCATTGTAGTTTGCTGCGTCGTATTTGTAACATTAAGATGGGCCTTATCATAATTATACTTATCCTCTGTTAAACTAAGCTTAATAAATACCGTTATGAACTCGATACGATGTTTTTACCAGTCAACATTATTTATTCAGACCGTTTACTTTACTCACCTAGACTAGTACGGCACAAGGTCAAATGAAGAGGAAATAGTATAAAAAGATTGTGTTATGCCAATCTGTTTAGTTGAGAAAACCTTCCTACATTTTAAATTTCGATTAATATTTCCCCCATTTTCTGTGGCCTTTTATCGCAAATCTCGAATCGTCATTCTACGATCGTAAGTAGGAGAAATAAAGAATACTCATCCGGCGCGATTCGAACTTTCAACTATTATCCAATATTCTTCAGAAAGCTGAAAAGGTATGCTAGTTCGAGCCTCGTTGAGAGCATGTTCTTTATTTACGATCCTCATAAGGTACGATGACTGTCACAAAAGCAACTAAAATTAACATGAAAAAAAATGCTTGTCAAAAACTAGTAATAGTTGACAATAATTCATGTAATGATAAAAGTTCAAGAACATCTGTGATCCTTTTTTTTCCAACCAGTAGAATTTATTTAGTCATTACGTATGTGCTAATAAGATGGAATAAAACATTTTAAGTACAATATCCCTTCACCATTTTCACGTTCGTCTGGGGTATGACTATAAATTACATCCGATAGCAAGGCCTCAGATCGGGAGATTGGAGGTTTTGAGGAGCGTGGAATCACTTCATATTTGCTGTTGTTCCCAGGTTCACCCTGACCCAGGGTGGTAGCACCTGTTAGGGTACCAGCTATGGGCAAATAGTGTCTCCCAACAAAAATCAACAGTGCATTTCTATAATAAAAGGAGCAATAGATTTTTATAACAAAATGACAATCAATGCAACACTAAAAAAAAAGTATAAAAATACATTTTATAGTAAAATTACCAAAAATACATTTTATGATCTACAAACTATATATCTATAAAAAAAAAAACCTAAAAAAAACAGACCTTTACTCTGAAAGTATAAAATTATGTACAAAATATTTAGATTTCAGCATTAAATAACCCATAGAGGTGTTGATATGCCGCTAAACAAAATAAAACTGAATAAACCATTTTTACGTTGGGTGGAGGCATGTTTCAAAATACTAACAAATACCTGAAATTGCAAATAGTACCGAACCCTGTATACTGTTTATATAATGTCATTCACAGACAGTACTGTTTCGCTGTATCACAGCTCCTCAGTGCGACTAGACTTCCGAATGCCTCAAGCCAGGATTGAAACACAACTAATTTGGTGTCAGCCAGAGCTATCTTCACTCGGTAGAGTTACTCAACTAAATCTAGCGTATTGTTTTTACAAATGTAAACAAATGCCCATCAGCCAAAGTGCTCCATTCATTTTACTGAAGAGCTTTGCACATATATGATAAAGGTTACTTTATACATTACGTCCAAGAGAATTATAACAATAATAAGTACTGTTGCTATGTCTGGGGTGGAGCTACCAAGTTGTCACTTTCTGCGTCTACGCGATCTTGTGGATGATGAATTATTTTCCACTCTATAATTTCCCTTCCCCATAGATGAAACGTCGCAAACCTGTCGCTACTCTATCGCTATTTTCATGGCAAATGTTATGACTAGCTACATTTATTAGTTCCACCAGTTTGGGCCTTTACAGCTAAGACCCACCATGCCGGGTCCACTGATTTTTTTAAAACTCCACATTCCCTTCGTATTTAATTAATAAGAAGAAAGTTCCATTCGGGTGGCTTCTTCCCAAGAACCGATTCTTTGTGGAACAGATTCCCGCCTGGATGCTTCCTCAATCGCTACAATCTTAACTGTTGATCCTAGATTGAAGGAGGTTATCTTTCCTAAATATAATCAGATTAGAATCTGCACTTTTTACTTCCTCTTCTTACGTTCGTATACCAACCTCATTCAGTAACCCTCTACCTGGAGTATCTCTTGAGTCTGATATTAGGTGATCAAATAATTAAAAAATATATATAATAAATGTTATGTGACTAATAGAAGATTCGTTCTTACCGCAGATCTTAGCAACCTCAGTATATGATTTTTTTTTCTTTTGTCAAGTCGAGAATGTTTATTTTTTTTCAATTAAAGGAAACATTTTATTGCTTATCCGTCGTATTTCCAAATTGCCCAAATCACTACGCTTCGGCTTTGCGATCATTATTAAGTAATACTTGGGAAATTTTCCTGGGATTGTCTTGCTAGTAAATATAACTGGAGACAGCGAAACCTTTTGGGAAAGATATTGCCTGTTAATATATTCCTCATGCCATTACACTACCAGCCTGAAACATTCAGACAGGATGATTTCACGCTTCCATGTTGCTTACGTCAAATTCTGGCTTTGTCTTCTGAACTTCGCAGCAGAAATCGAGACTCATCAGACCGGACAACGTTTTTTATTTTATCCTTAGTGCATTCTGACCCCAGCTTATTTTTCTTATCTGACAGGCGTAGGACTCAGTTTGATTCAAGGTTTGATATTTTGTATGTTGAGAGACGCTCTTCCGTATACCTCCGATATAAAGTGTGGTTACTTGAGCTACTGTTGCCTTTCTATCAACTTGAACAAGTCTGGCAATTCTCCTCAAACTTCTTTCATCAAAAAGGGATTTCTATCCACAGAATTGCTACTCGCTGATTTTTTTTTCGTTTTCTGATCATTCTCTGTAAATCCTAGAGATGACTGTTCACTAAAATCCTCAGAGATCAGACACTAATGGCCATGTTGATTTCAAAGACACTTAAATTACCTTTCTTTTCCATACTAATGCATGAAAATAAATTTAGCAGTTTGACATAACCATTTCAGTCAGTCATTGGCTGATGAGATGTGTGTATAAAAGAGCATTTGCTCGCGTGTACTTAAGCAACCAATGAGTTTGTATACGCGCACTTTATTTGACCATTTTCACGAACAAACAATTTCCATTTATAAAGATTCTGGTGTCAAATGTCAATTGAATTCTTTGGCAATAAACATTAACATGATGATATCGTTTTATGGTGTATCTTTCGTGTCATGCCTTTAGTTGCTATTTCGTGTCATGCCTTTAGTTGCTATTTCGTGTCATGCCTTTAGTTGCTATTTCGTGTCATGCCTTTAGTTGCTATTTCGTGTCATGCCTTTAGTTGCTATTTCGTGTCATGCCTTTAGTTGCTATTTCGTGTCATGCCTTTAGTTGCTATTTCGTGTCATGCCTTTAGTTGCTATTTCGTGTCATGCCTTTAGTTGCTATTTCGTGTCATGCCTTTAGTTGCTATTTCGTGTCATGCCTTTAGTTGCTATTTCGTGTCATGCCTTTAGTTGCTATTTCGTGTCATGCCTTTAGTTGCTATTTCGTGTCATGCCTTTAGTTGCTATTTCGTGTCATGCCTTTAGTTGCTATTTCGTGTCATGCCTTTAGTTGCTATTTCGTGTCATGCCTTTAGTTAGTCGAAAATTAATAATACTCATAATTGTAGAATTTCTTTTAACCCTATATATTTATCAACGTTAATTTGAAATTGAACCTTTTTCGGCCAACATTATAGGATTATGCACTCCAATCTCTCTCTTACAGACGGAATGTGGCAAGCTTGTCACTGCTCTATCGCTACATCCATGAAAAGTGCTCGGACGAACTACATTCCTTGGTTCTGCCAGTTTTAACCTTCACGGCTAGGACTTGTCATGGCACTCACATTGTAGCAAACCACTTCATTCCCTCCGTATTGGTGAAAAGTAAGTTCCACTCGAACAGCTTCTTCCCAGAAAACCACTATTCTGTGGAAAAGGATGTTCCCCCGATCACTACAATCTTAATTTGTTCGAGTTTAGGGTTAATCGTTATCTTATTCTTCTATCCGCATAAACTACCTCTTAATATAACCCTCTACCAGCAATGGCCACCGGGTCTTGTATGTACTGAACCTTACTGTGTAAGAAAAAAAATATTCAAAATATATTTAATTTGCTGAGCCATACTGCTATTAATGCATTACTCTTCAAGTACGAATTGAGTTCTCCGGGCCGCTGACGTATTTCGTATAGGAAAAAAAAACGTTAAAAATTCCCTTTAGCTCTGCTGATAGCGTAGGGGTAAGATCCCTAACTGATGTCAAATCGGTCGGATTTCGATCTATGCTTGAAGCAATCGGACGTCTAGCTGAAGAGCTATGATACAGCTAAACAGTTTGTCTGTGGATGACACACACACACACAATTATTTTTTTTTTTAGATGGTCAATGGTATCTAAAATTCATTGATTATTCCTAGCATTATATAAACCACTTTTTACTCAACATTTTTAGCATGAAAAGATATTATTTGGTTAATATAACAGCGACTGGAAATTGAAACGCTTCTCGAAAAAGAAAGATTAGTAGGAGATCGACAAAGTTGAAGCAAGACGAACACTTAGTAGCTACCATTTTATCTAAAAGAAATCCCCTATTATATTTATGGGATTATTACCATTATTAATTTTGTCCTATCCAATTGCATAGAGCGTGACTCGAATGATAAATAGAAACATAGGAGTTATGGGACGGATTAATTAAACGAACCGTTTAATAAAGATTCATTGATTACTCCTGACATTATATAAATAACTTTTTTGCACGATATCTTTTCATGCTAAAAATTTTATGTCTATAATATAACAGCGACTGAAAATGGAAACATCTCTTGATTAGAGATTCTACTTGCGAATTATCTCCCTTTATGTATAATATGGATGCATGTATGTTCTTTCATTCGCTTTCCGATCATGAAACCCAGGCTCGAATTTCACTATGGCCAATTTGTTAGGGAAGCAATTCCAACATGCGGCACCGTTGGAAACCTCCTGAAAATCATACCACGAGTTGAACAAAGTCGTGTGGGTGAACATGGTGGGATGGAACTATTCAGAAGACGCTGCCCGGCCCGAAGGCCTGGATCAGAGTGTAGTATCTGTTCGCAGATCGCTCGCTTTGTCGGCCTTTTGGCTGAGAGCGTCACTTGATACTTACCTGGTGTAGGGATTCGTCCCTGCGCTGGTAGTATCATGGCTACGACTAGCTTGGATCAGCTCCGGCCTGGACCAGCTATAACAAGCCAAGACTAGCTATGACCAGCTTGGACAAGCTATGACCAGCCAAGACCAGCGGCCCGGGTGAAAACACTCGAGTCCCCACGTTAAAAACCGACCTTGTGTCACAACCTGACTCGGTGGGGGTTCAAGTAAATACCTGGAACTATTCAGAAGCCGTCGGTGATCGTGCTAGCATGAAGTCACAAGTTATCGTGGCCGAGAGTTTGAGCGTACTAGCCTTGTTCACTGTTCGTCACGTCAGATTATGCGCTCTCTCCCAGAAACGGTCAGCATAGTAGGTATTTAACCTGATCTCCCCACTGGGACGGTATGTGACACAAGGTGAGGTTTAACGTGGGGAAACCGAGCGCGTACATCCGGGCCAAGGAAAATTATTATTCAGCTCTCGCAACCGCCGGTTGTGCTGGTATCGGTATGACTACCGATCCCGACTCTTTAGGGCAATGGGGACTGCAGCCTCGAACAGCTGTTGCCCCAGGACTAGGCAACTCACAGTATTTATTTTCCTCAGTCGCGTCTCTGTCTGCGGACAGAGCCACAACGGAGTTGCACTCTGCCCGAAGAGAGAGACGCAACTGAGAGATGATAAACCCTACCTGGCATGTGCCAGGTAAGATATAGGTTTGGTTTTCACGAAGTAAAAAAGATAGACATTAAATTGCTTGCGTGAAATTCGGAAAGGTAGGCAAAGGTTTAGTTTATATGAGAGTCAGAAATATAGACAGGAATAGAGACACAAGTTTGGTTTGCCAGGTAAGTGCAGTCGGCTGGCTCTATGGGTATTGAACAAACTCAAATGTGTCTGTACAGTCGTCTGCAACGAGGATTGCCTAGATACCCGTGCAGACGGTGGTACATGGAAACAAGTAGCCGGCTATTATGTATGTATGACTAAAATATTTCAAAATTTACATTGGAATTAAGTTGAGCCTTTCTCTTGTACTAATTGAACCCAAAGCTTAAATTGTGCAGATTCCATTAATCAGTGCTACTAAAGCTGTATATTTCTTACCAGTGTCAGCGGTCAGTGTTCGAACCCACATCAAAATCTAGGATTTCGAATGCTGGTTTTAAAAGCAGGGTACAATATGTTTGAAAAATTGGCACGGATCTATTTTTCTTCTCAATTTCCCATTAAGCCTTGTGCCAAGGTAAGATATTTGGTTTGGCTTATTTTGTTTTACGGCATATGAACCTCAATGGGTTATTTTTTAGGATATGTACGTATGAATAGAATATGTATTTGTAAGAAATCAGTTTGTAGATCAGGTTTCATTGGCGTATTTTTGGAGAGTTTCGTCGAGAGTCAGATGTGTTGCTGGTAATATAATTTTTTCAAAAATTCATTTCTGATATTTTTATACTTTCATAGTGTTTTGACCCTAGTTTGTGGGTTAACTATTTATCCATAGCTAGGACTCGGATCGCTTACATCTTGACCCGGGGTGGTAACACCTGTTACCACCCCGGGGCCAGGGTGGACATGGAAACAAAAACAATTAAGAGGTAGTTCCACGCTCCTCAAAACCTCCCGATCAGAGACCTTGCTGCCGGACGTAGTTTATCGTCATACCAAAAACGACGATGTTCTTAGGAAAAATCAAAAGTCTGAATTAAAAAGTAAATAAATAAACCTTATCAGAAAATGTAATCCCAACTGTCATCCTTTTTTTTTTTCCTTTTTTTTTCTGAAAATCCCAATGTCGACTTGAGTCGGAATTTATTTTTAATCGCTTCTCTCGTAAATAATAATCAATCAATTGACAAACATTGAGTCAGCAACAGTCGTAGAAGAGTTTGACTCACTTCCAACGTAAATATTTGTTGTTGCCCTCTATCGCTTTTCACTGGACCATTTTCGAAATGGAGTCAATTCAAAAGATTTTATGAATCGTTTCTTCATCTAATTGAATAAAACAATGTAAAGTTAATTGTATTTTGAAAAACCTTGGAACAGTTGTTGCCTTCAATAAAGACGTGAAATAAAACGCAATGACCTTTGCAAATGTTCAGGCATTAAACGTGGTTTTTGTTCAACAAATAAGAATGTAATTTTCACTGGGGATAAATAAATCAGATGTAAAAAAAAAAATGTAGAAAATCTGTATAATTCGCAATTTCAACTATTACTTACACCCAAGAGATTAATTGTTGAAAAGGCGGGACCCTTTCTGCATGTCTGACTCTAACAATAAAAAATGTGTTTTTATTTATTTTAAGGAAAAGTACGTGAATATCTCCCTTTGCTTCAACGTGTAAGGCTTTGTTTTTAAACTCATTTTAACTGGTGTTTTTATTATATCTGAATCTGACTTTTTAAGATTTCACTATTGCGTGGATGGCGGAAAATAGAATCGGTGAGCAGAGTTCAAATTCTGGTCGAGGTTATTACATTTATTTCTCAGAAATTATTTTAAAATGCTCGAATTCCTCATCTCACCTCTAGCTATGAGTAAAATTGTAGGAATACTGGGTTCGTTTAGCTTTAGTAGTGCAATCAGTCTAAGAAAAGGGAAACTGAATTCAAAACCGTGAAAACGACAAGAAATCACTCGATTGCATCCCACAAAAGCAGACCTGGCAAATCAGATATTATTCTTCTTGATGATAAATGAATAAAATAAAGCCATTGCAAGCTATGATCACTTACGTAATGAAGGGACGTGATATTTTAAAAAAAAATGTTACTTATCTGAGCTTACATACCGACTAATGGCACTATACTATGTTTTACACAGTAGGGCTAATGATGCCAGTGTTTCACTACAGTATCCTTTTCTTCTTTTCTTTTTCTCATTTTCTCTTCCTTTTTTGTCTTCTGTTATTCATCTTTCTCATTCTCGTCGCCTTTCTCCTCCTCATTCTTCTCGTCGCCTTTCTCCTCCTCATTCTTCTCGTCGCCTTTCTCCTCCTCATTCTTCTCGTCGCCTTTCTCCTCCTCATTCTTCTCGTCGCCTTTCTCCTCCTCATTCTTCTCGTCGCCTTTCTCCTCCTCATTCTTCTCGTCGCCTTTCTCCTCCTCATTCTTCTCGTCGCCTTTCTCCTCCTCATTCTTCTCGTCGCCTTTCTCCTCCTCATTCTTCTCGTCGCCTTTCTCCTCCTCATTCTTCTCGTCGCCTTTCTCCTCCTCATTCTTCTCGTCGCCTTTCTCCTCCTCATTCTTCTCGTCGCCTTTCTCCTCCTCATTCTTCTCGTCGCCTTTCTCCTCCTCATTCTTCTCGTCGCCTTTCTCCTCCTCATTCTTCTCGTCGCCTTTCTCCTCCTCATTCTTCTCGTCGCCTTTCTCCTCCTCATTCTTCTCGTCGCCTTTCTCCTCCTCATTCTTCTCGTCGCCTTTCTCCTCCTCATTCTTCTCGTCGCCTTTCTCCTCCTCATTCTTCTCGTCGCCTTTCTCCTCCTCATTCTTCTCGTCGCCTTTCTCCTCCTCATTCTTCTCGTCGCCTTTCTCCTCCTCATTCTTCTCGTCGCCTTTCTCCTCCTCATTCTTCTCGTCGCCTTTCTCCTCCTCATTCTTCTCGTCGCCTTTCTCCTCCTCATTCTTCTCGTCGCCTTTCTCCTCCTCATTCTTCTCGTCGCCTTTCTCCTCCTCATTCTTCTCGTCGCCTTTCTCCTCCTCATTCTTCTCGTCGCCTTTGTCGTCCATCTCTTTTATAATAATTATCATCAACACGACCACCCTAAATACCAGTTATAACACAGGGTGGCCACAACAACGCAGTGGTTTGCAATCTCGTCTCGTTGACCAATTCCCTGCAATTGTTAAGTTCTATCCTCACTAAGTATCCAAAATTAAGCTATGGCGCCTATAGTAAGGGTGATCGTTAACACATTCGTTTTCTTTAATCGAGTGAATACTGTCCTGACTGTCACACCATAGTGGCCTACAATGCCAGGCTAAGTAAATATTTCAACAGTTTTATAACGCTGACCAGTTGGTTGGCGTAGGGGAATCGATTCTTACTAAGCGCCTTTCTAACGAGAACTAAGTTGGTCGGTCTTGTAGTAATGAAATCGAATCTTATTGTGACCTTATATGTCCAACGAATCGTAAATAAACCGGGGGTATCTCACTAGGACTTTCTAAGTAAGGTCAAATTGGGTGAAATAGACGAGCAAGATTGTGTGACGCCAATCTTTCAAATGGGAAAGGCCGAGCTGCTTTAAAAATCAGCATTCGAAATTTTAAGTTTCACTAGAGTTCAAGGAATAATCACTAGCAATCAACCCACCAATGGGAAATGTATAAATATATCTTAACCACGAAGCAGACTACTCCTCCATTTATATGACACTTTACACTTCAATATATATATATATATATATATATATATATATATATATTTGATGTCGTTTCCCAGCACAGCCGTCTTCTAGAAGAGTTCGCAGTTTAAAAAAAAGCCCTGTTGCAGATACCTGCACAGACGTGCTGAGCGGAAAATTAGTTACAGTTTCTGGGAGAGACCGAATAATTTGGAGTCACCAACAGTTTGACGAACGCCATTATGTTCAAACCTTCGGTCATGATAACTTGTGATTTCATGCTAGTACAGACCTCGACGGCTTCCGAACAAGTCGGTCTCCGCGACTTTACTCACAAGGCTTGGGCCAATCCGTGGTACGGTTTTCGGGCACTTTTCATGAAGATGTGTGCGTACACACACACACACACACACACACACACACACACACACACACACACACACACACACACACACAATCCTCCAGGATGTGAGTAATCTGGGCTTTTTTAACTGCGAATAACATTGACTTTTTGAGAAAGATAGTGGGCTGCTTTCCTTTACCACGGTTTTGAATTCGGGGTAGTCTTTCTCAAACTGACTGCGATCCAAGACGAGAGAGCCCATTCTACCCTGGTATTTAAACCATAACTAGAGAAAGATGTATTCATACTTTTCCCAAAGTATGAATACATTCGAAAGAGGATGCGGATTCCGTGGCTGTAAATATGTCGACTGCAGTAATTGCTTATGCAAAATTGCGCATATTGGACTACCAGAGTTTCGTTTTCGCTCTCGAAGAATTTCTTATTGTTGTTATTAAATTGTGTTTACTCTGGTATCAAGGCTACATGTGTGTGGCACCCATTTAGGTTCAAACTTATTAACCATTGCAACACGACATGGGAATTCCTGATAGTATCATTATACTAATTTACTGAAATGAACTAACTCTGGAGAAAAGCTACAATGCACAACATACGGACCAAATACTGAAATTTGTCCAAAGACATTTTTTAGCTAAAAAAAAAAAAAAAGAAAAAAAAAATCTACTTCGTATGCTTACTCTCTCGACCTCCACCCAACGACTTATTAGGCACAACTTCTCTTTCCCTTTCCCTCTCTTTCCCTCTCTTTCTCTTTCCCTCTCTTTCCCTTTCCCTTTCCCTCCCTCTCTCTTTCCACCACTTTCCCTCTTTCTCTCTCTTTCCCTCTCTTTCCCTCTCTTTCCCTCTTTCTCTCTCTTTCCCTCTTTCTCTCTCTTTCCCTCTCTTTCTCTCTCTTTCCCTCTCTTTCTCTCTCTTTCTCTCTCTTTCCCTCTTTCTCTCTCTTTCCCTCTCTTTCCCTCTTTCTCTCTCTTTCCCTCTTTCTCTCTCTTTCCCTCTTTCTCTCTCTTTCCCTCTTTCTCTCTCTTTCCCTCTTTCTCTCTCTTTCCCTCTTTCTCTCTCTTTCTCTCTCTTTCCCTCTTTCTCTCTCTTTCCCTCTCTTTCTCTCTCTTTCCCTCTCTTTCTCTCTCTTTCCCTCTCTTTCTCTCTCTTTCCCTCTTTCTCTCTCTTTCCCTCTTTCTCTCTCTTTCCCTCTTTCTCTCTCTTTCCCTCTTTCTCTCTCTTTCCCTCTTTCTCTCTCTTTCCCTCTTTCTCTCTCTTTCCCTCTTTCTCTCTCTTTCCCTCTTTCTCTCTCTTTCCCTCTTTCTCTCTCTTTCCCTCTTTCTCTCTCTTTCCCTCTTTCTCTCTCTTTCCCTCTTTCTCTCTCTTTCCCTCTTTCTCTCTCTTTCCCTCTTTCTCTCTCTTTCTCTCTCTTTCCCTCTCTTTCCCTCTCTTTCCCTCTTTCCCTCTCTTTCCCTCTCTTTCCCTCTTTCTCTCTCTTTCTCTCTCTGTTTTCCTTTTCTAGTCACTTATTACGACTCTGCAACTTAGTCTCTTTTTTTATGCTTCATACCGACCCCCTCGGTGCATGTGTTAAAACGGAAGGTGCTAAAAGACCAATTTATTTTGACACATCTCGCCCACAAAAGTAAGAATTCGTAAGAAGTTTCTTCCCCCACCCCAGTTATTACACCTTGCCCCACCCGTCTTATTACATACGGGAGAGTAATCATTTATTCTATTTCCGTCAGAAATGACTAAACCTGGGCGATGGTGTAGCGGTAAAGTCAGTGGACAAGGATAAAAGCAAACTGAAACCTTACCAAGTATATCATCAGTCCAGTTGAAACGCACTACCCACCGCCTAACTGATTATATTCACTGTGCGGTTTCAGTAAACGTCAACTAAATATCGATGAATGTCATTATGAGCAGTTGTTTTCCACATGGTGGAATTTATTGATCAAATTAAATGAGGTTTATTATTTAATCTCTAATGGCATATTCGCTAACATCTGCCTATGAATCAAAGTTAATGAAATGAGGAGACATAACTTTCGTATTTGTTTAAATATGAATTTTTGTGGGTACTCATGTTTGAGTAGACGCCCTGTTTTTATAAACTGTGGAATTAGTAGTAGGAAATAATTTTGCTATACATCGCGTACAACAAGCATCCTTCTTATTGGAGATGTTACAATGTTACAAGAGTGGCTTGCCAAAAATCCTTGGCCTTAACATAATCCACTATTCCATGTGGAATTGAAGATGTAATTCGTGACAATGGAAGTCATAGTAAGTACTTCTTATGAAGTTTCAAGGTCCCTAAATATGCAAATATATACAAATATGTAAATTTTAAAATTTAAGTGTGTCACTTCGCGTCCTCCATAGCTTGCCTGACTTTTCAGCTAAGCTAATGAATATTCATGAGCATTCTTAAAATTAAAAATGTTGAAAAACAAATGGCATATTTGCTCTTGTATATAAATACTTGTTACAAAATAAAATCCTTGCATTTACCTTGATAAAGTCCCTGAGAGGACGAAACACGTCGGCTAAGTTTTCCTTTTGTCTTTATTCATATACAAATATAGCTGTACAGGTTAGCGTTACTGTAATCGGCGCGGAAGGTGGAATCCAGGGGTAGAGTCCAAATTCTGCCAGTTTGTTACGTCCACTTTGCACTAACGCGCTTGAAAAAGGTACTAATATTTCTCTTCTCCTCCTCCCTCAGCTATGGGTTAAATATTAGGATAGAATGGGTTCTCTAGCCTTCGGTGGTTGCCAGTCTAGGAGGACAACTTTGAAATCAAAACCAGAAGGCAACGGGCAACTACTCTACTATATTTTTTCAAGACGTCATAGCAATTAACTTTTACTCTTTTGGCTCAACTTTTGCATATGTTGGAGTAATGGATAGCAGCTCAGATTGAGGAATCAGAGCTGAGTTCAGATTCAAGTTGAATCCATTACGTTCACTTACATGCTAATACCCTTATGAAAGGTATGAATCCTCTTCTACTCACCCCCAGCTATGGGTAAATAGCAGGACAGACCGGATGGCAACTGGTCTACCGCAGAAAGAAATGGCAACCTAATGTGGAAAAAATCTGCCTCGTCAGTCATGTATCGAAAGATACATGATCGCCTAAGCGTGTATCACGCATGGCACATAACTGACTGATACATTCAGATTTGTATTTCATCTATTGTGTCATTGTGAATGCAACGACTTGCACTACAGCTTTGAATAATTTAAAAAAAAATAGAACATGGTAGCTCGTTTCTTTTGCTCAACACTACATGCGTGTTACTTTCTTGTTCTTATCTTCTAATGAACTTGATTAAAAAAAAAACTGTTCAGGCCTTTACGTATTACATTTTTCTTGCTAATCTGTTCACCTCAAGATAGATTTTCGAAATGTTTCACTTAACTGGTAGGAGTTGCTGGTCGGTCCTCCATGCCTAGTTCGAGAAAGTTGATTAGTCAAAGATGTTTTACGTAACATAAAATAATGATGAGGATTAGGATTGTTTATTTAAAAGTTGTCTTATACTTTCATAGTAATTTATAATTTAGCACTTATTTGTTTATAAGCAAATGTGAGAAATTAGTTACTGTGTCATAAATATGGGGATAACTTATTCTATTCTAAACACAAGAATGAATACATTTACGGTATGTTTCATTTATATATTTTTATTGCATTGTTTCTTTTCTGCATTATTTGACTTAATAACATATTTTTCCGAAATTTGTATATAGCGCGCCTACAATTATTGGTCGGATTTCAAGTGCGCCACGATTTCAAAAAGTTTGAGAATCACTGCTCCAGAGATTGTCTGGTCAATGGAACGCTTACAATGATCTTACATCTTTATTTCTGTTTTTTTTTTCTTTTTGTTTTTTTTTGGTGGGGGGAGATTTTCATTTTTCTTAGAGTAAAAACCTTAGACACAACATTGTATAAAGGAAATATCAGTTTCTGTATATCGGAGATTATACAATAACTAGACCAGTGTTTCTCAACGTGGCCGCTAGAGCCCCTTTGTGGGCTCTGTTATGTTGAAAGTGGGGGACTGGGAGTTTTTATTTTATTTGGGAGGGAAGGTGAACATACTCAGAGGAGAGATGGGCATTTATTCATTTTTTTTTTTTTTTTTAATCAAATTTTCAAAAATTATTCAATATGGGCTACAAAAGGAAATTTCTGAAAGGTATCTAAAGCTGTGGGAAGTTATCAAACTTTTCTTCATTGCTTTTCCAGCATATGGCTGAATGTGGTTTCAACGCAGTGACACAGCTTCTTACAAAACAACGAGATCTACGATTACTTCTAAGCAGCATGGAACCTAGAGTAAGGGCCTTAGCCAATAAGCATCAAAATCAACCATCGCATTGAAAACATTGAGATAAGCTATCAAATATTTATAATATAAATGAAAACAATATTAAAATTATTTTTGCACTGATACCTAAGTGTTATCTTTCTATGAAGGAGGAATTCAGTATAATAATAGAAATTTAATTTGACGGGGAAGGCGGGGAGCGTTGACAAATGTTTGTGCTGGTTGAAGAAAAGGTTGAGAAACACTAGACTGATATTCCACGAAATCGTTGTTTTGTTTTTTTTTTGTCGTTTTTGTTGTGTGTGCAGTTACAATTGTGTTTCTTTATATGAACATTCCTTTTTAAATTCCTGTGTTAATGTTTCATCTTTAAGCAATATGCACTGATCAAAGCGTAGTTTAATAATGTTGATTTTAGTCGAGAAATCACTTCGAATCAGTTTAGTATCACATATGGCTACATTGCTTTCATGGTTCAAGGGGAGTAACTCTTTTGTATCCAAAATTGCAGTGCACGTTTTATTATAAACTAGCTTAAAAGCCGCCCTATCGGGCAGCATTTAAGCTAGCTTCTGTGGAGGACTCTTGGTTTGGCCATCATCACAATAGCTAGGAAGGAGGAGATGCGATAGGCATCAATATACTACAGAAGAACTCAAAATTGATCGCTGCATTTAAGTATTGAATTAATGTTTAAACTTACCTTAAAAAGTTCAACGATAATTCTTCTGCTGCCACTTAATTTAAAGACGATTTGATGTACGTAGATCCTTATTTTTCGTACAAACAATTATTTTTATTTCATGGGTGACAGAACAAGGGAAATTTATAAGATAAAATTAATATAGTGTAAAGATGGAAAAATAGAAATTAGAATTAGTTATACATTCAACATTTGAAGAGTTAGAGAAACATAATAGTTAATTAAGTAAAACCTATATTAGGGAATCTATGAATAAATGCGAAATTGGAGCACAATTATCCAACGAATTCTGGTCTTAAAAAGCCCCAACTCTATAATAATTTGTACGCTAACAGCGCAATATCTGTATTATATATATATATATATATATATATATATATATATATGATATCATTCTTCAGGTTTAACTAATTTGCATATTGATTTTTTTAAAAATATATTTCATTAACTGTCTTTCCTGAGTGTTCTTTTATTCAAGGATTGTTTTGATTTTCATATAAAAAAATAGTTCTGTTTAGGAATATCGTCTTATATAGTGCAGAAAAGTGTTTGAAATTTGCATTTTACTTGGCCTTCAACAAGTTGGCATCTATTTGTAAAACTTTCCTTAAATATAACAAGTCAATTTATGAATGAAATGTTCATTTAAATTTTTTGTTTCAAATATTTCAAGTAGTGAATATATCTTACTTTGCGAAAGTGATAGCAACTTAGCTATATATATATATATATATATATATATATATATATATATATATATAAACTAAAATTATCTTGACGTCAAATTAGAACAGGAAGATACTTGCACTCGTCTTCCAAGTCGTTTAATAATTTAGATATCTAAAAGGGCCCGAATTGATCTTGCGGCTTGTTACTGCTGCATCTCGATTCTCACGAAGTGTCAATTTGGGGTTAAAGGCCAGGTAAAAAGATAGGAATACAAATGCACATGATAATATTATGAAAAAAACACCTCTAATTTCAAAATTGACGTAACACAATCTTCTTGTTCTTATCTCTCTCGGCTTATGCTTTGTAGAGTACTAAGCTAAATTTATCAATGATTAATTCAATTTTAGTAGAAATGTTTTTCTTTGAAAGCCCAAGTAATTATATATATATATGATTAATGTGAGTAAAATTTGTCACTGAACTGATTGGTGTGTATGCACATTGTATCAAGGTGAAGAAATTATGAAATGATAATGCCTGGATTATGCCACCTTGTCTGCTAGGACGTCCACTAGGTGTCGTTCTATCCAGAACTGTAAATGGGAGTGACACAAAACTTCCCTTTCTCTTTTTGCTCCTGGATATAATAGCGATAACACTAGAACTCCTCCCTTCCCAAGAAGCACACTTCTTAATTTCAAACCAACCACGAGGCGCTACACACTATTAAGTACAGAAATATTTACATCCTATTTTTTTTAAATACCTGTATACACATAAATATAATTTTTTCTTTCTTTTCTTGGTTGAGCTGTTATTCTTTATATAAATATTCATGTAAAATTCCCTCGTGTTGAAATTCATTCCTTTTAAAGTCTTTGTCTTCAATAAGTCGTAACTCCCCCGTTACAAACTATTAACTAAATGCAACCTCATCTATTACAATCTCTATCATCTTATTAACTACAATATATGAAAAAAAAAAAAAGAAAATTTACAATGAGTGTGTCAAGATCATCCCCTCAATTCAAGCTAATTAGCAAAACCATGAATTTACTGGCCGAAAACTTAATGTGGAAACATTGTACACAAAAAATAAAAACGAAAAGGTTGTTTTTGTTTCTTTCCACTCTGAAGTTTATGAAACAAATTCCCACATCACCATTATTTTTGTCACCTCAGAAGGAAGAGTTATGGTCTTTCCTTGTAGAGTAACGGCCATACATGTGGCCTTGTGCCGTAACAATTAGGATTCCTCGCTGTGGGATAATGGTGAGCAACCTAGTCTAGGTCACAGTTACTAATGTAATGAGTTTAGTCACTGAGAAACAAAGCGGGGTTATATCTACTCCCTCCCGAGCAAAGTTCACCATAAACAAACCTTATCACTGGGTTGGGTTTACAATGGGATCTCGTTTGCAAAATTTTTGCCATCAAATTCGATATGTCGTTCTAAATTAGCTCATACTTGCACAAATACATGACATGTACAGTGTAACCCGGATATAAGAGAGTTGTCGGGACCGGATAAGAAGTATCTTATACCCGGGTTTCTCTGATATCCGGGTTTGGTCTATTTTGTTTTATTAACACAGGCTCTAATTTGGGACCAGAGAAAATCTCTTATATCCGGGTTTATCTTATATCCGGGTTACACTGTACTTATTTTTTGTGGAATTGTAGACTATAAAAGATCTTCACTTCTTTTCTGTTTTCTTTTCTTTCTCTTTTTATCCCTTTTTCTTTTTTCCTTTTTTTCTCTCTCCCCTCTCTTTCCTCTCTCTTTTTCGTCCTCCTTCAGGACACATGGCACAGTGGATAAAGGCATGAGTTAGATCCGGTGACAGGACCCAAAGAGTTGTGAGTTCAATAACTGGTTAAGGCGGTGTAGAACTTGGAGAGAGGAATTAACAGGAGATAAGTTTAACTGATATCCATTAGACATGGCACGTGGAACTAGAACAGTCAACCCCAGCGAGCGAAATAAAGGGTTCAGTTCGACATTCCAACCACCTGAAGAAGGCCAGAGCGTAGTACAACGGCCGAAATGGTGTGTTAAATATGGCAATAAAGATGAGGACGATAGTCCGAACAATGTAAGTAGTGTATTTGACAGGAAGTCTTCAGGAGAAAATTTCAAATGTTTTGATTCTCAAAAATAAAATATTATTACAGCGTTTCGTCCGTTATGTCTTCCGCCCTTCATCAGGTGCTTGCCGATCCGGGCAAATCTTCAGGGAATATGGAATTGAACCCTTTATTTAATTTACGGAGTAGACTGTTTTAGTACTGTGCTCGCGCCGTTTACACTGAGTGAAAGTTCACACTACCCAGTTCAGGGATTGAACTCACGATTATATCACCAAATTCACGAACCAACACTTTAATCCACTAGACTAATGTCCCATGAATCAACGCCTTAATCCAATAGACAATGGTCTAGTGGATTAAAGTGTTGGTTTATGAATTCATAATAATTGTAGATTCAATCCCTGAGCTGGGTAGTGTGTACTTGGATTCTGTGGAAATGGAGCGATCAGTACTAAGAGATATGGGCAGCGGAACAAGAACATTCTATCCTCGTAGATTAAATAAAGGGTTCAGTCTGAAAGCCGACAGACAACGGCGGAAACGTTGTGATGATAAAAATTAAAATAATAGTCCGCGTGTAAATAACTCCTTATCCCAAAAATTTAGTTAGAAATAAATTGGTCTCAACTAACATCTGATTTTTATTGTATGATCAGATTCTTTCACGCTCAGTGAGCCCTTGCGTGTCCATGGTTTTATCACCTTGCTTGGGATGAAATGAAAAATTTTCTTTTTAATTATATTTACATTTATATAAATAGAGCTCATAAAAAAGAAAAACAATTTGTCTCAGCTGTAGTGTGTGTTTGAGAGAGAGAGAGAGAGAGAGATCCACGTAAGCTTAACAAATCACGGAAACTGAACAAAATTCAATATTTTTCTTTTAATTTTTTTAATTATTCAAAAACTACGCAGATAAAAAATAATATTCTGTTATCATTCGTTTCGTGAAAGTGTTTTGTTTTTTTTGTTTTGTTTTTTTTGTTTTGTTTTTTTTTTCAAATAAATTCAAGAAATTCTCACTCTTTAATACGAATGCGTTTTAATTTCGTCCTAGTAAAAAAAGAAAAAAAAAAAAGTACCAAAACTGGAACAAAATATTAAAAAAAAAACAAAAAAAAACTTCAGCTGGAATTCAGTATCCGTGGGTAAACGTTAATTCATCACAAAATCGAGTTACTCAACTACGATTTGTTCGCAACGACAGAAAAAATTTATAAATGTTTCATTCAGTTGAATGCAGAATAGTGCACCTTTCGGACTTCCAACATTTATGGGTAATAATGTAGATCCCATGGCGTAAATGTAGTATTGCCTTGAATGGAAAGAATTGTAAAAGGAAGGATGAGTTTTGTGTCATTTTTTTTTTTTTTTTTTTTTTTTAATCAAATTATAAATGGAACTAGTTAATGTGGAATAGTTAACGGAAGATGAGTATCACTATCGGCTTTGGGCATTATTCATATTATGAATAAAGAAAAAAAATCTCTTGCTATTTGACTTCCGGACGAATTTTTGCTACTAATAAAAATCAAAACGTCTCTTGTATCTATGCCATTTCTATAAATACTTTCATGGTAATTGTTCTGATGAATTTTCCTCTATGGTGCGTAGACTTTATGAATTTAAGCACAGTACTAAATTGGCAGCAAGGTTTCATTTTTACAGTTGAAATTGCCAGTTGTAGCCGTAAGTCCTATGCAAATCGTTTTTGTTTTTCTCTCGTACTTCTCTTTTGGAACTTCTTCCGGCTTCCTTTCCAGTCAAGTTTGATCTTCAAAAATTTAAATGCAATGTCAATCGTTATCTTCCGTCTTAATTCCTGTTCTTTTATTATTCTCTCTCCTTAATAGTGTTTTTTCTCATATTCTCTCACACTCAGTAACGTCTTGCGTCTTAGTAGCTTTATTGCTTTGCTTGGGTTGAAATGGTTAAAAATAGCTTATTAAAATGTCTGAGAACAGTTCAGAATATTTGATTGAGTTGGTATTTACCAAACTTAACTTTGTACGACACAAAGCCAAATGGAGAGGAGGGACGGGGCTCGGAGGATTATGTTACGTCGATCTTACAAGAAACTTGTTTGTGAGATTAGAATTGTACACAAGGGAAATTTTTTTTCAATTTGAACCTGAACTAAGTTCAAGTAGCAGCATTTTTTACGAACTCTCCTCGGGTAGTTTAAAATACCAAATGTGTTTAAAACGTATTAAATTTCCTTTTCAGTGATTTAGTACGCAAACAAATATCTTCATTTCAGAAAGTTGTTTTTCCTCTCTTTTCTCGAATTACTTCTGAATCTGTATTTTCCTTTCTTCATGTTTTCTTCCCATCATCGGAAACAAAAAAAAACAAAAAAGGAAATACAGAGACGCAAATCGAGAAGTGGCGGAATATTTATTAGATTGAGTCATAAATAATTTCCGTTTTTTTTTTTTGTTTTTTGTTTTTTCTTCGCAACTTCATTCTTCAAAATAGTAGTCCTGGGTATGACGATAAACTACATCCAGCAGCTGCACGGGAGATTGCAGCTTTTGAGAAACATTGAACCACCTGTTAATTGCTGTTGTTCCCAGGTTCATTTTGACGCGGAGTGGTAGCTCACCTATGGGCAAATAGTGAACTCCCAAACTAAAACAAAACCCTATGAAATTTATAGTAAATAATATCAGCAATACATGTTTGTATATATATATATATATATATATATATATATATGCGTGTGTGTATATATATGCAACAATACATTTTATCTACAGTTGAAGGTAAACAATAGCGTTCAAAATATTTAAATTTCGGCATTAAATAACCCATAGAGGTTGATATGCCGCTAAACAAAAAAAAACAACCAACCAAATCTTTAAAATATTACAATAGGTCCGCCAAAGCGGAAATGACTTATGACTCGACTTGATATGATGGTCTTTTCTTTTAAATAGTCTATGGTCGATTTTGAAGTATGTAGCCCGTAACGTCCTGCTAAAAATGTCCTTATTTTCATATATTTATTGTACGCCTCTCTTCGAATATTCATTGATATCGTCCAATTTCCATTACATAAAATGATTATAATTTCTTATTTCCTTAAACTGTCCTCCCCCAACCTGCTGAATGTTTAGCAGTTTATTTTGTTGTTTTTAGCTATGTTTTCCGCTAAATCGTTAATTAACAAGTTGGAATCTTCTCACATAATGTCTCGTACTGGGAAAAATTTCAATTTAGTATTTTTCTGGGAAAATAACGTTTTCTAGTCCAAGACTACTCATTCACTTTTGGAAGCACACTACATTGTTATGCCTTTCTTTATTTTGCCATTTACGTTGGTGTTCCACCAAACTTTGTCAAATTCATTTCGAATTTAATAGTTTTCTTTGTGCGGTTCTTCATTCATGAAAAGTCTTTCTCTTTTCTTTCTCCTTCTTTTCTTTCTCCTTCTTTTCTTTCTCCTTCTTTTCTTTCTCCTTCTTTTCTTTCTCCTTCTTTTCTTTCTCCTTCTTTTCTTTCTCCTTCTTTTCTTTCTCCTTCTTTTCTTTCTCCTTCTTTTCTTTCTCCTTCTTTTCTTTCTCCTTCTTTTCTTTCTCCTTCTTTTCTTTCTCCTTCTTTTCTTTCTCCTTCTTTTCTTTCTCCTTCTTTTCTTTCTCCTTCTTTTCTTTCTCCTTCTTTTCTTTCTCCTTCTTTTCTTTCTCCTTCTTTTCTTTCTCCTTCTTTTCTTTCTCCTTCTTTTCTTTCTCCTTTTTCACACACACATTAGCCACACGTATATTTTCCATCGATTACCATGTAGGAATTTAATAAGGTTAGCTTGTCCTCTTTAGCGTGGATCAAAAGTATTCCACCAATTTGAATCATTGTTGCTGAGACCCGCCATGCCACGTATACAGGATCGAATCATCCTCATTGCCTTTTCATTCTATTAATAAGAAAGAAGTTCCATTCAGACAAATTCTTAAGATTTGTTATTTTATGGAACATGCTCCCGCGTAAATGCTTTCTGAATCTTAAGGGTCGACCCTAAACTTGAAGTGGTTATCTGCATACAACCTCATTCAATAAACCTTTACCTTTAGTGGCTAAAGTGGGACTTTAATGTGACTTCCACTTATGCTACAGTAGCTTCGGGTACATTTTCATTGGTGCCCCAAGAACACCGAATGGTACTCTGTCATATTCAATGATGAGAGTAGGTGCTGTTCTCCTGCAAATGAACGTCGTTTGCACTTGCGACATAGACCTGTGTTACATCTTCCTGGCATCTTGATACTGGATTCAATAAATCGCAAGTAACACTCGTCTTTGGGTTTGTATTGAGGGAACATTGAATAGCACTGTGTGTTCAGAAAAAGCAATGTCCTGTTCCCACAGAATAGTACCTGCCCACATGATGTCTGTGCTACATCATAACGTAATCTGGATATATAGTGATCAAGTAGATCTAAAAATGTAAGAAAAGTTTTATATTCATTTTGTACTTTTTTTTTTTTTTTTCGGCAAAAGGAGGTTACTGGAAATATTTGCCAACACCTAATAGTTAAATTAGTTCTTTATACAAATTGAGATATAATGACTAACAGATGAAAATAATACCTACAAATTTTCCACTAATGATTATGTATATAATGACATTGGAAATAGTAAAAGCATATATAAGTAAGCAGCTAGTAGCATTTAATCTGGTATATATTAAATAGAAACTTGTTCGGCAGTATCAATTTTGACATGGGGTTAGATTCACTGGGTACCCAATTAGGAACATACTATTGTCAGAAATATGAGCCACTTAAAACGTAAACACACTTTCATATTGTTTCCTTTGTTACATATTCTGTCAAGATGAGAATAGATTATTAGTGATATTTTTACGGGTAAAGGATTGTTTCCTGATAAATCTTAATTCTTAATGAGTAAGTTTATGGTTAGGTCTATGACGATAAAATATCCGTAGAAATTCCTCTATCATACCGTTCAATATTTGAACGTAACAACTTTAAAAAAATTGCAATAACAATCATAAATATGAATGATGGTCGTTATTTTAAGAAGTAAGGGGATACAAATGAAAAGATTTGAAATTGAAACATTTAAAATTTCTCTGAAACATCTGTTAAACACTTCTATCTTCCCTTTTATTTCATTCATTTTCTCACTGAAACCAAGTAGTGCCTCTGGTGTTTTTACACGCAATCAAAACGGAATAAGTAATTATTTATAGGTATTTGCAGAAGTTAAACACTTCTATCATCCCTATTTTACATGGTTTCAGTGAGAAAATGAAAGAATGTATTTCCCACCTATTCCACGAGATCAAAACTGAATAGGCCATTATTTATGAGGGTTTTGCAGGGCGTAAGAGTCGTGCCAACAAACGAAGAAAATGTAACTGTTTATGGAATCGGTTTTATCATAGATAGAATTTATTAAACAAATATGTAAATTTTGGTTGAGCATAGAAGTAAGCTGGCAATTTGAATAAACCAAAGAAGATGGAAAGTAGTTTCTTTAAGTGAAAAGGTGAATGATTTTGACTGAATAAAAAAGAAAATCCTATACCACGGTTGATAAGATTTAAGGTG